>OZ005690.1:6582808-7782808 GCA_963930775.1 Cliona cf. orientalis
CCCCCATTTTATCACATGCCCATACTATAAAAGTACAGCAACATAGTTGTGGGTGTTATCAAAAGAGTGCTCGAGTAAAACAGCTACTAAATCAGTCCAAAAACTGCCGCCAGAATACATCAGAAACACTCTCAGAGAGTCAAAATTTCCAAAATTTTCTGGGGGAGCATGCCCCCAGACCCCCCTAGGTGGGCTGTGTGCATTTAATATGTCTACAGCCTAACTGTTGTCATAGTACACAGTCAAAGGGCTGAGCCCCCCCCCCCCCCCCCCCCCCCCCCCCCCCACTTTTGCTACCTGTTCTCCGCCCTTGCACGTGGTACTATTATTTTTAATACCTAATTGCATGCAATCCGTATTAGTGCATTCTTGTGGTTACTCTCTATAACTACAGTAACCATAGAACTGTACACTGCAGACTATAGCTATAGCTATTGCATCAAGGGTTTTGCACTATAGTGCTTCATTTCCACAGCACACAGTATACTGGATGTTGGGTGTATGCACCCATCAGAGTATGCCTATTGGGATGACTCTGTCACCAGGGCTGAGAGTGCCAGTACTAATGCCATCTCACTACTGGATATAGTTTATTGGAAAATTATAATAATAGTGTTGAAAAAGTGTTAACATTGATGACATTGTATCTGAAAATTGTATTAAACACGGATGTTTTCCAACATGCTATCCTGAGTTCATGTTGGAAATTTTGGAGAGTATGAGAATCATATAGGAAATAATTGATGTTCATGTAGGAATATTTGAGAGTGTGAGAATCGTATAGGAAATAAGATTCAGCTACATCTGATTTGTATCAGAAATGTTATCAGTGTTGGAATTCGAAAGAGTGTGTGTTTTACCACGGTGTTGGAAAAGCAACCAAAATTTTTGAGTGTTGGAAAAATATCATTCCGAGTTCATGTAGGAATTACCACGGTGTTGGAAAAGCAACCGAAATTTTTTGAGTGTTTGAAAAATATCATTCCTAGTTCATGTAGGAATTATCACGGTGTTGGAAAAGCAACCAAAATTTTTGAGTGTTGGAAAAATATCATTCCGAGTTCATGTATAGGAATTTTCTAGAGTGTGAGAATCGTATAGGAAATAGTTATTAAGTGTTGGAAACATTTAAATTCAATAATAATGTGTGAATTGTGTTGCAAAAGTGTTGAAAAGTAGTGCATGTGCAAGGCATGTGATCCAAGCTGAGTCAGCAATATTCAAAATCTATTGTGTCAAACATGCCGGGCTCTCTATAAGGAAGGCCTTGAGTAGTGGAGATCTACACATTGAAAATGAGTACCTGAGGAAAGGAGGATCGATTCGGGTTTGTCTGCAAACTTAGAGTTCAGGCAGGAGGTAAGCTACAAATCACGTATGCATGCAGGCTGGCAGCGGTGCCGGGATGCTTTATAAAATTATACACAGAAACTAAGTATTAATATATTGTTAGATTTACACGGTCATATTTATCGTGAAGGATGTAGCCTCAAGGATAGCTAACTATAGTCTAGCGAGCTAAACCCTCTCTCGCTCGCCACACTAAGAAGCGAGCGAGAGTCAAGTTAAGCCAAAATACGCCCGGGCCAAGCACCAACCGAGAATACTATTCGTGAAGACGCCTCCTGTTCGGCTTGGTGGTCCCAGTAAGAACATCAATGGCCATAGAGACTGCTGGGCTTTGGATCGTTTTAATACGTATACAGTTCGTATTAGCTGAACTGCAATTGTCAAAGGTGTTGATCATTTATTGAATATGCTACTGACTTACAGGTGGTAGCTATACATTTGGACTATAAAAGTTTGTCTCAAAATAGATGTCAGTACAGAACCAAGAAGACGGTGATGGATGGAGTTTTGTAGAAGCTGGTTCGAGGAAATCCTGACACGTTAAGATCTTAGCTGCAGGAGATGGCGAGCGACGCCGGTCCTTTGAGTTCAGAAGCAGTCGACCCATCACCAGAGGTGGAGGAATCAACCCTTTCCAACTCCACTAACTTGAAGTTAGTTTGTGTATGTGTGCGTGTGCAAATGGACGCGTGTGTATGTGGATGTGAATCATGCCCTTCGGGACAACCCTTGTGCGTATCTGTACGAGTTTGCACTAATTATGATTGAGATTGTGTAGCTAAGTTTGCACATATGGGGTAGTACTACAACTAAAATTATAGTAGCGATTCCGGACGCCGGATTTTTCGGCTCGATATCACAAAGTGGCCGCAATAGCAATTCATACAGTTAAGGTGTCAATAGCTTCCTCTCGATGAGGCCTATTCAGTGCTGGATGTTTCTTATTGAAAGGATAAAGCTTGTTCGAGTTACGCACTAAAATAGATTTTTACATACAAATTTCCATAGAGCTAAAAATCAAAATCGCAAAGCATGTGGTAAACCGATTAGCTTGATTCAAGGTTCAGAAGAAAGGCCATTCACTCAGCTAACTCGTAGTTTGTGTTTCCTGTTCATAGTAGCTAATTCCATTGCCAAGTTATGGCTGCTTTTATATTGCCACAGGTCGATCGTCCGGAAACGCTAATTTTAAGTGGGTGAGTGTACACATGTACTTGCAGTTATTGATAGGTATATTTCTAAAATTTCTATAGTGACACTGTGCCCAAGGGAGTAGTCCTGGGATCTACAGCATTAATTTTATCAAGTCCCTGATGAAAATTAATGGTAAGTCGTACACTTTTAATATTATATGACATTACTAATAATAAATAATAATTATGTATTCTAACCAATTTGCAGGTATGTATACAGAATATTATATTAAAGGGAATGACTGGCCGTGAAGACCAGGAACCGGAGGGCCAATCCCACCCAGGTGGATCGCCTCATTTACAACGAATAAGGTTAATAATTAACTTGATCGTGAATTGCTATAATAATATCTATAATATATTATGACATGTACATGTATATTAAAATTTTATCCATCACAATGCATGCTCAATATATTCTTTATTTAATCCTTATCACTTCATTCATTATAATATTATTATTATTCATGATTCTTTTCACTTCATCACTATTATAATAATATTATGATCTATGTATATCATTATTTTCCTTGTGATCATTAATATTATATTATTTTTATTTAGTGATTATCATTTTATTTCCAATATTATTATAACACGTTTTTAACATATCTGAACCGTGATTTCCAATTGAATTACAATATATTTTCCAACAATACCCAAGAATAGATATAAAACCAACAGGGTAATTTCAACAGTATTATCATACTTTTCCAGTGGTATCGCAATGGTTTCCCAAGAAAAACGCGCGCATAATTTCGCACACTTCTCCACTACAATTCCTACTATTAGAATTACCCCTGATCTGTGGAAAATTCATATACTTTCAAAACACATTTCCTACAGCATTTTCCAGTAGTGTCTGTAGGAGGTATCTACCAAGAGATGGTGATATGGGCAATGTATATAGCTATATCCACTGTAATGGTGATCAACTTACTAAATTGAACCACTAACTATTTTGTGTGGAGTGCTGGAGTGCTGATCAGCTGCTGTTCATATTCCCCACAAGAGTCTCCTTGAGATAGTCAAAACATAGTCAAGCTTACTGAATGGTTAAGACAAGTCAACCAGGTTTCATCCAGCGACAAAATTTTGGGGGAAAAGCGCAATATAGCTAGCTACCAATGGGAGTTTATAGCAATGCCATGCCAAGTTCCTTGGGACATACTTTTAGGAGAGTTTCTTATTAGGAAATTTTTTAAAGTTCCTCCTGATGGTTTCAGGTAATTTTTAATGAAAAAGCTACTGTAGTGGTTTAATTTTTGGACTTATTGCAGTGGCAAAGAAATTTAAGGGGGGGGGGGCAGACAAAAAATTGTATCCCTTATGCCTTTATAATGCAGAGCAAATTAATTGTACCCTCAAGGAGAGGCAATTTTTCCTTTATTATTGAGGTACTTTTGACTACCATATTGAAAGCATGATGATATCTCTCAGGTGCATAAAGTAATGGGTCTTTTTAATTCAAGTTTGAGTGGATCAGTCTACCAAACGTCCGAGAAAGACCTTGGAAAGCTCTGTCTCCTCAACTCCACAAAAGAAATCTTCAGCTGCAGCCATAAACTCCTCTCGACTTATCACTCCATTTTTGTTTGCATCAATAGTGTTGAACGAATGAATAATCTCAGCTTCAGAAACACCAGGAGCAGTTATTTTGAAGTACTCCTTAAATTCCTTCACAGAGATTTTCCCACTCTTATTTGTATCAATGGCATCGAACATCAGGTTGTGGCTTTTATCGAATCTAGCTTTACTCTGTGCAGGGGTCGAAGCCAAGATTATTTCGGTGACTTTTATAGCAGCCTCCTCCACTGATATCTTTTCTCCTGGTTTCAGGTTTAACCTATCTGAAAATTTTGCAAATTCCCTCTTTGTTGCTTCCGCTTGTTCACCTGCCATTTGGCTGTGTTCACCCACTTTCTTGCCCATGAGCTCATAGTCTTCATAAGAAATGTATCCATCCTTACTAATGTCAAGTGTTGACATACGTGTCCTCATTTTGCGAAGGAAATAGGCTTTCTGCTCTTTTGTGTAACTCATTACTATACTCGCTAATTATAAGCAGGTATCCTCAAACTATGAATAACTTTGGAGAAATACTAACTTCTCTATGTTTTCAGCAACTGTCACTGTGTGAGGTCACATGACCTTGCATGATTACGTATCCTTCCGTTATTGGTATGTTTGGAATGTTGTGGTTTACATAGCATGGTATATACTTCCTTTAATTAGCTAGTAGAGTGCACATGGAAAGGCTAACCTCACTCTATATCAATCTGTAACATACAACATTTTTAGGGTATAGTGATAATCATCTCATGTAATGTACTAGCACACAGCCCATCAGCCTCACTATAATTCAAGTTTTGCTGCCAAATACTACAGTGTGTTATATATAGCCCAGAGCAGGTGCACAAAGACCCGACTTTTGTCGTTGATCAATAAACAGCTGGATTTATAATTAGTAGCTACCTATGACAAAGATACAGGTGAGAAGGGTAAGAAATGCTTATCCTGGATCCAGCCGGAATAGACCTGCTTACTGCTATTTGTGTCTACCTAACATTTCATTTTGGTAGCTATCAGAAGTTATTTTGGAGAAAGAATGCTATTACACCCCTAAACTTGTATGAAGTGACATCACTCTCAGTTACTAATTGCATAGAAACAACTGTGGACAAGTCTGAGGATGACTAGAGCATCTAATCAAAACATCGACCATTAGCACTGGATTCTATCTAACAACAATATAACATAGCATTATTATAGCTGACATGTATGCAAACGTCTATCATAGTATGATGGCAGCTACCTTAGATCAAGGCTCATCTCTTAGATGATTTACATTACCTTAGTAATACAGAGTAAATTCATTGTTATATATAGTAACATCAAGTACAAGCAAGTTTTATTATCAGGGTACTGTTTACTCTAGATCTACCAAAATTAGGTATTGATAGCTATCTCTCAGGTACGTAAAGTAATTGGTCTTTCTTATTTCTGAGTGGATCAGTCTACCAAACGTCCGAGAAAGACCTTGGAAAGCTCTGTCTCCTCAACTCCACGAAAGAAATCTTCAGCTGCAGCCATAAACTCCTCTTGACTTATCACTCCGTTTTTGTTTGTGTCAATAGTGTTGAAGGAATGAGTAACCTCAGCTTCAGAAACACCAGGAACAGTTATTTTGAAGTATTCCTTAAGCTCTTTCACAGAAATTTTCCCATTCTTGTTTGTATCAATAGCATCAAAGAGCATATTGTGGCTTTTATCGAATAAGGCTTTATTTTGTTTAGGCGCTGAAGCCAAGATTATTTCGCTGACCTTTTTAGCAGCCTCCTCCACTGATATTTGTTCTCCTGGTTTCATGCTTAACATTTCTGCAAATGTAGTAAACTCTTTTTTTGTTGCTTCAGCTTGTTCACCTGTCATTTGGCAGTGTTCAGCTAACTTCTTGCCCATGAGCTCATAGTCTTCATAAGAAATGTGGCCATCCTTATTGATGTCAAGTGTTGACATACGCACCCTCATTTTGCGAAGGATATAGGCTTTCTGTTCCTCTGTATAGCTCATAATGCTCATTAAGCAACTGACTTGAAATTTAGCTAAAGCAACTGGAAGTGTCACCTCTATAATATTATTATACTGTGACCTTTGTATCACCGTACAATTTCACATGACTTACTACATTATGTGTGTTAACTCCTATAACAAGGGGTGGTCACATACACCTGCTGTACTGACACCCACGACTGGGATCAAAATTTGATCGGGGCCATTTTTGGACCTTGATCTCTTGATCGCATCGCTAAAAGAGCCTTGCATGACACTTGATTGCCAACCAGGAGTGGGCGGGGTGTGGGTGGAGTCAAAGGATAGGACCCATCTTGCAATTAATTGACCTTGATTTAAGCAGCACAAACGGATGTTTTGATCACTTGATCATCTCCAATTTTACCACGTACTTGACCACTTGATCTCACTTAGATCCCAGTCACGTATAGGTGTCAGTTTAATGGTAGCTATATAGCTAATATGTGACCACCCCTTCTATAGTTAATACTGGTAGCTACATACCGTAGGTCGGGTTTTAATTGCGAGTATCTATTAATTGCGAGTTGCGAGTTTTTCTACGTTTCGCAATTAATAGATTCACAAACATAAATGTGCACGTATACTACAGTACGGTACGGAGTCGTCCATCGCAATTATTGGATAATTTCACAATTTGGCCTGACTTGACCAGAACGCAATTATTAAACTACGCAATTAAAACCAGTCTTATGGTATGCTTGGTTTACATTAGGTAGCCAGTGTATGGCTTCCATACATGTACAAATTAGGTGGTCAGTGTATGGCTTCCCATACATGTACGGGAAGCCATACACTGGCCACCTAATGTAACCATGATATACCAAGCATATTATTACCCAGTGCGCATGCGCAAGGGGTAAAGTAATCGGTTGTGTCTGTCGTCGTCTGTCGTTTGTCGTTGCATGTCAACACAAAAATCCCCGGATCTGGAGATCTAGGCATCTAAGCGACTCGTAAGTACAGCATATCCATGGATATCGTCGAAACACTGGCTTTATTGAATTGAATTTGTCCTTCAAATCGATTGGAAAGGTCCATGAGCGTCAATAGCTACTACCCACCATGTGCTTTCTGCCCATGCGCACAACCTGGCACAATATGTAGGTGAAGGTCGTCAACACTGCAGCGCGCGGGGTATGTGCTCTATAGAGCTCTAGTTATACCAGGAACACATAATGTAAAGTAAATCATGTGACATTGTATGGTGACAATAGTTTATTGAAATCCGGTCCTATATACCGTATTTTCTCGTTATTAGGCGCATTTCGCTTATAAGCGCATATTCGTTATTAAGCACATGCACATGCTATTTTGTTGGCCTAAGCACTCGTTATTAGGCGCATTTCGCATATAAGCGCATATTGATATTAGGCCCCAATTCCTTGATTATTAGTTTCTCATCAGGTAGTTTCCCAACATACCATGCGGGCGGGCGGGTATTACCATTATTTAATTAATGTTGACCACAACTTATGCAACACTTGAAAGGCACATAAAATGCATGGTGCTGCCTGGGCAAACATTGCTATTGGCACACACAAACAGTAACTAGTCACAAAAGTGGCATCAAGAGTGTCAGTCATGAAAGTAGCATGGTTAGGCAGTACACAGATGCTTACCAGAGCCATGGCACCCCCTAGCTCTTCAACAACATTGTAGCTAACTGCTGCACACGGTCGATCACGTGATTGTCCACGCCTTTTATTACGTCATTGGAATGCACTAATGAAATAATGGCGATAAATTCTAACTTAAAAAATTGATGCGGGCGGTTGATGAGAAACTAATAATCAACGAATTGGGGCCTTATGTGATCATTGACCTCGATATCTGCACGCTTGCTAGCTTGCCCAGGGCTCCAACCTTTTCAAGTTAGTCGAAATTACGATGGCTACTGTCGATTCTCAGGTTCTTCCAGCAACGAACGCCATTTCGACCTGAACGATCGTGCGATCGATCGATTGGCCACGCCCCTTAAATGATGCCGCGAACGCGCATGCGTTCTTGATGTAGCTATTTTTTGTTAGGTGCATCTCGCTGTTAGGCGCACTTCGTTATTAAGCGCAGGTTTTCTTCCTGTGGAGATATAAGTGCATGCGCTTAATAGCGAAAAAATACGGTATATATTAACTTTGTAAATACGACCGGAGCATGCATTACGGATCTAGAGGTGTTAACACACTTGAAATTAAGCATATCACTCACATTGCAGGCTGGAGGCATGCATTACTAAGGAACAAAAATCATGACAGAAGAAAATTATTGATAAAGCTTTAATAGAGATTCATACTATAGATATAGCTGGTGTAGCTATACTCTTGCTGGTATGAGCGTACATGTATGCACCACAGATCAAGGTTAATAACTAACTATAAGTCACACCATAGAAAGTATGGCAAATAAATCACAAAAATATTGTTATAGTGAGCCAAAAAAGTGATATCCGGACTCATTGGTATTAATTTTTAAGTACAACCGGAACATTCTCTACAGATCTAAATCAGATAACACACTAATTCAGTTCGTACAAAGCACAAGTCACACGTGTACGCTATAATAGCTATCACTGGGGATCTAGTCTGACATAGATGGACAATGATGAAGCCTATATATAAATATCACAATTGACATCCGGTCCTATAGTCGACCAGAGCATGCATTATGGATCTAGAGGTGTTAGCTAGCACACTTGAAATTATAAGCACAAGCTGGAGGCATCACTATAGGGATATTAAATCGTAGATAAAAATGATGAGGCATAGAAACACTGAAATTTACATGTGCATGAGAATATACACAAGCTAGTATGAAAGGCTTAAACATATATATTATATAATATATACCAGGGGCTGTAGGCACATATCTATTACCAAGAGTATAATATACTTTATATACTCTTGCTATTACTATAGGGAAATAAATCATGCACCAAAAAATTGACATCCAGATCTATTGGTAATTTTATTCTTGAGTACAATCGGAAAATTAATTCACTACCAATCTAAGTCTGATAACATTAATTCAGTTTATACAAAGCACAAGTCACACATGTAGGCTATATACACGTGCATATCACTGGGGATCTAGTCTGACATAGATGGATAATGACAAAGCCTATAGGAACACCAACAATTGACATCTGGTCCTATAGATATTAATTTTGTAAATACGACCGGAGCATGCATTACAGATCTAGAGGCCACGTACTCTTTGGAATAAGTAGAAATAGAAAATGGAAACCAAAAATGGAAGCAGAAATCGGAATCAGAAAAGCTGACAATTGGTAGTGGTCATCAGCAAAGTAAATGGTACTGACATGCATTGATCCTTGGTATCTGACCACACATAAGAAAAATTAATTTGATGTATTATTCGTACCTGCTGCTACTTAGTCCAGGGTACCAGCCCCCTTGGGGGGGGGGGGGGGGGGGGGGGGTTGGTACCCAGCCAGACTAGCACTGCAGCTAGAGCGAGGACCTTGCAAGGGCATAGACACGATTTTCAAAGTGGGGGGGGGGGGGGGGGGGGGGGGGGGGGGCTTTGTGACAACTGCGCTCAAAGCGTGCAAAAAGTTTGATCCTATTATGTCCAGTACCATTAAAATCAGCTATTTCCACCAATTATATCTCAAATTTGTTGCATATTTTTGGCTATCCAACTATAATTAGTGAGTAAAGCTAGAATTTCATCCAACTTTGACAATCCCATATTATAGCATATAAATTATTGCTCAAAAAGTGGGGGGACTATGAAGCCCCACCCTGTCTATACCCAAGTGACATTAGGTGATCATCATTGTCTGAAGGCCATGATAACACCAACAATTGTAGCATAAATATTACTACTGGACCTCTACATAGATGTCAGGGTCGCTGATTCAGTATTACCGTAATTAAACCAGAGATTCCCCCAGAAACCGGGTGCTTAATGATATTCATCAAGTTAATAGTTACATACTATATCAAGGAGTTAGTAGCTATTGACTACTGAGTGACTCCGAAGGCTTTGCTTGGTGGGTGCCAACTGGAGTCTTCCTGGCCGTTAATAGCTAGCTAGTTGCTATTCACTCATAATTAAGTGGTGGCTGTTGCTAGCCAGCCAATTAAACCTCTACCTCTAGCTTGTAGTTTGGGGAAGCCAGACTATATCTCTCATTACTTGGCACTATTAGTGTAACCTAGTCTTCAATCCTAGGTCGAGCCAGGAATCTTGTATCCAGCTGATAGATGTCAAGAGGTAATTTCTTAATCCCACACACTCAGATCGCTCATGCGTAAAAGGTACCATTAGCATGACGACCATCTCCCAAATTCTGTTTTTCTGTTTCTGATTTCCACTTCAGCTTTCTGATTCCTCTTGCCCTATTCTTGTATATCATTTAGCCACAGTACTATGGTTATGACACATCTTTGCACAAGCGCACGCACAAACTATATTTATTGGATATGCTGCTATACTGTGGTACCTTATGTGTATAGAGGTTTTACGGTACAGGTTTACACCTACGATACTTTAAGCAGACCCATAAATATTATACTGCCATTATTTGCTTTAAAGGGTTGCCAAGTCTGATGTGCATAATCAAGTGTTTACCACTAAGGCCTCTCCAAATCAATTAGTAGTTTCTCATTCCCTCTGAGATCAAAATTGATGCGGGCGGGCGGTGGTAATGGTCATCAATATGTGTAATTTTTGATGGAAATGGTCATCAAAATCGCTTGCAAAAAAAAGAGGCAGTATACTTTTGCATTGTGCTCCTAATCACAAAATGTATGCGGGCGGAAATTATAGGGGGGATGAGAAACTACTAATTGATTTGGAGGGGCCTAATTATAAACATAAAGAGTCACGCACATGCAAGTTGTATTGACTGCAGCCAGGAATGCCGCCCAATTAGCTAGATTGCTCCATATCATCCCAACCATGGAACCAAGACATTGCGGGATATTCACTGGCCATGGCCATCCACAATATCCTAGCTAATACCTATTGCCCACATACATGTACATGTAATATAGAGAAATTTTATGATCATTACCAATGTCGTCACTGTGATGGTATTCATTCCTATCTAGCTACTCAGCAAAGAAAGTTATGCCTGCATGGTGCTATAATATTGCTATTATATTAGCGATATCCAACCTCCAAGGGCCTCCAGTAAATCGAAAATATCTCAGCTCTGGCTAAGAGTACACTCACGGGAAAAATGCACTGGATAGCTCACTGAAAGAGCTATCTACTGACGCCTTAACTGTGCAAATCGGTTCTGCAGAACCGCTGCTAGCTTCGTTTTTGTTTGTATTAAGTTTCTATGAGGAAAATTTAGGTGGGCGTGGCTACGTAACGGTTTTATCTACGGACACATTACAAGTACCGTTGGATAGAGCTCGTGGAGAGCTACCTTCTGATACTCGAACATTGATATTCCACTAAAAGATAATCCGCGGAAAAATCAGTAAAATTTGGAGGTTGGATATCGCTAATTACATCCCCAGTATAAATTTACTTTTTTGCGGTTATAAGGTAATTATGTTGTAATTATGATGTAACCTATGTCGTCATAGCGCTAAAATTCAGAGCCTTTATAGAACACTTCTGAGACCTGAAAATCGATAGAATCATACATACATACCCAGCGAATACATTAAGAGCTGAGTGCTACTTTCTCCGACAAGTAATGCTGGCCGAACTTCACGTGTTCTCTTGGCTGACGTAATCCTGTGGATAAATAAAGCTAGCCTTGCGCTATTTATAGCACGCGTCATGCCACGACCGATCTGAAGTTCGGAAGCTGTACCGTGCTGTCGAGTTCATCTCCTTTGATTGAAGCATCGAAACTCGAAGTCGAGAGTCGGTCTTAGACTCCATCTCTGCAACTGAGGCCCCGGCATCGATGTGTATATTGACGACCTTTTATCACATGCACCATTAGAACTATGTAGCTACTGGGGATGTGGTCAAGTTTTTCATTATATATTCAAACCATAGACTGTACGTCCCTACGATTCATTCCGACAAAAATATCCACAAGGACAGTTTTGTATGCACGTACCTCATAATAGCAGCACTGGAATAACTCGAATATAGGTAACCTTTCTAGCTATCAAATCCTTCTTATCTCCTGGCAATGAAGGGGGCTGGAACACTTCCAGACTATCAGCCTCAGAGCCTAGGTTTCATCAACTTCCCCCACCTCAGTAGCAAACTTTGTCAACACAGAGCAGCAGAAGAAACCAGAATAGCAGCTATACATGTATCGTAGAATCCCGCAAATACGCCCCGCCCTCGCTCATAAGCCCCCCTGCAATTTTAGCTCAAGTTCAGCGACTATGTGTATGTGTATGCATATATAGTTCCTATAATTCTCCACTGTATAGCATAAATCGATCTTCCTGAATGTGGTCCTCTTCCTTCCTCCTTCAGCCAGGGTCCAATGGTGGCTGATGAGTCAACCAATGCTTCAGTAGCTAGCTATCACTAGCCTCGAACCAGGCT
This sequence comes from Cliona cf. orientalis, assembly GCA_963930775.1. Taxonomy (NCBI): domain Eukaryota; kingdom Metazoa; phylum Porifera; class Demospongiae; order Clionaida; family Clionaidae; genus Cliona; species Cliona cf. orientalis. The sequence continues at coordinate 6,595,441 of OZ005690.1, forward strand.
CCTCCCCCTCCGCGCGCAATTATTCAACGCGGAAGGGAGGAGGAGGAGGAGAGAAAGGAGGGGGAGACATAGCGGACATTGTCTCCCCCTCCTTCTTTCTCTCCTCCTCCTCCTCCCTTCCGCGTTGAATAATTGCGCGCGGAGGGGGAGGAGCCTGGTTCGAGGCTACGCACAGGCTCCTTTAACAGACAAAAAAAAATGGAATAAGGCCATATTATGGTAAAATTAGTCTCGTCCCCGGACCCTCCAGTGCGCGAGAAGAGAGAGTGAGGGTCTGAAACATAACCCTGGGTGAAAGTGTCCTAAAGGCAGAAATTCCGCGACAGGTGTTTATTGGCCACAATGCAAGGTGTTAAACCACTATACTCGAATGGACGGCAAAACGTGCCCAAACGTGCTGCATGCATGCACTGCTCGTGCGCGTGCGCACTTCAGTAAGATGCTACGTAATTTGCATTCTTTGTACGTGCGCGAAACCACAAAAGCCAGATTACACGTCATGATTTAATACTTGTGCGCAACATTCCTTCGGGACACTTCCGCCCGGGGTTATGTTCCAGACCCTCCCTCTCTCTTCTCGCGCGCTGGAGGGTTTGGGGACGAGACTACAATAAAATAACTTACTCACCCACCTTTTTCCAAAAATAGGGGCGGGAGGAGGCATTTTATTTTTATTTTTTACTCATCAGGACACTAGAAAGAGCAGTATCTGGAGCATATTTTCGAGAGGTTTGGTAAAGGATCGCTACGGCGCACGCGCGATAGCACTAAAATTTATAGAGGCGGCCTGTAAATATTGGGACGGGCGGGGATGAGAATAAAGTACCGTATAGCTGGAAATATTGGCGGAAATTAAATTCGACAGTTGAGCCCAAAATCGCTATTATAAGAATATTGGCGGATTTAAATTTGGCGGTTAGGTACGGGATCGCCATACGTATATTATATGCGAGCAGGAAATTTTGGCGGATTTAATTTGGCTGTTGTAATATAGACCGCCAAACCGCCAAACTTAATTCCCCGCCAAATTTTCTGGCTATACAGTAAGTTATTTTATATGGCCTAATAAACATGCAGTAAAGAGCTCATGAAACCTATTATCTATGATGAAAAATAATAACTGTTTTCTGGGATATCGAGACTGTTTGGTTGACATCCGTGAAAGTGGTACCATAGTTAATCGAATACAACGCATGATCCAATTTAACGCAATAAATTAGCATTAATTTTTACGAATTCTCATAACGTTTATATATGGAGCGATTGACGACCTTTACCAGAAAAAACGCGCCTTTTTTTCAAAATTGAAAAAAAATTTTCTATGCGTAGTACAGTATTTAGCCAGCAGCTAGCTAGCTATTTTCTTCAAAGATGATGACGTAATCTGGTGCAGGCTAAAACTTGTCATTCTACAAGGTTAGTACGACTGATGAAACTTCTCTATGCTAAACTTCATTATTAGCGACTACATATTTATATCTCTGGTTGGACTTCAATACTTGTATTTCAGCACTAGCTTGTGTGTCAGCCACGTGTAGCACTATCGAAAATGGGCGTTGCCACTATAGCCACGCCCATTTTTCATTAATAAAAAGCCACCTCTCGCATGGGTTATGACATTTGAAAGCGTGAGAAACTAGTAATTAAGTTTGTTCGGCCTTATTAGAGTCCATAAGCCATAAAAACAGTAGCTACAACTAGAAAACTAGCTATTTGTGCCATGGTATGCCTTAAGCTTACGTTGTTGATTTTCTCGAGTTTCGCCCATCAAATAGCCAGGGAGATGGCGCGCCCACGTGGCATTCGACGGTCGGTAATGGTCGTCACATGATAATGTAAGTAAGGATCCCGCGTATCGCGTATAAGCCCCTCTCCCCCCTTTTGCCCAATGCATGCTAGCATGCACGGGGGGGGGGGGTAGTGTGGTTCTACAGTATATACCGGGTACATGATCAGATGGCGATAGTGGGTGGAGCTAGCATGGGGGAGTAACAGAATCTTGTACAGTGGCAAGAGAGAGTTAATCAGGCGTAGTCTCGATACCAGATCGCTCCCACCGCAATGTTCAGTTCTTTCAGAATGAACGCGCGGGGAGGGAGGGTGCCTACCTGTAAGGGAAGTGAACCAGTTATAAAACATGTACCAGTTATGAAACAAAGAGCAAGGGAATTAGATCTAGTTTCACCTGAAAGTCAATTTATAACTCACTGTTTCATAACTGGAACTGTTTCATAACTGGTTCATTTACCTTACCGTCTCATGCCTGGCGATTTCGAGGTGAGCTTTGGTGGCGTAGCCACGCTAATTTAACCCACTCACGGTACATTCTTTTTCCATAAATTCTTTACTCCACTGCACCCTTACACTGCTTGTGGCCCTAATCCAGCTGCCATTCTGAAAGGACAGATAGCTATTATTTTGAGTCACTACTAGCTTGTAATAAGAATCAAGTTAGAGAATCAGAATCCACTTATTAAAATAAGAATCAAGTCAGAGAATCAAAATCAAAATCAAGTCAGAGAATCAGAATCAGGATACCGAAACGAGTGCACTTTTGGGCCACTGTACTATGCATCATGCCACTAATATTTTGTGCAGTTGGGAGGTTAAAGGTCAATCGTTATCGTAGAATCGTGCGATTACGCCCCCTTTCATGCCTTTGTGCATGCTGTACGCGGGAGCCGAACATTTTCGTATGACGACCATTACCGAGCGTCGAATGCCATGTGGGTGCGCTATCTCTGGCTATTTGGTCGAGAAAAACAATAAAGTTATGCACTCAGTAACAATTTACTTTTTTTGCGGTTATTAGGTACTCAGTGCAGTTAAGGACTGTCTCATCTGTGTTCATCAATGAAATATACACATTTTCAGGAGCTAATACTAGTGCCTTGTGTGACAATTGAGTACTGATCATGATATTGAAATTGAAGCCCAAGTCTAGTACTTTCATAATATGAAACAATAAACCACAAATATCTAATCAATTAAGCGGTATAACCGCGATTAGCCACGCCCTCTGAAACACTATTTGTAGTTTTCCAACATTGTTCCTGTCAGATTTTCCTTACCTTAAGTAGACAAAGTTAAATCTAAGCTGCTTTTCTTGATTTTCACCGAGGGAGATTCGGAAATAACATTGTGTTAAGAAAATAATTGCAAAAAACGCCTTTTCAGCTAGCCTGACGGTACGATCTTTCGCACACGCCCACTAAGCGGAGCGAGCAGTCAACTGCTCCCTCGGCAGATCCTCGATAAATATCTCGAAGTTTAGCTTTCCATCATTCAAACTGCGAAACAACCCCTGGAACAATGTTGGAACTCGCAGAACGAAAAAAATTGCTCGATTATTGCAGCTATGCGGCTACACAGCCGTGGCTTGTACTATGCCACTATCGGGTGACGTCACGTCTAACCGCTAATTGGCCACAAACATGCACGCTAAGTGGCCGTTAGTACGGCGCGCGCGATAAGACTTGAGACAGTCCTTAAAGGCACTGAGTAATTATGATGAAACCTATGGTGTAATCTATGAGGTAATAATAATTATGAGAAAATTCAGGGCCCTTCTGGGACTTGAAATTCAGTGAAATAATATTATGTAGAGTATCTTGCGCGTGTATCCAACGAATACCTTACAAGCAGCGTGTTGCCTTCTCTGACGAGCACCGAACTTCACGTGTTCTCTACGCTGACGTAACCCCGTGGATATATACGGAAACTTTCGAGGGAGAAAACTTTCACGAATTTTGCGATTTTCCCGCCATCCTCGAAAATTTTCTCCATAAAATTCTAGCCATGCCACACCCATTATGCGGCCAGTTTTAACATTCCGCGAAAGTTTTCTCCGCGAAATGCTCCCTTCCTACTGATCCGCGAAAGTCAAGTTTCTCCCTCGAAAATTTTCCTTATAGATAGCCCTGCACTATTAAAAAGCACACACCATGAGCAGCGTGCCGCTGTTGAGTTCTTCTTAGCTTTGAAATTATTCACTATCGAGGTCCAGAGACACTCTCAGATTCCCGATGATACGAGGCTAGTCTGCTACTGAGGCGCCGGCATCGTATACTGTACAGTGAAGTGAAACCACTATGTTGACGACCTTTACCACATACATCATTTCAACTATGCAGCTACTGAGTGCATGGTCAAGTTTTCATAAAGCATATAAATTATAATAATTATGACACAAATACGTAGCAAGTATGGTAGCAATAGATCGGGACGTAAGGACCGCGTGGTAACGCCTGATTTAGTCTCGATACCAGACCGTTCCCACCGCAGCGTTCAATTCTATGATGAACGCGCACGGAGGGAGAGACTGCTTATAGCTATACCATTCGCGGTTGCGTAACATTTCCCTACGTCACTTCTACAGAATGTATAGCGTGACGTATACGTAATCATCCGTGCGCGAATTCGCAAGTTGACCGGCCCTTTTACTATAAACGACGAATGCCGCTATTTACGCGCGTAAAAAGTTGCAAGGCCTGCTTATCTCCTCTCCCGGAATCTAAGGAGAGGCGTTCCTTGGTGAATCCAAGGTCACACATTGATTGATTCAGCTATCTAATAAGATTGTGGAGGATACCTCTAATTGCAAGCAGCATCTTAGGCCACACTTATAATAAAATAGTTTCCCGTCCCCCCGCCCGCATGCTATATTTGGGGTTATGTACATTTTGGCGTAAATTCACAAATACTGCCTTTATACCTAAAGGGAAGATTTTACGCCTCGATGCCTTTAGATTTTACGCCATCATTCCTGTTCTGTACCTAATAATTATTATATAACAGAAACATTTTACGCAAAGAATTTCAGCGCAATTATCCCTTGTGTGCAATATCAATGTAATGTGTCACATGCATAAAGGGAAGATCTTAATTTCCAACACATTATTACTAGGGTCCTATCCACTCCCCTGATGCGGGATATATAACATAATGGGAAGATTTTACGTCAATTACACGGCTGGCATAAAATCTTCCCATTATGACTACACAGTCATAAGGAGCAGATATGACGCTGTCATAGTTTCTTCAGGTTTATTCAATTTATCTTTATTAGTAGGGTCCTACCTCCTCCCCTGATGTGGGATATATATAACATACCGGTAATGGGAAGATTTTACGCCAATTACACGGCTGGCGTAAAATCTTCCCATTATGTCTGTACACAGTCACAAGAAGCAGATACTACACTGTCTTACAAGGTTTGAAGGAGTAGATCTAAAGTAGCTATACCACAGATTTGCAGCATGACCTTTGCCCTTTAATACTGTAATAGCATAATCAATAATTCTAGCAATAACATTTACAGTGATATAATATTATGTTATTTGAAATGACTGTCTATGGCTATATGTATTTGATTGGCAGTGTGAGTATGCATGAGGTATAAAGTTAAAATTAATTTTGAATGCTAGCCTAAGATGTGCCTCCTATGAAGCATGATTGGTGAAGGAGGACAGGATGAGTCTGCGCAAACAGCAGGTTAGCACAACAGATCTAGAAACAACTTGAATAGTTTCATCTCTGGTCGAAATAGCTACCGAAGTACGTAATGAAATCCTGCCAGAAATATTGAATTCTAGGTCATAATTATGCTGCTTAGTCCACGTGCATGCAGCCCAACCCTTACACTAGCTGCTGAGCCTTGCAGTCTCCCCCGCCTTTCCAAGGTCAGTGGTCCATGTAGTCTCTATGGTGGACTTGTAGTTGGAAGTCAAAGGGTCATATCCTTCAGGGTGTTGAAAATTCTTTATGTTGAAGAGATGCCGAAATACAACTTGGCGTCGCACACAAAAGCTCACATTTACACAAATGTTCATTAATTTTGATGACGAAACAAAATAGAACCTATTGTACAGCATAATATTCAGTTATGCACAATATGTATCTACTGTATCCCACTGTACATTTTCAAAATTTGGGGAGGATCGTCCATGGGTTGAACATATATTTGGGTATCAAAACATTGTGCCATTCTCTTTTGGTGATGCTTGTATTTGATTTCCCTTCAGCTTAGAAAAGTAATAGCCGCCTATGCCCAGGTGACATGACAGGGCAAGCACATACTATGAAACCCCAAAAAATTTATTGAACTTTGAATGCTCTAGCTAATATACTTACTGCCTTTCTTTAGCAAAATTCACGCTAAAGGAAGAGAGCTACACCAACAACTGAAGAATCATTTAGCTATTGATTAGGAAGCAAGTTTTGGCACTGCAAATTTCATCCTTGACACCGCTGTAGGTTGTTATGGCACCAACGGGCCATGGTCCTATAGCGGCAAATCAACACCCCTGATCCTTTCTCGGACATGGTAGGCCTGGGACATTGAGGATCGAGGTAAAGATTTTACGTGCATAAGGTCAAGGGTCGCTGACGTGCTGCATGATTCTTGAGTGCGGTGTATAGCTATATATTATTATAATGGCATAATATCTGCTCCTTGTGACTGTATACAGACATAATGGGAAGATTAATTTTTTACGCCAGTCGTGTAATTGGCGTAAATCTTCCCATTATGTTATATAATACAAGGAGTGAGCTCGCTTCGCTCGCTCACTCCTTTATCTCTGTGCTGCACATTATTGTGCATGTGACGTCGACGACCTTTACCTATATAATTGTGCGCATGCGCATGAGCAAGCTAGCGCACGTGTACATCCTGGTTGATCATGTGACTTTGCAATCAGCTAGCTCGTTAGTTGTCTTGCCGCAGCTTCACTCGCAAGGGCTCAGAAGAGAAGATGCGTAGAATAGAATAGCCTCCTTCTGGAAAGCACCTATGGGCAACGTCGGCTCCAGAGTGTCATCTCTTTGCATTCTCCAGGCCCCCTTTGTAAGTAGTCTCGTCCCCAGACCCTCCAGTGCGCGAGAAGAGAGAGGGAGGGTCTGGAACATAACCCCGGGCGGAAGTGTCCCGAAGGAATGCTGCGCACGGGTAATCATGACGCGTAATCTGGCCTTTGTGGTTTCGCGCGCGTACAAAGAATGCAAATTACGTAGCAGTATCTTACTGAAGTGCGCACGCGCACGAGCAGTGCATGCAGCACGTTTGGCCACGTTTTGTCGCCCCGTTCGAGTATAGTGGTTTAACACACTGTATTGTGGCCAATCAACACCTGTCGCGGAATTTCTGCCTTCGGGACACTTCCGCCCGGGGTTATGTTCCAGACCCTCCCTCTCTCTTCTCGCGCACTGGAGGGTCTGGGGACGAGACTACTTTGTAAGTGGTACACTGTTCAGTCTAATTTTGCCCTGGCGGTTTTTTGAAGCAGCTCACTTTACTCGCTGCTGGGGCCATAGCCAGCCGTGTCAGTGGGCTATCTGTTGTATCGCCCCAAGTCCAGCGATGCCTAGAAATAATGGCATTTTAGCTCGGGTCAAATCGCTTCCGGTCACCTCCCGCTCGTACAGACGCACGCACGCACGGACAACTATAATCTTAGTATAATGATATCCCACATCAGGGGAGGGGGTAACTAGGACACTACTGATAAAGATAAATTGAATTTACTGATGAAACTATGACAGCGTAATATCTGCTCCTTGTGACTGTGTACAGTGTTATGTTATATATTATATATTATTATTATCCCACATCAGGGGAGGGGGTAGGAGGAATATGGGCTGAAATTCTTTGCGTAAAATGTTCCTGTTAGGTACAGAACGGGAATGATGGCATAAAATCTTCCCTTTATGCCTAAAGCAAGAGTACTCTTGCTAAAGGCATTGATGGCATAAAATCTTCCCTTTAGGTATAAAGGTAATATTTATTTTGCACTATAATTACATATACGACCGGATATGTATGCAAGAAGTGCTTTAACGTACATTAATCTCAGCAATAGCCTGGCAGAGATGGAGAAAGCTACTTTATGTTCTGCTGTTGATTGCAGTGAACCAATAATTATTACTAGGGGAACAAGTAGGATCTAAAGAGACGTAGTTCATGCACAAACAGTATCCTGCCTGTCCATTAGTACCGTGCGCATGCGCAGATCGAAGTGGTTGCAGAGGCCACACCCCTCATAGATACCAACTGCTCTGGCTCCAACTAAGTGTGCAATGGCGACGTTCTCGCTCTGCTCGAACGTTGCTACCGGACGCGATTTTTTATCTGACGCACCCTTTTCGAACTTAGAGCTCTAGCTCCGTGGCCGCCTGCGCGCGCCGCATCATACTTTCCTCCAATTATACGTACATGTAGCTATATGAGTAAAATCACAATCGGTGTTTTCTGCCACAGATCTGACAGAGGGTGTATCTATAGCTATGGTGTGACAAGGTGAGTTCTTCCATGTTCTACATTACAATTGTGATAGCTATTAATTTATGAGGTGATTGTGATACTAACTATTGTTATAGAAGATACTGGCTAGTGACCACGTCCATGTTTAAAGTGGTTTGCTTGATTTTTTAGTTCATTCTGCCTTAGATTTTGCTTTCGTTTTGTGTGTTCCTTTCTACCACGTTTGGTTTGGGTACTTTCATCTGATTCCTCCAAATATCTCTTACAAGGGCGACCACTTGGTGCCATGTGACTACCTTTAGTGATTCCTTGACGTCTCCTGGAAATTGCTGTGGGTTGAACGTGCATTTTTCTAGTACCTGCTACTGAGCTGAGAGTTTTTTCAGTGGTAGAAAAATATGTATGTAACAATGAAGATAGTTTGGGTGTAGCAGAGCTTGTAGGTTCTATAGATTCAATTGTTTCTAGGTATATGGAAAAGAATTTCTTTAAGGTACCATTTAATTGCGTGGGCGTGAGCGTCAGGAATGGCTACTTCAATTAGCGAATCGTGAAGGGGCGTGGCCGAAGAGGCCATACGAGTGCTTTTGATCGAAGGTGGGCGTGTCCAGAATCGGCCAGGGATGATTATGCGCGTGTAATTAGCGACCGGAAGTGGCCCCTGAAGAAAAGGCCGGTAATTGCCCACATCAAAGCAAGATCAAAGCATTCTTGCTTAACTATTAACCGCAACGACAAAAAAAAAAAAAAAAAAAAAAGGTAATTAGGCCTAATTAAGCATGTGGGCGTGTTCCTGGCACTGTGTGGAGTGTGTGCGTGTGCGTTAATGCAGGTTTTATTGCTTCCGATTGGGCGTGGCTTCACAGGCCAGTGCTTGGACATCGGGGCCGGGGACTTGGCCGCGGCGATAGGTGGGCGTGTCCCGGATGCGGTGGTGACCTTTGAACCCGTCCAGGAGGCTTTGGGGGCGTGGCAGGAGGTCAAAGGTGAGGCCATGTCTGTTAATGAGGCACTGTACGGCGGTGCGATCGAGGGGCCTGTACGGCTGGACGGAAGCTGACGATGGTTTGAAGCGGATGTGGTTGCGATGACGTGTTGTTACTCCGCCCACACAGGAAATGAGGTGAGCTCTTGCGTGGGCGGTGTGGCAGAACGGCCTCCAAGTGTTTGTGTGTGTTTTGGCCTTGAGGAAGCTGTGTGTTTCAATTGGGATTGATTGTGGGCTTCCGGTGGACATCCGGTGGTTAGTAGGTACTTGATTGAGAATGGTGGTCCTTGGGGAACAGGGTGGGGCTGTTTTGGGCGTGGCCTGGCCCCTCCCTTCCGGCTCGGCTTCCGGTCCATGGAGGATATTAAATGAACACTTCCGGCTCTAGCAGCCACACCCCTGAGACCTGTGCAATTAAAAGGGCGTGGTTACACAACATGCACCTCACTAATGACTTTGATGTGGTTTAGGTGTCATATCCCCCACCTCACGCCCCCGCAATTTAATGGTACCTTAAACCAGTTAGATACTGTACATCGAGAGTTTTCATTCTTTCTCCTACATCTTCCACAAATGAGTTGCAGAGTCTCACTATTTCACTTTGTAGTTCACCATGTTCCTCCATTAATTCTACCATTAAGTCCAAGTTTTCAGCACCACTATCACAGTCCATATCCATGGAGTGATCATCAATACTTTCCTTTTCTTGTACGTATATATCTTGAATGCAGTCACTTCCACTAGCATGTACCTGTGTACCTGATTCTGTTATGCCAGAGTAAAATGATCTATCCCCAGCTTTATCGACTCCAAGAGCAACTATAGCATGTAAATATCTTCCATCTCCATTAAAATAGGGTACTAAATTAGGGGCAGTTAAGTTATACTTGTTTGCAACAGCATGCTGATGTTTGCAGGGTTCCCCACTAGGTTGACCAGTTCTCCCAATGCTGCATGTACAAGTCCACATTGTGGTATCCACCTCATATTCAGTATTACGTGTTCTACTCTGTACAGTGTACACATTCCCTGTTGACTTTTCAATGTCACTGTGATCCACTTTATTTGCCCCTAGTCCCTTATACCTGAGTGAGATGTATCGATCAACTCTGTTATAGGCTATAGCTAGTAGCCGCCTCTCATAGTACACTTCAAATGTAATCGTTAGAAATTCAAAAAGTTGGATTAAGTTGTATGCCTTTACCCTTTTGAATACAATATCCTTCAATATTCGTATACCTGATTCGGCATAGTTATTTGTGTCAATTCCTCTCATAGAAGCATTGTCTCTGAAACATACTGCCCATTCCTGTCTGCGTCCCCAATTCTTCTCCATATGTGAAACCAAATTTGTATATTTTTTTACTATTAGGTTATTTTTGAATTGTGTGTATTCACTTTCAAGAGAATTTTCTGTTTTAGCGTACACCAATTTCCGTACTTGATTCATCAAAAATTGCCTATCATCTTTATGTATTTTATTGTCCGTACTTAGTAACCATCTCCACATGTTCTGTAGGAAATGAAATATGCACAAAAAAAGTTTAGTATTAGGCCATACTCTTCGAAGCCCATCCCTTTCTGCTGCTGAATCATCAGTGATTACATTTGCTGGGCTACCCTGTCCATAGAAAGCCTCCTCTGGAAACAGAGTTGAAAGAACATTCATTGCCTTATGGATGATATTTGCACTCTCCCCCGATGTAATAACTATTCCCAGTGGTAGACCCCCAGCTGCCGAGGATGTGGATAGAACAAACATGGGGTTGTTAAAATCTTCAAATGATGAAGAGGAATCTATGAATACTAATTCCTTAGCTTGCTGGATATGCTTGTGTACTCGAGCCATGAGTGGGGTGCATATGGCCAGTATCAATGGCTGCTCATCACCATTTTTATCACTATCCTTACAGAATCTGTGAACCACAGCCCTCCCTCCATTTTCCCGGTGCAAATCATTATATATATGAATTCTTTTCTCAAGGTCTGTGAACAGTTGCTTTCCTGTACGTTCTCCGAGATTAGTCTTCCTCCATTTATTAAAAAGATTATAAACATCACTTATTTTAGGATTTATGTTTCTGTCTGCTATTGAATGTGGGTTATCCAAAAGCATGAGATTAGTTTCATACTCGAGGTGTGCACTGGATGGAGAGTGACCTTGTTTAAACAGGTCGTAATATTTAATCTTGGTGTCCTCAGCAATGGGTCTGAAGCGTAGTGCATCGGCCACATTTACTAAATGATTGTGTGTGTGCTTTACATCCACTTCCACTAGATATTCATTGTACTTCCGGTTTGGTGCTAATACAGTTATTGTCATCTGTGCCGTGCAGTTAGTATGCTTATTGTTATGTTGTTTATGTGTAGTTTTTAGAGTGTTTGTACTTTTTGTGTGCTTTCCTGTCTGTCTTTGGTTATGTTGACAACGCAAATAGAGTTTTTTGACCACCCTCTTCCCATTTTGTTTCTTGCTTCGCTCATAAACCATCGTCTCCTTTGTTTTTTCATTGTAATCAGTGACCCATTTCCTCGCACCTTCCTCTGATTGTAACTTAAGTCTGAAATTACAGTGATATGAACCAGTGTGGTCATGCTCAAATATTTCAAGAAATTTATAGTCATAGTTATCGGGAAGCATTTCGGTAATAACCACTTTAGCCGTCTTGTTACGGGTCATATGCATATCTTCACTACTACTACTATTATACTGTTTGGTTACCCTCTTTTGTGGAATAAAATCGTCATCACTTGAAATTTGCTCTGTTCTCGAAGCATCTGGATTAGTGTTATTTATTGGCTTGTTGTTTTCAATTACAGTGGCTTCCTCACTACACCTTCCCCCCCTACTGATTTCATTTCCAGTGGTATTCATCTCTGTATGAGTACTGGATTTTGTTTGTGTGGTATCCATTTCCATTGACTCGAACTTTGAGCTATTGTAGGTTAAGGGGAACTTGTTTAAGGTGGCAATATCAATTTTATCTTGAACTACCCAAGATAGGGTGTTGATCCTGAGATATTTACCATGGAGTGATGGGTTTTGAAGGAATTCTGGTGCTGTTAGGTTATTCCACTCCTGCCAACCTTCCCAGCTCTCAGCCATTATAGCTACCATGCACATGACAATGATGCCACAGATATTAGAACATGTTTGAAGTGGGTAAAAGTGTGTGCACTGGTCAAGGTGTCTGTGGTTACTACCACAAGGTTGATGAATGGTGATAATATCTTGTACACAACTATAAATATCAATTCCTAATTTACCCTCAAGCATGAGAAGGTTATCTTCTAGTTCACTGATTAGGTTGTGTGGTACAGGCCACGCAAGAGAATCCCCATAATAGGCACTCTTGTTTTCAATGTCGATTGCGAGTAGTGACCAGTGATTGCCTTGCTTTGAACCATGAGATATAAATGTACTACCATCATCCTCACTTCCGACATGTAATGCTATGAGTATCCTCTTAATATTGGTTCCACTACTAAAGATGGTTTCAAGCTTTTTCTGTATTTGAGTAACTGCACAAAGATGTTTATTTGGCTTATGAGCAAAGCAGACTGTATCACTATACTGCTTATTTGCAACATCAAGTAATCTGTCCATTTCCGAGTCTGAAACCCAACGTTTTCCCACAAAATTTCTCACGTACACTTGTTCATTAGATTTACTCCACACTTGTGCCTCAAAAAATCGCTTTATCTTAGCTATATCAATACCTATGTTCATGCAAAGTGATTCACACCCTTTAAGCCACTCAGTTTCTTCACCTTCTATTCTCTTTGTAAGTTTTTGCTCATGGTACTCTTGTATTTTCTTGAGCCCATCATAGTCCAATATACCAAATGGAAATTTCACGTAAGTATACTGACTTGGTACTTCTTCTTGTTTTTTGTACAGGTTACTTATTGCTTGTCGTACCTGCTGTGCTGATGGTATTGCGGACATATCATTCACTTTAAGCACAGGGATCTGCTGAGGGCTGGAGATCACTTCCATAGGGAGAAGCATGTACACTGTCGGCTGATTGCTGGCAAAAGTGTTCATCCCTCCACCCTGCAAGTAGTTCAAACCTTACCAATTGACCTCCGTCTGTTTTCACTGTATGTACGTACCTTATAGTTTTGCATCATTTTTGGAGAATCCATTATGGCAACACTGTTTTATGAAAGTGATTAATGAAATTGACATACTTTGAATATAATTTTTACATGACATTGTTTACCTTCTGCAAATAATCTTTAGCAAGCTCATCAAAACCAGTGTGAGAGTAGAACAGTTGAGTAGGTCACTGTAGGTATCTGCCAAAGCTTGACAAGAAGTTACACTCAAGATGGCTTCTGGGCCAGGCAAGACACCATGGCTGGATGGTCGGCTCAAAGACAGTTTCACCCCTGGATCTGGGATAAGTGACTGACCAGATTGTACTGAAAAGTACAAGGGATCCTGTCTTGGAGCTAAGAGCAGCAGCAAGAGGAGTACCTTCCTTGAGAACACGGACAACTTTCTTTCTCTGTTGAGCGCCATGGCAATTAATAATAGTGAAAATTTCCCGCCACTAGCGCTCAAACCCACGTGGAATTGGATGGAATTTACGCATGCGCGGTGAACCTTGACCTCGCGTTTGGTGGACTAAGTTCGAAAAGGGTGCGTCAGATAAAAAATCGCCTACCGGACTACTGACAGGTATGATAAAGAGCAGATGTCGCCTCTCGCTTCGCTCGAGGCTCGGTGGCTAGTGTCAGCGCCTGCTTAGCAGGCCTCTCAAACTCGCGCGGCGCTTTCGCGCCGATGGTTCGATCGACAGTGCGTCTCTAGCTGTAGCTATGGCCCGAGGCATTAAGGCCACTCCTCTTTGTGCACACGGTCCTACAGTTCTGACCAATTCTGAGCCTTGTAGTGCGGACTTTCTCTCCGCCCGCGCCGTGCGTTCACAGTAACCGGGCACATGTTACGCCGCTAAGTCTAAAGTACGTAAAGTCTAAAAACACCGGAAATGGCGCATCCAAGTATAATAAAGCGATCCAGCCCGAGTCTTGGAACAAGTACTCCTAAGCAAATTTAGAATTGATAACAATGCTGAGTTGTGGTGAGCTAATATTCGAGATATGCAAATTAACCACAGTCATGTAATACCGTAATGCGGGAAATTTTCGAGGGAGAAAACGTTTGCGAATTTTGCGGATTTTCGACAATCAGCGAAAGTTTTCTCCGCGAAATTTGGGGCGTGGCAGGTGTGACATACCATAATAATATAGCGGGAAATTAAAATTTTCGCGGATCGGTAGGAAAGGAGCATTTCGCGGAATGTTAAAACTGGTCGCATAATGGGTGTGACATGCCTAGAATTTCGTGGAGCAAACATTTTTTTTTTTTTTTTTTTTTTTCTCTATAATAATTTATGCATCAAAGCAATGGATACATGAATAGCTATATACAGCTAATACGGGCATGTACCCAGTCTATTACTGTTTCAGTCTAGCTCTTGTTCTTGCTGCTATTGGTGTCCAAGATCGAGTTTTGTTGGTCCATATGGATAATCCAGGAGTACCGTCAACTTCATTGTATTGTACATTAGCAGATTTTGATGGAATAATATTATTTAGGTCAACATCAGATCCAGAATCACTGTCAGAGTCAGAAGTAGCATCCCTTTGATGGATGGGGTGACCGGGCGCAAACCTTTGGCGAACAAAGCTGGAAACAGGCACTTGCTTCTTCTTTCTTTTGGCCACTACAGGAGTCCAGTTCGGTTGGTCTCCAGTTTTATCATGGTAGGTTACACCATGCACTCCTTCCCTGACTTCATAGTTGACATCATTGCATGCTGTGAGGTCTACAGCTGGATTTTCAGCGGGTTTTTGTGCTCTCATGCAGCTCTCATGTGGTAGAATGGATTTTGACTGATCGCAAACAGGTAGGTTAGTGGCAGGCACATCAGGATTGGTATTACTTATAGTTACTTGACTTCTAGCCTTAGTTCTCCTCCTCCTTCTCTTCCTTCTTTTCTTATGCTGAACATCATTCTTTTCAGGGGCAGGGGCAGGCCAGAAGAGGTTGACAGAAAAACCACCAGGGCTAGACCTAGCGGTCCACATGGCCTCATCTATTCTCAGACAGCTTAGTTGTAGCTGGATACAGAGAGGTAAGGGAAATCCCAAAGTAGACAGCATTGCCAAGTCTCCCTCAAGTACAGACACTTTGATGGTCTTGTCATCCATTTGCGGATGGTTGAAAATTTTGCGAAATTCGTGAAAGTTTTCTCCCTCGAAAGTCTCCCGCTATACGTGTCATATCGAGGTGGCTAAGCTACGTAGGTATCAGCCATCGATCGCGATGTTCCTGTTGAAGTACTTTCAGCTGAGCTCCACGCTACCAAGCCTGAAAGCCAGATTTTATTTACTCGCGTATTACGCGAGCGCGAGGATGGGGTCTGGGCACGAGACTACCTGCTCTAGTAGAGGAAAGAGCTATCAGCCCTTAGTAGAGGTGCCAGTAGTCCGTAGATATCGGCAGCGTACTTCTCTTCAGACTCAAACTGTTGTACCGTTCCGCCAAACTGACTACTATACTAGCAGATCGCGCGCAATATGATCACGTGTACGCGGCGTGCGACTCGGTCCGCCGCCCTATGTTCTGCCACCGTCAAGCATTCCTCTGCTCTCTGCTACACCTCCCTGGCCACAAGCGGATATTGAAATATCCAAATCTATTGGAAATCCTGCTGCTAATAAAAATATTATACTTCTATGAAATAAGAATTGCGCAATGTATGTAATGCGCATATTTACTTTGCGATTTTTAATTGTGCGATTTAGAGCGGCGAGATCGAGCAATCCTGATATTCAAACTCCTTGGCGGTCGCTAGCAATCTTGGAGTGGACCTAGACTACGATCGTCGATCATGCGCGAGGATCCACGTAATGTTTGCACCGAATGGGAGCTCGGAGCAATGTTGCGGACAACAGAGCCTGATATCGAAAGTGGCTGCGTTTGCGCTCAGCAGCGTTGCTAAATGAACGAATTATACGGGGGGGTGGTGGATGATGAAGAGCTACACATAAAATTTAGCTAGCGCAAATGAGGTTAGTCTATCGAGCTAGACCCTTCCTTGCGTTATTGTACGCGCGGGGGGGAAGGGTCTAGCAAAGGTCACGTTTGGAATGCAATTAATTAAAACGCAGAAAACGTGAGCAGCAAAATCATGACAATGGCAAAGTTGGCAGCTCTTCGCTGGTACAGAGAACTTCTCAACGATCGCCGAAATATACAGAGGTAACGAGTAGAAGGCGCTCCGCTTGTCTGACCTGGCTGGGACAGTGATCGAACACGGCGCTATCAACTCTTTCGCTCCCGTTTCCGACCCTGGCAATGATCGACTATTCCCTGGCAGCTCTCAAAAAATGGCGACGAACGGTTTTCTGAATCGTCCGCTATTGCCTCTGTAGTACTAGTACTCCAGTGCCGCACAAATGATCCAACCGAAAAGCAACAGCTAGCTCGCAATCGCGAATAGGCACTGATTGCGAGCGATCACCCACGCATAAATTGCTATCCAGAATTTGGATACTGATTGGTCAGCTGAAATTCAATTAAACGTGACCTTTGCTAGATCCTTCCCCCCGCGCGTACAATACAAGCGCAAGGAAGGGTCTAGCTCGATAGACTAAAATGAGGTCGTTTGTGGTGAGCGTCGGCTAAAAAAAAAACGTGAGCTGTATACTTCAAATTTTGATATCGCTCTATAGAATCATCTTCATCCCCGTGTACTTACCCATTTATCCGAAATTTGATCACTGAGCGCAGACGAGATTGTTTGCGGTCAAGGCCTATAAATAAGCAACCTCTCATTGGCAATGCGCTGTCCGACAGCTCACACAGATATTTCTGGCGAAATATTGTCAAACGCAACATCGCTCCAAGCAGTTTGCAAATATTGCGTCGGTGGGGCTACATCGTCGCTCAAGATCGATCTGTTCTCCCCTTATTGGTATTGATATGTCCGACAATTTATACGAGTGTTGAACTACCGGAAAATTTGGTGGAGAATTAAGTTTAGCGGTTTGGCGGTATAACCGCCAAATTAAAATTGGCCAAAATTTCCCCCTCGCATATATTATACGAATGCCGATCCCGTACCAAACCGCCAAATTTAAATCCGCCATTATTCTTGCAAGAGCGATTTTGGGCACACCCGCCAAATTTAATTCCCGCCAATATTTCCGGCTACACGGTACATGCAAACGCGTTCCGGCGTAGGTAATACGCGAGTAAATGAATCTGCGGTATTGTAGATGAGTAGAGCGGGTGTATCACACCCTGCAGCTATACAACTGTATATACGCTTATACTGCAGCTGGTACTATGGTGGCCGCTGTCTGGGTTTACATAACACCTACAAGATGTTGATAGTACGTGGCATGCAGCCTTGATTACAATACGCATTCAAAAGTATGCCATTTGCGAGTGTAGCTGGTAGCTAAAATGTTTGCGTGTGCCAAATCTGAAGCTGAAACGGAGACGAATCGTGTACAGATCTACTATTGTAACAGCGAAAGAAGCGACTGGTATCGACAAATACTGTTTCTGGTGTTCCTATTCTGAGAAACGAGTTTTCTCGCGCTGGATTGACTTTAAAACTTCAAGGCTTTAGATAGTGAGTAAGTTAAACCCGTATGCGGGGCAATTTCGTTTCCTGTACACAACGCGCGTAGTCGCCGCCTACCAATAGCTACTAGGTATATATACCGCCGGCTCGCTTCCACGAGGATACGGAATTGCCCCGCATACGAAATTACCCCGAGATAGCGCATGCGCGAACCCGAAGCACGACGTTCGTTAGCAAGATTCACAGAATTTCCTATAGATCCAAGAAAATTTTCTCCGCGAAATTTTACAAACATCACCGATTCGCGAGAGTTTTCTCCCTCGAAAGTTTCCCGCTATAAGCTTAACAGTCCACAATCCTTCTAGCACTCGCTTTTACAAGCTGACCCCTTCAAGAGAGCCAATTGCAAATGCATTAAGGCGAAAGTCTCATAAATCCTTTGCTAGTCATGCATTAGAGAATGATAATGTTAGGAGATATGTTAAATTGTAATTGGTCTATGTAAATTTAACTGAAAGCTCTGTGTTCAGATTCATAACTTTTGAACAAAGACAACGAATCGCTGTCAAGTTTTTTTTTCCTGGGATGGCTTTTATGACGTTATCAAAGTCAAAGCTCCTACCATTTTAGCACTCCTGGAAGCATGTGTTTCTATGATCCTCTGCCCTCAACTACAATGTTGTGGTTGGAATATGCGCTGCCATTCTAACCGTCCTGCAGCATCTCTGTTTCAACACATCATTTCTATAATACTAGCTGTATTCGGGTCACAGCTAGTGGTAATTAAGAAGGTATGTTTTTAAAGCTATGCAATGCATTCACCATGCCACTGATAATATACTTATTCTGAAAGGTATTTACGTGACTTCAAAAGCTTGGGATCAGCCTATCAATCTCTGGTACTTAGCGTGCTGTCGACCAGCTAGGCAAAGGGCATGATGAAGAGGTGCTTACCTGGCTGGGTCAATTGTCTACAGCCATTAGTTCCAACAACACAGCTAGGTACTGATAATTAAGAGCTACTAGTGATTATTAGTGTACCAGTTCATGTACTGGATAAAAATTAATATAGGGAACCATAGCACCTGCCATGAAGCCCCTCTTATCAACCGAGGACTCTTGTCGATCTGAGTGAACCCCAGCAGTCCATTTCTTTTTCTGACGTATTTGACCCTAGTTCTCCATAATTTTTTCAGTAGGTTCTTATGCGAGTATCTACCCCAGTATCATCAGATGTTGATGTAAGTAGTATTCGTTCTAATGATCGATACATCATATAGTGTAGCAGCCCCTCGTTTCTTAGCCAAGATCTAACCACATCATTATGCTCAGTCCCATTAAAGGCGATTGATGATCCAGATATTGTGCAGCAAGATCATCAGTGCCAACATCTTTCTGCTAGCTTTCATAGTCCATACCCATTGTGTGAGCATGTACACAGTTATTATGCTATGGATACAAGTTAGTCGGTGATAGTCTTGATAAGACTATCAAACCAAGGGATATGCGTGTTGACCATTTGCCTCAATCTCTTTATTAAATATATTATATGCCATTTTAGATACGACTGACTTCAGTTCATTGTCATGCAACACATCAATCATCGATGTGGCTGAAATTGATATCAACATGTTTTTGCCTTCAGTTGATGATATGGATCGAGGTTTAGTATACTAATTTCTAGATTATTGGTTGAACACATTCCAGCTCTGCATGAACATTCATCATGTGTTCCAGCCCATATAGACCACAAGTACTCGAGGGAAATGTCTGCAAAGTCCCATGTGGTAAGAAAATTACAGTGCACATGTGTACTAAGTAGCACTGATATACACTAGCTCACAGGTGCCTCTTGGAGTGATTCTCAAGAATGAGAATGTATTGAATGAGATGATTGATATATTAATATTAGATGAGCTCCATAACATGATAAAATTCGTACCAACTGAACAAAGCAAACAATACAGGAATTTGAAGTGGCTCATACTACTATTAGAGAGGCCGGACAAAGTTGAGCATCTCTCCCTAGCTGAAAGTCGATCATTTCCAACATAATTATATAATTATACTTTTGTGGTGTGACCAACTGACTGTTGCCAGGATAAGTGCGTGTCAGCGGATGAGGAACAATTCTGAAAATGGTAGGGCTTACCTTGAAGGATTTCTTCCTGTTGTAGAAGACTGGCACACGAAAATATTATGCTATGATTGTGAAAGTAAGCCACCCTTAATCACTGGCATACATTATAACAGTCCTCGTTCCCACATCTAATGCAATATTATGGATTACCACACAGGGGTCCCCCTAGTCTCGTGCCCAGCCTCTTTATCGCACGCGGAAAAAGAGTCTGGTGAAACGCGTATTCAATTTTGGTTCCATACGTACGTGACGTATTCTGACACGGGCACAATGAATTTCATTACAAGCGATAGCGCAATCACTGTTTAATATTATTATTCGCGCAAAGTGTTTGAAAAGTACCTACCGTAGGCTATGGCACCAGCGAGATCCTTGGAGAGTGGAGTCCGAGTGCTATGCTTGTCTCGTTGCCTGATTTGTACCCACAAGGACGGCGGTAAACTTTCAAAAACAGGAAAAATTTTCTCCTGGTAGACTAAGAGAGATAAACGCATTCTTGCTGGCCAAAATGTAGCTTACCACTTACGCCTACACTTCACAGACACTAGCATGATTCAAACGTGGGGTAGTTTCGATGATCGCTTGCTGAATGTCAGTTTCGCTGTCCAACAACTACATGTAGCCATCTCCTACAAGTAAAGTGCAAAGTACACGGTGAAGCATCGCAATCTTTTGTTGATGACGTGGCACCGTTCTGCAATCTGATTGGACGCGGCCAATCTCGCCGCGCGGAACCAAAATTGAATACGCGTTTCACCAGACTCTTTTTCCGCGTGCGATAAAGAGGCTGGGCACGAGACTAGGGTCCCCCCTAAAAATATTGCCGTATAGCTCCAAATTTTCGTGAAATTCGGCTGAAAATCCCATGATTGAAGATTTTCGTGATAAAAATTTCGTGATCGCCACATTTTTTCATGATTACCACCGCGCCGCAGCACCTGTCACATTGTCGCTCCGCCCACAATTGCACATGGCCGGCGTTGGGCTAGTACAGTGCATGGTAATGTGAAGAGAAAGGAACTAGATAAGACGAGCCTCGTCTGTTTGACCACCTCGATCTTCAACATGGTTGTTGGTGGATTCGATACAAGATGAAGGAATTGTTTGGTCTTGCGGATTTGGCAGGCAACTTTTGCTCATTTTCAGAAAGCAAGCGTACCGAGTCTGCATTGTTAGCAGCGATTCAATACTTCATTTCTGACAGTTCATACGTTCATGCGCTAGTATCGCATGCGTACACGTATGCACGATCGCGTTTGATGTGCCTGCGCATACAGAACGTAGCCACGCCCACAATAATACTAAAATTTCGTGAGGAAAATTTTCGTGATCAGAAATCAAATCACGAAATTCACGAAAATATTGTGCCACGAAAATTTGGAGCTATATATGCGGGATTTATTGCAGAGTGTGACTATTTTAATCGTGATACGTGGTCTCTGAAGCCACCGGAAACTGTCTCAATTGTCATAACTTCAAGAATTTCTTCGGAGGCATGCCTGCTTTGGGTATATTTACTCTTGATTTATATATGGACAAGGTTATAGAGTACGGATTCCAGTATGGATTGGCCTGGGTACAAGTACCGATTAAGAAATCTAATCATGTGGTGACATAAAAAACGGATCTCAATGCGTGTGAAGATTTTTCGAATTAATTACCAAAGCTCATATTCTAGCTGTGGCTATGAATTGAAAAATTTAATATGAATAATTTAACAGATCCTCTACCATCGGAATTATTTCCAAGTGGACAAGAGTTAGCTACTCTCGGAAAGAACGTTTGGCAGTAGCAGCTCAAAGCTTAATAATATTTATTGACATTAGGCCAAACAAACTTAATTACTAGTTTCTCAGGCTTTCAAATTTCAAAACCCATGCGGGAGGCGGCTTTTTATTTTATTTTTTAATGAAAAATGGGCGTGGCGATAATGACCACGCCCATTTTCGCTAGTCCTGCACGTGGTTGATACACAAGCTAGTGCTGAAATACAAGTATTGAAGTCCAACCAGAGAGAATATCTAGCCTAACAATCAAGTTTAGCTTTCTATTTAGTAGAGAAAAGTTTTATCAGTCGTACTAACCTTGTAAGATGACAAGATTTAGCCTGCACCAGATGACGTCGTCATCTTTGAAGAAAATAGCTAGCTAGCTGCTGGCTAAATACCACTTTCACGGGAATTTCAGTTGTGAGATGCCAACCAAACTGTCTCGAGATGCCAGAAAACAGTTAGTTTCATGAACTCTTTACTGTATGCTCCAATTTTTGTCTGTTAATTGAATTAATTAGCACGTGACTGCTCACGTGAAAAATAAATAAAAAAAGTCCTGCTTTCTCAAAATTTGATGCGGGCGGGCCTGAGAAACTATTAATTAACTTTGCTTGGCCTTAGCTTCCCAAAAACGCTAAAAAAAAGTTACAAAGAATCCCTTGGAATATGCAAAAGAACTCTAACAATGGGGCTAATGCTTTTGCAATTTAAAGACACTGTCCAATATGGCGACGGTGACAGAAAGATACCATGCTGGAAGTTCATCTTTCTGTTCTTTAGAGCATCTGGGCATACAAAGTACACATTGGAAGCCCTTACCCTGCTGAGTAATATTACTATTATCTACTTTCCCCTTGGTATGCGAAACAGATTTATCAATACACGTACACGGTAAACATGGAACCAATATATCAGCAGATTTGCATATTGAACATTGAATCGAGTATGTAAGGAAGCAGTTGATCATCTTGGTGCTAACAAAACGCCCAAGGCTGTTAAAAGAATTGGAAAAATCGTAGGTATCGTCTCTAGCACACTAGATCATTATGATAAAGTCACTGGTATAGATCATGGATCTGACAGACATACACGTCGTTCAGATAGAGAAGACTTGAATTTGGTTTTGAAGGAGCTTCTTAAAAACAAAGTGTTTACATACTCCAAAGGTCGTAAGCATAAAGCATTTCCACAAATTCGATGTTTAATTCAATTAATAGAGCAAATTCAGCTCATGGACTATAGATACTAATTTCACGAAACTTCGCTTTCGCTTTCATCTAGCTATAATCATTGAATATTATTACTATATACTGTGTTAATGGAACCATAATATTATTATTATGTTTACATAATTAAAATTCAAAGTTTATATAGGAAAATTTGAATATGTACAGCTGTCACATTGACAGGATAATGCACACACATATCACAGCAAAAACAATTTTGTGGTTTGTGTTTAGGTGGTACATCATTCAAAGTGAGAGAATAAGAGGGATCTCCTACAACAATCATTGTTTCGACAATAGTCAATCATACCCTTGCCAGTGGCGGATCCAGGGGGGGGTAAGGGGGGTGCAAGTGTACCCCCCTTTGAGCTGCATCTAACACAAAGAAGTACTGATGATGAACTAAATGGAACCCCCCTTTCTGGCTAAAAACTCCTACTATGGCTCACCTTAGAATGCTTTAGAGAAAATTCGTTCGAAAACGGATCGATTGGACTGGTAGTTCCTCTCAAAACGATCGAAAATGGGCGTGGTTTTGCCCCAAAGTGGGCGTGGCTTCTCAAATTTCGCTCGCGCTTCGCGTGCAAGACTGTACTACAACCCCCCTTTTACAAATCCTGGATCCGCCACTGCTTGCTGACCCTTTGGGAATCAAGATCAGATGCTTTATATAAAAATTGTGGCACAAGCAACCTGTCATCCCTCCCAGCTCTTCCGCGTTTCTTGCACACATAACGTAAGATTCCACATTTGAATCAAGATCAGATGCTTTATATAAAAATTGTGGCACAAGCAACCTGTCCATCCCTCCCAGCTCTTCCGCTTTCTTGCACGCATAATGTAAGATTCCATATTTGAGGCAATACCCCAGTGGACAATTTGATGGACGTTGACACAATCAACACCCATACCGAAGGCTATTGTACAGATCACAATTCTGCATGAGTTGTTGATCTTAAGTACAAAATGATTTTACAATCGATTTCTTCACTGTTTGGTCAGTTGCGCTCGTGAACATATCAACAAGTCGAGTCTTGCTAAATTTGGAGCTTCTACCTGTTCAGTAAATTCTTCCTTCAGAGCTGAATGAAAAAATCCATAGATGTCTGCACATTCTTCACATCATTTTTGACAAAAAATAATGATTCGCAACATCCTTGTTCTCTCTCCTGATTTTCGTCACTAGCGGTGTAAATATCTGGTCAATTGTATTCCTTTCCTGAACTCGGTAGATTAAATTATAGATTTATTGGGTGATTCAGATATAATAATGACCACAGGTTTGTACATTCCTAGAATAGTGATAATCTTGTTTCAAGTTTCTGTTGTGGCTGTGGCTGTTAAAGCCATTACATTAACATTAGGCAGTATTAAGCTGCGAACTTCTCCGAGTTTAGAAATTTCCTTCTGAAATAATCGCCCCTATAATAATGAGATGCATATTATGTGATGTTATTTAGACTAATGTTAAAACTAATAGTAATAATTATTACCATTAAATTTTTATGATGCAATGAGCCTCGTCCACAACAAACACTGCCAGGTGCTTTTGATAAACATCAGTTCTCGTCATCTCTCTCCAATTAATAGAGATTTGTCATGAACAACTCTGGACTAATGAGGACTTATTGGTATCTCCCTTTGAAAATGTCATATCCTTTATGTTAAATCTCCGCTCATGTACACCATTGATAAACCCAAGTTAGACTGCTTATGGATTTTAACTTTAAATACTGACATTCTGTATGGTAATCCACTGAAATCATTATATCCGAACAACATGTATAGTTACGAGGCTAAGCTACGAATTAGACCAAAAATTACCGTATTTCTTCTAAAAATTCGGCATGAAAATAATATTGCTTTAGCTTTGCCGAAATTTTAGAGGTTAATCTTCATCATTCTGTCTGCGTGCGCATTCCATTCCTATTTATAGCATATACGCATGACGACCTTTGCCGAAAAATTAGAGACTATAATATTATTTAATCATTACCGTATTTCTTTTAAAAATTCGGCCCTTCTAATTATTCGGCACCCTTTACCGAATGATTGAATATAGTCCCTAATTTTTCGGCAAAGTTCGTCATGTGTAGCTATATGCTATAAACGGGAATGGAATGCGCACGCAGACAGAATGATGAATATTAACCTCTAAAAATTCGGCGAAGCTAAAGGAATATTATTATTTTCATGCCGAATTTTTAGAAGAAATATGGTATTACCGTATTTCTTCTAAAAATTCGGCCCTTCTAATTATTCGGCACCCTATACCGATTGAAAAATTAATAGTCTATAGTTTTCGGCAAAGGTCGTCACGCGTATATGCTATAAACGGGAATAGAATGCGCACGCAGACAGAATGTTGAATATTAACCTCTAAAAATTCGGCGAAGCTAATTTTCATGCCGGTACTAAATATTAAGGTACCATTTAATTGCGTGGGCGTGAGCGTCAGGAATGGCTAATTCAATTAGCGAATCGTGAAGGGGCGTGGCCGAAGAGGCCATACGAGTGCTTTTGGTCGAAGGTGGGCGTGTCCAGAATCGGCCAGGGATGATTATGCGCGTGTAATTAGCGACCGGAAGTGGCCCTTGAAGAAAAGGCCGGTAATTGCCCACATCAAAGCAAGATCAAAGCATTCTTTCTTAACTATTAACCGCAACGACTTAAAAAAAAAAAAAAAAAAAAAAGCTTATTAGGCCTAATTAAGCATGTGGGCGTGTTCCTGGCACTGTGTGGAGTGTGTGCGTGTGCGTTAATGCAGGTTTTATTGCTTCCGATTGGGCGTGGCTTCACGGGCCAGTGCTTGGACATCGGCGCCTGGGACTTGGCCTCGGCGATAGGTGGGCGTGTCCCGGAAGCGGTGGTGACCTTTGAACCCCGCGAGGAGGCTTTGGGGGCGTGGCAGGAGGTCAAAGGTGAGGCCATGTCTGTTAATGAGGCACTGTACGGCGGTGCGATCGAGGGGCCCGTACGGCTGGACGGAAGCTGACGATGGTTTGAAGCGGATGTGGTTGCGATGACGTGTTGTTACTCCGCCCACACAGGAAATGAGGTGAGCTCTTGCGTGGGCGGTGTGGCAGAACGGCCTCCAAGTGTTTGTGTGTGTTTTGGCCTTGAGGAAACTGTGTGTTTTAATTGGGATTGATTGTGGGCTTCCGGTGGACATCCGGTGGTTAGTAGGCACTTGATTGAGAATGGTGGTCCTTGGGGAACAGGGTGGGGCTGTTTTGGGCGTGGCCTGGCCCCTCCCTTCCGGCTCGGCTTCCGGTCCATGGAGGATATTAAATGAACACTTCCGGCTCTAGCAGCCACACCCCTGAGACCTGTGCAATTAAAAGGGCGTGGTTACACAACATGCACCTCACTAATGACTTTGATGTGGTTTAGGTGTCATATCCCCCACCTCACGCCCACGCAATTTAATGGTACCTTAAAACTTATCTACTGTACACAATATATGGCATAGTAAAAAGCTTAATAGGACACAATATCTGACAGGGCGAAATAGTAGGAGAGGGAGAGCCTAGCGGTCAGAAAGCCTATCTATTCTAGTAAAAGGGGGAGAGAAAGCCAGTCTGGTCTTTCATGAGCGAGATCCATGATGACACGACAATAGCTGCCTTTTCTCCTCAACAAGTTATTAAGCGCTGCAGCTGGCGCTATATTTAGAGTAATAAATATTATAATTGTTGTTAACCTCCAAGTGGCGCTTAAATTAGGGTGGCGCTATAATTAGAATGTATACGGTATACCATTTTTGCACAGATTTTGGCGGTCCAATAAGATTGCATTAAATGTTTAACGTCACGCGGTATACATTGCGCACTAGCACTTCGCGCAGAAGATTAACTCCGCGCTATCTACTGGAGCGAACAGCGATCAACACTAGGCTACTCGCGTATTTGAAGAGTCAACAGAAAAGAGCTATCACAAGCTTTTTGGAGGGAAACGATGTCTTGTTAGTTTGCCCACTGGGAGTGATAAAAGCCTGTACTTGCTCTACTACCATTCGCTTTTAACATCTTAATTGCATGTACGTCATTGAAAAACATTAGATGGCTTGCTATGCTAAAAACCAGTAATGGGCTATTCCATTTAATAGGCACCCCCCCCCCCCCCCCCCCCCCCCCCCATTGAGGATTCCCGATTGCAGCTTGTCCGACAACAATGTGGTAACAGCAAATCTTCTGGCTGTAACATAATCAACGGTCTCACCACTGATGATGGTAGCTATTTCCAACATGTTCTCCTCAAAAATTTATTCAATACTTAATTCTGATTCTGATCAGTTAGCTAGCTAGGGAGGGTTTCCTTGAGAATCTCACTCAAATTATGACCTCTAGAATTCTAAAATTACACCTAGCTACTACTGTGATCAATGCACTTGATCAACTCAAGAAAGGGAAATCCGATGGATCAAACTTAATTTCTGATGCGTTCATATTTGCTAGATATTCTCAGCAATCCTTAGTGACCTATTCACTGCCATCGTAAGACATGGCTACATTTCTAAAAAAAATCCAGTGTACTCTGGAATAAAACCTTTTCCGAGAAATTTTCGGTTTCAAATGGTGTGAGACAGGGGGATATTTATCGCCCATCCTATTTATTGTTTATATTGATGAGTATACTGATCATATTATATACAATCACGAGCAGTTGCAGGCATTGGTCACACTATTTTGCTGGAGCCTTTGGATACGCAGACGACATAGCTATAGTTCTTTTGGCTCCCTCTGCCTCAGCACTACGAATGATGCTTAATACCTATTGTCAGTTTGCTACAGATTATAACCTCATCTTTAATCACAGCTTGTTCTGTTCTCTTTACCAAGCTTGTCTTCCTGTTCAACTACTCCACCAATCTTTATTTTTGGTGGTCAATCTCTCACACTGGTGGACAGAACGTCCCATCTGGATCATATCTTGCATTCGGATCTATCTAACACTGATGATATTCTGAGGATATTCAAAGTGATGTATATATAATATGCCACGGAGCCAATTGCCTTTTATCTACTTTTCAGCCACCAATCCTGCTGTTAAGACCCTCTTGTTCCGCACCTTCTGTCTACCTCTCTATGGCGCTTCACTGTGGAGTTTGACGTCACCTGGTCTGTGTTCTTTGGAAGTTACCTTCAATAATATATTGAGAAAAATTTGGAAACTTCCTCGTACGTAAGTGTCATACTAATATCCTTCACTGTGTTAGGAGTCCCCAAAGTCTGCACAATGTTGTTTGTTATACAATGCTCAAAGATGCTGTGTCTTAGAGCTCGAACTACTGGTCTTCCGTTGATCCATGACATCTTCACAGAAGCACCTCGTCTGTCATACAATGTTTTAAGTTAAAAGATATTCAAAAGAACCTATAATGATGAGGCTATAGCATGTGCGAACTCCATTCGTGATGTGCAACTATTTCCTCAGGAGAACAGGACATTGCTTCAAGACATATCAACGTGCAAAATTTAACACTAGCTCTTAACTAATTACCCCGGCTGTCTGTAATCACTGGACTGGATAGGTGGACTGGATCACTGGACTGGACTATTGGACTGACCTTCGGCCTTAAATTTATGGGGAATTCTGTGCTAGATTTAATGAAGTAGTAGAAGGCTTACTTAAAGTGTTGTACAATAGCTAAGTGGTGCAATACAACCTTTTTTAGATCCCTTAGCCTTATCTCCAGATCTCTCCCATGTTCTCAATGTTGCATGCAAGTACCATCTCCCATACACTGTTATGCCTTATTGTCTATCGATTAGCAACAGTGCCTGGTATAACTAGACAAGTGGCAGTGTCCTCCCCAACGGCCAAGGATAACGCATACCAGGTGGGTTTGGTTTGGGAGTGAAGCCTCAACCCCTACCTATGCCGACATTAAGTAATAATTAATACCTCTAAACCTATAGGCCATGATGTCAGGCCAATAGCTAGCTACCCCCAATTGCTAGAAAGAAAAACACTGCTTAGAGAATCTATCTTTGAGCCTGAAATATCTTATGGGGTCCACCTAGCCTAGTGTAATGTATCCTGTACTGTAGCTAGCAATCACTGAGGCATAACATGTTTATCTAGCTATTCTTTGCTACTACCAATACATTTAGCTTTATAGTCTGTGTATAATAAGCTAGCTAATTCCTGAATGGTTTTGCTTGCTGCTTTATATCAATCCGCGCATGATCAATCAAGGAATTTGAGAACAGAAGGTTTAAATTTGCCTCTCCTAGTGTATACAGTCTCTTAATTTAAATTCTTATCCGTGTCTAAGAAGAATCATTGCAGGCTTCTCCATTGTTTCAATTATTTTCTGGCACAGAGCTTGTAGCTTGCTAATTACACAACTTGTCACTAGTCTTCGTGGTCTTCCACCACTTGCGCTAATTGCATGCATATTATGCATAAATTATGGAGGTAAATGGAGGTCGAAGGTCAGTCCAGTAGTCCAGTCCAGTCCAGTGATTTAATACAGACAGCCAATTACCCCGCGCATATGCGCAAGGGGTAAAGTAATCGGTTGTGTCGTTGTTGTGAGCACAAGCACAAAAATCGCCATATCTCGAGATGTAGGCGTCTAAGCGACACGTAAGCACAACGAATCATCGAATTTGGCGAAAAACTGGCTTCAGTGTGCGTCAAATCGAGGGATACGGTCCATGAGCGTTACAAACAGTGCCTTTTTGTTGGCCACCGTAGCCACGCCTATCGACAGTGCCCACAATGATGCATGCTCACTATGCTTTCTGCTCATGCGCATAACTAGCGTATGACTGGTAAAGATCGTCGATTGTACAATGTGCGCGCGGGGTATGTGCTCTACAGAGCTCTAGTTATACATAATATGTTATCACTATACCTATTGTGGTGATTAATAGTTAAGGTATACGTCCAATAAATCGGAAATTTAGCAACACAAAAAAGCAACAATAGAGTAGAAATCAACCCAGATGACGAGGAATCATGATTGGTCTTGGTTTTGAGTAATAATTGTTTGCTTTATACCTATAATAGTATAATGACTACAGTCACAATATATTACTCCCATAGGCAAGAGTATGGACTACAGCTATAATTCAGGGGAGGCAGAGCAGGCCCCCCCCCCCCCCCCCCCAAACTGAACTATCCTCAGCCACCTCTGTAATTGTACTCTTGCTCTGTAATCGGTACTCCTGCTATAGTCTAGGGCAAAGTTTATACTATTACCAATTGATCACACACTTTTATCCTCATACATTTAGGCCAGCAACAGTACTGCTCTTACATATACTCGTACGGCCAAATAGCACTAAGTCTTGCTATCGCTCGTGCTATTACCAACTGTATTCGTACAAGTAAGAGTACTGATTACTGCCCTAATTGTATTCAGAAGTGTGTGATTAATTATACTAATTATACACCAACAAGGGCTTGACTTCACAATAAATTCCCTCAACTCTATCCGTGATTCAAACACAAATCTCTTGGTAACAGATAATAATATGAATATTGCCTCATGCATTGTAATTAATAAGCTGTTGCTTCGATCCGAATTACTGATAAGATTCACCAAACAAATTCATGGTACTGTTTGTAACCACGCACAATTTTGCCTTGTTGAGGCATTGTGCAATTAATATTATATATCGTATTAGATCATTGCGTGCATTGTGGTTTCCAATTGTATCATTGCATATCATCAAGACACCTGTGTCTATTGAGTATGTAGCTATTGTGACAGTGACTGTCATGAAAGCTAGCTGCCAAGTTGCATGATCACATGACTTAATAATTATTATTATTATTATTATTTCAATGTAATACTTCAATCTATTCTATAGAGTACATTAATGTCCCATAACAAGTAATTATATTATAGAGTATAGACCAATGCCATAAAAATTGTGTTACTGTTCCCGATTTACTGCATCGGCACTGGTTACTGTATTCAATGACTCAAATGCGGCAGGATTTGGCAAAACAATGACGTTTGGTGTAGAATCTCCAAAATACTTGCTGAGAAAGTCAGATTTAGCAACCTTTGATCTCCACCATTTAGCAAAATTTTCCTTTACCTGCTGTGATAGTAGTACAAACAAAATGAAGATAAAGAGACCTTGGAAGGCCACAAAGATGGTGAAGATGAATGCAAGAGTAAAGAGCGCTTCAACTTCTATCACCAGAACTCCAATGACCCAAGTAATGCCCATCACCACAGTTAGAGAAATAGAAGCTTTCAACCAGTGCCTTAATAAATTTTAGTAGGGATACATGATAATTATTATGAAGACAATCTCTTCCTCCTCACCAGATTTGCTTAGCATTTCGTTTGTAATGTCTCTTATGGTTTCTGTACTTGATAACAATAGTCATGACAAGGAATCCAATGTTAGCCAGTAAGATCAGTATCACTGGAGTTATGAATGTCCAAATAAATGACCTACCAGGATTCAAATAGCAGCTGCATGTATATATGGAAATAAACAAGCAATAGCTACCAGTAGATCAACACATAATTAGGCGGTCATACTCACGCCTGCTCATAACCATAATCGTAGTATTTATGCATTCTTATCTCCTTACTCCTAGCAAACCCCAGAGGTACTGTGAGACCACCAACATAGAGCAGAGGTAAGCCTGTGAGAGAATGTAAAAGTTGATTCCCTCAGTCTAGTACGCAGCAATAGTGACTCACCATAGCTGGCAACAGTGAAGGCTACAATGTATCTAGTATTATAACTAACAAATATCCTGACCAACGCAACGTAGAGGACCACACCCTCCATCAGCATCCACATGAAGGAGACTAGGAACCAGTAGTGGAGAAGAACAGCCACCAATCGACAGCCAAGTGGGACTCCACCCACCAAATGCCCCTGTCCAAAATGAGGCTCAATTCCAGCCACAAAGATAATCTGAGCAATACCCAGTGTTGCACAGAGGTGAATATGAACATAGTTACGCATTGTAACAAGTGGCCTGTTCTTGTAGACATTACGCTTGCACTCCAAGAACAGCAAAACCAGTATTGTTACTGCCATGGCAACCAAGGAGGTGGTTACACCAATGTAACCAGTTATCTGCAGAGTCAGTATTTGTAAATTTGAAATTTTTATATGTTTGGCACTGAGTAAGATGGCAAAGTGAGTGAGATGATTGCATTTGCAGATGGTAATGGTAGAATTGAATATTGTCTCACAACCTTGCTCAGACCACTGCCCTGAAAAGAGAATAGCTCCACTTCGGCCACTGCCAGCAATAGAAATTTAAAAAAAAATCAGATCAATTGCCGTAGCATACTGTGCATGCATAGTACACAATACTTACGTATCTGATTCATTAAACTTCCAAAATGTGCATCTCATTGAGCTATCGGGATCCATTCTCAAAAGCATCTGTATAGTCCAATAGCATATTAAAATAAATGTTCTGCTACCTGTTATGTACCTCGTCATAGGGTGTATGTTTAAATATGACTTGTACTGGGATGGAGAGGTTGGATGTGGTACAAATGTCACATTGGAAACTGGCAGAAATGACTGGAGATGCCAAACGAAACACAAAATCCTCTGAGTCACTACGCCGTGTGTGTGTCATGTGTGCAAGCATGTGGAGTGTGCATGTGTGTGCTGAAGAATAATAATTATGGCCATACAGGGAGTTACAACTATAATAATTATTATAGTGCATACATGAATACATTCTCTTACAAAAACTAATTAAGCTACCTATCTTCGTAGTCTATGCTTTCCGGTAGGAGCCCTGACATATTTCTGAAGAGTAAGGCAGCCATCCTAACCTTCTCTCTATTATTAAGACCTGTCAATACTTCTGTTACTGGAACAATGATCTCAGCATCTTCTCCCTGAATGGGAGCTAAGAGCATTGCATTTTCCAATGCTGATACCTCTTCAACATGAAAAACTGCAAAAACAAAAGTTCAGAATTAGAAATTATCATTATTCTTGGTGGCATTAATTTTCTCTGAAACAAACTACCGTATGGTAGCTAGCTACCTACTAGTACTTTATGTCAGTGGTGACTGATGTAATAATCATGCCTATCGTGATGAGACTGTTGTGACCAATTGAATGAGACTGTAATAACTAATTGTACATAATATTATGTAGTTTGACAGGGACAAAGGTGGCAATAGTGGCTTAATTTAGTGTTCTACCCAGGGGTTTGATAGGGAGACGCATAGTTATAGTACCGGAACATAATAATACTGTTATTCCAAGATTTAAATAGAATAGTACTAGATTGAATAGGCATACACAGTGAGCCAAGCTAGCTATACATGGCATTGCGCATGATCATGAGTCATGCATGTATATAGCGGTGAGGGTTCTGCATTCCAGTGCATTCGCATGTCATTTGTTATGGTAGACATCATTGGATAGATCGTGTCATGTTGTTGTGGGCAGGAGGTGGACAAATATTATTTTAACACTATAAAAATTAAAGCTACCTATAGTTGCCAATGCACTCACTACAATTACTTATCTATTATTCATGAATCTCATAATAACAGTATGTAATCAGTGTAGTAACTATCTAATAATAATTATTATCATAACAATTGTGAAATAATATTATTCCACTTGGTTTTTGCAGTCTATAAGTGAAGTTATTGGAGGAGTATATAAATGAGGTTGTATAGAAGTATAGCCGTTCTGCAAGCCATACATAACTATCCTATTATGTAATACTTGTCCAAGCCACAACTATGATGGTTAATTCTAGGAAAGGTAAAGCCATAGCAGTCAGTGATTGATCTTCACATGCCTCCCAGCATGTAGGCCTGCATGCTGGGAGGCATGTGAAGATCGATCACTGACCGGTATAACTATACTAGGTATAACTATTTTATATAACTGGCTAGTAGGTACATTTATATACAGGGATTTTGCGAGAGGCAAGAAACGTTGCTTTAAGTATGAATATTGTTACGAAATAACAGTGGCTTATATTATTAAAAATGCACAATTCACTCATTAATGCATGTCATGGTGTAAGTAGATCTAATAATACTTCTGACTCTGAGCATCATACCGATATTGTCACTGGTGATGAAATGAGATGAGTTGTGGTTATTGAGAGCAAATTCATCCATTGACTTCAATAGGGTGCTACCAGCAACATACTGAAGTTCTAATGACTGCATTGTATGAATGTATCCTTATGACATAATCCTCTAGATCTTTATTGCTCATTCAACTTACATCCTTTTCTTTATTCCCAGTCTGCCTTTGAGCAATATCCAAAAATCCACTTGCAGCTGACAGCATTATCTTAAAATTAATTTTTTCATTATTATTCAAATAAGCTAATCAAAACAATGGCATACCTCGCTGGTGGCTGGTTCAACTCTTTGACTTCCCAGTCCACTCACAGTGGCACTGAGGAGGTAAGCAGCTGCTGTGAGACTCACAGCCTCGCTCTCCACAGTGTCATTCAGTACTACATCATTCAGCATCATTAGCACAGCTATTGAAGAACTATTCTGA
Organism: Cliona cf. orientalis; assembly: GCA_963930775.1. NCBI lineage: Eukaryota > Metazoa > Porifera > Demospongiae > Clionaida > Clionaidae > Cliona > Cliona cf. orientalis. The sequence goes on from OZ005690.1 coordinate 6,629,931, forward strand.
CTCTATAATAACAATATTATTATTATGCATACATTATGTACCCAGATAGATACTTTTACTAAAATTGCTGACTCACTAGATTATAAAGGTTACCAAATGTTTGCGTTTCTCTGATATAGTCTAAAATATTGTCTTCTATTGAGCTCATTGGCAGTACCAACGTTGGAGTAGAAGTTACTTCATAAGCGTTAGTTGAGTGAGTATTAACTGTAGTTCCCAATTTAGTGATAGCTGTCATTTCAGAAGCTGTTGTGGGGAAATTGTAATTGGGGCATATAGACACAGTGGATATCCCTCGGCTGATGATGGTTAGCGGCACTGTATCAACTGTCAGTGGAGTAAAGGTAGGTGCTGTCCTACCAAACTGAAGACGACAATCTGGTCCATTAGGGCAATCTACTGACACATGATGAACCTCAGTCCACCTGGTGGTACTGGTAATAATATTATGCATAATAATTATAGCTACAGCAGATTGATGATTCATGAGTAACCTACTTAATCACCATCCCACCTCTATCAAAGTCATCCTGGAATAATACAGTGTTATGTTGTGTAGAATTGACACTAATTGTAACATTGTCTAAATAGACCGGATCAGCATTAGAAGCACTACTTGAAACCACAGTCTGTAGCCACCTGAACTTCAGTGAAGTATCACTTCCTACAATTTCACTGCCACACAGTTTCAACTCAGCTTTATGTACTATGGTACCCCCAACTAGATAGATATCGACACTGTATCCTCGTATAATAGCGATATTATCACTAAACTTCAACTCTGGTCCAAGTTTAATATCATCATCACGAATATTAGGACGTTGAAATGAGTAGAATGCTAAAGGAATCCATTCTATGCCACGATTCAAGTTTTGATATCCAAACTCCACCCCCTCATCAAATGATTCTAGGATATTTCTGCTAGAAAATAAGATCTCAAAATTTACTCTCCTGTTAGAATGATAACGTGCAAACATATAATAATATTATTATGTAGTGTGAATTGATACGTTTGTGGCTCACACGTATGGCAGAGAGTCACACTGATCTCCCATTAGCGGAGCAGCTCTGCCAGTGTCCACCACAGCCGCAGTATTCTCACACTGTGACTGGGCCTCAGCACCAAGCTCAATTGAGACAAAACCTCGAGGAACACTGGCACTACCTCGACAGAAACCAAGGATTGAAGTATCATTAGACATTAACATTTCTTCCGTACACAATGTCATGAGTGTTTTGTTACTATCGACAAATGCAAAATCTCCAAGAAAATCGGTCAAACTTGTGTAGTTCATCCCATTTGAATCACAAGCCTGCCTGCATGTGACAGCATGATCATGATGATGACAAAATGTCTATAGCTAATGAAAGGTTAATTAGTTGCTTACATTACGGTGACTTCTATATCTGATTCTATGTAGCTAATATTTAAATCAGAGACAGCCCAGCAATCACAGAATCCTCCTCGGTGATCTGATTGGACAAGACGAACCTGAACTCTAGATCTGAGACTGCTATTGACGTGGTCAATGTCAATTGGAAACATTACATCGTATGATCTAACTGTGGCAATGACTGGCATATCTGCTGCTGATGTAGTTAGGTTAGCCTCACACTGATTACTCACGTAAGTAATTTCTGTTTTAACATAATACAGATGAAAAATTATTTTGCAGAGATAAACTTGTGGCGTTTTATATAATACCTGGTGCTTTAGGAGACGTAGAGCCCATCCATTCACTAATACTGATGTTATTTTGCTCTCCATCACCGTTGCTTATCATCCTATACTGCACTCTTATGGGAAAATCATCAATCAGAGAAGGCTCACAGTCTGGAGAATTAACGGTTATTAGGGTGTATGTAGCGATGAAGCCCGTCATGTTCGCGTGATGGTAAGCGCCATCGTTAAGATCCTGGGACGGTTTCTCCGTGGCCTCGCATGGAAACACAAGTTTAAGTACCAGGACAAGAATAAAAATACCTAATCTCATCGCCGAATTACTAGCTGGAATACTGGCTTAAAGCCTGAATCTTCGGCCTAATGCATAAAGCGGACTGGGCGTGGTGCGTAGAGCTAGCAAGGAAAACGCGCATGCGCTGCGTGCGCGTATATAATATTATATTATTATTGGGGGCGTATTATTGTCAGTCGGATAGTGAAATAGCCGTGATATCATAGGTTTGTGTGATCGACCTTGTGACACCGACACCAGCCAAAGCCCTAATTTAAAGATTGCTGTATCCTGCGTGCGCTTACTTTCAAGTTGAGTAGCTAGCTACACATGCAGGAATGGACAATCAACACTGACTACCCATGGATTTCACCCACATGCATAGAGTCAAGATCAAAGTATAGTGACACTTACATACTGAATCAGAGGTGCACGATATTCAGTATCGAAAAAGCAAGAGTAGGGATGTAGATCTATAGTGGATGTGACAATTGATGTACAAAAAGCATTAATTTTGACACAGTCCCTCATCTACCTCTGTTGCAAAAGCTCAAACAAATTGGCATCAATCCAGAGATGGGTACGTAACTACCTAACAGAGAGGCTGGGAGCAATTTGTAGTAGTTGAGGGCTCGCATTCTCCTACACTTAAGGTATTATCTGGAGTTCCCCAAGGTTCTGTTCTCGGCCCCTTACAGTTTGTTATCTACATTAATTATTAGCTACATCGCTAATTGCATCTCCAGAGGAAGTAAAATCAATCTATTTACCAATGACATTGCGCTTTACAGAATTGTTAGCTAACAGCCCTGATGATTATTCAGCACTCCAATCGGATGTTAGCTAACTCTATCGACTCTTGTTTATCTGGCAAAACACTTTACTTTAAATCCAAAGAAGACAGAAGTGAAACCACTCAATACCACCACCCTGTTTGACTCTAAGGGCACTCATCACTTGCTCAAATTTCGAGTTACAGGTATCTGGGTCTATTGATAACTACTGATCTTATGTGGTCAACTCATATTGCCAACATTAATTTTGCGCCTCACATTGAGTAGCTATGCTGCAGCAACTTGGGATCCCTTTCTTAGAAAAGATATTGATCTCAGTAGAAGATGTCCAAAAGACTATGTATGCAATTAAAGTCTGCTTAAAATCTTGGAGCACCAACTATAGAGAGCTATTGGAGCAATCACGTCTTCCTGCCCTGCAGGCCCGAAGGCGTGAAGCTAAACTTTGCCATCCATATAAAATTGTCAACAAAGAAACTTTTTTCCTGATGCTCCAACCTTAACAAGAACACTATCATACCCCAGCCGTCCCTTTCACTTGAAAGCCCTCGTCCCAATACATGCATGCTCATTCGTCGCAATTCTTGCACTCATTCTTCCCAAGTGCCATGTCTGCATGGAACTCGCTCCCCCTTGATACTGCCTCCACCTCCACTATATATCTCCTCATTTAAGACTGCTAGCTATAGCTAAAACATTATTGTTATTGTCAAGTTTTTTTGGTTGCATTATTATTATTGTCAAGTTTCTTTGGTTGCATGCCCGTATACGGGCTATTAGCTAATTCATGTAATCCCTAACTCTGTAAAAAAATGAAAGTGAATATCACTACTTGGTAGTGACATGACATCTGTGGCAAAATGTAGTGACGGTCACTACATTTTGCCACAGATATCACTGACCTTCACTATTCATTTATTACAGTGTATATATATATACATTACCCTGCAGAAACTTCATAAATAATAGATAATGAACATTAGATGAAAAGATGGATTTCATGCACATAGGCGGCGGAAGCAAGCTTAGACTGGGGGGGCAAACATTAACAATTGCGCGCGAAGCGCGCGCGAAAATTTTGGGGACACGCCCCCTTAATTGAAGTTCAAAGGTCACTCGTGTCGATCGGTGGTGCTGCTACTGTCAGAAACAAAGAAATGGTGGAAAATGTGCACTGTGATCGATTCTTGAAGCTATTCTAGGCAGCTTTTGTAGGTATTTTGGTATATTTGCTGTGAAAAGTAGCTACTTTATGATATCCACTGGCTTGGATTTTGGGGGGGCAATGCCCCCCCATCTCTGAAAGTGGGGGGGCGAGTGCCCCCCCTGCCCCCCCTGTTCCGCCGCCTATGATGCATGCAGGTAGGAATATCTACGGGGCAAGTGGAAACGGAGGAAACGGAAAGCTGAAACGGAAAACTGAAGCGGAAAGCGGAAACGGAAAACTTGCGGCTGAAAAATGGTAGTGGTCGTCAGAAATATTAACGGTCTTGAGCATGCATTGAGCTAGTATCTTTGATATCTGGCCATGTATAATGAAGGTTGATGAATTATTCGTTCCCTGCAGCTAGTGTGAAGACCTTGTAAAACATCCAAGTGTCAATAATTTAATAACATATTGTTGGTGATCATCGTTGTCTGAGGGCCATGATAATAGTTATTATAGCACCATGCAATTGTAGCAAAAATTAATTTTAGTTAATGTTATACTAGCCTCGTCCCTAGGGGCCTGGTAATGAGGATATGTTACTACTGGACTTTTATATTGATGATCTACAGTGGCCCAGAAGTGCACTCGTTTCAGTCCTCAACTCAATCCTGATTCTGATTCTCTGACTTGATGTTGATTTTGATTCTGATTCTCCAACTTGATTTTGATTTTTAATGAAAACTTGACCACATGCCCAGTAGCTGCATAATGGTTCATAATAATTATGGTAAAAGGTCGTCAATATAGTGCGTACACACATTGATACTGGCATCTCAATCGCCCAGATGGAGTCAGAGATAGCTTCGCGCCAGGCTTTTTTCAATCACAGGAGACGAACTCGACAGCTTCTGAACATCAGGTTAGTCGCGGCATGGCACACAGCACGCGTTCTATATATAGCACAAGGCAAGCTTTATTTATCCACGGGATTACGTCAGCCAAGAGAACGCGTGAAGTTCGGCCGGCGGTACTTCGCAGAGAAAGTAGCGCTCAGCATATAATGTATTCGCTGGATACATGCGTCAGATACTCTACATATATACCGATTTTCAAGTCTCAGAAAGGCTCCACGGAGGCCCTGAATTTTCTGGCAATTACCTCATAGATTACGTCATCATTACCTAATAACCGCAGAAAAGTAAATTTCTACTGGGCATGTAATGAAAAACTTCGAGACTACGTCCAGAGTCCCTCATGAATACGCCGCCATAAATTCGAACTAGGACACATTGACAAACTGCGCATGCTCCGTATACGCGTACAATATCGGGGCGCGCGGCTTGAGCCGGTTCGGACCTTCACCTGCCATGTGCTCGACTGAATAGGGAAATCCCCCTGCTCTGAAAGCGAGCTCGCTAGAGAAAACGAACTGAGAGAAACGCCATAAGGATATCATCGGATAGTCCACGATCTCTTCTACGCTAGGTTCGAATTCTGGGTCCCAACAACCTTTCATGCGCGCTAAATATTTTGAAACAGTTTCACAGCAATTACATCATAGGTTTCATCATCATTTCATCATAGCGAGAGCCGAATTCTTTTTTTCTAATTGGGACTCTGGACGTAATGAAAAACTTAGGGACTATATACGTCCAGAGTCCCTCATGAATACGCCGCCATAAATTCGAACTAGGCCACATTGACGAACTGCGCGTGCTCCGTACAGTATACGCGTACAATATTGGGGCGCGCGGCTTGAGCCGGTTGACCTTCACCTGAGCTGCCATGTGCTCGACTGAAGAGGGAAATCCCCCTGCCCTGAAAGCGAGCTCGCTAGAGAAAGCGAACTGAGAGAAACGCCATAAGGATATCATCGGATAGTCCACGATCTCTTCTACGCTAGGTTCGAATTCTGGATCCTAATAACCTTTCATGCGCGCTAAACATTTTGAAACAGTTTCACAGCAATTACATCATAGGTTTCATCATAATTTCATCATAGCGAGAGCCGAATTCTAATTGGGACTCTGGACGTAATTTGATTCTGATTCTCTGACTTGATTCTTGTTTTAATAGATCCTTTGTAGCTAAGTGGATTCTGATTCTCCAACTTGATTCTGATTTTTGATTTTGATTCTGATTCTCTGACTTGTAGCTAAGTGGATTCTGATTCTCTAACTTGATTCTTATTCTACAAGCTATAGTGGTGACTCAAAATAATAGCTATCTGTCCTTTCAGAATGGCAGCTTGATTAGGGCCACAAGCAGCGTAAAGGTGCATCTCCCCAAAATTCCCCCCCCCCCCTCCTCAGTCCTCCCCTTCAGTCAGTAGCCAACTTTGGGTTACTAGCTAGTGGTGATGAAAATCATCTGTGTGGAGCGAGCCTTCACGTAAGTCAAAAGATTCATTCGAGGATTCATCATGCTCATGGTATAGACTACTATCATGATCACATGCATGCCATTGGCGGCACGGGGCTGGTGCAGTGGTGTCTCTAGGTAGTTTCTACCCGGGTGCAAGTAAACAAAGAAAGTGAATGCACAAGGATAACAGACGTTTACAACAGCATACATTTCCTACTGCAGTAATAGCGTAAGAGGTAGGTATTCCATGTAGACAGTCTTGTTACTGTCTATGGCAGTGGAGTACGTAAAATCTTACGGAAAAAGAATGTACCGTGAGTAGGTTAACATCTTAATTGCATGTATGTCATTGAAAACATTAGATGGCTTGCTTTGCTAAAAACCAGTAAATTAAATGGGTTTTTTTCCATTTGGCAATAATTAATTGGTTCTATGGACCTCTTCTGGCAATTTTAATTAATCTTGGGGGCATTAAAATGTTCCCTATAGCTACAGGTCCTTTAATGGAAAGCCCAATGAGAATCACGTTAGAGAATCAGAATCCACTTACAAAATCGAAGTAAGAATCTAAATAAGAATTGAATCAGAGAAATAAAATTCAAAATCAAGTTAGAGAATCAGAATCAAAATCAAGTCGGAGAATCAGAATTAAAATCAAATTGGAGAATCAGAATCAAGTCAGAGAATTAGAATCAAAATCAAACTCAAGTTGGAGAATCAGAATCAGCATTGAGTTGAGGGCCAAAAGGAGTGCACTTCTGGGCCACCGTAATGATCAGGATCACTGAGTCTAGTAAGTGCTCCACTGATGTCCAGTTGTGATTCTAGAGTACAGACTTTTGTGAGCCCTCAGGCTTATCAGTTACTGTACCAAGCCTGAAGTAGTTAGATTAGTAGCTATTGGCTATAGTGTGATTCTTTACTTGGTAGACTTTTACTGCTTAGTACGGTAATAAATAGCAGATTTTGAGCCACTTTTGACCTTGCCACTGAGTACTGGTAGTTTATCACTCCGGACTTCCTTCACCAACTCGAAATTCTACTGCCTGGTCTAGCTTGTATTCTGGCCCAGAGTCCGGGTATGATACTGGAGTCTTTGCAGTAACTATTCACTCATAGGAGTAGGCCCGGTGTGCTGTTGCTAGCAGCCAACAGTGAACTAGACCTCTCGGAAAAATTCTACCCTATCCTATGTAGAAAATGTCATGTTTTGACAAAAGGAAATCTTAGTATTGGTCTAGCGTAAGTTATCCCTTATGAATCTTGTTTGTGTACTTTTTGACCCTGCCATCCCTAGCTACTTCATCCTTCAATTGTTTTCTTTTTTCATGATACTTGTTAGGTATCATCCTTCAATTGTTTTCTTTTATCATGATACTTGTTAGGTATCAACTTGCTAAATTAATAACCATTATTACGTAGATACCACTAGCTCTTAACTAATTATTTGTTATTACTACACCTATTGTGGTAAGAAAAATAAAACGCTAGAACGTTTAGCGCTACACTGGGGCGCCGCTCACAATCACAGCGCGCGAGGGGTTAAAAGCCTATCAGTGTACACACCTTCATACATGCACGCGGTCAAAATAAAATAATATTTTATTTTGACCGCGTGCATGTATGAAGGTGTGTACACTGATAGGCTTTTATAGCGGAGGCCCGGGCACCAGAAAGACGGCGCACATGGAAGCTAACGTACATCTAGAACCCTGTCTGCAAGAGAGCCTCGCTAGGCGCAGCACTGAGCACTTTAAATTTTAATGTGTCAGAATAATTATAAGTATTAGCTATAACCCGTATCGAGAAATTTGGGGATATATTCATAATCGGCGATCACCATGCACGGTAGGAAATGACCATTTTTGGAAGTTTTAAAAGTCGAACGCGCGGGTCTTCTGGTGAGACCACTCAGAGACTCTTATATCCTTTGTGGTGGACTCCCTGTCCCGGCATTAGGGCTGCTTTTCAAGTTCGGATTGATCGTGTAGTGACTAGTCAGTTATTCAATGAGACTGCCACTGTTGAATTCGAATGAATATTTGAGGTGAGTAGCAATGAAGTACGTATGAAATCACTTTTAAATTATAATGCTACACAGTATAGCTACCCGCATCAGATTCCAGAGGGCCTGTCTGAGCTACAGTATACATGTGCATGCTGCTACTGACTTATAATCCATGACACTTTAATTACTACAATAAATTTTTGCATATATATATAGGCCTATGCACAGATACTAATTCATTAGCAGATAGACATTCCCAAGAATGGCAGCTGCTCAACTACTTGTACTAGTATCTAGTATTGCCGTGAGTTTTCTGCTTATAGCACAGCAGAGTATCTCTGACCGATCGTTTCCACCAGAATTGAAAAAGTATCTATATGTAACGCCAAGCAGAAGCAACTTGCCTTGTAATGGAAGCAAGCCATGCCATACTCTTGAAGAATATGCCAACAATCCCGGAATATATTTTGTCAGTGATACCATTTTTTACTTTTACCCTGGCAAGCATCACCTAAATGCTAGCTTGAAACTGTGTGACATACACCACCTCCACTTTCTAGCAGTGAATTATGGTATCATTACAGTAAATATCACATTTGATGAATTAGTCAATATTACCTGGATCAACTGCACTGATGTCTCTCTGAGCTCCATTAACTTTTATGTGACTGAAAATTTTACGCACCTCTTTCTGTTTGAGAGTACGTCTGCTATCGGTTTATTGAATATTACCATCATAAGCAACGTGAACAGGGTAGGATGCAGTGCAGTTTTAATCAAAGACAGTGAAGCCAAGTTTGTAAACTCGAGTTTTATTGGAATCTTAGGTATATATGGTTCAGCTCTGGCAGTATATAGATCCAACGTCACTTTTTCTGGAAACAGTATGTTTGGATATAATCAAGGATTTATTGGAGGTGCTATTTTGTCATTAAATTCCGCTTTAATGTTCGCTGGAAGGAACACCTTTGTGAATAATACGGTACACTATGTGGACACAGATCCATTAATATGTAGTTATTCTAACACTGGGGCCATGTCACAGTATTCTGGCAGTGGTGGTGCAATCGCCAGTGTTTGTTCACTCCCTAATACTAAACCAGGAAGTAACTGCTCATTTCTTAAAATAAGTGGAAATTCTACATTTGCCAAAAACCAAGCATGTGTAACGGGAGGAGCTATCATGACGGACTCTTCTTCTCTCATTTTTAAAGGGCTAGTGAATTTTATCAATAATTCTGTTGATCATATTTATGGAGGAGCTTTAGCAATATTTGGATCATTGGAGGTGATGTTTGTGGTTGAACGAGTGTCTTTCAGTAATAATAGAGCTCTTTATGGTGGTGCATTGTTGGTCAGAGGGGCAGCTGTTTTCTTTGATGGCATTGATGAGTCTCAGAACAGCACAGAGTTTATTGGAAACTCGGCTGGATTTGGTGGTGCTATTAAATGCTTTAGCTGTGCACTCTTTTTTAAAAGTAATGCGATATTTACTGAAAACACAGCAGGTCATGGTGGTGCAGTATCTCTTAGTAATGATGATTCTTCACGACCAGTACTTACTGTGTATACTAATTACACTTTATACTTCATATGGAATCATGCGGATACTACTGGTGGTGCTCTACAAGTTAAACATCCCACTGCTTGCTATTTTTCATCCAAATGCTTTATATCATTTGCAACTGCTTCATCTGATTATAGCATTGAGAATGCATCACTCATATTTATTAATAATTCAGCTGGAAAGGAAGGTACTGTGTTATATGGAGGAGAATTAAGTAAGTGTTTACTTTATTGTTCTGGAAATGACACTGACTGTAAATTAAATACACATGGCAAGCAAGTCCACAGTGCAATGGAAGTGTTTATGAATAAGTCTCACATCATCTCAGAAGGAAATGTATCTGACATTTCTTCAACAACTGTGCGCATTTGTATTTGTGATAAACACCATGTACAAAACTGTAATGTGAATGATATTCGTGTGCCTGGTAAGCTATTCCCCGGACAGCTTTTCAATGTTACAATAGTGGGATTGGGACAAGGAAACCACTCCGTGCCATCAATAATTATGACCCAAATAGCTAATGAGGAGAGCTATAACTTAAATCTCATCCCAGCAACTCAGCGGATAGATTCTACATGTACTACACTATATTATCGAGCATACTTGAGTGAATCCAATAAAGATGCACAAAGCTTCAAACTCTATCATGACAATCCATGTCAGAGTTTGGTTGATGGAGTAACAGTAGGTTTATATTTCAAATCCTGCCCTTCTGGTTTTGTTCATCGGGGTCAAAAATGTGATTGTGATGAGTGGCTTCTAAAATTGACTCAAAATTGCTACATTGACAATCTATCAGTTGAACGTAACAAGAATAACTTCTGGATTTCCCTGGACAGCAACAGAACTGGATTACTCCTCACTCGCTTTGGCTGTCCACTTGATTTTTGCAAACTCCCCCCTACAAATGTGACACTTGATGACCAAAATTCGCGATCACTGTGTGATTTTAACCGCAGTGGAGTTCTGTGTGGCTCCTGTATGGATTCCTTAAGTCTAGTTTTGGGTAGCTTGCACTGTATCACTTGCAGTAATTTCTACATTTTATTAGTCATTCCCTTTGCGCTGGTTGGAGTAGCGCTTGTAGCTATTATTCTTCTGCTGCGCCTTACTGTTGATGTCGGCACAATCAATGGACTACTCTTTTTTGCTAATATCATTCAAGCGAATCGCCAAGCTTTCTTCCCACGCTCTATCAACTTTTTCACAGTCTTTATATCATGGCTAAACCTTGATCTTGGTATAGAGACCTGTTTCTGTGATGGTCTGACTTTCTATGAGTACTCATGGCTGCAATTCTTGTTCCCATTTTATATCTGGTTTCTAATCTCCGTAATCATAGTTGTTTCGCACTACTCACTAACTGTAGCCAAGTACCTTGGTAATTTCAACCCAGTAGCAGTCCTTGCAACCCTCTTGCTGATGTCGTATGGTAAGATTCTTCAGGCCATCATCACTCCACTATCATGGGGTCACCTAACTCACATGTACACGGACACAGTTGAACACAGTGACTGTCATGCTATCTGGCTGTACGATGGAAACATAGGCTTCTTCACAGATCCTGGTCACATTGTGCTAGCTGTATTTGCCATCCTGGTGCTACTGTGTCTGTTTCTACCATACACTTTAATTCTACTCTTTGGCCATTATCTTCAGGCCTATTCACATCGGATTAGAGTTTTCTCATGGATCAACAAAATCAAACCGTTTATCGATGTTTACCATGCCCCCTATAGGAGCAATGGTCGCCACTGGACTGGACTACTCCTAGTTACAAGGGGTGGCTTGTTTATCACATTTGCTGTAAATGCAGTAGGAAGTGACAATTTTAACATCTTAGCAACCTCATCGGTGGTAATTGCTCTGCTTTCAATAAAGGGCAGAGTGTATGAAAATCATTACAAGGAGGCACTAGAATCCTCGTTTCTTCTAAATTTAGGTATTCTTTCAGTGGCAACATTTTATGTCAGAGAAAATGACCTTGGAAACGTTAGCCAGGCACTTCTTTCAGGCCTGTCAGTTGGAGTTGCTTTTGTAACCTTTCTTGGCATCCTTCTGTTTCACGTTTTTCATCAAATTAAAAGAATGAAGATGTGGTCCATTAAATCTAATGAGAGAACTTTTGTTGAGAATGGAAATGATAGGCCAGGTGGTCAGCAAAAGCGTGAACTTGAATTCACATGCAGTGCAGCACAACTTCGAGAATCTTTACTGGAGTCTAAGCTCAGTAGCGTGAATAACTATGGCACTTATTGATATAAACTAGCTACACTGCTTGCATCATATTATTATGTTTTTGTGTGTGAGGTGTTGTTAAAGGGTGCTTAATAATGATAGCTATAATATTAAGACTAGTGTATTGAACCTGTATTACAGTATTATATTATTACAAGTAAAAGAGCAATGAAATTGAAGGATAAATAGGCCAGAGTGGTAGGACCAAAAAGTACACAAACAAGATTTGTAGTAATAATCACGTCCATTATACATCCATACACTTGCTCCTCTCGATTATCATGCGCCTATTGATGGTGACCCATTGGTGCTATCTTAATCGAGTCTTCTAATAGTGCATATGGGAGAAATTCGCCTCTATGAGTGGGGGGCGGGGGTGATTATTCCTGTAACTACTAGTGCAAGCATAGGGATGTATAGTGGACATGATTATCCCCACAAATCTTAAGTTTATGCATGTAGTTTTTGGCCCTATCATCCCTACTTCATCCTTCAATTTCATTGTTTTTTATATACATTGTATTCCCTTCATAGAATAAGAACACAAAAGAACTCCAATATTCCAATTATGGTCATTATATCAGAAGCAACATTAAAGCAATCAATTTGTAGTCAATATATAATTTATTATGTGGCCAAACGTTTCTGGCGGCTCATGAAAATAAATATTGACTAGCATTGAAGTGTAGAATTGTAGCTAATCAATCATCAGATCATCTGATGGATATAGCTAATATTGTATCGTGCCTTTATTGTTAAATATACAATGTCACGATTATGCAACTAGCCTTACCATACCTATATTGGCTGCTGAAATTAATTTTTAGCTACTTTGGGTGTTTACTAAACAATGACAAGAGACAGAATAGAATATTAGTTCATAATAATAATATTATTATTATGAAGAGTGCAGAACCCTCACCACTATATGCATGCATATAGCATGGCTCACTGTGTTCAATATCAGAAGTATTGAGCTACATAGCTACCCTGCATCTGAACAGGGCTCTGAACTAGCCTCATCCCCAGGCCACTCCCACATTTTCAATGCGTGCAACATTGAAAACGTGGGAGTGGCCTGCTACTACTGAACTACATACCCTGCACCTAAACACTTTTAACAGGATTCTGGTACTAGAGACCTGCATTGATCTAATAAGAGTTGGGGAATGCACCTGGCTATGTCACTATATTATAGCTAAACTGAAAGCCTCTGTGACATACTTCAACTGAATAATCAATTGTGCACTTGAGAGCCACTGCCTGTTTACACTGTCACTGCATTGACAACTGACCAGCAAAGCACAGAATGGCAATCAGTCATAATAGTTGAGGTAAGTGCCATGAAAACACAGACTGGCAATAGCTGTACACTACTACTCCACTGGGCAGGACTTAACATGACCACTCTTCCTTATGCACGTACCTAGAATGCGTACTTGCTCTGTGACGACCCTTACCATTTAGCAAAGGAGGGTTACGACAGACGGACGACGGACAAATATCACCAAACAATTGTAGTAACCCTCCGCCTACGCTTTACGGCAAGGGTTAAATATTTAATAGTGTGATCAGAGTGTAGTGTGATGTATTTTGAAATGGTCCTACAGATGTTTACGTTAAAGTAGGAAAATTGCCATGATTCTAGCTATCATGGGAAGATTTTACATGTACACGACTTCTCCCTTGGGTTAATCATGGGGAGATTTTACGTGACTTCAACCATGATCTAATCATGGGAGGATTTTACGTCACACTGTGTAAAGTATTCCCAGTGTTTTGTTACTTTATATGGGAAGATTTTACGTAAGGTCAAAGTTCTTACGTAAAATCTTCCCATGATATTGACTTACCAACACAATAATCGGGCGCTTTATGTGCGACCTCTGACCTCACGTAAAATCTTCCCATATAATACTGATTACCAAGACAATAATCAGGGGGAGATTTATGTATGACCTAGCTCTGACCTCACATAAAATCTCCCCAGATATAGGTAGCTATGTGGGTTGATAATACTGCAATAACACACTGCTCACTTTAACCTCACGTAAAACCTTCCCAGATATATAAACAATGTATTGTGGGATGACATTAATGTCAGCAAAAGATATGCTGTAAGTGATCCATATGAAGGCTGACCTTTGACCCCAAAGTTCCCTTGAGGAAGATAATAATACACACCCTAAACTCATTGGGCACATTAATATTTAATTGCAAATTAGCAAATGCAACAAAGGTCCAACTTATGGCAGCCAAATAAAATTTTCATAATTGCTGCACCTGAGTCAGAATTTAGCTATGTGGCGTCTGAGGGAAAGGGGGATTTAGCTATAATGAGCATAGTCCATTATATGGTGACGAGTATGAGGTATCCCATGGGAGTGGCCTACGAATAAGGCTAGACCGGAGATGATCTCGAAAACGATTGACAATGGCGCTCATTAGAGCTGGTTAAAAATTAATTAATGTAGATACATTTACTGCGCATGCACACTTAGCCCGCGTGCATCTAGCTGCAACGGTGCTTTCTGATCAGCCCGCCCCACCCTCGTCAGAAACATTCAGAAATCTGATTGGTTGGTTGGTTGGTTGGTTTAAGCGGGCGTGGGATTCTTCCAGTTACATTGTCTGAGAGTGTTTCAGGTTAGCTAGCTATATCTATTAGCAAGTTCAGTGTGTGAATGTTTCTCCTGCATGGTTGTAATCTACTGGAGTTTTCCCACATGTTCTTTTCAGAATACACAAAAGTACAGGATAATAATAGCTAGCTAGCTACTTTCCTTCCGATGAGTGAGACTGTATTTATAAGTCTCAGTGTGGCGAATTAAGATTTGTAGCTTATGGATAATGATGATCATTAGCCAACATCCAAAAATTGACTTTAATTCACTATCAGTATAATTATTAAGCTTTATACAATGCACTTATAGATATAGCTATTATGTGATTGCAACAGTTGATTAGTTGATTAATAGTATCCCATGATTATCCATGATAGACAATAATAAGTTGGATCACGTATAGCTATACTGTGCTGCAACTGAGTCTGTACATGTACCTTAAGGCTACGATTATTTACAGGTACTAATTTTGGAAATGGAGCGTTTAGCGGGTATTAGCTATATACACAATGTCATAAATAATTTTTAGCGAGCTTTCAAAATTAATATTCTATTAATTTGAAAATATCAGAATTTTATATATTCATGGTACAATTTTATTTTTAGCGACAATTGGGCAAATTGCTAATTCTTGGGCCTTTCTTCCCGAGTTCTCTATCAACTTTGACTCTGATCATTTGAGCATGCGCAAATAATTGGCAAAGAAGCGTTGCACAATAGAGAATACATGTTATTTTCGCGCACATGCTCAGTCAGCCAAACTGCACACACGGACAGATGGACACGGCGAATGATCAAATGTGGGGCTCCATACTTCGGTTTGCCAAAGTCAATTTGAGAAAGTATACACCATCTTCATAATAAATGAAAGCACTTCTCTGTCGTGGGTACTTATTCCTGATTGTAAAACTTCATGGACAAGTTTGAAAGGTTTCTGCCAAGGTGCATTCTTTCATTACATAGAGCTACCGTCAAATTGCAACAAATGAGCAAAAAAATTGTTGTTTATGCACGTACATGAGAAGGAAATGCATCACTAGCTCACTTCCATGAGCACCAGGCTATAAAAGGTTTTATCTCTATTGACTAAGCATTAGTCAGTTGATCATCGAATAATGTTTACCTGGAACCCACAGTAACTGGGATTCATTAGGTATAGGATCAACAATGCTAGAGAAATAATGGATTCGAATTACCTCTGATATGACTCAAGTCACTGCAAATATAAACAGTGATGATCCACATTATCCAGACACTATACAGGATATTAATTACCTTGTACTGGATAGCTACATTGTTTGCTACATGTCTGTTTAAAGTTCATAATAATTATTTTAATGCATATACTCTATGATAATCAATGCTATATATTTTCTAAGTCCTATATACAGTAATGGCAGCATACACACAATCATGATTTAAGCTTGCAGAATCTTGGCAATACTGATACTTTTTACACAAAAATGTTAGGGGCTGAGTTCACTCGATGTTTGTATATCAGTAGTGGATGTTTCTCGCTCCTGATCTGGATGTGTACGCACATATGGAGTTTCAAGCACTGAGAAAGTTGGTGAATGGCCCACATGGAGTCGCAAGAGATCCGACCGTACGCTGCATTGACGAGGCATGCTGACGGTACCAAGCATTTCATGAAATCGATCGTCACCTTCATTCACTTCATGTTGATTGTCCAAGTTAGTGAGCGAGTTAGCAGGGGGACGACTTTCAGACATTGGTAGAGAGATTCTAGACATCCTTCGAATTCCTTGCAATTTAGGGAATGCGTTAACTAGTATGTAGGCATATATGTGATAAGCTATGACTACCAACAGCACTATGAATGTTATTATAGTGGATATGTGAGCTAGAATCTTTCGTGCTTGGAGATCATTAATGGCATACCACGTATAAACAGCATAGATATAAAGGTTGAATATCATTGCTGTTTCAAGTACATCAACTGGCCAGTCTTTGTACAGCTTCTTTGCATAGGTCATCTTCAAAACAAAGAGCACACCCAAGAGGAATATTATAGAGGCTAGTGGAATAGTGGGACTTCTTCCTTCATTTGTGATTGAAATAAGAATCAGAATGACTCGAATAATAAGCAATAGGCCCGTCCAGTAACGGTGCTTATCAGAGTAAGGTGCAGAGTACGCTTCCATAAATGACTTAAGTTTCGGATTTTTTGTCCATTTTAGTGCCCGTACATTTGGTAGGTGGACTACCCACTGCCATGTAGTAATAAGAATCATATAAACTCCAGTGGCGATGACTAAAATCAATGCTACTAAAAAGAGTGGTATGTGCTTTCCCTTGAAGTACTTTATATCGCCATCTGGTAGCCATACAGTCTCATCATAGGACCCATCATCAGTGATGTAGGTGAGAATTGTAGGCCTCAGAGAAACAACAGTTGTTTCTAGCACATTTGTAAAGGAGAGAAACACAAGGGTAGCCAGTGTAGCAATTGGGTTCTTTTTTCCAATAAGTTTAGAAAATCGAAGCGATCGGTCACTGACTAAGATGATTATGATGACAATGAAAATAATGTATGCTGGGAATACGAGGCGAAGCCATGTGTGCCAGTACAGATCTATGTCCTTGATAAAGCACACATCAATGCCAGGATCCAGATTAAGCCACTCGATTATGAGCACTGGAAAACTGCTTGTACTGATAGGCAAGAAGATGCTATCATACACATCTACAATGTTAGCATAGAAGATAAATCCATTGATCGTTCCCACTGCAACGGTAAAATTTATGGCCAAAATTCCAATCACAAGTCCTAGTCCAGCAAGAATTGTTAGTATTACCACTGCAATAAGTATTAGGTACCAATACTCAGGGCAGGGTAAGCAGCGCTTATGAGCTAAGGATACACTATAGTTTGGAGCACATATGCCACAAATAGTTCCCATGTGTCCTGGTGAACATTGTATATCTGCTCCAATATCACTATTCAGGTTGATTACTATAGAATCATTTTGTGATGATGGACGTCGGCAATAACGAAAAGGACATCTCTCGCAAACAATGTAGGTACTTTTGTTGTTTTGAACGACATGACTGATCCATGAACTATCTTTCCTTACAAAAGACTCAGTTGTTACATTGCAGTCCTGAATATGATCAGATATCAAAGAATTGCAATCACATACACAGTCTTTGTCATTACCTTCTACTATCTGCTCAAAGCCAATTGGGCAAGTGCAAGGTAAAAATGTCACACTTACAGTCAGTCTCGATGGGTCTGCATCTCTGCATGGACCATCAGCAAATAACGTCACTTGTTCTGACTCATAAGGGGAGCGTATGGAATGTGTAATGTTAGTACAGCTTGCTCCAATCCGAAATCTACGGCCTGTATCCAGACTGCTCTCTGCTGAAGAGAGAGAGCTGAAGATCCTTGAGTACACTGGAGATCCGATTTGATCGACTGCAACAATTTCCACCATGAGAGGTTCACCCTTCCTTACTTCCTCTGAACGTGTTCGTATGTCACAGTCTATTTCATCGTCAGTGCAAAAGCATACTCGAGTAGGGAGTGAAGCAATAGACTTGATGTTTTTGATATTGATGTCACTCACTTTTTGCAGGTAATTCAGACCATTGATACTCTCTCCTACTATTGTGCCGGTGAGCAAAGTGTTACTGATGCCAGCTGTTAGTGTATGTGGTGTGCATCTGTCCAGCAGTCCACCAAAAAGGCTCGAGCCATTGTAAGTGGCATTGTTGTGATCGATTAAGAAGCTCTCTACAGCTTTAGTGTTTGCTGTTACAGCTGAGAAATCCATTACATTAAGGAAGCATTCTGAAGCAGGCGTAACATTTGCTGGGGTTGTAAAACACATATCAAGTTTGGTGGCATCGTCAACATAGATTGCTGCTCCATGATCAGCTGTGTTTCCCTTAAACATGATGGTGCTACTGGAGAGATAGACAACCAGCTTTGACGCACCCTCTAAATATACACCACCACCCAGTTGAGCTTTATTCTCTTGGATGACTAGCGAATGGTTGCTATCACTATTTGGAGGTTTAAGTTGTATATCCGAGTTGATTGCATGAATTCCTCCACCCTTGCCAGCTCCATTATTCCCAATAACAAAGAAGTGTCCTTGTTTGGTGATCAGTGTGCTGTGGTAGAGGTATACACCTCCACCGGTGATTGTTGCCGTGTTGTTGCTTATTGTGACTTCTGGTCTCTGGAATGTGGGTAACAGCTGGTAACTCTGTACCATTAACGTGATGACACTTTCCACAGCAAACAATGCACCACCATATTTAGCCCTGTTATGAACAAAGAGAGCGTTTGTAAGGAAAGTCAGCTGACTTTCATAGGCACTAATAGCTCCACCTTCTTGGATGTTCACATCATTTAAAATTATTTCTGCAGTTGTACAATTAGAGAAGATGGTCTCTCCTGCAAACAACATGGTAGAATTGAAGCTTAAGAGGGATCCAATATTATTCTCAAACGTAGCTGGTCCACTAAAGTCCACTCTGCTGTTGTATACAGACATGACGGCTAGACTAGCTCTGTTTTCAGATAGGGTAGTATAGCTAAAAGAAACCTGTGCTTGTTCAAGAATAGCCATGACTGCACCCACTTCATCTACACTGTTATTGACGAAATCGCTTTGTTCTATGGTTACTCTTGAGGACATGATATGCAAGGCACCCCCTAGGGTTCTAGCACTATTACTAGTAAAAAAACAGTTCGTGATCTGGACTTGACTATCTTCCCTGATACTAGCAACACCCGCCTGGTCATATCCAGTATTGCTGTTGAAGCGGCATTGATGTATAGAAGCATTAGAACCCTTCAGAAGCATAACTCCAGCTGCATGAGTTCCATTCAGACAAAAAGTGCAATCGCTACTATTTAGACTGCACTGTGATGCATAAATCCCTCTACCCTTTCCACTCATCAGTGTATTGTTAGTAAAATTACTCCCAGAGATGTAAATTTCACTTTCATGTGCAAATAGCACTCCACCGTTGCAGCTGTAGGTTCCACCTGAGCACGTGAGAAACGTGTTTTCTTTGAAGATACTATTGCTGATGTCTATTTGGCTTTGATTACTAGAGATGGCACCACCGCCTGATGTCTCTATTCCTCCATGCAAAGAAATAGAAGCAGCCCAGTTATGGTAGAATGTACAGTTGGTAATAGTAACGTTACTGTTGAATTCAGCGAAGATAGCACCACCATGTTCTGCTCCATTGCCTTCAAACCAACTGTCCTCGAGTACAACTTGGCTGGATGATATATGAATTGCTCCACCTCTGACCACACGGAGTAGAGGATCAAACGTGACCAACTGACCTGGATCAAGATTGATGAAGTCCATAATCAACCTCATATTTCCTGGAGTGTTGAAAAGAAAATAAATTTGTTGGAAAGTAACCATCTCCAGTTGGTGCAGTAATAATGCAGTGCTTCCTTGATCTACTCTCTCAAAAGTGGAGTTCCAGACTGTTAGGTTATCAACATGTGAGATTGAAGTGTCTCCACAGCCAACAAATTTTAATTCACTTATCAGTGCAGTACTTACATCAAATATTTCAATTCTTGCTGAAGGTGTACAGTGGATGCTTACAGTGGATATCTCATTTGAAACCATTTGAAACTCCAGAATATCTGATATCGATAATAGGGCATCTAGGCTGTGGTTTCCAGCCTGTAGAACGAATGTGGTCATGTTTCCAGTCGTATAATTCTTTGGGTTGGAGGAAATTTGTGAAAGTGTGTGGCACGTCTCAGCAGGGCAGTCCACGTCATATGATGGTATGATGTAAATATGTTCACAGTTAGTAACACAAATGAGTAACATCAGAGTGAACGTCAACCCCAAACGATGATGAATCATGATTTTGAATACTTTACCTACACATTATACATTGTAAAGTTAGCACATTATACCCCATTCAACTTTACAATAATACCCTGAACCCATTTTCAGTCTGTCCATGATTCAAACACAATTTATAGCTCTTAAACAAACATTGTAGCAGATAATAACATGACATGCTTCTTACCTCGTGCATTAGTAGTGTAGCTAGTTGATAATACGCTCTTGCTTCGACCTGAATTACTGATAAAAAGCACCAAACGAATGAATGCTGCTGTTTACAATTTGTAAATCAATCAGCCTTGTCATCATTATTACCATATTAGAGCATTGCATGCATTATGGTTCCAAGTAATTGTTATGTCATTGTGTGTATTCCCAAGGCACCCATGTTTAGTACCATTGCTATTAAAATTCTACATTATGCAAGTTACAAAGAATTAGTGAGCTAGTTCAATTAGCAATGATACAGCTACGTAGTTTGAGGTGCTTTGCCACATGTGCTTTTTTGATGAAGTGATTTCTTGCTCTCATAATATAGCTACACACCTGGGTACATCAGCTATGGATGTGGTTTTATGCTAAATTACTCTAATTGATTTTTCATTCTGTGTCTATATACAGTAGCCTTTTGGTATTGTATACTAAGTCGTGTGTACGACCTAAATAATAAATAGTGTTGCATGTTTTGTCACATATAGTGAGATACCGCATAAAGTTCACAATAATATTATTACAGTATGATTATCACGGGCACGAGGGATGTATGGCATTTATTGCACTGAAGCCCGAGGGCCTTGTACCCGAGGGTTGAGGGCAATAAAATTTAATGCCATGCATCCAAGTATGCATGATATAACTGGTTTATATCCCATGGGCATACTATAGCTACCATAGATACGCATAGAACACTAACAAAGAAAGAAAGACAAGCTTATCTTACTCGAAATGGACACACAAAGCCACTCTCTGAGTCAAGTTCTCGAACGTCTATTGAATTTCTGAACGTCTCGTGATTGAGGGGTGTGGTCAGGGTTTCATTTGATTTTTGTCAAGGGGGGGGCAAACGCGACAATTCCAGAGTTAAGGGGGGCAAAGACTATAGTATGTTTTTCCATCCGTGAAGAATGACGTGCTCATTAACTTCATTATATTAGGGGGGTCTGGGGGTATGCTCCCCAGGAAAATATTTTAATGTTTCAACCTCTGAGACTGTTTCTGGTGGCATCTGAGCACTCATGTCTGTCAATAATATCCACTGGTTTCCCTCTATTTCAAGTCAAATGTTGCAAGATGTGGAATATGCCTCATACCGCGCGTAGCACGAAGCTTTAACTAATAATAATTTATGGCTTAAAAATGAGCAAAACTGCCGCTTTGGACACTTTCACCGTTTAAATCTTTTACTTGTGCATGTATTGCATGTATGAATGGTAGCTACTCTCAAGGGGGGGCGATTGACCCCTCCCGCCCCCCCCCCCCCCTAAATGAAACCCTGGTGGTCATATCCACACAGATACAGCCATCCCACTCTTGACAGTTTATTATTCACAAGAGGTATAGTGTGTGCAACTAATTAAAGTAATCCATAATATTAGATCCACTTATTTTTATTGTGCATTCTTTCTGGTAGAAGCCCTGATATATTATGTTTCTGGAGAGTAACTTTAATAAGGCAGCACATCAATCAGTATGGTTAAGGGTTTTACTGATTGATGTGCTGCCTTATTAAAGTTACTCTCCAGAAACATAATATATCAGGGCTTCTACCAGAAAGAATGCACAATAAAAATAAGTGGATCTAATATTATGGATTATTTTTATTAGTTGCACACACTATACCTCTTATCATAGTTCTCATAGTACTACTACAAGTATGTCAACCATGCATGCCAATTTAATTGTGAATAATAAACTGGCATGCTTGCACATACCACTTGTCCCATGAGTGTTCTCGAATACACTGGCATACAACCACTTATCTCATGAATTTATGTGGTAATTGTATACACTCTATGTGCATCGTTACATAAATTCTATTAGGCAGAGTACACAAATGCTATAATCATACATCATGGGAGTATGTAGTACACCAACTTTGATAGCTATTCATAAGCTGGCAAGTTTGACATACTGATAGTATCTGTAATTAATTGGATTACAAGAACTATGATGGCAAAGGACTAGGGTATCCAAATAAGAACTATGATGGCCTGTCCATGTCCACGTCCATGTATCATGTCATTGTGTGCATGTATGTGTGTGTGTCCATGGATATGTATGTTCAGGGAGTACGTGAATACCACTCTCTTACATCTCTTGACATTAAGTTTGTTATTTATCATCATAATCCATACAGCAAAAACAAGTGGATCACAATAATCTAATAATTATGGTTGTTATAATTATAACTCCCTTCACATGGACCATTAGCTACTGGGTGTTACTTCCAGCCTCAGGTCAAGCACAAGAAAAATCCCACTTAGTCTATACAGCAGAGCTGTAGGGATATCGACTATGGGAAGACTAAGATAAACCCTGGACTACTCCATACGGGCCAAGGACATTTTCCCACAGACAATGCATCCCATGCCAGGTACCTGTTAAATTTTATTAATATTATTATACCCCACCTGATTGGCTAAAAGTCTCGCGCAACAACCGCTAGCAACAATAGTTCTGAACAGAATAAGTGTTGTGACACAGTTTTAATACACCTCAAAGAAACAATCAGTGATGGTAAACCATGGCTAATTGAATCAACCAGTGCTTCAGCTTCCCGTGAATAGAAGACTGTCAGGTAGCTTCAAAAATCAAATTTATTTAGATCTAGTTTCACTTAGTCTAGTCAACAAACTTGGGCAATGGCTACACTAACTAGACTGTGACAAACTCAGCCTATAATATTGCAGCTAGCTTAGCTTCTTTATTGTAAAAATTATGTAAAAATGTAAATGTTTTATGTAAAAATTATGTCCCCAAGTACTCCCAAACCCCCATAAATTATTACTTAAAGTTTTATTTTTTTTTTCAAGAAGACTAACTGCATCCAAGTAGGAAAAAGTAGCTTTGAATAAACATTTGCATTAGGCTAGCCATTCGTAATTGAGGCGAATCATTGTTAGCATCTATCTGTGAAGAAATCTTGTTGGTGGCATTCTGATTAGCTGTGCACTGATGTTTTTTGCCCACACTTACTATTTTTGCAGTAGCTGCTGACCACAA
Source organism: Cliona cf. orientalis (assembly GCA_963930775.1). Lineage (NCBI taxonomy): Eukaryota > Metazoa > Porifera > Demospongiae > Clionaida > Clionaidae > Cliona > Cliona cf. orientalis. Next base: position 6,653,720 of record OZ005690.1, read on the forward strand.
TGTGACTTTGCGATATATAGCTATACGATGCTCTATACACTTGCATCCTGTTAAAAACCTTATAATCACTAGCAATGAAAAAATTGATATTGCTTGGAAGACCGTCTGAACAGTAGCATAGTTGTAGCTTTTGAGTTCTGACAAGGATTTTTGCTTATAAATATCGACAGTGAAAGCAAAATATAAAAGTCTGAAACATGCGGACTATCATCAGGCAATTTTCTCAGTACAGTGAAGTAGCAAGCGGAGGGCCACTGGCTCCCCAATACTTCAGAAGGGGGCCTCCCCCAATAATCAGGCTTACTACATAATCCTCTGTATTCTTCCAATTCTTATCATGTATCAGACTTTCTTCACATCAAATTTTTTACTTATTATGATCAAAGTCAAACCCAAAACCTGTACCAGCGGCTCCCACAACACACAATTGCTTCCCACTCCACTGCAGTAGCTACTCAAAAACTGAGACAACACACACACAAGGGGAACAGCACGAAACACTGAATTTTAGACATTTTCTCAACTCATGATCAATAAATTTGGTTTCCCACACATCCATGCATGCACAGTGTAACGCTGTACTTGTATCCCACCTACCTTTCAGCAAAAAAGGTACGTGGGAGCTACTGTTGTGGCTCAGTGATTCTTCATTCGCCTCGGAATACAGGTAGCCTATACTAGCGATTTTCTAATGCAGCGTCAGTTGACACGGACAGGCGGTGCCAGCACTGACTGCCACAAATCTAATTGACACCGATTCGTCTGTCGACCCTGTACCGTACACATAAATAGTCTTATGTTTACTTACGTAACTGTCAACAGCTCAGGGAGCTTTAGCATGTTCCTGTCAATGTCACCAGTTTAGTATTCCAGCAAGGCTAAGTATAATATAGTTTGATACGCTGCACAAACTTAGCTAGGCCTACGTATATAGCTACACTGTGTCAGGGTGTCTGTGTGCCCCTCATGGCACTATATACCTAACTTTGTACAGTACTCCAATTTGACTATGAAATAACTTTGGGTCCACACTGGATTTACAGTCACTGTAATACACACTATGTTATGTTATAGCACCAAAATCAAGGCCAATTCCACAAAATTTTATACTGGCAGTGACAAGAAATTGCTTCTCATGAGACTAGTGTAGGTTGAGAGCACCCCTTTCATTTCTAATCCCATCCACCCTTTTCCCCTTCCCTTTTTCTTCTAGATCTATTCGTTCTGTTACACATGCATTGCAGTCTCGTTTTACAATTTTTGTACTGTAACGCTCACAGTATTCTTCCCAAGATAGACGAGCTCAGAGCCCTCTATTTACTACAGAAACCCCACTGTGTGTGTATTGTTGAATCTTGGATTTCCCAAGACATTATGGCTTGTGAATTATTCATCCCTATAATTATTCTCTTGTGAGAGTTGATCGCAACAAACATGGCAGTGAACTTTTGATTTATTTTTTTTCCACAATGACTTTTAACACTCTTCAGATTTGGAATTATTAATTGTGTCTCTGAGTTATCTAGTTTTATAATTGTTGTTGCTCTTTCCACCTAGTGTGGTCGACATAATTTTTGAAGATTTGTTTTCTGTACGTTGTTGGTAGCTAGTCATATTAATATTATGTTACTTAATAAAATTTTGTTCTCATGGGTGACTTTAATGTTAATTTTCTTGTTCCTCATAACACTGCCTCCCATAAGTTATTATCAGTCACCAATATTATAATAGTTTTTCGTTGATCCAAGCTATCAGTGAAGTTAACTCGTATTTCCAATTCTAGCACCCTTATCGATCTCATTTTCTCTACTCTCCCTCACAGCTCTCCACCTGTAGTACAATACCACCTCAGGCTAATTCTGACCACCTTGGTCTTCAACTCCCATTATCAACTGCTATAGACTCTCATACTTGTTTGACATTAATTTTAAGAGGAAAGTATGGAAATATAACCAAGCAGACTTTGATCTACTGAAATGATTAATAATACGTCAGACTGGAACTCAATATTGTCTGAAGATGTTAACTTGAGTTGGAAGAATTGGCATGGCAGAAATCATGCGTAGCTGCATTCCTCAGGTAATAGCAAACTGCAAAAGGTCCCTTCCCTGGATCAACAAGCGTATCATCCAGTCAATAGCAAAATGGAACACCTGTTTTCGCCTATCGAAGATGACCAATTAGTCACAAGTCATTGAGAAATAAAGTTGCGAGGCTTATCCGGAAGGCAAAAAGGGAATACTTTGAAAATGTGAATTCTTGCGACCAGAAAGTATTTTGGAAGGCTATTAAGATGTCAAACACTACTACCTCCACCTCATCTATCCCAACTCTGTGGATTGCAAGGCAACTTCTAGCGATAAAAAAGCTAACTACTTAATCATTATTTTTCAGCTGTTTCAATCAATGTCTTCCTCCCTTATCTGACGAGGATCTCCAGGCTCCTATCTCCCCAAGTTGCCCTGAATCAATGTTGATAGCTGAGGAATATGTGGCTACTGCATTACTAAAAATTGATGTCTCCAAATCAACGGGGATTGACGGTATTTCAGCCAGATTATTAAAAAATTAATACAGCAATAGCTAAATATAGCCCCTAGCTTAACAAAACTCTTTAACGTCAGTATCATCGCCAGTTGTCCTGACGACTGGAAGATTGCAAGAATCATTCCAATTCCTAAGGCTGGCTTGTATAGGTAATTGTATGCACACCCATAATATTATGCATGGTTACAATGTACTACCCTTTATTATGTGTGTCTGTCTATTACTAGCTCCGGAATAGTTACAGCCCACAGCAATGCAAATCAACAGTTACTGAGAACTGCACAGATAAGTGATTGGGTTATCATAGACTCATCCTTATTTTAATTGCGTAGTTTAATGATTGCGTTCTAGTCAAGTCAGGCCAAATTGCGATGGACGACCCCGTACCGTACTGTGGTGTAGTGCACGTTTATGTTTGCGAATCCATTAATTGCGAAATATTCGTAATTCGCAATTAAAACCCGACCTACGGTAGTTTGATTTGATACTGCTCAAAAATAATATTACTTATCACATTCTATGCAACTAATCGATTCATGTCCCTTGATTTGAAACTATGCACAATCACAAAGAATACGGTGATCAATCATTATTATTTTCAAAATTACAGCCAGTGCTTCACAGTTTAACTTTAAGAATACACAATTTAAGACAATCATCTTTTACAAACTTGGGTAGCACGCTTTCATGGGCAATGAACTTCATCTTGCCCCATGGCTTCACTAGTCTCCTCTCGTCCATCACACGACCAGCCACTTGATCTGGTGCACCTCCGTAGCTAATGCATTCTGTGTAGTGTTCAGCCTCAGTCTGATGGACCGGAGCCTCGAAATGGCCACTTGAGCTGATTGTCGAATTCTCCTTTCATGAGGCTGAGGAAGACAGTTTATGTAAGTTCCCTTGCCCATGCACATTGATAGACAGCTGCATCCTATAGCCTTGGGGATATGTGGTATGGCTTGAACCATAAGTCAGACTGAGAGAGGCAGACAGAGTAGTCTGATATGGTATAGACAGCAGGCACAATACATGTGAACGAAGTTCTTGAATGCCATCAGCTCCTTCAATCTTTGGCTGGTGTAACAGTGTTTCAACCTTCTTGCTGAGCATTTGATTTTGTTGTTCCAACTCCTTCAAGTTGATCTTTTCATCCTGCCCCTTGATCACTTGATCACTGTTGATACACTGTAGGAATACCAACTGGATACCTATAGTGCGCTTTGCTCTGAGGCGCTGTTCCCCTCTGCATTTGTTTCTCCAACTCATTGACCTTTTACGACAGGCCAGTCGTAATATCAATCGATCAGCTTCTGACTGAAGGTTGCTAACAGAAAGAGGCAGTTTGATATAATATTGCTATCCATGTGGTGTTGAAGGTCATTCAGGTGAAAGGTGGCATTACAACCAGCATACATGAAGGGACACTATACTTTGTACATTCATTTGACATGTGTCTTGAGCCACACTGTATATAATAGTACCAGTATAATTATTATAATAATTATTATACATAATTATGGACTATAGCTATTATGCGCCCACATAATGTTTATAAAGTATGGTTACATGCTTCATGTATTATTAGCTATTCCGCTCCATATATATATAAATTATATATATGCTGTGTGGACAGGGTTGATGAGTGTAGCTAATTGCCTTTGTCCCGATATATATAGTGGATTATGTACAAATTGAGTGTAGCTTTGTTAATGATTTAGCTTCATTGTGATTGTGCTTACTGAAAGGATCGATGGCAAGGAGCCAATGTCGTAGTTTCTAAAGGTGCAAAATGCATTGAGACTACATAACGAGCTAGTGATGTTGTAATCATAGACTTGTTTAACCTATTTCTTGTCATGCATTGAAATCAAAGTAGTCATGAATGTATCTTATGGTTGCCATATTAAATAGTTTGGTGGGATAAACTACATCACTATACATAATCATGCATCCACGGATAGAATGCGCTAGTAGTATAAATCATCCCACAGATAGAATAGGCTAGTATAAATTGTTCCACGGATAGAATATTCTGGTATAAATAATCCCATGGTGGGATAAAATAATACGCCAACAGAGGATACTTTAAACTAGGATATTTTATCCTAGGGGGATACCATTTCCTTTATAGAAAGGTTATTAAGCAGGAAAGCAATTGATTAGAGAGATAACGAAGAATGTGAGAAATGTAATTGAATTGAATTTGGGGGGCAAAGGGGATTGGAAACGAGATGAAAGTTTTGCGTCTGAATACAAAAATCGTAGTCCAAATTACATTAATTGTACAGTGACACAGTGTCTCTGCAATAAAATTAATAATGTCATCCTCCAAACACAGGATCAGACCTGGGCCATATATATAAAATCTTACCTATAACTCACTTTTGTATTATTAGCCATCCGCATTAGCCATCTGCTGTTTGTGGATACCTCACATTGCATTTTGGCATCAAAAATTATCATAGAGAAAGAATGCTATTATATTACTAAACTTGTACGAAGTGACATATAATTCTCAGTTGCTATTACTGCATAGACAATAATTATGGACAAGTGCCCTTTCCCCATGGATGACTAGAGCATTGCAGTAGCGGAGCAATGGAGTGACTGAACCCCCTAAGATTTCCACATGTCTTAATTGATATACTACACTATATAGATGGCATTACAGACCACTAACTCACATTGGTTAGACACTCAATAGATCAAATATGTTAGTAGATTAATTGGCTCCCAAAACAACTGCCAGAACACTGATCTCAGAAACATTCTCAGAGAGCTATAATTAGATCTAAACTTCCAAACTTTTCTGGGGGAGCATGCCCCAGATCCCCTATGTGGCCATCAACTAAAGTCCATGGCATACCAACGCGGTCACAGTACTATACTATTACATTGAAAGAGCTCAGCACCCCCCCCCCCCCCCAGCCCCCTGAATGACAGAGAATCATCATAATTTGTTAACTTTGTAGCCAACCTTGAAAGGTAGGGGAAGCAGGTTAATGCAGTGTAAAACTACTCTAGTGTATCCTTGTAGCAAATTCATTTCATAATAATAGTAACCTCAAAGAGAAGCAATTTTACCTTTATTATTAAAGTACTCTTGACTACCCAAAATCTCTCAAGTGCATCAGATCTTGGAAACTTCAAAGCTCTGTCTCCTCAGCTCCACAGAAATCTTACGCTGCAGCTAGCTATAAACTCCTCTCGACTTATCACTCTATCCTTGTTTGTAGCTATCAATAGTGTTGAAGGAATGAACCTCCACTTCAGATAATACCAAGAGCAGTCATTTTGAAGGAATTCCTCTGCTTATCCTGGATCCAGCAAACTTGCATGCATGCACGCATATTATTACCCCGCGCGCATGCGCAAGGGGTAATGTAATCGGTTTTGTCTGTCGTTGTTGTTGTCGTCGTCTGTTAGCACAAAAATCGCCAGATCTGGAGATCTAGGCATCTGAGCGACTCGTAAATACAACGTATCCGTCAATATCGCCCAAAAACTGGCTTCATTATGCTTCGAATCGTTTGGTAAGGCCCACGAGCGTTGCAAATGCTGCATTTTGTTGGCCACGCCTATGGACACTGCCCACTGTGTATATTATGTAGGTAAAGGTCGTCAACAGGCTGCTCGCTCATCGAGCTCTCTGACCATTGATATGCTCTGATATCCGACGCTGCAGCGCGCGCGGGGTATGTGCTCTATAGAGCTCTAGTTTAACACGCATTCGCATGTAATTTGATTGTCCTCTCAAATAGCACACTACACAGGTGTGTCAAATTCAAGTGTGTTGATAAAGCACGCATGTTACACCCTTGTATGTTAAACCAGCACACATTCTCATGCACATGTGCATGGGGCAATTTCACAGTCTGTCATATTCATGCACGCATACCGTCATATACATACAGATTATTTTCTTGTATGATGATCTCCCATCAGTTTGCCCCAGCTATAGCTAGCAATTATTTTTAAAAAATATCCTACAGCTGACTTGATGCGTGTAAGCACTACCAAAGATTAAAAACCATGACAACTTTACTGATTAATGGTCTAAGGCTTATAAATATAGCTGTACTTCGGACTGTCCTCGTATAGTGCACTTTAATTAGAATACCGCTACCAGTATCGCAAGCCAAACTCTTCAATCTCTCAGTATACAATGGATTCAACAGGGGGCCGTGCTTCCCTTCAGTAGTAAAATCGCCACTGGTGCATGATATATAATTATTCAGTGTACAATAACTGTAGGTGGTTTCCATAGCAACAATGAATGTGTGCCCATGCATGCATGCAGTAGCGGCTATAGTATAGTAGCTAGGGCATGCAAGATCAAGATTCCTGAATCTTGCATGACTCTTACTTAGTAACATTCTTACTGGCAAGATTTTATACCTTGCATGGCTGGAAGATTTGCAAAAAGTCATGCAAGCTACATGCAGTGCATGCATGTCTTGCAGCTTATCAAATCTCTAGCTAGCGCCCATGCAGTGAGCTTATAATAATAAGATTCTTGCAAATTCTTTGTAAAAAGTCCCTCCCGGCAGCTATTACATTAAATCTAATATAGAGGAGGGACATTTTCCACGATAAAATAACTTTTCTAAGCACAGCTACCTTTGCATTACAGAAAATTTACTCGATGGAATATGTTTTTACAATATGACAAAGGCGAACGTCGCTGTACCTTCTGTGCATGGGATTAAAAAATTTCACCAATGACTTGAAATCTGGTGACAAAATAGCAAAAGTTTTCTCAAGGTGGAACTCTCCAGCTACAATAAAATTAATTTTAGTAGCTGTAGCTAAGTAACTAGTGTAAGCCGCCATAATATATCGGCATGTACGTAATACCGGCACCGCCCGTGCCAATCATCGACACCTAGTTTACGACGTATTTTACGGGATTATACGGACATCGCTGAAGCGTTTACGGACCTGAAACTTTCAATGGCCATTGCACATCAAGGAAAGTAAACAGGAAGAAAAGGATGATATTACTGGCAAGAAGGCGTGGCGAAGAAGCTGTATACCAAATTCGATCAAAATCGGATGAAGTATCTGGCGTCTACAGGGAGAAACAGCTCATGGCGGCTTTACCGTGGCCTAGCAAGAGCTAGAAAGATTATTATTCCGTCATAGTTGCTCTTAAGGAGGAGGCTGATGCCTAGAACACATCCAAGTCCTTCATGAATTTATTGTACTGTTGAAACGGCTCTAGTATCGATTTTACGTGTAGTATCAACACATTCACGGCTGCCGTTCGAAGACGATGCAAGCGATCGATATGAGAAGAGAGATATAGTGAGAGGACATCCTGAAGTATCTGGGGATATTTTTTCTATAATTTTCTGGCAAGTACAGCAGCAGTAAAAGGCTCAAGAAGGCCATGGTGCCAATATATGGCGGATTCGCCATTGTGGAAAAGAATAGGTGTGCCGATAATACGTACCGGTTGCCGATAAATGGTATTGTGATGTCTGCGCATTAGCGCTTATAGCTCATTGATTACTAAGGCCTACCTCTCTGGATTCTAGCTGATGAAAGCCTACTTCAAGAGCTTTCTTTCAGTGCAAGAACCAAGTTCATACGTCATTTCTGACGGGAGGTACAAATCGGGAAAATTTGCATGCCAATAAATGGCGGCTTACGCTAATTTGCTAATGCAAAAATCCTAAACTTGTTAGTATACAAAAGTTCAGCAATAAATTGTCTAATTTTAGTGCAGTATACAAATTATTTATTAAGCTCTTATAATATAACAACAGCTAATTCTAATGCAGTCAAAGCTGAGCTAACTAAATCATAAATCGTGTTCAGTCTCTTTTTACTCAATCACTACTCACTAATAATGCATGCTGCCAACTCCAGGAAGTGCATTAAGTGAGCGAGAGGAAATTTTCTCGTCGCTTGCTTTATCTTTGAGCTCCACCTTCCCACCAGAGTAGTAACCAATTTCAATATCCTCAGTGAATTCCAGTGAATTGGGGATATCCGCATCCATCATCACGTCATCCAAAAGTGGTGGCCCTGGTATGTTGGATTGTAGTTGACAGCAGTAGTACCCACTAGATGAGCCTTATATTGTATGCGGACCTTCACCATACCTCGACTGCCAGTCAAGGTGGCTACAACAGCTTGATGAAGCTTTAAGTTGACGTTCACACCACTCGATGAGCCAATAGTGACTGACTTGGATTTTTCACCACCTTCTCCCCAAGATAGAGAGTAACCAAAGTCTGTTTCACCACCACCACCACCACCTGTCCCCAAGAATTCAATGTTGTATTTGATTTTTTTTGTTTACCAAGACAGTGTGCTGCATATTCCATGATGTGGTGACTGTATCCGATACACTCTCAGAGAGACAAGCAGTAAATTCTCCTTCAAAGTTGCTGGTGTTTTCTAAAGTTTTAGTTGCCAGAGCCACCGGCCGGATTGGATGTGACCTCCAAGATTTCACCACTTGTTGCTTCAAGAACCGTACTAGTTTGTACCTCCTATAGAGGTCTCCCCATGGGGTTGTGCTATGCAGAAAGGCATCGTTGGGACGTTTCCCAAAGTACTGACCAACGGCGTCCTTTAGCTGAGACTCATTTAATTTAAATGTTGCCCTTTCAACATCAGTAATGATGTGCTTCACATTTCCTTCAACCTTGACAGAAGATGAGTGCTTGTCTTTATTATTATTATTATTATTATTATTATTACAAGTATGTATAATGTCACAACAATGTAATTATGCACTACAATATTGATATTATGCATGGGCTGACTATAATTATTTGGATCAGCATGACTGTATTCAATAATTATTAGAAATGGATAAATGTTATATTTTTTTTAATATATGGATCCATTCAAATCGGTGTTGTTCAAGTTTGAGACTCCTATATTGCCACTAAAATGTATGCGCATGCGCAGACAAATGGATATGTAGGCCACACCCCTCACTGCAGGTGGAATTTTAATAATAGCCAAGAGACTTAGCTCCACTCCAGCATGGATACTATAGTACCGGTATGACAGCGAACATTTAACTCGCCTCTTCAGTCTTGCTTTGCAAGAAGCATAGATATGTGAGAAGTCGGAGACTTTGGCCCGGTGGGCCCAGCTTGCGAGTTCAGTAGTACAACGATGACGTTCTCACTCCGCTCAAACCCTTAACCGGCGTCGGTGCTGGCGCCGGCGCAAGATCGAGAGATTAGGGCCAGGGCGCGGCTAGGCTAGCTATAGCGCTAGGCTATAGCTAGCTAGCTGTACTGTAGCCTAGGCTGAGGGCCGGCCGGCCCCAAGGCTGTACTCGTACTCGTACTCGAACTCGCGATCGCGTATCGATGGTCGGCCGGCCGGCCACGCCGAGCGCGCGGCGCTTTGCGCCTCGTGCATCTCCTTAGTTACCATGTTTTTTGCACACGGCCCTACCATTCTGACCAATCGGGTGCGTTATGACACAAAACGACACTTTCTGAAAATATTTTTCGTTGTATATAGTATAATTAATGCTTTACAGCATAATAGCTGAAGGACTGCTAGAATTGTACCAGCCTTGATAAAACACTAAGAGATTAGAGCCTTCTATGATTTGATCTAGTCCTGGCAGCAATAGGTTCTACAGGATTAGTACATGCAACAGCTTGAATTGGAGTCCATTCAACTGGTCCTCTGCGGTAGATATTCAGTCCAGTAATTCCATTGTGCTTCTCATATTCCACCTTTCTCGAACAAGATACATCCACTTCACTGCCACTCGTACTGCTCTCACGCTCTGAACTTCTACGCAATCTCACTGTCTTTCTTTTCCTCCTTATCACTGGCATCCACCCTTCTTCACCATCCACTGATTTGTAGCTCACTCCAGGTATGTAGTCACGACTTTCGTACCTAACATCTTGACATTTGGACAGATCTAGACCCTGAGAGTGTGAAGATAGCTTAGCAGTTGTAGACTTCGATGGAGATGGTGATGCTAATAAGGGATGTTCAGTTGATGGTGATGAGTTACTTGCTCTATCGTGGTGTTCATCGCTTGGAAGTAGCTCAGCTGTTGGTGGTAGTATACTAGATGACTCAATCAGCAATGGGGGAGGTTCGATCGATGGAGCAGATAGTGAAGAACTTGGTCTATCATGGTGTGCATCAATTGGAGCAGAGCCCTTACTTTTAGCAAGTCTTAGGCAAGCTAGTTCCCTAGGAGTATCACTTCTAGAGATACGTAGATTGGAGAAAGGAGCACGTGGGGAGATATGTACCGGTGTAGAATTATCTTTCACTCTCTTTTTCTTCACCTTTTTCACTTTGAATCTTTCTTGGTTGGTTATGGATTCTTTTAATTCCAGGGTTGGCCAAAAGAAGGCGATGGAAAAACCACCCAGGGAGTTTCTGGCAGTCCATTGAGCCTGGTTTAGCTGTAATCCCAGTTGTTGCAAACGCAAACATACAGAAAATGGGACACCTTGGTCCACTAGGCAAGCATACTGGCTTTCTAAGACTGCAACTCGAATTCTAGGTGTCTCCACCATTATTTCCCAGCAACAATTGAGATGTTATAAAGCCAGACATGGTACAATCTCGAGTTTGAATTGACGAAATTAAATTCGCTATCGAAGGCCCTGGATGCGATCCTTTTATAGCAATGGACCTCCTGTCTGCATAATATTATATCATTAGGATAGGGCAAAAGTTAATGTTCCTCCACTACATTTGATAGCTAGCATAGGGGCGGATCGATATTATGGTGTCGTAACAATGCATGTGCGGGAATTTATGCCACGCCTGTTTTTAAATTAGCAAACCACCACTGAATCTGCTCAAATAAATACCATCAAGGTGGGTTACTATGTCCTTGGAGGGCATCAGCTACTACAGTAGACATGCCGCAGAATATAGCTAAGTGTGGCCTCCTGCTGACCCAGATACAGCTGTTTGGTTCAATTTTGGAAGTTAGGTCAAGGTTGTAAAACACAGGACAGTGATCTCTTGAGCTGCATGGTAACGTCTTGGCTAATTGGTATAATCAGGGCATTAAGAAAAATTTAATGGAGTATGCATACACAGTATATATCCCTTGCATTCTTGCATGCATCTGTATAATTATTGTGCATTGCCAAGCACGAGGACAGCCCCCCTTGCTCAATTGTCAAAATTTGTGACCCACTATGTATGACAAAAGGACCACTGGGGATAAAATTTTATCTTCAATAATGGCCATAATCTGTACTATTCTTCATTTTTCAGTTTTTATTAGTCCACTGAATAATGTTTGGCCACATTTTGATATATTACATTTATGGGTTACTCCATGTAAATGTACACTGAATAAAAAAGATGCTGCTGTAACACCTCTTGGGGTGCTAATTGTATTATATTTATATTCGATACCCCAGGGTACACAGATTTTGATGCCCCATAATACTGTTCTAACACCCTGTGGGTGCTAGTATTTAGTGCTACCACAACACCCTAGCTTGTGGCCCTATTCTCCCACCCTATGCATGCGCTGGATCACCACAGATTTTTGCCAATACATTTTACACATGTAGAAAACCATAGCCCTTCAGTGTTTTAAATTACGCAGAAACCTTCTAAATAGTGTCTAACATGTTTAGATCCTATAGCAACAATGCCCAAAAGCTTACAGGCACATAAACTGCTGCCTAGCAACAACCCTAACCATAGGCAAGAAATTTTACATGATTTCTACAGAGCTTACATGATTTTCTATGAAGGATAGATACTTCAGTTAAACCAGTCAGATCACAATATTTATTACAATAAGGATCTAAATGAAGTTAGTTCCTGCCATGAAATCCTCTTGGTATTAAAACATTGCATATGCACTAAAGACTGTTTCATAATAATTATGACACACAGCGCTTGCTTTAATTGAGCTTGAGAAACATACTAAGATGTATTTCACCACCAGATACATAAAAATGCAAGCAAGGACTTCATCTCAGTCTATGCTTAAATCACTTGTGTCAATTGTGAGTGTATGTGCATAATCCAAGAGAATTAATGGGGAATAAAAGACGTGTGTGCATAATAGAGGAGAAGGGGGGAAAAGCCTTATTATAAGAAGCTTGTGCATAATGGAAGAGAATGGGGAAAAAAGCCTTATTAAAAGCTAGAAGTGTGTGCATAATAGAAGGGATTGGGGAAATAAGCCTTATTAAATGAAGTGTGCACATAATTAATGAAGAGAATGGGGGAAAAAGCCTTAAAAGAAGAGGAAAGGGAAGGGAAAGAGAGAAAGGGGAAACTGAAGGAAAGTGTACTATACAATTGCTTACCAATTTTGTAGGGTAGAAGAGATAAGGAGGCCAGTTATCTTGTTCCCAGATTCAGCTCTCGAGGAAGGAAAAAGGTCTGGTGTAGCTACTTTCCTCCTTTGCGGGAAAGGGGGAGAGAAATAGGGAGAGAGAAATCAAATTTAATAAAGCTAGCTACTTCAGTATGATTAATTCCTGCTATATGTAGCCAGTAGTATACTGAGTAGCCAGAACCTGATGGAAAACTAGTAAAAGGAAGTAACACTTAGGCTCATTGACAAGCTGAAAAGCTGGTGTGTGGCTTCCTGCTGACCCAAGTACAGCTGTTCAGTTCAGTTTTGGAAGTTAGGTCAAGGCTATAAAACACAGGCAAGTGATCTCTTGAGTCACAAATTTTGACAATTGAGCAAGGGGGGCTGTCCTCGTGCTTGGCAATGCACAATAATTATAGCTAGCTACATGCAGCTGCATGCAGATTAACAAGAATGCAAGGCGTATGCATACTCCATCTTAGTGCCCTGATTATACCAATTAGCTAAGATGTGACCATATATAAGCAGCCCACTGTATATGACAAAAGGGACCATTGGGGATAAAATTTTATCTTTCAATAATGGCCATAATCTATATCATTATTCTTCATTTTCAATTTTTATCATTAACCCTCGCCGCAAAGCGTAGGCGGAGGGTTACTGAGTAACCCTTAGTAACCCTCCGCCTACACTTTGCGGCGAGGGACAAAAATCGCCAAACAATTGCAGTAACTTACTGCAATCATTTGGCGATTTCTGTTCGTCCGTTTGTAGTCTGGGTGCCAGCCCCTTCACAAGAGGAAGGGTCTGGTACACTTCACATCAGCGACTTATTCTTCACACTCCACGGGTACCGTGGGGCGACAATTGAGTGTGAAAGCGTCATCCATACGTATTGTGACGAATACTTGCGTAAGTGCGTGCATTCCATAGCGATACCCATACCAATAATTAGCGATTACAGACCTCCAAATTTCACCAGTTTTTCCGCGAAACTTCTCCCGGTGGGATATCAATGTTCGAGTATCAAAAGGTAGCTCTCCATGAGCTCTATCCAATGGCGCTTGTAACGCGATCGTAGGCAAAACCGTTACGAAGCCACGCCCACCTAAATTTTCTCCATAGAAACTTAATACAAGCAAAAATGAAGCTAGCAGCGATTCTGCGGGACCAATTTGCAAGGTTAAGGCCTCGGTAGATAGCTTGTTCATTGACCTATCTGCTGCAATTTGTTTCATGAGAGTACTCCTAGCTAGAGCCGAGATATTCACGATCTACTGCAGGCCCTTGGAGGTCTGTAATCGCTACAATAATCCGAGTGCAGCTTGCTAGATCAAATGGATAGGAAAATCGGATCGTCTTTGTGCTTAGTCATGGATTCGCCTATCAGCGCTCTTAGCCAAGATCGCGCTGACTGAATAGCTGACAAGCCCATTTGGGACAGTGATCGTTCAGTGATATGTGTAGGCGGAAGAATGAGCAACTCGAGCCTCACTTATTTTCAATCGCATCCCATGATCCTCGATGGAAAGCGCTCGATTACAAAGATCATCAATCAATCCGAGCACTTGCGTCTAATGCATGCCGGTGTCATATGAAAATAGGGACCCCCAAATTGGCGATTTCGGAGGAAGGTAAGAGATCTATCAGAAGGATGGTGGAGAGTCGGCCATGCCAGAGTAGAAATCTAGCTAGATCTACCACATGCAAGGTAGTAAACCACGAATAGATTTACCTTAGCGAGCGAGAGTAGGTCGACAAGCAGACAGAGATACCAGTCCTTTAGCAGTGCCACGAGTAGGTAAGTCCTTGCCTTGTCGTTCGATGGTGTTCTGGCGTCCACGAGGAGCGCGCGACAATATTTTGTATGTGCGCGATTTTTAACAACACGAGTTCGTATACTAGATCTAAATTTAGTAACAATCACTGCTTATATCGTGACACAATGCGTTTAAGGTATCACCAAAGTGCGTAGGCATGAGGTGGGGGATATGACACCTAAACCACATCAAAGTCATAAGTAAGGTGCATGTTGTGTGACCACGCCCTTCCGGCTCGGCTTCCAGTCTACTGAGAATATTACAATGTAAATGAACACATCTGGTTCTAGCAGCCACACCCCTGAGACCTGGGCAATTAAAACAGCGTGGTCACACAACTTACACCTCCCTTAAGACTTTGATGTTGTTTTTTTTTTTTTTTTTTTTTTTCAAGGCGACCTGAACACTAAGCAGAAAAAAAATTGTCCAAAACCACCACATAGTTGAGCTGGATGCTTCGTAGAGCCATATAATGCAAGCAGGCACCCTATACTCCAATTTTGACCAAAGTAGGTAAAGGTCGTCACGTTTGTGTGCGCGCGCGCCTAACGGGGATTCCCCGTTTTTCACGTAGCGCGTGGGCGGAAAACATTGCAAACGCATGGCTTCCCTATACAAACATATGGGAAAACTTCAAAGGGCCGTAACTTCGATTCAAAGACGTGAATCAAAATTCTTTCAGGTCAAATCTCTAGTTTCGACCCATTCTGCGTGCCCATGTAAAAATTATGTCCCCAAGTACTCCCAAACCCCCCATGAATTAGATTATTTATTTAATTATTTAAATTCTTTTTTTTTTTCTACTTAGTGTTTAATTTTTTTTTTTTTTTTTCAAGGCGACCAGAACACTAAGCAGAAAAAAAAATTGTTTGAAAACCGCCACATAGTTGAGCTGGATGCATAGTAGAGCCATACAATGCAAGCAGGCAGCCTATACATCAATTTTCATCTAAGTGGGTAATGGTCGTCACGTTAATGTGCGCGCGTGGCCCCGCCCCTCACGTAGCGCGTGGGCGGAAAACATTGCAAATGCATGGCTTCCTATACAAACATATGGGGTAACTTCAAAGGGCTGTAACTTTAATTCTAAGGCGTGAATCAAAATTCCCCAGGATCAAATCTCTAGTTTCGACCCATTCTGCGTGCCCATGTAAAAATTATCCCCCCAAGTGCTCCCAAATCCCCCATGAATTAGATTATTTATTTAATTATTTAAATTTGCTTTTTTTTTCTACTTAGTGTTTAACAAGGCGACCTGAACACTAAGCAGAAAAAAATTGTCCAAAAACCACCATATAATCGAGCTGGATGCATAGTGGAACCATACAATGCAAGCAGGCAGCCTAAATTTCAAAAAATTGGTAATAGTCGTCACGTTTATGTGCGCGCGTGGCCCCGCCCCTCACGTAGCGCGTGGGCAGAAACATTGCAAACGCATGGCTTCCCTGTACACACATATGGGGAAACTTCAAAGGGCCGTAACTTTAATTGTAAGGTGTGAATCAAAAATCTGTCCGGTCAAATCTCTAGTTTCGACCCATTCTGCGTGCCCATGTAAAAATTATCTCCCTAAGTACTCCCAAACCCCCCATGAATTAGATTATTTAATTATTTAATTATTTAAATCTTTTCTTCTTTTCTACTTAGTGTTTAATTTATGTACAACATTGTACAATGGATACATGAATAGCCTGGGGCTAATTCGAGCATGCACCCTACTTTACACTTGCTATAGTTAGATCTAGTTCTAGTGGCTATTGGCGTCCAACTGGAGGTGTTCCTGGTTGAGA
The DNA here is from genome assembly GCA_963930775.1 of Cliona cf. orientalis. Lineage (NCBI taxonomy): Eukaryota > Metazoa > Porifera > Demospongiae > Clionaida > Clionaidae > Cliona > Cliona cf. orientalis. Next base: position 6,670,183 of record OZ005690.1, read on the forward strand.
TACGTAGGCCTGGCGTTCCATCCACGATGTTAAAAAAAACGTTAGCAGACTGGGGAATCGTGAGTTCTTCATCCTCTTCTGACTCTGTATCATCACTGCAGCTTGCACGACTTTGATGAATAGGGTGGTCGGGAGGAAACCTGCACAACACAAACGGTGGTATTTGTGGTCTTTTCTTACGCCTTCCAACCACAGGTGTCCACTCCGGTGTTTTGTCTGACTTTTCAGCTGTAAAGCGTACTCCAGGGTGACCATCTCTGGTCTCAAAACTAACATTAGAGCAAGTAGTCAGGTCAATCGAGTCATTGGACTCAGAATTTGATGGTGGTAAGAGATCCACGCCAGGGGCAGATTCAGAAGTTGAATTTGATGGAGGTAGGGGATCCACGTCAGGGGTAGTTGATGGTATGGTGACAGCACTGATACTTTTGGATACTTCAACTTGGGTAGGAACTACTGCCCCTGAATGGTGGGCACTAGATGGAAAATTCTCAGATTTCCTCCCAGTAACCTCCTCCATAGCCTTGTTATTCAAAACTACTTGATTAGCTACCTTTACTTTACTTTGACTTTTGGCCTTGCTTCTCTTCCTTTGTCTCTTTCTCTTCTTCAAACTCTCATGCTGCAATAAACTGCTAGGCCAAAAGAGGCTGACTGAAAAACCGCTTCTCGAAGATTTCACAGTCCATAATGCATCAGGCATAATGTCGTATTCCCCGCCTCACGCCCACGCACTTTGATTGTACCTTAATACTCTATTTACAGCAATACTATGTACAACATCATAAATCTACACAAATGTGACCTTCCATGACAAAACCAACCATATTGCGCTGACAACTGATTTTTAGTTAAGGCCACCATTACCAAGTACAACCTTTGAACTATTGCTCCTGCAAATTTGAAGTCTCTAGCCCGTGTAGTCATGGAGATATGAGCCAAAATGTACCCGGATCGCCCGTAATAAAAATGTGCAGCAAGCTCAATGAAACATTGCTACGTACGTTGCACGCGGAAGTCCGTATACTCGCCGTTTATACAAAGTACGTGGCCACGCCCACTAAGTCAAAGAGCCAGATGGCGGCCAAAACATTGGAAAGAAAGCAGCAGCCGGCGTTTCGATGGAAAAGAACGAAAAGATAAGCGTGTCTATACATCGTTAGTACACAGAATCAAAGAAAGAAGTGTCTGGAGAGTTTTTTCTGTGCAGCTGCTGTGCTTGCCTACCTGCAACTATGGCAACGGCTCCGTATCATGGACGATCAATGTTAGCTACCCGGCCGACTTCTTCGAGCCATAACTCAGTAAGTATAGCGTTCTAGAAGCTACGAAGCAGATTTTTGTGTAGAGGAATGATTCCTCTATCGATCTATGCCAAAAAGTGAAAAATGATAATTATCACCTTGGGCAACTAAATAGGTCTATATCTCAGATTGATATCTAGTCTCGTGCCCAGCCCCCTTCATGCACACGCGAGAAAGAAAAGGGTCGCACTTACGCGTCCAGCTGGAATGCAATAATTGGCAATTCAGGTGTGCGTACAATAGAAACTAACCGCCACTTCCGTACCATGTGCATGCGCATGCACATAGACCGAGCGCACGCGCGTACATACCGATCACGCATAATTACATTCCACTAATGTCATGTGACCATGGTTCTGCAACCTGATTGGGCCGCAATATACGTACCTCGAGGACAAGGAAGTGCAACCCTTTTGACCAGACCCTTTCTCGCGCGTGCATGAAGGGGGCTGGGCACGAGACTAATTGATATCCAGCGCAATATGGTTGGTTTTGTCGTGGACGGTCACAAATGTACTGCTACATAAGCTATATTAAATCACAATAATTATTCATCAGACTTTTGGAATCATCACAATCTCTGTAGAGTGCTGCTGTGTATGGATTAGATCAATCATGGTGAGTGTAGTGTAGATCAGTATCAGACATGCAGACATACTGGCAGCGGCAGCACACACAGCAAACACACACTCATGGCAGAATTTTGCAACACTAGCATGGCAAAGAAAATGGGCCAAGCAAGACTAGTATACTAGTAAAGGCTTTCAGTTTTAGGACAAGTCCATTCAGTGATTCACCATGCATCCTACCTACTGGCTTGGTCATTGCCAAGCCCATACAACAAAATTTAATTATAGGTACAGTAGTCAAAAAAAGTTGCCGTTTCCGTTCCGTTCCGTTCCGCAACCGTTCTACGGAAATTAAACGCCCTCGTGAACGTGCACTGAATTCGCACAACTAGGGAATGTACCTAAAACGGAAATTACTCTTGCACGCGCATGCAGGCACCCCGTTTAGATTTGTGCATGACTGCGCTGCGGGAATGCAAATGGCCTTACGGAAGCACTACTCAACAACTTTGCACCTGTCTGGGTATTTAAATTAGTGCATCTCAGTATCAACAACACCACTCTCAAAGGATCTAGTAAACCACTTCATCATCCCCACTCAAGGCTCAAAGGATCCAGCAGACCACTTCAACATCACAGCTAGCAGCTTCACAGAGATGACCCTCAGGACTCTCTTGGGTACCAGCAACAGAACCAACAATGGTACACTGTAGCTATAGTTTCTGGGTGACTGAACATGCTTACATGTATCTTTCCATGTACACCCGTCCGTCGGCAGAAGAAAACAACAAAGAACAAGGAAAAATCTAAAGGTAAAGAATTTCCATAAGAAGAGTCATGTACATGTTTAGAGCTGATACATGATATGACATGTACATGTACTTGACTGTAATTAATTTTTCCCACTCAGCTGCAAAGAAATCAGGAAACATCACTACTATCACTGGAGGACAGTGTGTTGGCCCTCAATCAATTGCACCCACATCTGAGACATCTGCTTCCCTTCAAACAACTGCACCTACATCTACATCTACTGGCCTTCCACACTCATCTTCATCAATTGTGCCACAGAACACAGACATAGGCAGTACCAACCCCATGAACATTCCTCCACCTGACGACAACTGGTATGAGAACGAAGAGGTTCCACCTCTACCACCACCAATGCCACCACTGGACCCAATCCCCTCACCCGTGGCTACACCCAGCAGCAGTGTCCCTCTCCCCCCACCAGTGCCACCCAGCAGCCATTCTGCTCTCCTCCCACCACTGCCCCTCAGTAGTGGTGTTACTCTCTCCCCACCTAATAGCCGTGTTGCTCTCACCACACTCAGCAGTAGTGTCCCTCTCCCCCCACCATTTCCCCACCCAGAAGCCATTCTGCTCTCCTCCCACCACTGCCCAGACCCAGCAGCAGTGTTGCTTTCCCACCACCAGTGCCCCCACCCAGCAGCAGTGTTGCTCTCACCTCACTCAGCAGCAGTGTCCCTCTCCCCCCACCCAGTATCAGTGCTGGTCTCCCTTGTATCTGGAGGTGACATTGCAGGAGTATGGTTCACGGCTGGATAAGTTGGAAAATACCATGGAGGCTGTCTTGGAGAGATTGACAAACATTGAAGCAAGTCTTCTCAATGTCTCTCAAGCTCCACCACCACTGAGCTTAGCCAACCTACCACCAGTACCATCCAAGAGGCATACGCTTTCTTTAAGCCCTCTACCACCCAGATACGTGGATACTACATGTATCACATCTCCACCTCCACCTCCACCACGAAGAAAAACAGCTGTACCAAACAACTACCAAGCCAAGCACTAACTTCCACACCATCAGGTAGCAAGCAAAGGTTTTCTAAGGCACTACCATCTTCAGCAATAAACAAGGACATATTGACTCCAGCAAACTTGGTGATTCAACAAAATCAAGGGCTTGCTGGTAAGGAATGTAAAATGGGCACATTGGCTCAATTGCTTGCAAAGGAGAGCTTTTTCGGTGAAGATGTCAACGTGATGGTGCAATGCACTACCTATGGATATGGAGGAAAGCCTGGCCTGCCCAAGAAAGAGCTAGATGAGCTAAAGGAGACCGTGAGATTGTTATATCCTAAGTATTGGAGTGCACCTCATGATTTTGAGCTGGCATGGAACAAATGTACAGAATCGATGAGTCAAGCCTGCAATCGACTAAGGGCAAAGCAGAAGCAACTTAACTGTCCAGGACAAAAGCATGCAAACATATACATGCACATTGACTTTAAACATTATAATATTATCGTACTAGTACTTGTGCATCTCTATACTGTACATACACATGTTACTATGGTAACCTTTTAATTAACCCACATGTATTTTTATTTCACCATTGTAAAGATCATGAATGGTTTGATAGCTGAATGAACAATCTAACTCAAACATACATAATAATTTAATTAAGTACATGTGTGCTACAAAAATCAAATTTAGTAGCCAGTGGGCTCACCATTTAACTCTATCACTTTAGGGATTACTTTTTTAAGACGATTTATGTACCTATTACATTTCTCAACTGTGACAGTTTCCCAAAACTTGCTTATCCCATCAACAAGCTCATCTTTGGTTCTTGGTTTGACTTCCCTACGTATAAATTCCTTCAATCCGTGCCATAAATTCTCTATTGGGTTCATGTCTGGTGATTCAGCGGGAGTCTTCCACCAATTTACACTCTTGTGATCCAGGAAATCTCTTCCATGCAGTGATGTATGCTTTGGATCGTTGTCTTGCATGAAATGGTGGCTGGATGGGTACACTTGTTGGATGAATGGGAGTAGAGTCCTCTCTAAGATGCTGGTGTACAAAAATCTCTCCATGATGCCCTCGAAGATACAAATCTGAGTTCTCTACCTCGTCTGCTGATGCCAGCCCACACATGAACTTTCACAGGATGTTTGGCCCTATACATGTACATGAAACCAACAGATATGTATCATGTGTAGTAAACCCCAATAGTATATTGTAGTTACATGTACATGTATCTTTCATATGTACACATACACACATGTATTGACTTACCGAGGCTTTGGTTTGGGCCGTTGTCCAAGCTTGCGACAACAGAATCTTCTGTGATTCTGTAGCTGTACTGTGCATTTATCAGTCCAAATTACATCTTCAAAATCATCATCAGCATGTTGGATAACCCACTTCCGGCGCTTCACCTTGTTGGCATCACGGATCAATTGACAGCACGCACTTCCCCTGAAAGTCCAACTGAGAGAAGTGCGGCATCTGAGGACAGTTCGCAGGGAGACATCATAGCCACTGTCATTAATCATTCTGTGTAGCTGGTAAGCCGTAGTCTCATCATCACTTTGCATCTGCTGCTCCACTAGCTCCTTTATTTCAGCAGTTATCTTGGAGATCCGCCCTGACCCTGATGCTTCCTGTTGTGTGGTATACCTTCAGAAACTTAGCAATCCCATATCTTGACACTCTTATCCCATCACTTTCACACAGTAGCTTTGCAATAGTGTAAGGCTTGTATCCCTGAGAGTGGTATCGAAGGATCCTTAGCTTCGTGTAAGAGCTGTATACCATCTACAAATGTAGAAACAAATGTATATAATTCTACTGTGTTTGTAGTCCAAGATGCATGCACGCTAACAAGAAAGGGGCAGCACTGAACAAAACCATCAGTTTCATGCATATTATTACAATGTACACTTACCTTGATCATAAAATGCCAGTAATGTACTATAGGACCTGTGACTGTGCATTTCAATAAAATATTTAATGATACAGAGGGTAGCCACATGTTGGAAAGTTGTGACTGTATATGGATGTACCTGCCAACTTGAAAGAGTACCACTTCAAATTTGATAGCTTGAGTCCTGGTTCAAAGAGTTTAGCACTTCAATTTCAACACCTTGTTGGCTACAGTTGGGATTTCAGATTGTAGACAAGCACTCCAGCTGATGATCCTTCTAGGTACAACACTGAGAGCCACGTAACAGTCCAACAGTCTAACTTCCAGTGTTTAGGGAATCCCCAAGTCACACGTACAGCACAGCTGTTCAACTTGAGTGTGAGTGCAACCACAAAACTGCTTACCCAGTGCACGCGCAAGGAAATGAAAAAGGCCATGAAACGGTATGGGTCCGCACGGGTGCTTAACAAACAGAAATGGTTTGCAATGCGGAAATTAACACGTGTGTGCAAGCGCCCATAGAACAGCATTGAACGGAACGGAAAAGTCAACTTTTTTTTTGACCGCTACTGTAAGTACATTCATACACAAGTTTATTTACCTCGAGACTCAAGTTTCTCCGCGGTGAGCTTCACTAAAGTTGACCACCTACTTTCCTAGACATAGACTCTACCTGCTCCACCTGTTCCTGTAGTTAGGAGTGCCGCTCTTGGCCCACGGTCAATCGCTTTGCTTGGACATCACTTGAACATTAAATTTTTTAGTAGCTCTCGCTCATTCACCAAGGCCAAGGGTGACCTTTGCGCGATCTCAGGTATGCTTGTTTGACCTGAATAAGTACGTGATTGCACGAACGCGTCATACTCTCCAATCGAGTTTGTACAGACTCTGTAGCTGTAATACGGGACTTTCCCTCCGCGTTCCAACACTAAAACTCACATTTTCTCGGATATGAAAGCGAAATTAAAAATTCCAATTCGACCATTATTCAAGATTTTCCTTCATCTCTCTGTATACGTAAATTTATCTTGTAAAACCCTTCCAATAAGCAGATAAGTTAATTATTTAATTACATTATATTTCATTACTCATACAGAATTTTTTTATCTTAGGTGTAACAAGGAGACCACACACTAAGCAGAAAAAATGTCCGGAAACCTCCACATAGTCAAGCTGGATGCATAGTAGGACCATACAATGTAAGCAGGCAGCCTATACTCCAATTTAAATATAACTGTCCACTACAAAAATTAATACTGATGAAATGCATAGGAGAGCCATAAAATGCAAGAAAATTCCTAGTAGCTAGAGCCTAGAAAACTCAGAGTATATTATCAGTATTGAGGTTCAGTACCAGTGGCCCCAGTGCAACACATTATTTCCTACTAGTACTCAAGATCACGATAGCACACACACAAGGCTAGGGGAAAAGCACAAAACAATTTTAGTTATGTTTCTCAACTCAATGTATTTTCCCACACATCCTAGTCTCGCGGAGCCAGACCCTTACGCGGGGGGAGAGGGTCTGGTGACTTGCTATACATGGAGTTGTTCCGGCGCTCTGTGCAGAGCAGCACCAATCAGATTGCAGCTTCACTGCATTACCATAATCACGCGCCTCCACAATAATAGCGTATTGTCATTAAACATCCCACGCCCTTTGAAATGATAGGCACTCTTCCATAGTGTTTTCTACCCTGGTTTCTCTTTTATTCAATAATATATACCAGGGTGTCTTTATTCAGCGGAATGGAAAGATGGAATGGAATGGTGGAATGGAACGGTGGAATGAAACAGTGGAATGACCACGCCAACCGATTGTGTTTTGTGACGACCTATTACCTATTATATTCAGTGCCCAAGACACGCACGTCTTCTCTTCTCGATCGAATTATGGCTAACCAGTGGCAGTAATTAAAAGGACAATCACAAACTGATGCAGGAGAAAAATAGATTGATTATGGGCAGAAAATGGGTTTTTCAGCTTCCAATGGTGAATGTTAACCTCATGCTGCATGTACCTCGTTACTTCGTGTAAGAATTATTTGGTGTGTTGCCTTTTCCATGGGCCATTTGTGTCTCTTTGGGCTTCATATATAGGCTAGCCTTTACCGGTATACTAATAGGAGAGACATTGGCACCCGCTGCCGTTCCACCCACACCAGATTATCCCCCTTCCCAAATGGCTCCTGAAATAGGTACTAGACCTGACCCCCATTTCGCTAGCTAGCCTAGGGGTGGGTGTCTTCAGTACTGAGGGATCCCTGCTAGCTATTGCACTAAAATAATACCGGTATAATTGATCCCTGAATCACATGAATGGGGACACCATGCACTCTATAGCCAACGACATGGGGGTCCTATATCACATATACACCAGATATTCAAAGGCTTCATTGAGAGTAGAGCTATCTATAACTGCTTCACTTTAATACTGCAGAATTTGAGGAGACTTGTATGACGTTTACTAGACTAAGTATCAGAGTAGGGGCCGGGACAGAAGAGGGGTCTGAGCTTTGGCATTGAACGTCGATCACCATGTTATTGTTATTAAAATGAGGTTACTAATATTATGCCTGCTATATGATGCCATTGTAAATACTTAATAAGCACAGTGCTATCATTTACTTCAAAACAACTGTACCCGAACTTGGCGACTCTCTTTCAAATTATGACCAACTTTCGCCGGTCACAGTTTCAGGGTAAATCTTGAGCCCACACTTCTGATCTCTACCCTTGCTGGATCAGTTCAAGGATCCTATCCTGGTCTGCACAAGTTTGGAGAAAAGTATTGCTATAACATAATCGGTATAGGTCGTCACGGAACACTCTCAGTGGGCGTGGTCATTCCACTATTCCATTCCATTCCATTCCACCGTGCCATTAAAGACACCCTATACCGTGAGGCAGGAGAAACATGAAACTGTTATTGGATTGCATTCATAATATTTATCATAACTGATTGTGGTCATAGCATATAATATAGTATTCAAGAAGCTTTTTCCCAATGATCATGGATGAAAACAAACATCTTATGCAGAGCATGCCCTTTGGGATTTTAAGCACAGACAGTTGAGACTAGCTATGTGTGATCAGAACTTACGAGCAGCTATGAAGACAATACTCAAACTTTTTATCACTGGTGTTCTAATAATATTGCATTGCAGTGAGCAAATGAATGGTAGGTATAATAGCAAATAAATTAAAGTATAAACAGTACAATAATATTATTATTATATGTAATAATACTATGTAAAAAAATATACCAGGACTTGCAACAATATTTCCTCCAAAGATGACACCAGCATGTCTTGGTGATCAGCTCAACTTGACATGTAACACAACTGGCAACCTTCTTAAATGGAGTTTTTATGAAAATGGAACTAGTACTAGACTTCACATGCTAACTATTCAAAGCTTTGGTAGAAGTGATCAGATGCATCAATTTCGTATCAACTCTATTAGCTTCACTTTCATAAGAATTTCTACTGGAGGATCATTGCCACTAATGTCAAACCTCACAATTAGTCCAGTGACAAGAGGTCTAAATGGAACTAAGATAAACTGCGAAGATCAAGAGACGGGAGAAATTTCGTCAACAGTTATCAGCATCATACTGAATGGTAAATTAACTACCAATAATAGCTGCCATGTAAGTGCTATGCAGACTACTACCGTAGAGCTGGAAATTTTAGCAGTTTGGCAGATTGATGAGCCAACTGCCAAATTAAAATCTACCAATATTTAGTCATTCCTTTGCACGTGCGAAGGCAATCGCTCATCGCGAAGCAGGTGTGGTGTTTGGGTCTTCGTGTCGCTCACTCAAATCTCCGCTTACTTACGTTGCTTTTCGAGCTCTCTTTTAGGTACCATTAAATTGCGTGGGCGTGAGCGTGAGGATTGGTTAATTCAATTAGCAAATCGTGAGGGGCGTGGCCGAAGAGGCCATACGAATGCTTTTGGCCGAAGGAGGGCATGTCCAGAAAGAGCCAGGGATGATTATGCGCGTGTAATTAGCGACAGGAAGTGGCCCCTGAAGAAAAGACAGGTAATTGCCCACATCAAAGCAAGATCAAAGCATTTTCTTAACTATAGGCCGCAACGACAAAATGCTAACTAGGCCTAATTAAGCATGTGGGCGTGTTCCAGGCACTGTATGCAGTGTGTGCGGGTGCGTTAATGCAGGTTTTGTTGCTTCCGATTGGGCGTGGCTTCACGGGCCAGTGCTAGGCCGCGGCGATAGGTAGGCGTGTCCCGGATGCGGTGGTGACCTTTGAACCCTACGTGGAGGCTTTGGGGGCGTGGTAGGCGGTCAAAGGTGAGGCCATGTCAGTTAATGAGGCACTGCAGGGTTCTATCCATAGGGGGGGCAGGGGGGAAGCTTCCCCCCCAAAGCACCCAGCTTCTCCCCCAAAGAAGAGTAGCAATAACATTCTTCTGAATTATGTCAAAGAGTATAAGGCCAAGCAAAGTTAATTAATAGTTTCTCAGGCCCGCCCGCATCAAATTTTGAGAAAGCAAGACTTTTTTATTTATTTTTCACGTGAGCAGTCACGTGCTAATTAATTTAATTAACAGACAAAAATTGGAACATACAGTAAAGAGTTCATGAAACCAGCTGTTTTCTGGCATCTTGAGACAGTTTGGTTGACATCTCACAACTGAAGTCTCCGTGAAAGTGGTATTTAGCCAGCAGCTAGCTAGCTATTTTCTTCAAAGATGATGACGTCATCTGGTGCAGTGTCATCTTGTACAAGGTTAGTACGACTGACAAAACTTTTCTCTACTAAATAGAAAACTATTAAAACTTGATTGTTAGGCTAGATATTCTCTCTGTTTGGACTTCAATACTTGTATTTCAGCACTAGCTTGTGTATCAACCACGTGCAGCATTAGCGAAAATGGGCGTGGTCATTATCGCCACGCCCGTTTTTCATTAAAAAATAAAATAAAAAGCCGCCTCCCGCATGGGTTTTGAAATTTGAAAGCCTGAGAAACTAATAATTAAGTTTGTTTGGCCTAATACGTATTATACCTAAAACGCACTAGATCATAGCTGCAACATGTACAAATACTGCAATTTGATTGGCTACTGACAGGTATCTATATCTCATGGTCATCTACAAGATTTTCATAGTCACCTACCAAGTTTTGCCCACTGGCTCTAGCAATACAAATCTATATAATCTAAACTTGTTATAGACACTGTTTAGTCAGTTTCTATGTGATCTAGAAGACCTCAGGGCTCTTATAGAACCCTTGCTTCGCTCGGGATTGTATATTATGGAGTCCTTCAGTCTTCTAAACCACACAGAAACCTCCTAAACAGTGTCTAAGTAATACTTGATGGTTTGGAGGAGGGGACTGTGTGTGAAAGTGCCACGCCCCCTTCCACCCCAAACCAAAATTTCTAGATAGAACCCTGCACTGTACGCCGGTGTGATCGAGGGGACCGTACGGAAGCTGACGATGGTTTGAAGCGGATGTGATTGCGATGACGTGTTGTTACCTCGCCCACACAGGAAATGAGGTGAGCTCTTGTGTGGGCAGTGTGGCAGAGCGGCCTTGAAGTATTTGTGTGTGTTTTGGCCTTGAGGAAGCTGTGTGTTTTAGTTGGGATTGATTGTGGGCTTCCGGTGGACATCCGGTGGCCAGTCGGCACTTGATTGAGAATGGTGGTCCTTGAGGCACAGAGTGGTGCTGTTTTGGGCGTGGTCTGGCCCCTCCCTTCCGGCTCGGCTTCCAGTCCGCAGGGGCAGATCTAGGAATTTCAGTATAGTGGGGTTGTAAATATCAATGCGCGCGAAGCGTGCGAAATTTTTGCGACCTCGCCCACTTTTAATGAGCCACGCCCATTTTTAATCACCTATGCCCGCTCAATCGCGCCCCAAGGAGTGACTGTGACCCACTAGCACTGAGTTACTACAATACCGTAGGTATAGAGCTTTACCACACACTGCCACAGCTGACTCTCGTGGTTTATAGTAGATTATTCATAGCTGAAGCCATGTTCAGGATGTACCACTAACCACCGTAAACCACCTGTTGGTTTGAAGCCAATTATGTACTACATGCTGCTAACCATACAATGGCAGCTACTATGCCAAGCTATAGTAGGCCTTGTATATAAGTGGGAGGGGCTGCTCAAAATTGTTTGGGGGGGGGGGTTGCAACCCCCTGAACCCCCCCCCCCCTAGATCCGCCCCTGCAGTCCATTGAGAATATTAAATGAACACTTCCAGCTCTAGCAGCCACACCCCTGAGACCTGGACAATTAAAAGGGCGTGATCACACAACATGCATCTCACTAACTAATGACTTTGATGTGGTTTGGGTGTCATATTCCCCACCTAATGCCCACGTACTTTAATGGTACCTTAAGTGCAGGATAATGCTCATCCATGACTGGTATGGAGTTCCTGAAAAAAAAAGATGCCCTCGTTAATAGCCACCAGTTTCAACTCAATATTGCTCGATGGAGGGAAGCTGCAGTAAATAACTCCCCTCGATGAATACGCACATGCAGGTGCCAAATTTGGGGCGTGGCTATATATATGAAACTCAGTTATCCGCCAAAATTAAAATTATTTTCAGGGACGCAGCCAGGATTTTAGAAACGCTGTGTCTGCAGTACTGGCACCAGTACCCAAAATTTAGTGCTTGGAGTACCGGAAACTATTATATAGCTTTATGCCAAAATTAAATAGCCACTAATACTGAGCGCTAGACGGTAAAGCTAGTAGCGGGGGGTTGGGTTTCGGTAATCGATTAGTAACGAGGGGGTTGGGTTTTGGCTACGGTTGGTGGCGAGGGGTTAGTATTATAGTGGTGAGGTGTATAAAGTTGGCAAAAAGCGGCTTTCACCAGCGTCAAGCTGTGTTGGCTAAGTGGACTAGGGCTGGGGCTGGTGGAACGGTGGTCATGGGATCGAATCCTGCTTGATTTTTGGATTTTTTTTTTTGCAACAAGACCACACACCAAGCAGAAAGAAATTGTCTGGAAACCATGACATAGTTGAGCTGGATGGTTAGAGGCCTTCGAAAGTGTGGGTTTCCCCTCCCTGCGCTAGCATCAATGCAAGAAGCTGGCGTTCACCTTAGAGATGCATGCTGGGACATCAAGAAATCCTTTAGAGGATTCTCTGTGAGCTTTTTCTGGCCCGCTACTACATCCGTGGTTGCAGCACAAGCTCGCGCCACTAAGAATAAGCAAAGAAGAAGAAGAAGGAGAGGGAAGCACAGCGTTGAGAATAAAAAGAGCGAGGAAATTTTGCCGGTTCAATCTTCACACCACGAAGTTGTGATCCACCTCCTCACTGGCGTAAGAAGCAGGGGGGCTGGGGGGGGGGGGGCTGTAGCCCCCCCATCTTGTCAGCCAAGTGGGCCTAAACCTAGGAAGATAGTTATTCTACTAGGCCTTGACATCTTCAGATTTGTGATGTAAAGTCTACTTTTCAGCCCAATTAGCTATATGGTTTGAAGGCGTATCGTGTGATCCAAAAAAATTTTTGCGCGCTTTGCACGCAATTTTATTTACAGCCCCCCTGTTCAAAAACATCTTCTTACGCCACTGCTCCTAATGATGCCCACCACCCGCTTTGCACAGACGGTGATATCTCACTTGGCAAAGCTATTCCTAGGGCGGATGGCAGTCATGACCAAGCCCAGGTTGTAGAAGCCTTGAACCGTGATTCTATCAAGCCTGCTGTGACTAAGTTGATGTGCACATTGATTCCCATGATGAAGTATACTACCAAGAGGTAGACGATACACTCCTGGTTTGTGTGTTGAGAACAGTGATGGGTCAAGCAGTTGGTCTTCTATCAAACTAAATCAAAAGGCTGTGAAGCCTGCTAGTGCTGAGTCAAGTGATTGTGATTGGATGTGTCTGAGTGTCTTTGCCTCGACATTTAGTTACGTGAGAATGTACCTGGTGTAGAGAGATCGAGACCCATGATGATAGCTTTTGGGTGCTAGTTTACCATCGAACTCGTTCCCGCCTGAAGTCATCTACCTGAATTTTGTGCTATGTTTATGACCTATGAACAGTAACCTTTTGGAATTTTAATAATTTTACTTGACTATAGGGCCGTTGCACCTGTTGTGGTACGTGTGTTATTCAAATCAATAATAATAATAATAAATGCATGGCTTCCCTATACAAACATATTATGTGGAAACTTCAAAGTGCCGTAACTTTAATTCTAAGGTGTGAATAAAAAATTCCCAAAGGTTAAGGGTGCTTCCCATAGCAACGCATTATAGTATGCAGGAATGTACTATCATGTTGCTATCTACATGCTACAAGACCACAAACCACACGCATAATGATATTCATGATTGATAAGCACTATGCAGCTCTATACTATACTGTTACTAGCTGTACTCAGGACCCTTTACCTCGCATTCCAGTGTAAAACTCGGACTGTGTTCATCAGAATGGGACCACGCTTGGAATGTAGACTATTGGTTGCATGCTCTAGACCGTAACGGAGAGTTTTTCCAAATATACACATCCAGTTTGTAATGTCATGTGTGAAAAATCGAACTTGCCAGTACAGCGCTGGCAAAAGCTCTCCGTTAATGGATTGCCCTTGTTGAGATATGCATGTAACAAAAATTTGAGCTTCTAAAAGTGTACACAAGGTGAGTTTTATCGATTGAAGGTTGTAGCTGGTCGCATCTATAATATTATCCCCGTTATACTTCAAGAGCTTGGGATTGGCATATAGAGTAGGCTCTACACTGTCTCCAAACTGGCGCTTGTTTCATTCAAGTAGCTGCTATAGTTTTTGAGATATAGTCCCTAGCAACCGCTCAAAAAATGTGCGTGGGCGGTGGTGAAGCACCCTTAAATCCATTGTTTTGACCCATTCTGTGTGCCTGTATAAAAATTATTTCCCCAAGTGCTCCCAAATCCCCCATGAATTATTTTGCTTTTTTCAAGGGGACACAGGAAAAAAAGTTGTCTGGAAAGCATGCATGCACCACATCGTCGAGCTGGACACATAGTAGAGCCATACAATGCAAGCAGGCAGCCTATACTCCACCAAATCTGGTTAAGGTCATCACGTTTGTGTACGCACGAGGCCCCGCCCCTCACTTAGCCGTGGGCAGGAAACATTGCAATTCATGGCTTCCCTATAAAAACATATAAGAATACTTATTCTAAGGTGTGAATCAAAATTCCCCGCTCGTACTTCGACCAATTCTGTGTGCCCGTATAAAATTACGGCTCCCAATTCCCCCACGAATTATTTCTTTCAAGGGGACCACACGTACACTAAGCAGAAAAATTGTTCGGAAACCATCATATAATCAACCTGGATGAACCATACAATACAAGCGGGCAGCCTAAGCTTAAAATTAAGTTTGTCAAAAGTTGGTAAAGGTCGTCACGCTTTGGTGCGCGAAGCCCCGCTTCTCATATAGCGCGTGGGCGGAAACCTTGCAAATTCATGGCTTCCCTATACAAACATGGGGAAATTTCAAAGGGCTGTAACTTTAATTTTAAGGAAATTTTCTCATGTCAAATCTCGTGCTTCGACCCATTCTGCACGTCGGTATAAAAATTATTTCCCCAAGTGCTCCCAATTTCCCCAAACATTAATTTTTCACGCAGAAAATCTTTTTTTTTTTTCTACTTAGTGGGTAACTGCTTAGTATTAGTGTGTAATATCCCACTTTTGAAAATTTTGTAAGTTTTTTGGTTGCCGGTACTTGAAGAGCAAAATTTCAGTACCGGTGCTGGTACGGTAGACACAGCCTTATAGAAAAGAGAGGGCCAAAGGAGGTACAAACAGGAAACTATTACTAAGCCACACCCACCATTTCTCTCCATAGAAAATATATACAAATCTGAACGTAGGAACAAGCTTGTTTTGAGCATCTGATTGAGGATTTGAGCATTTAACATCCTCCTAACTACGTAGGTGATGTTTTCCCCGGAGGACCCACTCTGTTTTTGCGTTGTACAAAATGACGCCTCTACTGGCTAGAGACCACTGATAGACTTCAAGAGTTGATGTCTGGTATATTATCTATTAGATTCTTTAGCTAGTAGCTACAAGACAACTGTCATGCAGAGTTTTCAAATAATTTGCTTTCACAAAAACTTAATGGGCGGAGTTCAAACGTTGATTGCATTCCTCAAACACATACTGGGTGTGGCTTGACTTCCTGTTGTATCTCCTCTGAAGAGAGGGCAAGATTGCGCGGAAGCCACACCCACTAATTAAATCATGCGATTCCCGTTTTTGTGCCCTTTGAACTCATCAAACTCTTGAACTCAAGACTAGACACTGCTCGATCGAAGCATAGCCCTTCTGTGATCATTAATGATTCTAAAGATTACTATAACAACTTGGTGCTGGTAGGCTAGAAGTGATAAATACGACATGACTATTGGAAAAAGGAGGGGGTGGCACTACATGACTCTTGGAAAAAGGAGCGGGTGGCAAATTCCCCCGTGCTCCCCCCTGGCTACGCCCCTGATTTTTGTCCTTGCTGATTGAGGCCAATCCGCCAAAGTTTCCGGCTATACAGCTGCTATTGGTATGCAGATAATTAGTGGGCAGATCTTACTGCGTTAATTGAATGGGTGGGCAAATATTATTGCAAATGCATGGCTTCCTATACAAACATGGAGAAGCCATATCTTTAATTCTAAGGTGTGAATCAAAATTCCCTGCCATTAAGTTTTTAGTTTCAACCCATTCCGTGTGCCCATATAGTTTTGTTTTTTTCCAAGAAGCAGACACACTAAACAGAAAAAAAGCAGTCCACAAATCACGCATAATAGATCCATGCAATGCAAGCAGGCAGCCTAAACTTTAATTAATTGACCAAAGTCGGCAAAGGTTGTCACAATACCGTGTGTGCGTGGGCGGAAACATTGCAAATGCATGGCTTCCCTGCGCAAACATATGGGGAAGTGCCACAACTTTAATTCTGTGATGTGAATCAAAATTCTGTCCATCAAATTTCCAGATGCAATCCATTCTGCATGCTCATGTGAATAGTTTATCATGAATAGTTTCCCAGAGTCTCAAACATTATTTAATTATAACCTAAGCTAAAAGAATTTTAGTATTTAGTCAATGTCATGGTATGTCACCATTTCCTATCATACATGTTTGCTACAATAGGTCAGGTATGTCGCAAAACTTGTTTTCGCACAGGTAAGGCAGAAATCTCAAGTTGCGATATTATCCACACTATACAATTGTCATAATACCTTGTACAAATGCATATGAGTGACTTGGGGCATATACATGTAATCATCCCCCAGTCTACGTAAGTCCATGCAAAATGGATCGCACCCAAAAGTAATATTATGAGTGGAATTTGATTCACACTTTATGAACTTAAATTACGGCACTTTGAAGTTATCCCATATTATGTTTATATAGGAAGCCATGCATTTGCAATGTTTCCCCCCATGCGCTACGTGAGGGGCGTGGCCACGCGCGCACATAAATGTGACGATCTTTACCCAATATTACCGTATTTCTTCTAAAAATTCAGCATGAAAATAATAATATTGCTTTAGCTTCACCGAATTTTTAGAGGTTAACATTCAATATTCTGTCTGCGTGCGCAACTCCATTCCCGTTTATAGCATATACACATGACGACCTTTGCCGAAAAATTAGAGACTATATTCAATCATTCGGTAAAGGGTGCCGAATAATTAGAAGGGCCGAATTTTTAGAAGAAATAAGGTATCAAAATTGAAGTATAGGCTGCCTGCTGGCATTGTATGGCTCCTCGTCCCCAGGCCCTTTGAGAAGGAAGAGAAAGGGCCTGGTAAGTACATACTGTTTGCGCATGCTCCGTTACATTAGCGCATCGGATACTATACTATACTTCCTAGTATAGTGACCTTTATTTATTCCTCACGCTTTCACAAGGAGAGAATGGTAGGCTTAGACAGATTAATTTTCGAGCGAGATTGGGTATCGCCATGCTGATTGGTGGTGGAATTTGGAACGATGGTTCGTATTTGGTGCGCATAGGTCATTCCGTATTCTTTATATGTGTTGGACCATTTCACTATTATACACGTGGTAAGGATTCGTGTATGGAAATTTCACTGTCGTTTTTACAGAAATTTGACGCATGCGCATACCAGGCCCTTTCTCCTCCTCCTCCTCAAAGGGCCTGGGGATGAGGCTATGTTCTATTATGCATCCAGATCAACAATGTGGTGGTTTCTGGACAATTCTTTTCTGCTTAGTGTATCGGCTTGCTTGAAAAAAAAGATTTCTATTATCGGGGTTTAGCAGGGCAGTTAGGACCATAGTTTTTATATGGGCACGCATAATGGATCACACCTACAAATAAGTATGAAGCGGAATTTTGATTCACACCTTAGAATTAAAATTACATCACTTTGAAGTTATCCCATATCTTTGTATAAGGAAGCCATGCATTTGCAATGTTTCCCACCCATGCGCTACGTGAGGGGCGTGGCTATGCGCGCACATAAACGTGACGACCTTTACCAACTTTGGAGCGTGCTTGCATTGTACAGCTCTACAATGCAATATATCAGTACTATGTTTCTGCTTAGTACCCAGGGCCGCCGGAACCGGTCAGGCTGGTCAGGCCAAAACCGGACCACTTTTTTTCAACGCTTAGTTGGGTAATGGTCGTTTATGTTATTTATCGAATGGTAAAGGTCGTCAGATAATAAATCGCGCATGCTTGATAGTGCAAATTAGCACACCAACTCATTTTCAAATGAGCTTCCTAAGGTATTTATATATTTTGGTCCTAATTCAACAGTCTTTAAAGCTTAATATAAGTGGAGAGATTGTTTAGATCATGAGGCTGCCTTCTGCTATCAAAAATTCTCTGTTTCACTGAATCTTAATTGGGATTTGGGCCATACAACGAAGTCTCTAGTGAAAGTGGTCTCAAAAGCCATCAGAAGCAATTTCTGAAGTGGTAAATTACAAAATTTTCCTGGGGGAGCATGCCCCCAGACCCCCCTAGTTTTGCGTGCTAATGCACGCATTTGCTCCACGTTCTGACTTAAAGCTGCCCGGACCACATGTAAATTGCTTCCTCCGGGCCTGGTACCGTATCCGATCTAATTAATGCGCCATGAAAAAATAATTATGAGTGCTGGGTGGCGCGCCATTAGAGCCTGAAAATTATCCTTCGCGACCAGGTGGCGCACAAAATTTGTACATAAAAGTATAGGGACACGTGGGTGGGCGCATGCATCTAAATAGAGTGAAAATTGCACTTCAGGCCAAGGTGGCGCATCTATTAGAGAGGTGCGTTGATTAGATCGGATACGGTATGTCGGCTTGCTTGTTACACACTAAGAAATAAGGCAGTTAAATAATCTAATTCATGAGGGCACTTGAGGACATAATTTTTGCACTGGCACGCAGAATGTGTTGAAATTTAATTATTAGAGATATATGACCTCAGTGGCAGATCCAGGATTTCCTGAAGGGGGGTTCCAATACTACAGTTGCGCGCAAAGCGTGCACGAAATTTTTGAAGCCACACCCACTTGGGGCACACCACACTCATTTTGATCTGTTTTTGAACGAGTTTTCTGCTAAAGCATGCTAAGGTGAGCCATAGCAGTAATTTTCTTAGTTCTGTACGACAGAGAGGGGGGTTCTATCAATCAGTACTTCATAGCCTATCATCAGTACTTCTTAGTGCTAGGTGCAGTCCAAAGGGGGGTTCCATGGAACCCTAGGCACCACCCTAAATCCGCCACTGGACCTGATTGATTCATGCCTTAGAATTAAATTAAGTTACAGCCCTTTGAAGTTTTCCCATATGTATGTACAGGAAGCCATGTATTTGCAATGTTTGCCCATAAATATATTGCGGGCCCATGGGGTACGTTGATGACCCTTTACCGAACATCGTGTATTGGATGCCTGCTTGCACTGTGACTAGAGCTCTGTAGAGCTCATACCCCGCGCGCACATTGCGCAATCTATAGATTTATTTTCAGTGCATGGCTATAATTTTGTGAACTTCAGAGAAATAATAGAAATGCTGCTTAGTTGTACTGAGGGTTCCGGTGACACTTGAAAGAGCACTCTGTGCACCCAGACCATAGATTATATATTCCCCTCCTATATATAATCTATGCCCAGACGTAGCCCAGACTAGGAACATATGAATTTTTGTTGTAACAATAGTAAGATAGCTATCTTACATTATGATTGGTTCCATAGGGCAGTCACTATAGATATTACGAACATTATTAAGAACATTGACGATCTTTACCAGTCACACGCTTGTGCGCATGTGCATGAGCAGAAACTCGCGGCACAATTATTGGTATGCATACGCATTGATGGGCACTGTCGATAGGCGTGGCTACGGTGGCCAATAAAAAGGCACTATTTGTGACGCTCGTGGACAGTATCCCTCAATTTGACGCACACTGAAGCCAGTTTTTCACCGAATTCGATTGATTCGTTGTGAATACGAGTCACTTAGACGCCTATATCACGTGGGGTAAAAATAATGTAATGTAATTAATTAAATAATGTTTGTGACTCTGGGAAGCCATTCATGACAAACTATTCACATGAGTACGCAGAATGGATCATACCTGGAAAATTCTTGGAAGCAGAACTTTGATTCACACCTTAGAATTAAAGTTACGGCAATTTGAAGTATTCCCATAATTATGTTTGTATAGGAAGCCATGCATTAGCAATGTTTGCCCATAAAAAAAATTATGGGGGCACGGGGTACGTTGACGACCCTTTACCAAAGTATGTATGTATGTATGTATGTATGTATGTATGTATGTATGTATGTATGTATGTATGTATGTATGTGTATGTATGTATATGCATGTATATGTATGTATGTATGCATGCATGTATGTATGTATGTACGTATGTATGTATATATAGGTATTTGGATGCCTGCTTGCATTGTATGGCTCTTATATGCATCCAGCTCAATTATGTGGTGGTTTTCAGACCATCTTTCTTTCTGGTTAGTGTGTGGTCCCCTTGTTATACATACACTATTATACATACACATACACTAAGTAGAAAAAATTTAATTCATGGGATGGGGGGTTTGGGAGTACTTGGGAGGACAATTTTTACATGGGCACGCAGAATGCGTCAAAACTAGAGATTTGACCAGATAGATATTTGATTCACACCTTACAATTAAAGTTATGGCCCTTTGAAGTTTCCCCATGTTTGTATAGGGAATCCATACATTTGCACTGTTTCCTCCCACATGCTACATGAGGAGCGGGGCTACACACACACACACAGACTTGACGACCTTCACCCAATTTGGCCAAAATTGGAGTATAGGCAGCCTGCTCGCATTGTATGGCTCTACTAAGCATCCAGCTCAACTATGTCATGGTTTCCGGATTTTTTTTCTGCTTAGTGTGTGGTCTCCTTGTAATAAAGATAAGAAGACGAATTTTCGTCTAATTCAAATTCCCTACATAGAGCTAATACATAAATTTGAATTGGTCTTCTCACTTGATTAGAAATTGTAGCCAGCTTCAGCATACTAAAGTACACATACTTATATATTATTCGAATACTAGCTGCGGCTACTATTAATTTCAGCCTTGCTGGGGTGCGGCTACTATAATCGAGGGCGGCTCTTATTCAAGGGAAGCTTTATTATTTTGGAGCGTCACCGCTTGGTGGCATTGACACAATAGACTTGATTTTCAGGACTAATTTTCGAATTTTCAAGATAGATAATTGATAAATAAGCAGCAGAACCAAGTGAAGATTTTATGCCAGTCGTACATATTTTAGTATAATTATATTATGATTAAAGAAATTTCTTTCCTGTACTAAGGGGAAATTTTATGCCTATCCTATCTTGCTGCACCAAGAGACTTATGCCAATCATGCCTTGCTGTATAGCAAGGCAAACTGTAACGCCAGCTAACTCAGCCAAAACCCTCCTTGTGATTGCAAACTACTAATATTTGTAGCAGGCCAGATGACAGAAGCACACCCTGATTAATTTAATCATAGGGTTTACCCACTATATACCGGTATTACTTCATAGATGCAATGAGGTTTTGGCATAAAGTCTTGCCTTAATAGATATTCAAGAAAGGCAAGCAATTCGGCCTAACACCGTGAAATTGTGCACAGGGCGGAGGCAACAAGAAAGGCTAATAATTGAGCGAGGATGCGCATTGCATATGCAGACAGTGGCATATTGGAAGGTAGGCTTGATAGGCACAGGCCTACCCCACCTTATCTCAGCCTTTTACCGGTAATACTAATAATACTAGCGTACGTAATCTAGCTAGCTAATTCGCGCGAGCGCAAGCATGCAACATAGTAGGCGTGGTTTTTGAAATTACGTATTGAATTTTGCCACGTGCGTACTCTGCCAGCAGTTCAGAGTCCATCTGCCCAACCTCCTCTCCCAAACTTCGCTACGATCATTCGCGAAAAGACACGCTTCTGAGCCACCAAGGTATATTTATATATTTTTCATGAGCTTGGGTAGCGGGCGCATTTGTGACTAAAATTTACCGTTCTGTATTACTAATAGCTCATCACGGATTCCTGATGAATCTGCAACAGATTTAAGGCTATTGTCTGAAGATTCCGAAGGTAGTTCGTCAACTATGACTGCCTCAAGTACAGCCTTGGCCGCTATGGCTGCAACAAGTTCTGTCAGTATTAGCACATCCGCGACGTCATCAGGCTGCTCTGTCCATATCCATACATCCCATGCTTCAGATCCATCTGACAGTAGTTATTTGGATATCATGCAGTGTAATTGAACTGGTACCTTTTGTAATAAAGAATGTCTGGAACTTCTCCAACGCACCTGGAAGCCTCCACTGGGCTATACTTTCCCATATCGTTCATTTGGTGATAAGCAATGACGGTTTAATCCTGATTGGCTGTCAAGGTACAATTTTCTGCGTTACTCTAAGAGTCAAGATGGCATTGTGTGTGTGTGTTGTTACTTTTTTCGGCCTAATGATTCTGGCGCTTTGATAAGTTCACCTTTATCCGATTGGAAAAACATAGGCCATTTACTACAAAAGCATTTGGGAGATCCACATACTAGTCTTCATTCAGCAGCAGCAAACGTGCTGAAAGTTTCCTTGGAGTAGCTAGTGGCAAGCAACCCGATGTACTATCAATGGCTAGCAGTGCACATAAGCAGCAGCAGGAGAAAAACTTGCGTATGTTGACAAGTGTACTTGAGTGCATTAAATTCTGTAGTCAACAGGGCCTAGCATTACGAGAACATAGGTTTGAGGATGGGGCGAATCCAGGTAATTATCGTGCTCTTATTGATTTTCGAGCTCAGACTGACAATATTTTGTCCAATCATTTGGAACATAGTCCCCGAAATGCTCGATACCTTTCTTCTGGAATTCAGAATGAATTGATTCAGGTATGCGGTGAGACTATCCGTGAATCGATTATACATGACTGTCGACTATCTCAATTTTTTTCAGTCTTAGCTGACGAAACCACAGATGTTTCTACAACTGAGCAGCTTTCTATATGTGTTAGATTTGTTGAGACGACAAGCTCTCAGATAAAGCTCAGGGAGGAATTTTTAGACTTCGTTGCTGTTACATCCACTACAGGAGAGAGCATAGCAGAGGTTATCCTATCTACTTTGGAAAATGGGGACTTGATGTTAATTTTCTGCATGAGCAAGGATACGATGGAGCCTCAAATATGAGTGGGAAATTTAGAGGGGTTCAAGCAATAGTCAAAAGCCGTGTACCATCAGCTGTGTATCTACACTGTAGAGCACACAGCCTTAACCTAGCAGTTGTTCATTCTTGTGATAACTCACATGTACGTAATATGTTTGGTACAGTACAAAAGGTTGCAGTTTTCTTTGGCGAGTCTGCAAAGCGCTATCATGTATTCAAAGAGATAGACAAGGGAAGCTTAACCTCAATACCTGGACCAGCTAAACTGCAGAAGCTCTGTGAAACAAGGTGGTCATCTAGATATGATGCATTACACACCATCAAGCTTAAATGGAAGACAGTGTTAGAGGCCCTTTCTACAATAGCAGATGGTGGAGAATCAAATGCTCATATTCTGCTTTGTTCTCTGCGGTCATTTGACTTTATTGTCAGTCTTGTTATTGTAGAACACTTTCTATCTTACATAAATTCATTATCTATGGCTCTTCAAAAAGAAGGGACTAATCTATTAGCTGCATTAGAATCAGCAAAGGCGTCACTGCAGTGCATTCAAGGAGATAGAAATGATGCATGCTTCTCCAGACTGTATGGCGAGATCAAAATTCTTGCCCAAGATGCTGGTATTTCTGAGCAAATTCCCAGGAGAGCTGGTAGACAGACACAGTGAGATAATGTACAGGCTAGTACACCTGAGCAATACTGGCGAATAACGGTCTATTATGCTTTCATTGATCACCCTCAAGATGAGCTTAAAACCCAGCTTCTAAATCATGATCTTGAGGACAGATTGCTAGTTGAGAAGTTGCTTCCACAGATAGTAAAAGGATTAGCTGATAATCAGCTAGATGAACTATCATCAAAGCTAGTTGAAACCTATGGTACAGATTTGCCTGATTCATCACACTTACTGCACAAAATAAAACGATGGAAAAGCACATGCATACCCACACCTCACCAGACTGTTGATGAAGCCCTTCTTTCTGCTAATGAGCAGTTTTATCCAAATATTCACATGCTACTGAGATTACTCTTGGTTTTACCAATCTCCACTGCCACAGCAGAGCGAACGTTTAGTTCACTTCGTATTTTAAAAAACTGGTTGAGATCAACTATGGGTGAAGAGAGACTTAATGGTTTGGCTCTTATGTATATTCATAGAAATATTGCACTAAATAACGAACACATTATCAAAACTTGGTATAATATGAGTAATAGAAGAACACAGTTAAGCTTTGAAAGTGACTAAATTTATTTTATGATTGTCATTTTGTGCAAATGTTGTAATAATATGCATTGTGACATTATTATAACTTGAATTTTGATAATTGACATTGTGATTATGCATATTTTTTACTGTATACGTACACGTGCTTTTATGCTCAAAATACCCTAAAAATCAATCTAAGAGAGTCTAAAAATTCAACATTTTCCTGGGGGGGCATGCCCCCAGACCCCCCTAGTTTGCTGCTGCTAAAGCAGCAGGTATTACACTATTTCTTACTGATAAGCCTACCCAATAAGAGGTTTCTAAAATTGCCACTGTATGCAGACTTGATGATAGAAATAGGTGGGGCTGAATAAGGATGCACAGAAAAATCAGTCAAGTTTGACGCTCTCAAGCCAAGATTAGAAGATGGCCGAAGGTAACGTTGGTTCTCTTTCTCTTGTGTTTGTCAGGGAGATTATTCTTTTCAGAACAGCAAATTGCAGGAAAGGAAAGGATCACATGTACAGCTTGCTATTGGTGAAAACTCAATTCACTGAAAGGCACTGTGAACATCGGGGAGATTCTGATAGTCTTACCAGCAAAAGTGTTAGACCATTGGAAAGAGATTGCTGCAGCATGGGTTGAATGATGGACAAGACTTTCTCACCTACCTACGCATGCTGTGTGATGCATTTCGTGATCCCTCTGGTGCTTATGAGAAGGCTCCTAAAGACACCAATGGTGTAGAAAGAATCAATCAAGGTAGTAAACAGTCATTTCCTACATGTTTGATAACGGCCATGGAATACATCTGTATACAAGAAAGATAAGTGCCTTGCACTTCCATAATTATAGCAGCGGAGAAACAATTAGTTCATCCTATCATAAAAAATCAGAGGAAAGCCAACAAAGTTGTGCAGCTAAAAGGAAGATTCAGCGGTCCCATTCGGTCAATCCAAACCACCAAGCTCAGTTCGGACCTCCAGACAAGACCAGTAATTTCTGTGGCTCCTCCTCTATGAAAGAAACTTGCACAAAAGCTCAAAAAAGCGATATCACTGTATGGACTCATCAGACTCTGATTCAGATGCCAACGTATTGCCTAAGTAACCAAGAGGAAGAAAACTTGCAATGCAGTGTTTGCTGGGATTGGCCAGAGAATTGAAGTTAGATACAATGATGAAATATGGTACAAAGGACCCTGGTCAATTTTGATGTCTTCAATGGACAATGAAAGATTGAATTCAATGATGATGACGAAGACGCTTTTGTAAAATTTCCAGATAAGGCCGCGATGATAAAAAGGTGCATTGCTGTATAGCAAGCAGGGGCTTAGGCAGGGGGGATTCGAGGTCTAGGTCACAATCGCAGCCATAAAATTAATGTGGACATGGTTTTATCAAAATGAGTATAGTCTAAAAATTTCACGCGAGCTTTGCACACCTTGTAACCCCCTTTCAATAATCCTGCCTATGCCCCTGGCAAGGCAAGATTGGCATAAAGTCTCTCTTGGTGCAGCAAGAAAGTATTGGCATAAACATTTATCTTAATTTTCAATTCTTGTTACTGTTCCTTTTTTATTGCTCTCTGGGCAACTCAAGATTAACATAATGTTTTGGCAATTACATGTATACCACCTCACATGGTTTACCCATTCAACTATCAACTTTCTTGTCAATTGATGGTTAAAATTACCATGATCAGATTTAGTCTCAGTATAGCTATTTTCATTATAATAATTATCATCGGCCATGCATCTTGTACCAGTCTATGATGTGTTTCATTATGTATGGGAGAAGCTGGACCTAGGGTGGGACATTTGATTTTTCCGTGCATAATAACATAAACTATTTGTAAACTAGAGGGTGTGGCTCATGAGACTATGATTGCCATATCATAACAGAAGCAGCATGAATGCAATCAAATCTAATATGTTCCCCTAGGATACACAAGGTACTGAATAAGGGATTTGGCTTCAAATATTGCTCCAACCCTTGGGGAATTGAAATGATCATTGTCAAATCCCCTACTGGGAGTGGGAGGGGGATACTGGGGCATACCAATCCCTGGCTAGTGCTCTTCCTGGATACGCCCACCTCTGACCAAAATACTCGGATGGCCACGCCCCTCACTCTTCACTAGCCAATTGGCCCATGCACTACCTGGCTGGCTCTTGACATCATGCGGACCCTAACGCATGACGTTAAGTACAATAAAGATAAAAGTGGAAGCGATCTGGTATCGAGACTAATGTAGTCCATGGCATGGGGCAAATGGAAATCACGGAAAGCGGAAACGGGAACGGGAACGGGAACGAGAAATGGAAAAGGTCGTCAGGTGAAAAACCACCGAGTTGAATGCACTCACCACTCCCGTTAAAATACAGTATCTAACATTGGATTAAGACCCTTCCACATGCAACCTCTAAGGCCTTTAGTAGCTCAGTAGCTATAATAATAATAGACCCACAGGCAGGCCACAATTGAGCTTACCGTAGCTTTCCATCTCATGATGATGGCCACCATAAACAGTGGAACATGCAGCCCCACCCCCGACACACAATTACTTGTTAATTTGATGTCAATAATTTAATAATTTTGAAGTCAAGTCATGATATTGCTCAGCAGTTGGGCATTATCTTAAATGCATGTACTATAACATATTATATACCATGAGCTAGTTGGATTACCAAGATTGCTGTCTTGATATACCTGTCATAGTAGCTACAACAATAATGCACAAGACTGAAGTGTGCTGTTGATTAGTTTTTATATAGCTACAGGTGTGCTGTACATGTGAACACGATACAGTTAGACACTGATCCATGATATAATATTATTAATCTTACAGTGCACTGTAGTGCCTATTAGCTATCTATGCATGGTTATACACTGTTTAGGAGATTTCTACGTGACGTAGCTAGCTAGAAGACGTACTGAAGGGCTCAGTGAGGGTTCTACTGAGCCCTGAGATCTTCTAAAATTAATATTAACATAGAAATTGACTACATGTGTCCCATAATAATATTAACGATCTCCGAGCATATCTACATATTATTATATAATTATTTGCCCCGATTAGCTACCCCCTCACGGGGCATACAGTCGAGCCTCCGAACAAAGAACACTTTGGGAACGGGCCTCTTGTCCTTTGTTCGGAGGTTGTCCCTATCTCGGAGGTTCATGATTTTTTAACCCATTTTGATTGTATTATCCTAATAATAAGTTAGTAAATGCACTGAAATGCATAATAAGAGTAGTAGAGATGATAATCAAGTGGTTGGTATCAGTATCAACACAGCACAGGCTGAATTTTTTTGCCTGAAGTACTGGCTACTCCAAAATCGTTATCTGGATTCAAGGCTAATATTATTATCGCGCATGCAGCATAATATCGCGACCGCCTAGATTGCGACGAAGGTGGGCGGGGCATCGTTAATTTAAGGGCGTGGTTTCCGGATGTCCGCTATTTAGAGGCAGTTTTGTATTGAAAAGTCACGTTGGGAGCTTGGATCTTGTCCGCTGTCCGGAATCGAGAAGCGTCCGCTTCTCGGAGGTTGCTAATGTACTATAACTATGCTAAATTCAATCGGTAACACGGCACTTGTCCGCTGTAGAGAGGTTGTCCGCTTCTCGGAGGGTCCGTTATCAGAGGCTCGACTGTATATAATTATTTGCCCCGACTAGCTACCCCCTCATAGGGCATAATGTTATGAGCCCAGATATCTAATCGAGGGGGAATCACTATTGTATGCATGCATGAACTGACTCTTCATTTTCGCCCCAAGGGAGGAGTAAAGGAATACTGTCAAGGTACCATTTAATTGCGTGGGCGTGAGCGTCAGGAATGGCTAATTCAATTAGCGAATCGAGAAGGGGCGTGGCCGAAGAGGCCATACGAGTGCTTTTGGTCGAAGGTGGGCGTGTCCAGAATCGGCCAGGGATGATTATGCGCGTGTAATTAGCGACCGGAAGTGGCCCCTGAAGAAAAGGCCGGTAATTGCCCACATCAAAGCAAGATCAAAGCATTCTTTCTTAACTATTAACCGCAACGACTTAAAAAAAAAAAAAAAAAAAAAAAAAAAAAGCTTATTAGGCCTAATTAAGCGTGTGGGCGTGTTCCTGGCACTGTGTGGAGTGTGTGCGTGTGCGTTAATGCAGGTTTTATTGCTTCCGATTGGGCGTGGCTTCACGGGCCAGTGCTTGGACATCGGCGCCTGGGACTTGGCCTCGGCGATAGGTGGGCGTGTCCCGGAAGCGGTGGTGACCTTTGAACCCCGCGAGGAGGCTTTGGGGGCGTGGCAGGAGGTCAAAGGTGAGGCCATGTCTGTTAATGAGGCACTGTACGGCGGTGCGATCGAGGGGCCTGTACGGCTGGACGGAGGCTGACGATGGTTTGAAGCGGATGTGGTTGCGATGACGTGTTGTTACTCCGCCCACACAGGAAATGAGGTGAGCTCTTGCGTGGGCGGTGTGGCAGAACGGCCTCCAAGTGTTTGTGTGTGTTTTGGCCTTGAGGAAGCTGTGTGTTTCAATTGGGATTGATTGTGGGCTTCCGGTGGACATCCGGTGGTTAGTAGGCACTTGATTGAGAATGGTGGTCCTTGGGGAACAGGGTGGGGCTGTTTTGGGCGTGGCCTGGCCCCTCCCTTCCGGCTCGGCTTCCGGTCCATGGAGGATATTAAATGAACACTTCCGGCTCTAGCAGCCACACCCCTGAGACCTGTGCAATTAAAAGGGCGTGGTTACACAACATGCACCTCACTAATGACTTTGATGTGGTTTAGGTGTCATATCCCCACCTCACGCCCACGCAATTTAATGGTACCTCAAGAAGGCTCCAGCTTACTACAGTTCAACCTCGATTATCCGAACCCCTTTGGCCAAGGGGAAATATGGAACCGTTCGGATAAGCAAAAAGTTCGGATAATATTGACCACACCCACTAGATCGATCATGCATGCAAAAACGTATCATTGACAGATTTATCGAGCATTTTGACGATTTTAATCCCATCCTTGATTGATAGAACGCTTACCATGTGTTTCTTTTACTTCTTTGAGCGTTAAAACTAGATTTGATAGCAGTACAGCAGCTGGTTCTCACGTGGCAACGATGCGACGTATGTTTACTGCGCATGCGCAATCCAGTCACGTGGTCACAATGTGTACTTTGACCCTGAATTTTCTTTGCATCTCGAGTTCGGATAATCGAGAGTTCGGATAATCGAGGTTTGGATAATCGAGGTTGGACTGTAATGCTATATCCAATCTGTACAAGTATCACCAGTGCACCTGACGACCTTTCCCAGTTTTCCGTTTCCGTTTCCGTTTCCGTTCCCGTTCCCGCTTTCCGTGATTTCCAGTTACCCCATGGCATGACACAAGTCACTCGGTTCGGTGTCTATGCGATTCACACTGCCTCGGGCCTCTGGTGCTCAGTGTGTAAATCCCATAGAAACTTGTACCTTGCTTACAGACCCTCAGTCAGTGATTTTAGATCCAAGATTGGAACACTTTGAGAGTACTAATGTTACAGTCATAATAAAGTGGATGGAAGAGAATCCTTTTTATTTATACCACATCACTGTCATCCCGCAAGTAGAAGTCACATTTACTGGGAGAGTACAAGTTCAACTAAATGTTTTATATAACACGTTTTATAATGTGAGTGTCGTAGCGTCATCTCCATGTGGATTAGGTAATGCCACCAACATCACAGAATTATTCATCAGTGAGTTATTTCTAGATACCGTACCCTCGCGAAAGAGGGCCCCCCCCCCCTTTGGGCTCAATTTCCTGCTAAGGTCTAGTGTGTACTCGAATATGCGCCCATGTGAAGCTGCCCTTGAAAACGCAGCTTAAATGGCTGGTTTATGGGGAGTGAGCTTCGAATAGTCTATGTAAGATCGATAAGTAACGTGCTAAACAGCTGTATAACTAAGCATTTCAGCAGAAATAAACGAGCGTACACGGCTAGTGATCATAGCCACGCCCACTTAATAGGGCGTAGCCTCGTCCCCAGGCTCTCTGGAAAAGAGAGCCTGGTAACGACTGCATGCGCATGCGCGAACCCTTACCAGCAAAACATGGTAAGGCAGTTTTCATAGCTAAACGGCCTTTCGAGGGGACAAAAACCAACGTTTGAGTGATTTACCTCATTTAAGCCTCCTAGACACCATCACTAGCCGATAGCAAGATACTTTTCGAGTGCTTGGGCGACTTTTGAGCTTGACTGGTAGTATACGATCAAGTAGTCCACGGATAGTATACGGAGATTTTGGCGCATGCGCATGCAGTCGTTACCAGGCTCTCTTTTCCCCTCCCCCAAGAGAGCCTGGGGACGAGGCTACACTCAACGACACACGGTGAAGTATCGCGGGTGCCCTTGCTCCGGATTGGTAACCGTGCTTGAATAAGGCTGAAATCAATAGTAACCGCTTCTACTATAACAAATTATCATCGGAAACTAGAGCGGGTAACTTACCTGGGCGCTCTTTCAAACGCGATACTGATACCTCGAATATCGGCCCATCCCCCAATCTTGGCCCAATGTAAGGTGCACTGGTACCACCCATGGGCCCTCTTTCGCGAGGATATGGTATAATAATATACCACTAGTAATCATTGAATTATTTTTATTGGGATTTAGCAAACTGTAGAAATATAACAAGTCTCAGTCTGGCTGATCTAATAGGAGTTGAAGGACATCAGAGTCCAGCAGTTGAAGGAGCATTTATCTCTTTCAGCTGTCCACCTGGATTAGAACTGACTGGATCCAACACATCAATTTGCACAGGGAATGGAGAATGGAAACCTGATCCCACAGATACAAATTGCAATAATAGTGAGCTTGGATACCTAGTATTATAATACCACCAATGGTCCATGATGGAGTGCAATATTATGCCCAAGGGATGAGGTAAATGGAGGCTAAGCTTTCTAGTAGCTACTGCAGTGTGTGGATGCATCAAAGGCACCTGCACCTAGTATTTGTCTACTAAGCATAAAACTGATATAGACTGAGATGCAATAAACTACAGCCGTAGGTGCAAACCAAACAAACTGTATACACACTATCACACATACAGTGACACTCTCTCAGTAGTTATGCTGACATCTCATATGTGTGATATAATTAACTCTCGGTGCATGTGCCGCAGGGTTACGGTAGTCATTCTGCAGGGACGGCGGAAGCATTTTTCAGTTGGTCAGGCCAGATAATTTAGTGCGCAAAGCGCGCAGCGAAAATTTTACCCTTTTAATTATATTCATGATCATGACATCATCAATGTAGTATAGCTAGCATATGCACTAGCATTTGCGAAATATCCGATGTAGCCACGCCCCTCATTTTCAGCTGTGGGCTGGTTCTAAGAATAAATTATCCTGCCAAAAAGTGGTCCGGCCAAAACCGGACCAGCCAGACCGGCAGCGCCGCCCCTGTTCTGTGTATCTGTCTAGCTCTTTCTATTAACTTTCCTACTGCAACATACCTTGTTTACAAGTCCCAAGCATGGTGTCATATGATTCTTTATGGCGTTTCAAACACATGTATTGTATGGGTTTCACTGAAAATGCTTTATTCTCCAGTTCTGGCGACATTTACTCACAATCGCTACCTTGCACCATAGATCCATCCTTCTATGCACCCTGGTAGCTTTTCGATGGACAGAATGAACAACAGTAGTCTTCTTTCACGATACAAAATAAGTAGTTCCAGCTACAACTCCTGTAAAGCTACTGCCAGCCTGCCAATAGTCGGCGAAGTAACTGCTTAGCTTCTTGACTTTCCTGCCTGCACGCCACACCCAATGCACTCGTCTCTATTTACCTAAAAATTGTAGATCTCACAAGCATCCGAAGGATGTGCAGTGAGATCGGAATTCCATTAGTGATAAAGCAAGTATATGACATTGTATTTTGCCCTAAAATTGCTCCCAATTTTAATAATCAACAGCAAGTTTTTGAAGATAAATGAGAAATACATTTATTTATTTATATGAAATTTCAATGATTCAGTTCCTATACGGTACTATGATCACGTGGCCTAAGGCGGCCTAAAATTTTTTCTCAATGAAGTCAATATGCATAGTAATCAGTTATTTGTATTGTAACATCTTTAAACCATAGTTTCAATCCTTGTTCTCTTTATCAATATCTGTAATTTGATCAAAAGGATATTGTAAGTATACTGTACTTTGCAGGTTGCTTGTCTAGTTGACTATAGGCAATGGTTTGAAGTGGATTAGTAGAATGTATGTCCTAGTGTAAACTATGTGGTTGTTGGTGGGCCATGGGGGAGTCCAACCTGTGCGTGCACACACACGTCACAGCCTTTGCTAGCTATATTATAGCTAGCTAGCATGATTGCGCGCGCAATGCGCAAGAGCGTTTTCGGCGGCAATATTCAAATTTGAATCGGTACCTGTGTTGAAGTTTTGTGAGCATGCCTAAGTCATATTCTGAAGACTTGCGTTGGAGGGCAGTGTGGCTCCACATTGCCCAGGGTATGAGCTACCAAGACATATCAAGGTTGCTGTATATGAGTGAAAGATCTGTTCGGAGGTACATGGAGCGGTTTCATGCCCAGGAACTGTTGCTCCTACTCTCCAAAAGAGGGGACCAGATAAGATCTTGACCGAGTTTCAGCAGTTCACCATACTCCCGAGTCCAGACACTTATTCACAAACCAACATCATACCTGCATGAGGTTCAAGACCAACTTTTTGAAGTGACTGGTGTTTGGGTCCACTTATCCACAATCTGCCGCACAATCAAGGAACAAGGATTCACACGCAAGAAGGTATGCAGGATAGCTACCCAACAGAGCGAGCAACTCCGGATTCAGTTCATGGCTAAAATTTCCATGTACGATCCTGATATGTTGGTGTGGATTGATGAGACAGGATCAGCAAGAAGGAACAGCATCCGGCAGTATGGATACTCACTCAGAGGCATGCCAGCTCAAGTTCACCAGCTACAAGTAGGAGGGAGGCGACTGTCTGCAATACCAGTGCTAACCACCAGCGGTATTGAAGATGTGTATGTGACATCAGACAGCGCTGATGGAACAAAGTTTGAAGAATTTTTGTTTCAGTGCTTGCTCCCAATTATTCTACCTTTTAATGGCATTAATCATCACTCTGTCATTGTAATGGACAATGCTAGCATTCACCACCTGGAACGAGTACAGGACCTGATCACAGGAATTGGGGCCAGGCTAATGTTTTTACCTCCCTACAGTCCAGATCTGATGCCATTGGAGGAAGTCTTTTCAAAAGTAAAGGCCGTGCTGAAAGCAAACGATTGGTAACCTCCACACCAGAGCTAATGATAAAATTAGCATTTGCAACAGTCACTCCAGAAGACACACTAGGATACATCAAGCATGCTGGATATACTTTTTGAACTCCAACGATTTCATGTTTTAATGTAGATATTGTGTACATGGCATTGTGTATGTATACTATGACAAAAGATTGTTAGTTATTTCAGCTTTCTCATAGCATCGACAAGATCTTCCTTCTGCTCCTTGTACCGTGGTTTGCAGAACAGTTGTCCATTGGCATAGGGAATAGGCTTCAACCACACGTAGTATTGTGTAATCACTAACACAGCCACAATGTTTGTCAGAAGGTCAGACATTGTTTTCATAGTATTACACATGCACAGTACAAGTACAGATGCTAGGTCCCGTGCCAGTTCTATAGATCCAGACCCAGTATGTCATTAATGCATGCAGTGCGCACGTGCAGTAGTGTGTCATGTCATGTGTCTGACACGTGTACAGGTGCAACAAACACGTGCCCGCTACTGTAGTCAGCTAGCAGAGGAGGTAGGACACGCTTGACCTTTGGCTAATAGTTCACTAATTAAATCGCTATTATAGGCTTTCGTGAAGATTTTAAGAGGATATTGTTGTGATTTTCGAACTCAGCGCTATTGATTTAGTGGGGGAGCCCCTCTTTGTTAGCACTGTAGAGTAATTTCTAGATCCTTGGAATGTTAATCAAAGCTGCTAATTGACATTCCAAAGACCTAAAAATTGCTCTAAAGTGCTAACTAAGAGGGGCTCCCCCACTAAATCTATAGCACCGAGTTCGAAAATCACAACGATATTCTCTAAAAACCTTCACAAAAGCCTATACTAGCGATTTAATTAGTGAACTATTAGCCAAAGGTCAAGCGTGTCCTACCTCCTCTGGTCAGCTAGTTTCTAGCGCCAATTCACTGAGTGTGTGGATGCTGTGATAAGTTCTAAGATGGCAAGCTACAACTATTATTATGACCTAACATCGGGCGTCTTTCGAGCAGCTACACCGAATTCTCAAGCCCCCCATCATGGCAACGTGAGTCTCAACGTCGCGGCTCCACCTGCCTGGTGTCAACCACACGTAGGATCGGGAAGCTCTACCACTCCGCTCTCAAGTCCGTCTACATCAATGCAAAACTCACAGGACGCCGATCAATCTAAAGTGGATGCGTATTTACGAGTTTTAAATCCTGCAAACAAAAAAGACTTTCGCCTCTATACTTTGCGTGATCTATCACGTGAGATGGATAGCTCAGACAAGCTGAAAATGGCCATTTTTTCCCAGTGTGGGGATGAAGCTGTACCCCTGCCTCGGAATATGGAATTAGGATTTTACAATCAATCTGGGAGGAAGCTATGGATAAACAATCGGCTGGATATGAATGATATGTGGGAGCTAGTTTCTAAGGGTGATAAGCTTACACTGTGGTGTGTCGGCTTACCAAGCCCTACAGCTCAGTCCAGCCGAAATACAAAGCGAAGCAGTAATGAGAGAGAGAAAGAGCTAACTGGTGAGAGTGAACCACCTAAAAAAATGTCCAAAATGGAAGAGAAGAGAGCATTAGCTGAAGATTATGAGCAGAAAT
The DNA here is from genome assembly GCA_963930775.1 of Cliona cf. orientalis. Lineage (NCBI taxonomy): Eukaryota > Metazoa > Porifera > Demospongiae > Clionaida > Clionaidae > Cliona > Cliona cf. orientalis. Next base: position 6,705,524 of record OZ005690.1, read on the forward strand.
TGAAAGAAAAACATGAGGATAAATTCTCGAACTTTCAGTTCAAGTTTTGGGCAGAAATGTTGGCTCATGATCAGCACCAAAGCTTGGAGGAGCCACCAGGTCATGCAATGTTCAGACGTGAGAGTAAAGGGGGCAAGAAAGGACAGGGTAGTCCGGCAGATGACACTGTTATTGGTGGTATGCTATCTGTGATGAACACATTGTGCAGTGCAATCACTCCAAATCAGAGTAGGCAGGAGGTTAGGCGGACAACTTTGTCACCAATGAAGAGGGCGGAATTGCGAAGCACTTATATTAAACAATTAAGTGAACTCAGATCACTGCACGAGAGCGCTGTGCTGTCTGCAGATGAATATGAAGAACAGAGAAAGGAGGTGATAGACTTAATGAGACAACTAAAAGAGAATAACATGTGACAATAATGAGAATGCGTTTACTACATATACCCAGCATGTTTAATGTAACCAATACAATCCTCTTGTGTAACACTACTAAATGCAAGTTTAATGAGAAGTTCAGGATCTGTGGTGACACGATACAGACTGGCATTAGCATTGAGTGTGTATTTCACTTTTGCAAACACTTCCTCAAGGGGCATGAGGTCAGGGCTATAGGGGGGTAAGAAGCACAATCTTGCACCACATCCAGTTATGATGTCATGCACTCTGTCCAGGTGATGGATACTAGCATTGTCAAGGAGGACTACAGATCGAGGGTTTTGTCCATCAAAAGGTAGGAGTATTGGTAAAACACAGCGACATATAAAATCTTCAAATATGTCTCCATTGACACTCCCTGATGTTAAGTACAGGTCCTCAATGCCTCTTGTAGTGAGTACGGGTATAGCAGAGATTCTCTTTCCTGATACATGAAGTTGACAGATACGAGGTGTGATTCCCCTCAAGGAATAGCCATATTTTCGTATACTATTTCTTCGGTCAGAACCAGTTTCATCAATCCAGATGAACATATCTGGATTGTATGATGCTGCAACTTGTACCATAAACTCAATTCTCCGTTGTTCACTCTGTTGCAATGCTATGACCTGTACCTTCTTTCGAGTGAACTCCCTTGCCTTTATCGTGCGACAAATTGTAGATGCACTCACCCACTTCCCAGTGGCACTATACAGGTGCTCCTGAACTTCCTGTAGATAAAGTGGATGATAGACTGCATGACTGTAAATTCCTCTAACTCATTAAGAGTTTTGCTGGGTCCACCAGTAGGAGTCTGGGGTGTTACAGATCCATTGCTATGAAAGAGTGCTAGATAACGCTGAACCGACTTTTCACACATGAAGAGGGTGGTTGCAATGTCTTTGCAAGACATTCCCTTGACAATGTTGAGCCAAACCGCTCTCCAACGGAGATTCTCAGAGTAGGCTTTAGGCATTTTATTTGAATCTCGCGCGAGTGCAGTAGAGTGCATGCATGCGCGCGCACCTGTTCCTAGTCAGTATAGTGTCTGACCAAACCCACAGGAATTTGTACCTACATGTTAGTGATTACACAATACTACGTGTGGTTGAAGCCTATTCCCTATGCCAATGGACAACTGTTCTGCAAACCACGGTACTCATCCTCTGTCAGAATGCCTTGATCAAAAAGGTTTCTTAGCTCGACAAGCTGCTTGAAATATGTTCCACGAAGTTCAGCTTTCTTCATCGGAGAAAATATAGCAGATGGTACACGTGTAGCAGTGGGAGAGGCTTGATCATGTGGAACCAACGCTTGACACAGGGTATTGACAACAGTGAGCATTCCACTCATGATGGTATCATTACTATTCTCAGTTTTGGAATGTTTACTTGCAGTTTCACGATGAAACATGGCAGCACCAGCAGGAGGATTGTCTAAGTCAGAATAACCCCCATTAGCGAGCATCTCTGCCCAAAATCTTATTTGATAACGGGAGTACTTGTCTGGGTGCTTGGCAAGTAGCTTCTCTTCAAATTCTAGAGCTGCAGCTCTCTTTTTTTCCGCAGATGATCCTTTCTTGACCTTCTTAGCCGAGTGTCCTGGCTCTTTACTTGCTGGACGCTTGTGGGATTCTGGTTGTCCTTTACTGGGAGCCCCAATACACCAGAGTGTTACCTTTTCTCCCTTCCTGATCAGTACCCACACATCATTTTCATCAAGACGACTCTTAATACATATTTTGTTAGTCTTGTGAAAATAGCCTATTTCCATTTGCTCATGATCAGGTAGCTGATCTCCATATTGAGAAGCCATAATGCGCTTCAACTGATCAGGAGAATCCACTGTGTCCATTGATATACCACGCAGAACATGAACTTCACCCTCCTTTTTACACGCAGGATTCAAAATCTTTAGGTAGATGTCCATACCTACACTGGACTGTGGCTGGGTTTCCTGTGGGGGTTGATAGGCATGGGCCTGATGAGCAGCACCACTGGGCCAGTTGTGATTCGGTGGGTGAAAGGTTGGAGCACTCTGAGGTTGGGAGGGCGGGAATCCTAGGCTTTGGTAGTAGAGATTATAGCTGGCCATTGTTAGGTGACTAGCTCAAGGACTTCCACACTCAACTAGCTAGATGTACTGGTCCTGAGAGCGCGGGCAGAGCACGAGGGTCTGATCACGCTTTAGTCACATGCTCAGCGCTTGCATACATGCAGTAGCAAGTAGCTAGTCACTAGTACTGAATCAGGTGATCCTGGCCTAGCAGTGCAGTGCAGTACTGCAGTATGCACATATTATTATACATGTCCACAGCTGTGTGTATGAGCGGTGTGCAAACAGTTTACACAACTACACGTTTACTCATCCATGCATTGACCAAGTCTAATCTAGGAAGTAGACAAGCAACCTGCAAAGCACAGTATGACATGTGGAGGGCACCTTAGATAAGTGCGGTGGGTAATGTCATATACTTGCCTTGTCACTAATGGAATTCCAATCTCACCATCTTCATGATTTCTGCTGGGGATAGACCAGCTGCCTTGGCTGATGATGACGCTGCTGCCCGAGTGGAGTGTGCTGAAAACTTGTCGGTATCCACCCCGGCTTCCGTAAGGAGCTCCTTGATCCATCTTGCTATGGATGCAGAGGTCACCGGCTTGTGTGGCTTGTTGAGAGCCAAGAATAGCAGGTTTGGCTCCACTCCTTGGTAGCATTCTCGTATGCTCTCAGTGTTGCTACTGGACATAGCCCAGGATCCTCCTCAAAGGAAGTGAAAAATGCTTCTTTGGGTGGCCCAGGTCTACGTGTCTTAGTTAAACCTGGGATTCAAAATAAGATACCTTCCGGAGTGAACTGACGATAGTCCAGATCCAAGGCATGTAGGTCTGACGAGCGGCTAGCATTTGTCAAAGCTAAGAGCACAGCTAACTTCTTGGACAATTGCTTCAGAGACAGGCTTTCTGTTGAGAGTTTCTTGCTCACAAAGTCTAAGACTGTAGATACACTCCAAACACTTTTGTATTTAGGAGCAGGGGGTCTTTGGTTAAACATCCCTTGCAGCAATTTGCACACAGTAGGGTGGCTCCCCACCTGGTAACCATCGATTGGAGGAAGTGTAGCAGAGAGAGCAGATCTATATGAGTTAATTGTTGAATACTGCCGTCCGTGCATAAATTCTTCTGTCAAGAACTGGATCACATCCTTTAGAGAGGGAGAAAGAGAATTTGCTTGGCATCTGGAACACCACTCCACCCACTTCTTCCAAGTGGAGGAGTAAGACTTTTCTGTCCCCTTTCTCCATGCTGAGGAAATGATTTTGAAAGCTTCCTCTGAGATTTCTCCGTATTGAGCCCTGACACAAGAAATGCGGCTAGATGCAGGCAACCCTGAGCTATCATCTGGTGAGGATGACCCATTGGATTCATCAGCAGTGGTCTGTCTGACAGGCAATCGATCAATTGTGGGTACTAAACTTGGTGCAGCAACACTGGGGCTATGAGGATTGCTTCCTTGACTCTGTCCTGCTTCTACTTCTACAGGAATCTCCCAATCAAGATGAATGGGGGAAAGGCATATGGCTTCTCTCCTTTCCAGTTCTGGGCTAGAGCATCGAATGCTTCTGCCTCCGGATCCGGACGGAAACTGTAGAATCTTGATAACTGGGTATTGTGCCTTGCTGCAAATTGATCGATTGTGCACGATCCCCACTTGCTCGTGAGCTTCCTGAAGACTTCTGGGTCTAGTCTCCAGTCTGATGAGTGGTGGAGGTTCCTTGACTCTGTGTCTGCTCTCACATTGAGAACTCCCGGAATATGCTCCGCATGAATGGTGAGGTTTCTCTCCATGCACCACAGCCACGTCTGGATCGCGAGGTCTGACTGTGTTTTGGATGTCATGCCACCCTTTCGATTGATGTATGACACCGCTATTGTGTTGTCGATCAATAGAAGAATATGCTGGTTCGATAGGTTGCTTGCAGAGGTCTTCAGAGCCAGGAAGGCTGCTTGGAGCTCCAGAACATTTATGTGGTCCCGTGCTTCCGTCAGTGTCCATGGACCTCCGGTCTGAGAGTCGGAACAACTCGCTCCCCAATCCCGAGTGGAAGCATCTGAGGTGATAACTTGGGAGGCAGGAGGAGTGATTATCTTCTTCCCCTGCGATGATTGAATTCTGCCGATCCAAAAGTGGAGATCTTCTTTTGATGTGGTAGTCAGATCCGCTTGGCGATCGTATGAGTTCCATCTCGTAAGGAGGCTGGTTCTCATCCTCTGCAGCCCTCGGTAGAATAATGGGGCGTGCATCATTGCTGGGTTTAGAGATGTGAGTAGGCCAATGAGTTGTGCTAGCTCTCTTACCGATGCTTTCCCGGCATTCAAGATCCTGCGGCACTGTTTCTGGACCTTGAGGATTTTGTTCTCCGGTAGTGAAATCGAGAGTGTATTGGAGTTCCCTAGAAAGCCCAAAAACTCAATCTCCTGAGTTGGCTGCAAGACACATTTCTTGAGGTTTAATATGAACCCCAGCTCCTGTAGTAATTGCATGAACATCTAAGAATGACTCTTCAGGATGTCTGGAGACGATGCCATTAGCAAAATATCGTCCAGATAGATTATCAGATGAAGGCCCCGACTCCTGAGCTCTGTTACTACAGGGGCGAGAAGCTTGGTAAGGGTACGAGGAGCCGTAGCCAGGCCGAACGGGAGAGTCTTGAACTGGTAGTTCCTGCCTTGCCATTGAAAGCGTAGGAATTTCCTGCGATGCTTGACTACTGGTATGGTAACAGTGGCGTACCCAGGGGGGTGCTCAGGGTGCTGGAGCACCCCCATCAGCTCTGGCACCATGCTGGCACAACAGCCAGTTCAGTAGCTCAGTGACAAATATTGTTACTGATAATCGATGACTGGAAGCTACTACCAACAATAAACTTACTGGCCTCTAAATTCGCTCCCAAAACTGCAGTTTCTCATCGCGATTTGGCCTAAAACAGCCTTCTTTGTCAGCCAGCTACCTTCAAGAACGCGTTTAATTAGGGTGTGGTCAACGTTTTGGGGGCGTGGCTAAAAATTTTGCGCGCGCGAATGTCTTAGCACCCCCCTCCCTTAAATCCTGGGGACGCCACTGTGGTAAGATAGGCATCTTTCAAGTCTATCTTCATCATGTGGTCTCCCTTGTAGATGGTATCTCTCAGGCTCATTATGCTCTCCATCTTGAAACGGGATACCTTCAGATAAGCATTGAGGCGCTTCAAATTGATTATGGGGCGCCATCCCTCATCCTTCTTCGGAACTACGAATAGAGGGCAGTAGAAACCTCCTTTGCTGTCTACCTCCTCTATTGCTCACTTCTGAATCAGGTCGTGTACTTCCTGATTCAAAATATCCGTCTGGTTGGCTGATAAAGATACTCACCGGGATGGAGGAACTGTAGGTGGAGTTGATCTGAATTCGAGGTAGTGTCCCTGGACTGATTGTAGAACCCAAGGATTTTTAGTTAGCATTGACCATCTGTCCACAAAATTCTTTAGTCTCCCCCCAACTTGAGGGTTCGTCGTTGTGATCTCCATTTGTGTTGCTACTTTGTGTTGGGTCTTGGGGTGCTGCTTTGAAATTGCTTCCCCTGACCTCGTGGGAATCTTGTGGTGCCGTAACTGGGCTTGAAGATTCTCTTGTTGGTGTTATTGGCGTTGTGGTACAGCTGATGTGCAGTGAGTCGGCCCTGAGAATTGCCGTACCTGCTTGCTCCAGAACCTTTCCCCAAAAAAGGGCTTTGCTGGGATTTTGAGGTAGAGGGGGCATCAATTTCTGAAACAGCCCGGTTGAAGGCCTTGATAGTATCGGCACGTTCAATTATTTTCTTCTTAGCTATCGGACCGAATATCTCTGTTCCTGTCTTCCCGATGTCATCTTTGCAGATATCCTGCAGGAAATCGGGCCGCAAGGCGTGGGTGATCCTTACGCAGACCTTGAATGACCATTTATCTCCGCCTAATTGGTGAGAAAATTGAAGCGTTGCCAATGAATGCGACTGTCTCGCGAATGGCTGTGATCACTATACTGCTAGGGAGCAGCTCGTCAGGCTTGCCGGCGAAAGACTGCTCCACTAGTTGTGACCATAAGGACAACAATGGCGCAGGTGCTGCTAGGATTGCTGTCTGCACCTTGGACAGTTCCTTGTCGATTTTTGCGGGAAAATCTTTGCCCAGGATAGACACTATATCCTTGTCCGGCTTAGGGACTTTCAGGGCGTCCAAGGCTGGTTTGGGAAAATCCCTAGCAACCTGCCTTCTATTTGGCTTTGGCATGCCCTTGGTAAAGGTTGATTCAACAAATTTTCGGATTATATCCGGGGTGTTGTGTCGTTTCACCGTCTCATAATATGTCTCAGGATCAAACTCGTCCTCACTGTCTTGGTCGATCTGTTCCTCGTCATCCGAAGGGATTGGAACGTACGACTCCAGTTGCGGAGTCTCGAAGTATCTTGATCTCTTACTAGGAGGGGCCAAGCTGCCACCATCTGTGAAGACAAATAAATGGTGATGATTATTACCAGTTCATCATCCAATAATCTGCCCCTCCCCCAGTGCCACGCCCTTCTGAGGGGGGTGTGACCTCTTCATGTTAATTAGCTACCCCATGTTATATCCATTGGAGTAGGAGCAAGGTATAGGTTAACTACCCAATGTTATATCCATTGGAGTAGGTAAACAGAGATCTAGTTAGCTTGTCCACCACCCGTTGGCGCAGCCTTTGGGGTGGGGACGACCCAGTGCACCTGCCCTGGGCACGGCCTTCGGGTTGAGGTGCGGGGGTCGCTCATCTTCATCCACCACCCCTTGGCACGGCCTTCGGGGTGGGGACATACCCCAAATAGAGTGCACCTACCCGTTGGCACAGCCTTCGGGGTAGGCACGGGGTATAAGCTGATCCAGTACTAATGTTCATCATGGGAGGAGGCCCCCAATGGTACTGCATAGATTGCACTCACCATGCGGCCCTTCATCCGGAGTTCGGCAGCGCCCGGTGGTCATCGTTCCGGATCCGGTTGCGGTTGAGGAATTGGCAGGCACAATATGGCCGCCAGAGCCATTAGAGCCCACTGCCAGGATCGAGTTAATGGAGAAATTGCTCATCCTTCTCCGCCGTGCCTCAGCTGAGTTATGTCTAACCGTTATTAATATAGGCTTTCTGACTGAAAAATTCTTCTCCAGTTGTGCGGTGTCGTGAGAAAAACGCCGAAGGTCACAGCTCTCTTATTTGCACACTTCACTTGAAGGGAGCAAAAATTTTAGGCCGCCTTAGGCCACGTGATCATAGTACCATATAGGAACTGAATCATTGAAATTTCATATAAATAATGTATTTCTCATTTATCTTCAAAAATTTGCTGTTGATTATTAAAATTGGGAGCAATTTTAGGGCCAAATACAAGGTCATATATACAGCCTTGTCACAACATGGAATCATGCTATAATATGTTGTATGAGTGTACTGCACTCTCTATAAAAGCATGTGTCTAAACTCTGCCCAGCTATTTTTCATTTGAAAGGTTGCCCAGCAGCTGGTGAGGATGTTTAATACTAATACTAGTAATATTATTATAAATGTGATTGTAGCCTTGTACCCAAGCCCTTTGAGGGTACAAGGCTAACACCTTTGGTTCTCTACCACCCAGTTCACATACAACACCTTCTGTGAAGATTTATTGGTATTTTATGATTTGATTTAAGAGTAATCATGTCTCCAGTCCACAAGCAGTATCCTAAATAATATTGTTCCATGGTAGAAATCTGTGTGTGTGTGTGTGTGCCACGGTGTGATCATTCTTTCAAAGCAAAACTTCCAGTGTATTCCACTAGGAGAGCAAGAGATGAGCAATAGCAGTGAAGCAATAGAGACATCAGAATCAGCAGAAAAGATTGCATTGAGGCTAGTGAAAGATAGCGAAGCATAAAAGTGAGCCTACACAGGATACAGCTTAGTCCAGTCACCAGACCAGAGATGAGATAAGGAGTTGATGCCTTACTCCACCCCCAAATTGGTACAACACTCCTTAAATTCATCAATTTGAGCTTGAGAAGCATGTGGGCACTCAGGAAATCAATGTAGTTATATATCGTTGCCAGCTTGTGCAACAAATGCCATGTTTCACGGCAATTTAGTGGGTGTGATTTCATAAAAAGGAGTGTGGTAAAAAAATTTGGTGCACTTTGCACACGATTATTTAACTTAGCACCCCCTAGTCTCATCCCCAGACCCCACCCCAAAAGGAAGAAAGGGAGTGGTACACATTGAGTGCTTCTGGGGCTTGTTTCTGAATATCGATGTGCCAATCAGATTTATGCCATGTGGCTTGCATGTGATTATCATGTGACGCTACACTAGAGCCAATTGTTGCTGCATGTGAGAGCCATTGATGCATTGCCATGCTGAAACAATGGATTGTCATGACGATCACATGACATGCTGTGCCTTGTACGCCCCAAAAAGCGTTCGATGTGTACCAGACCCTTTTCTCCATTTGAGGGTGGGGTCTGGGAACGAGACTAAGCACCTCCTATTTGAGACTCTGGGTCCACCCCTGATAACTGTAGACAATGATATAGATAAGCTACACACTACTGAGGTTAACTAGCTATAGAGCTCTCTAGAGCCCACAACCGTAAAGTCTGGTTAATAACACTTATCACTCATGGTGGTAAGGAAATATGACATTGTGCCTTTTAGATAACATGTGAGTGAAGTTTTGGCCCCGCCCACTGCCAGCATCAGTGGTGGATCCAGGATTTCTAGAAGAGGAGTTGTAGCACACTCTTGTTCGTGCACAAGGCGAAATTTTAGAAGCCACGCCCACTTTGGGGCAAAACCACGCCCATTTCGTTTGAGACAAACAATATACCAGCCTGACCACTCCAATCGGTCCATTTTCGAACGAATTTTCTTCTAAAGCATTTACCGTATTCGCTCGATCAGACGCCGCGGCTACTATTTATTTCATCGCCCGAGTTTATGCGGCATTTATTCGAGAGCGGCGACTATTCGAGAGCGGCGTTTATTATTAAATACCAGTAGCTGCCAGAGAGGCAATCCTTAGAGAAACTGTCGATTGACAGAACTGATCTAGGAGATTCTGGCCCTTTTGCTGATGTAGAAGAAGATTAAAACTTGCTCTAGACTGGTTCTCGTGTACCTGCCATCGAAAACGAGTCGCGAGACATGTCCATGTGTTCTCGAATAGTAGGCGTGGCGCGGCTACTATTCGAGAGCGGCGACTATTTCGTTCAGCACTTCCGGAGGTGCGGCGACTATTCGAGAGCGGCGACTAATCGAGAGCGGCGTCTGATCGAGCGAATACGGTATTCCAAGAATCACGGTGTTTTTAACTTGCCAGCTTTGTGATCGAGCGCTCGAACATGCTGGCAGTGGGCGGGGCCAAAACTCACTCTATTAGGCGCACATCGTTTCCTTACCACCGAGAGTGATAAATGCATGCGTTTATTAACCAGACTTTACAGTATAACATCAAGATTAATTTTTTGGCTAGAAGGGGATACTAGAGCTAGCTATGTCTATAGAAGCCTGTAGCTACGTTGTCTTGGATGAGGGGGGACCTCTTGGGTGCGTAAGCACCCAAAAGTACCCCTGTATTAGCTGGGCCCTGGTTATACTGCGCCTGTACATTTAAATCTTGCTATCATTACAAATATGTGACCGTCCACGACAAAAACCAACCATATTGCGCTGGATATCAATCTGAGATACAGGCCTATTTAGTTGCCCAAGGTGATAATTATCATTTCTCACTTTTTGGCATAGATCGATAGAGGAATCATTCCTCTACACAAAAATCTGATTCGTAGCTTCTAGAAAGCTATACTTACTGAGTTATGGCTCGAAGAAGTCGGCCGGGCCCGTATATAGCTAACATTGACCGTCCATGATACGGAGCCGTTGCCATAGTTGCAGGTAGGCAAGCACGGCAGCTGCACAGAAAAAACTCTCCAGATACTTATTTCTTCGATTTTGTGTACTAACGATCTATAGACACGCTTATCTTTTCGTTCTTTTCCATCAAAACACCAGCTGCTGCTTTCTTTCCAATGTTTTGGCCGCAATCTGGCTCTTTGACTTAGTGGGCGTGGCCACGTACTTCGCATAAACGGCGAGTATACGGACTTCCGCATGCAACGTACGTAGCAATGTTTTGCTGCACATTTTTATTACGGGCGATCCGGGTACATTTTGGCTCATATCTCCATGACTACAATCGCTAGAGACTTCAAATTTGCAGGAGCAATAGTTCAAAGGTTGTACTTGGTAATGGTGGCCTTAACTAAAAATCGGTTGTCAGCGCAATATGGTTGGTTTTGTCATGGAAGGTCACATATGCAGCTTAATTGTACATCAGATAGGTGGTTTGTGTGCACCTTGAATTGGCAGAGGTTAAAGGTTCAGGGCCAGGGGAAGGTAGCTAGAAGTGAGGCTAAAGTGGCAGCATATTAATGTGTATGGGACACGGGGACTTAGCATCCCCTTCCCCCAGAATAATATTTCTCAGATGGACATTTTTAGCTAACTAAACCTTCAATAACTCTCAATTCATGGATTATGCCTGGTCGCTAAGATCTGGACTACAGCTGCTATTGTAATAGCATGTGGTTGCTCGAGCATGTGCTTAAGCAGTTGTGCAGAACATGCGGTAGGCGTGGTTCATAGTTTCAGCATTGCAGGAATGTCCAACTAGTTCATAGCTACAAAAATTAGAGCAAATTAATATTGCTCAGGCCATGGCCCGAGCAGCCGGAGAGGCTCCCCAGCCCTGTTGTTATTTGGGCGAGCCTGATTGTGAAGGCTATAGTAATATTGCACTATTCAGTGAGCTAAGTGTAGATTTCTTCAAAAAGTATTCTACATCATCCAAAGATATGGACCATATCCGGTATGTGAAGCATGAAGCAGTATTTGCCACTCAAATGGAAGCACACACAGTAGCATCTTGTACTCAGTGAACTGTGTACATATACACCCAGAAAAGTGGAATAGTGAGTATTATTGGGAAAGGTTTGATCCCCTCCCACAACACTCTCAATTGAATATAGAATATTGCTGCATCCCTTCATGATCCACCTAAAACTATGTATATCATATCAATAGTTGCCACTATGATGTTGTCACAATGTTGGAGAGCTTATAATTACCCTCCCAGAGAGAGAGCTAGACTATACTCTCACCCATATACCTCACTCACTGAGTCAGGAAGCTCCTCAGTCTCTGCTGATCAGATGTCACTTTGCTCCAACTTCAGTATTTTGTCATCTATGGTTTCGATTACAATTGTCGTGTTAATTTTGAGGTACAACATTTGCTTGTATGCGAGCGTGGCTCGCGAGCAGATCTGTACAATATCAATCAATATACAATATCAAAAATTCACTCCAGCGTTAACTGGCAGGATAGAGTGTAGGGATACACTCTTTCCTGCCAGTGTTACTCAGGAAATGGGGATAAAGTGGTGTGAGGGCACAGAAAGGACAATGCCTAGGTAATACTGGAAGGAAAGAGTAGTATAATGAGAGAGCAATACTGTGGGGGTATACTCTATCATGCTAGTTAGTAAACTGAGGAAGAGTGCAAGGGTATCTTTCTTCGAATATTAGTTCGATTCGGGAAAATGTTAGTGTGGGGTTAAACTCTTTCTTGCCTGTTAATTAGTAAACAGAAGAGTGCAGGGGTGCACTCTTTCCCCAGTACATATTATGTGTGCATGTACTATATATTATGTTGTCTAATGTAAAGCAGCACTCAGATGCATGGTCATTAATGTGTATGCACTCAGCCACTGGCAGTGACAATTGCCTATAATTAGCTAGCTAGTACCATCATGCACTGAAGGAGTGTACCCAAATCAAAGAAAAAGCGTACTCCCCACACTGATGCTTTCCTGCATCTAACTAATAGCTACTGGAAGAAAGAGTGTAGCTATACCTTTGCACTCTTCTCTTTCAGTTTACTAACCGGCGAGAATGAGTTCATAGTAGCTAACTGGCAAGAAAGAGTGTACCCAGAACAGTTGTACTGGCAGGAAAGAGTGTACACCTACACTATTTCCTTCCAGTATTACACGGGCATTGACCTTAATTTGTGTACCCCCACACTTTTTTAACACCAAATTTCCTGAGTAATGCTGGCAGGAAAGGTTTCTTGCCAGTTAATACTTGTAGCTAGAATAACCAAAATAGTGTAATTTAATCCCCACCGCTCATGAGTGTGATTAATTTGGGATCAAAGGTACAAGCTATCCCCATCAGGGCGATGAACATAGCCGATCCCAATCGCATAAGCCGCACTATATAACTCTAAATGTAGCTCACCAACAGATGCAGCTCACATCCAGCATGATCCAGCTCGAGTAGATGACTAGAAAAAAAAGCAGAAGTATTAAGGGCATCAGTACACAAGGAAAGTTTCACAGCTGAGCAAGGTTATCGTCTGGGTGCTAGGGCTACGTTATGGTCTAATCAGTTTCTGTATTAGCTAATGCTACAAAGTTCCAAACACAATTCTGTAGCCACACAGGGGCCAAAGCTCTAGGAATGAAACATGCACAATACACTATTTTACTTATCCGCCTCATTTCTTGATCTTTATACCAACAATAAATTGTGCAGTAAGTGAATGACAATATAGCTATCTCATATGACAGCTACTTGTACATTACTTTGGATCAAAGATAGTAGAGAGGGCATCCCTTTACTAGTCTATGCTGTGAGCAAAGGCTTGCCACAAAATTTTAGGCATGTCACACCCACCTATACGATTGATTTAACATTTTATGAAAGTTTTCTTACTGATCTGTGAAAATTTTCTCCCTCAAAAAGTTTCCCGCTATAATTATGTATCTAATCATGTACTTGTATAATGTCATTTCAGACTGTGTTCTCCTGAATGGTTTACATCACCCTATATATTATTTAATATGCACTCTTTGAATACTAGCTATAGTAAAATTTTATAGTTTGAATATCATGGTTTGCCACTTAGCTAGCTCAAAGTAGGCATATAGGCACTAGGCACTACTAAGACTGTACCAGACCACAAACCCTCCTGCTGTCGTCCGAGTAAGCAATACTGATTATTACTTCACATTTAGCTAAGTTTTAAAGCTTTCATACAAGAGTTTGCTAGTTAGCTATTGACAACATATGTTGCTAGCTATAATAATAATTGGTGCCTGTAAAGTAGCTAGCTATAGCCTCGACATCCAGCCTCCCAAGGAGGGGCGCCTGGGGCCTGCACAGTATGCCTGGGACGTTGTGAACAAGTCCAGCAAAGTCAGTAGCTAGCTAAGAAAATCAAGTGTTCAGCCTATTGGGCTTGTCACATTTGCTCAGCGGCAAGTCACGTTACTCGCCAAAACATAGCATTATTATATTATGGGGTATATAGCACATTCGACACTTCCCCTCCAGAAAATTTGCCCTGATACTATATTATTATGTATGTCAGACCAACACCAATGTTGGCTGGACATATAAATATTATCCCACCTCAGGTGCTGATCCAGACATTTTGCTTGGAAGGTGGCTGATGGGGTGGCTACCCATAGTAAACTATACTGGTGCAGGGGGGTGGCTGGTTAATAATGGTAGACGTCTCCTATACTACATTACATAAAAGGACTAGAGAAGGGGGTGGCTAGCCACCCTATCCACCCCCGCTGGATCAGCCCCTGCACCTACTAGTGGTATAGATTAAATATTCTATGCTAGTGGGAATTTAATATCATAATTACCCAGTCCTGCGCACGCATGCACAGCAAGGGATACTGTCGATTGCATTTACATTTGAACATGCGTGTATGTGTGTGCACGTGCGAATGCTTAGTAAATCATGTGTGTGCTGATTTAGCATTAGAACTAGAGGTGGAGTCTTGAAGACAAACTTGGCGGGTGCGGGACAATCCACGAACCAGTATCCTGGTACCTGGTCTGTCATTATCAACGGGCAAGGAATGAATGTCAATCTATTCAGTAGCAACCATAGCCAAGGATTCCAAGAGATGGCACGGAGTCCAGCTACTAGTCAGACTGGTTCCATTCAGTCTGTGCCTGACCTGGCAATATCATCTCAACTGACTACGGCCGTGGCAAACTTACCTTCTAGTTCCGTTCAGGGAACAAGTATCACGAGCAGGTCTACCCAGGTAGCAATTTGCTAAAAGTGATTTGCCAATGCTGAATGATGTCATTCTTCCTATATCTCTTGTACCTCAGGACACTGAACCAATTGTGATATCAAATGAAACCCTAAAAAAAATGAAAATGGCTGACAAGACTAAGATCAGAGTGGCTGTTGTAGAGGGCGACTACGCGGAGTTATGTGGCTTAGGATTACCCTTGCCACTGAGTCTACAGCTCCATGCAGTGCCTGAATCTGAAATTATCTGGTGCTCTGTGGTCTGCCAGGGCTTCAGCCTCTGGGTTCTCTGTTAGCCTCTACTGGCCTACCGCTGACACTGTCCACGGGTCGGTACATGTGAAAGCCAAGAAAGCCAGAAAGAATCGTAAGCACCGTAAGCGTAAGCAAGTCTCTGCTTGCATTACCAACAATCAATCAGTACCATCAGCGCCTGTGGTTCAGTCTAATTCTAGCCAGCCCTCTATGTGTCCAAATAAAGAGCACCTTGGCCCTGATTATGGTTTTTCAGACTCTGAGAATTCATGCCATTCTGGTTCAGAACAATGTTCCACTGATGCTGGCTCACCTCCTACCACTTCTAACAACAGCTCTGCAGTAGACCTTACAACATGTTCCAATGTTCAATACAAGATGAAAGATGATGTCCATGGGCTGTCCTTTAGAAATCACCTTGGAGAGCAAGCCTGGACTCCTGTGATTGGTAAGAAAAAGAAGAGGACTATCCCCGACTATGTCAAAAGGCGTTTTCCTCCTGACCATCCTATTCACAAGCAGAATGACCAATCAGACGCAGAATCTGAGTCTGACGAGCGGCGCAGTTAGAGCAGGTGGAAATCATCTAAGATACTTGGTATTGTTACTATGGTATACCAATGCCAAATCGTACAGGCACTGTACACTGATTAAATTATTGTGGGCTAGGGTAGCTGTTTTGAACATGACTTGACTATGGATGCTCTACTCTACTGAAGAATGGTTTTAGTGACATTAGATGTTGTTACCATAGTAATATATACCAAATGTACATAAAGTATTGC
Organism: Cliona cf. orientalis; assembly: GCA_963930775.1. NCBI lineage: Eukaryota > Metazoa > Porifera > Demospongiae > Clionaida > Clionaidae > Cliona > Cliona cf. orientalis. Next base: position 6,721,175 of record OZ005690.1, read on the forward strand.
AGTGTATGTATCTGCATGGTAAACAATCAATGTAAAGTAAGCCTAAGTGCATATTAATTTGTGCGAACCTATACAATGCAGGTACGTATACTCTTATGCGCCGCAGTTTTTTTTTTTTCTGCTTAGTGTGCACGGTAGCTTGATAATTAAATAATTAAATAAATAATCTAATTCATGGGGGGGGGTTGGGAGTATCTGGGGACATAATTTTTACATGGGCACACAGAATGGGTCGAAACTAGAGATTTGATCAAGGGGAATTTTGATTCACACCTTAGAATTAAAGTTACGGCCCTTTGAAGTTTTACCATATGTTTGTATAGGGAAGCCATGCATTTGCAATGTTTTCCGCCCACGCGCTACGTGAAAAACGGGGAATCCCCGTAAGGCACTTGCACACAAACGTGACGACCTTTACCTACTTTGGTCAAAATTGGAGTATAGGGTGCCTGCTTGCATTGTATGGCTCTACTAAGCATCCAGCTCAACTATGTGGTGGTTTTGGACAATTTTTTTCTGCTTAGTGTTCTGGTTACCTTGAAAAAAAAATAGAAGTTAACATTGGGTCAGATGAAGATGAGCCTGAATTATCAGAAACTGAAGAATTATCACTGGCCAAATGTTTCAGTGCTTTTAAGGGGAAAACATTTGGTTTTTCATTGAAATTGGTCAACCCTGATAAAATGAGCGAATTCCAAACAGTTCAGATAGGAAAAGCAGGTATCATCTCATCAGTGACTAGCCTGATAGCATTTATCTTACAGAAAGTGTCTCAGTTGCCCAACATTTCAGTAAACATCGAATCGGTCGAATATGGCTACACTGGGCCAGGCCATGGAGCAAAGGGCAAAAAGATGTGGATATACAATGATGATGATATTGCAGCAATGTATGAAACTCACTCTGGCAACAAAACTATCCGTTTGTGGTGCTACACACATGCACGAAAAGTCTGCACCGGTAAATCTAAGGCCTCATCGGGATCTAAATTTGAACAGCATAGTGAGAAACTTTTGGATGTTGATGAAATTTGTGCCAAGCTTAGTGAGAAGCACAAGGGTGAATACAGTAAAGATCAGCTGAGAGCGTGGGCTCACATGATTAACATGGGAAAATATGAGTCCTATGATGAAGCTCCAGACAAGCCATTTTGGAAGGGTCGAAAGCGACAGCGTAGCGATGATCAGGTTCCTTCAAAATTCTAGCAGCAAACGGCCTGCATCATATGTGGCTTCTCCATCTAATAAGTTCAGGATCAGATCTAAGTTGATTACTCAATTGAAGCAGTGGCATGCATTACTAGAGTCTGGAGTAGTTTCCCAAAGTGAATATGATGAAATGAAAGGTGCTATAATGACAGACATCAAAGATCTACAAAAAATGATTATGTTTTGATATTGACGACATTGTGTACCAGTTAGTATCCACAGTGCTATATCCATTGTTATGCATTGTTACTGTTGATACTTATGATTCCTTCCTCAAGTGTTGGACAAATGTCAGGTACAACTTGTAGAATATAATCATGTTGCTTTAAGTAATATTTTACATAGCTAAAAACATTCTCAACAGGGTTCATGTCAGGGCTTTAGGGAGGTAAAAAGAGAACCACAATACCTGCTTGGTTGAATGCATCTAGCACAGGTTGTACATGATGAATGGAACAGTTGTCCATGACAACAATAGAGCATGGATTCTCTCCATCAAATGGTAGCATATTCAGAATCAAGCTTCCGTGAATAAACTCTAAAAATGTTTCACCATTAACTGTTCCCTTTATTATTTCATTTGCCACAATTCCATCTTTGGATAGTGCAGTGATGATAGGAATCCTCTGGCCTCTGTGTAGGAACCTGTGAAACACAGGATGAGTCTCCACTGAGGGCATAACCAAACTTTCAAATAATATTATGATCTCTTTTGTCGCACCCACTCTCATTTAATTTACTCACACAAACTGCTCTGGACAGTAGTGTTGTACTTCAGCAAAGAATCTGCTTCTAAACTCAACAGAACACTGTTTAGCTACCTGCTGAACCTTTTTCCTATTCTTTGACAGATCTCTCCTAGATACAGAGATGGTTTCTCTTCTAGAAGGCCAAGAATAAATAATTCACCACTATTGTCAATCTTTTTCATGTCTTCCCTCTCAGGTTTTTTGGGTGAAACTTCGCCAATTTCTTCAAAAAGTTTGAGCACATAATACAAAGTTTCAATAGATATGCTGAGATTCCGAGCTATCTGGCGATATGTTAAATCCATGCCCAATTTTTTCCACATGATTCGCCAACGCATATCACTTAAATAAGGTGCCTTACGATTAGGCTCAGCCAACATTATCCTGTTTCAGTAATTTAAACTTCCCGTGCGGATGATTGAAACAGTACGTACGTATACACAATACGCATGCACAAGCGCAAAACGCGCATGTTCAAACGCAAATGCAATCTACAGTAAAGCAATCGGTTCTGTCCGTCTGTCTTGTTGACAGTGGCGTGGGGTGCTTAACGATCTGCGTGTAACATATAACGATCTGTGCACAAAGCGCACGTGAAAATTTTGGCGACCACGCCCACCATTTTCATCCATTATTGGGTGTGCATTATTAAGAATCGTCCATGCTCTCCACCCATCACCATTAAAAAATCCCAGGTGAGCAGCTACTGATGAACTTGCTGCTTCCCTATAGCATGAAATGCTAGTGATATTATTAATTGATGTAGCACTAATTAAGGTATCACCGAAGTGCGTGGGCGTGAGGTGGGGGATATGACACCTAAACCACATCAAAGTCATTAGTGAGGTGCATGTTGTGTGACCACGTCCTTTAATTGCCCATCTCTCAGCAGTGTGGCTGCTAGAGCCGGAAGTGTTTATTTAATCTTCTTAATGGACCGGAAGCTGAGCCAGAAGGGAGGGGCCAGACCACGCCCAAAATAGCACCACCCTGTTACTCAAAGACCACCTTAAGTGCTGATTGGTCACCAGGTGTCCACCGGAAGCCCAAAATCAATCCACACAGCTTCCTCAAGTAGCGATTCCGGACGATCGACCTAGGTGCATAAAAGCAGTTGTAACTCAGCAACGGAGGGGATTGACAACAAAAAACAAAAATCATAAGAATGCTTAGGAAATTCTCTTTCATTTAAGCCTCGAAATAAGCGAATCGGTTGAGTACACGCCTTGCAGGTTTAAATTTTAGCTCTATAGAAACAGTATATTATGCAGGACTGGATGATGAGGACCTTGAGTTTGTTGAGTATAGCTACAAATACAACTGTTAGCAGCTAAGTCCTTATTTATTATCTAGCTAGTATCATAACTGTTAATGATTATAATAATTATAATAATTTCATTATGACATGTGATCTTATATTGTTAGCTATCACACATGAACTATCAGAATCTGATAATACATGTACTGTTGCAGTAGCTAACTACCGTTATAGCTAGCTATCTGTATTGACCTGGGGAGATTTTACGTGAGGTCAAAGTTCACACATAAATCCTCACCTGATTATTGTGTTCTCGGATCCTATTATATGGGAAGATTTTACCTAAGTACTTTGACCTCACGTAAAATCTTCCCATGTATACAATCCATTTAGCAACTGGGCTTTCATTACATGTGCCGTAAAATGTCCCCATGATTAAATCAAGGTGCAAGTCACGTAAGGAACAAGTCACGTAAAATCTTCCCATGATATACCGTATAGCGGGAAATTTTCGTTGGTGCTAATTTTCGTATGATCGGCCAAAACACCCTTAGAATAAATTTTCGTATTTTTTAATTTCGTATGCTTGCTGCGGGAGATTGCGCGCATGCGCAGCTGGTAGCGCTCTCACTTACGTGCGGTATACGGTAACGCTAGCATCACTGATCGTAATCGATGCCGATAGCGGTCCACTGGAATCAGAAAGGTCACTTCGTTTCAACGCCTTGGCAAAGAATCGATAAAGAGACATCGTTCAGTGAGCTAGCCTTGCATTTAGCACCTCGTGCTAGCGACTGCGTGTGGCACGTATAGGTCAAAGGTCACGCGCGAAAGGAAAAAATTTCGTACGTTCAAATTTTTGCAGTTTTTATTTTCGTATAAGGGATGGAGCATACGAAATATACGAAAATTAGCACCATACGAAAATTTCCCGCTATACGGTAATCATGGCAATTTCTATACTTTCACATGAAGAACTGTAGGACCCTTCAAGTATAGGAAAATCCCATGGATTATACATGGGATTGATTTAAGTAAAGGATCCCACGGGTTATACATGGGACTGAATTAAGTCATCTGTATACTCCATATGTTATACATGGGATTGTTTTAAGTCAATTTAGTTCGATTTAAATTGCCGATTTATTATATGTATACCTTAAGGTACCATTAAAGTGCGTGGGCGTGAGCGTCAGGATTGGCTAATTCAATTAGCGAATCGTGAAGGGGCGTGGCCGAAGAGGCCATACAAGTGCTTTTGGTCGAAGGTGGGCGTGTCCAGAATCGGCCAGGGATGATTATGCGTGTGTAATTAGCGACCGGAAGTGGCCCCTGAAGAAAAGACCGGTAATTGCCCACATCAAAGCAAGATCAAAGCATTCTTTCTTAACCATTAACCATTAACCGCAACGACAAATTACACACTAAGTAGTTACACACTAAGTAGAAAAAAAAAAAGAAATAATTCGTGGAGGAACTGGGAGCACTTGGGGACATAATTTTTATACGGGCACGCAGAATGGGTCAAAATACGAAATTTGATGGCGCGGAATTTTGATTCACACCTTAGAATTAAAGTTATGGCACTTTAAAGTATTCCCACATGTTTGTATAGGGAAGCCATGCATGTTTTCCGCCCACGCGCTACGTGAGGGGCGGGGCTTCGCGCGCACATAAACGTGACGACCTTTACCAACTTTTGACAAAATTGACATTTAGGCTGCCTGGTTGCATTGTATGGTTCTCTACTATACATCCAGCTCGATTATGTGGTGGTTTCTGGACAATTCTTTTTCTGCTTAGTGTGTGGTCCCCTTGAAAAAAAACAACTTAATGTAATGAAATGTTTGAGACTCTGGGAAAACATTCACGACAAACTTGATATGAGCATGCAGAATGGGTCAAAACAAGAAGTTTCTAGGAAACGGATTCACACTTTAGAATTAAAGTTACGGCCCTTTGAAGTTTCCCCATGTTTGTATAGGGAAGCCATGCGTTTGCAATGTTTTCCGCCCACGCGCTACGGGAAATACCCGTGGTGTGCGTTATTTAGAAAATTTCTCAAAATTGGATTATAGGTTGTTTGCTTGCTTTGTACGGCTCTACTGTGCATCCTAGGTGTATTACGTGGTTTTCTGACGACCTTGACCAACTTTTTGACAAAATTGAAGTTTAGGCTACCTACTTGTATTGTATGGTTCTACTGCATCCAGCTCGATTATATGGGCGTTTCTGGACAAATTTTTTTCTGCTTAGTGTGTAGGCTTGCTTGTTACACACTAAGTAGAAAAAAAAAGAAATAATTCATGGAGGAACTGGGAACACTTGGGGACGTAATTTTTATATGGGCACGCAGAATGGGTCAGAATACGAAATTTGATGGCGGGGAATTTTGATTCACACCTTAGAATTAAAGTTATGGCACTTTAAAGTTTTCTCATATGTTTGCATAGGGAAACCATGCGTTTGCAATGTTTTCCGCCCACGCGCTACGTGAAAAACGGGGAATACCCGTGGTGTGCGTTATTTAGAAAATTTCTCAAAATTGGAGTATAGGTGTGGCTTCACGGGCCAGTGCTTGGACATCAGGGTCTGGGACTTGGCCGAGGTGATAGGTGGGCGTGTCCCGGACGCGGTGGTGACCTTTGAACATGGCCAGGAGGCTTTGGGGGAGTGGCAGGAGGTCAAAGGTGAGGCCATGTCAGTTAATGAGGCACTGTACACCGGTGCGATCGAGGGGACCGTACGGCTGGATGGAAGCTGATGATGGTTTGAAATGGATGTGGTTGCGATGACGTCTTGTTACCCCGCCCATACAGGAAATGAGGTGAGCTCTTGTGTGGGCGGTGTGGCAGAACGGCCTCCAAGTGTTTGTGTGTGTTTTGGCCTTGAGGAAGCTGTGTTTTAATTGGGATTGACTGTGGGCTTCCGGTGGACATCCGGTGGCCAGTCGGCACTTGATTGAGAATGGTGGCCCTTGAGGCACGGGGTGGTGCTGTTTTGGGCGTGGTCTGGCCCCTCCCTTCCAGCTCGGCTTCCGGTCCATTGAGGATATTAAATGAACACTTCCGGCTCTAGCAGCCACACCCCTGAGACCTGGGCAATTAAAAAGGTGTGGTTACACAACATGCACCTCACTAATGACTTTGATGTGGTTTAGGTGTCATATTCCCCACCTCACGCCCACGCAATTTAATGATACCTTAAGTCAACCTTCAAAAACAATAAAACAGCCTGGGGGTATAAAAGGCCAAAATTTGAACTACCGTATAGCGGGAAATTTTCGAGGGAGAAAACTTTCGCGGATCGATAGGAAAGGAGCATTTCGCGGAGAAAACTTTCGCGGAATGTTAAAAGTGGTCGCATAATGGGTGTGGCATGCCTAGAATTTCGTGGAGAAAACTTTCGCGGATGGCTGAAAAATCACGAAATTCGTGAAAGTTTTCTCCCTCGAAAATTTCCCGCTATACGGTATGACTTAAGGCCAGGCAAACTGAATTAGCAGTTTATCAGATTTCAAGCTAGCCTGGCAAGAAACGCTAGGTTCGAACTCGCAATCGCCGAGGCCACGCCCTTCTATTGCAGCGTTCGAGGGGGCGGAGCCAAAGTGCCATATAGTCAATCTGAATCTGAAATTTTTTGAGAAAATTTGGGTGGTTACGATAATCTGCAAATTCAATTTGCCTGGCCTTATAGTTATACTCATTAGATAGTTCATGGTAAAATTAAATCTGGGTTTTGGGTTAGCAGGGTTAATTTGGCCATAGATGAATTCGGCAGGGTAAGTAGGTAGGGTTGGGTTTTGGCTATCGTATGGTTAGCAGGGTTAGTAGTTCGGCATGCAGGGTAGGTAGGTAGGGTTGGGTTTCGGCTATCGTATGGATAGCAGGGTTAGTTGGGCAGGGTAGGTAGGTAGGGGTTGGTTTTCGGTTATTACTATAGCTAGCAGGGTTAGTATCATTGGTGTTTGGTGTATACAATTGTGACAAAATGGGTTCCAGCAGCAGTGGCAGTGGTGGTGTGCTTGGTTTGGAAGCTGATCTTTATAACTTGTCAATGAGATGAGTGGGTGGAGCTAATCAGCGTGCAAACACTTCAATTGTCCGCATGCGCACAATCATCTGCTGTGCAAGCTTAATGCTTGGCATTTATATTTACCACTGGGAGAATTTTAAGTCAAAGTTCAAATTTTGGCGTTTTGTACTGTTTTTGATAGCTAATAGTTGAGGTATACATAAAATAAATCTAAGTCAAACTACCGGTATGTTGACTTAAAATAATCCCATGTATAACACATAGAGTAGATGACTTAATTCAGTCCCATGTATAACCCATGGGATCCTTGACTTAAATCAATCCCATGTATAACCCATGGGATTTCCTTTAATTTTAAGTATTCTAATGTACGACCGTCTTGCTTGGTTACAACGGTTTAATATTATATGCATTGTAGATAATGGTGCGTGTGACTTTTATCCAGTCAGGTGGTATAGTATTATAATAGTTATAGCATGGTTGCCTGGCAACGTCAACTACCCTTGTCCTTGGCCTGCGCCCTTGGATTCAGGTTGGTTTACTGCCATAAATTCCTGGCCCCATTCTATAACTAGCTATAATGTATTGTTGAGTAGCTATCACCAATAATATTATTGTAATTATTATATAAATACATGTGCAGGAACAGTAATCAATTTTGAAAGGTCAACACCTATAAGTGAAGGACTAGATCAATTACAACGGATTGCCATAACATCTAGTGTGACAGTCTTCTCTATGTCTTCAATTATCCTTGCCATTTGTGGAATATTGTGTGCTAGATACTGTTGCAAGCGAAAGGTGGTTGAGACTCATTCTCAAGAACAGAATCCAAATCCATGTCAACATGAACAGTTTGATTTAATCATGAATCCAAATGAAGCATATGGTCCACTATGGTAACACAATAATAGTAACTAAAAAACACAATGTCATACACAAGAGTATTGACAATTATTAATTTTTAATCTTAGTTATTGTCTCAAAAACAGAATTTTGAGGTAGAGTGTGATATACAATGTGATCTGTGGATTATACCAAGGCTTCAGATTCACATATATTCAAATATAAGCCGTGGCTACTAATTAATTTCGGTCTTGCTGAAGTGGGGCTACTGATCGAGGGCAGCTTTTATTAATTTTGGAGCGATACCTCCTGCTGTTATTTATACAGTACCATGTTCATACTAATTAAACGTAAGATCTAATTAGCACAAGAAAATTCGCATTCTAGAATTTTAAATAATGTAGCTACCGTATTTATTCGAATACTAGCCGCAGCTGCTATTAATTTCAGCCATGCTGGAGTGCCAGGCTACTAGTCAAGGGCGACTTTTATTAAGGTCACTCCAGTATGATTAGGCCACTCCAAATTAATCATTAGTTTCTGATCACCTGCCCACATATTTTGAAAAGCCAATGCAATTTATGAGGACTATAATGATATTCATAGTAAAAATGACGTAAAACGACGTATTGAGTCACATGATACTCTGATCTATACCTCGAATTCATTGCCTGCTGTTGAACTGTCTGTGTACTTGAACAGCTCGTAGCATGGGCTGTGTGTGATGATAATCAGGCTGTTGTTTATACTCGAGATTTGCTGACCATGCATCTGTGGTATGATTTAAGTACTTACTCTTCCTGTCTTAATTTAATTAGTCATAGTCCCATAGCATCCACCTGCCCGCATGTACTTGAGACAACTGGTGTGACCGGAAACTGATTGACTTGGAGTGGCCTTATAGTTGTTTCCCATTTCCCGCCCACATCCTTTCCACAGTTTCCAGATCTTATTCTATTATTATAATTTATAGTGTATTAGTATACCCACTCTTATCTCTGTCTAACAGTAGCTTTGGCATGGGTCATCAATGTTGCTGGCACTCTAATACGTATAGTGATAATACCGTAGAATCCCGCGATTACGCCCTCCCTCTCGCATAAGCCCCCCCTGCATTTTTGGCTTAAGTTCCTGCATAGGTAGTTTTGTCTCGCGTATAAGTCCCCCCTCCCTGACTGTAAAATGGAGTCCATAAGTCAATAAAACCAGTAGCTACAGCTAGCAAACGAGCTATTTGTGTCATAATATGCCTTACTTTGTCGTTTTTCTCGAGTTTTGCCCACCAAACAGCCAGAGAGATTGCGCGCCCACGTGGCATTCGACGGTCGGTAATGGTTGTCACACGGAAATGTTAGGATCCCGCGTATAAGCCCCCTCCCCACTTTGCCCAATCCTGGGGGGTGGGGGATAATCGCGGGATTCTACGGTAATGAACCGCCTGCCCACATGCCCCCCTGCAGGCAGGCTTTCTGATGAAAGCGGAAACAGTGAATCACATTCAACCTAATTTGGAGTGACACCTCTTGGTGACATTGACACAATAGACTCAATTTTCAGGACTGATTTTCGAATATTCGAGATAGATGATCAATAAATAAGCAGCAGAACCAAGCCAAGGACGTTTTCTGCCATGTTTTTTGCCTCGAACTAACGCAGCTTGCGATCGTGGCCATGCCCACTTAATTGTATTCGCACATGCGTGCAGGGGTGTGGATAAAATTACACTATTTAGATAACCATGCCCATTCTAACTGGCAGGAAAGAGTGTAGGGGTACACTCCTTCCTGCCTGAACGGAGGCAGGCATAGTTTAAATTTAGTGTGGGGGTACACTTGGACCTTGCCTCCATTTTTCAGGCAAGGGGTACACTCCTTTGAATATAATATATATATATAATGGGGCAACAAAGAGTGTGGGGGTACACTCTTTCCTGCCTACTATACTTAGGCAACAAAGAGTGTACCCCCACTCCTTCCTACGCAATTTGAATATTATATAATATACAAGTATGTTTGATGTCACAATCATGGAATAATGGCTAATATGCATGAGTTATTCAAGCACACAAAATCTCATCTCTCTAGCTGTACATATGTATATGCAGCAGCACAAACTTTGAACCTATTAGTGTTACTTCGTAGACCACACACTTCGATGCAGGTCAATAGCAGCTGTTCGAACTCGCCACTGCAATGGCAACGTCCTCGCTCTGTCGGATCTACCACCAGGATATGATGAAGAACAGACCTCATCTCTCGCTTCGCTCGAGGCTCGGTGGCCTGCTGAGCAGGCCTCTCGGCGCTTTGCGCCGTTCATTCGAGAATGCATCTCCATGGCCACCCTTGTTTGTGCACACGGCACTGCAATTCTGACCAATCGTGGGCCTTCTGAACTTGTAGAAGAGCGCATCTTTTATGCACTCCAGGTTAGGACACAGACTATACAAGAAAAATGATCGTCTGAAAAATATTTTTCGTTGTATAATATTATAGTGTAATTATAATGGGGCAACGAAGAGTGTGGGGGTACGTACACTCTTTCCTGCCTAGCTACTATACTTAGGCAACAAAGAGTAGGGGTACACTCTTTCCTTCCCCTAACTACTAACTGCCCCTAACTATGGGCAGGAAAGAGTGTGGGGGTACACTCTTTACCCCTACACTATAGCTCTTTCCCGCCTACTATACTCAGGCAACAAAGAGTGTGGGGGTACACTGTTTCCTGCCTAATATACTCTGGCAACAAGTGTGTGGGGGTATACTCTTTCCTGCCCATAGTTAAATTAATTAAAGAGGCAGCAAAGAGTGTGGGGGTACACTCTTTACCCCTCCACTCTTTCCTGCCTACTATACTCAGGCAACAAAGAGTGTGGGGGTACACTCTTTCCTGCCCATAGTTAAATTAAAGGGGCAGCCTGAAAGAGTGTGGGGATACACTCTTTCCTGCCTACTATACTCAGGCAACAAAGAGTGCGGGGGTACACTCTTCCTGCCTACTATACTCAGGCAGAAAAGATTGCAGGGGTACACTTTTTACCCCTACACTCTTTCCTCATGCAGAAATTCGAAAAGATTAACTCACACACACTCTTTACTGCCCCTCTAATTTAACTATAGGCAGGGGCAGGAAAGAGTGTACTCCCGCACTCTTTGCTGCCCCTTTGATTGCAGAAAAGAGTGTAGCTACCCCTAGCTGCACTCTTTGCTGCCCCTTTAATCGTAAGGGAAGAGTGTACCCCTGCAGTCTTTGCTGACCCTTTAATCTAACTATGGGCGGGAAAGAGTGTACCAATACACCCTTTCCAGCCTGAAAAACAGAGGCAAGGTTCAAGTGTACCCCCATACTAAATTTAGACTATGCCTGCCTCCGTTTAATAGGCAGGAAAGAGCGTGGTGGTAAATACTGGAGCGTGTGATGACCTTCACCAGAAAATCACTCATTGACAATAGTTAAAAATCGTGATTATTATATTTAGCTTTTACAAACGTGCATATGGTAGACTCATTTTTCACAAAATTAAATAATATTTGAGATATAATGATTATACGCAGGGTTATGTACATTTTGGTGTAAATTCACAAACACTAGCTAGCTGCCTTTATACCTAAAGGGAAGATTTTATGCCATCATAACCGTTCTGTCCCTAACAGAAACATTTTACGCAAAGAATTTCAGCGCATATTCCCTTTTACGCCAACTTAATTCCGAGACATTATTACTAGGGTCCTACCCCCTCCCCTGATGTGGGATATAATGTATAACATAATGGGAAGATTTTACGCCAATGACATGGCTGGCATAAAATCTTCCCATTATGACTGTACACAGTCACAAGGAGCAGATACTACACTGTCTGAAAGGAGTAAAAAAAACTTAAGTAGCTATCACGGACATTTGCAACATGACCTTTGCCCTTTTAAGCACAGTAACATCATAATATTTGATCAACAATGCCAGCAATATTTACACATAGGCGGCGGAAGCATATTGAATGTAAGATGATCCGCGAGTGCAACATTTTAAGCCACGCCTACTAATTAGCAATAACGCGTTCGTGAAAATGAAGAACAATTATGGACAGCAGGCAAAAAACAGTCGATTTCAAGGAAAGCAACAATGAAACTAGCATATTTTTGACTCAGAAATGATAAAAGGCTCTTGCAGACTCTGTACTGGTAAAATTGACAAGTTCGTTGTATTTTACTTAGTACAAGGTAAAAGTGGGTGTGTCAGCATTGAAAAAGTGGGGGGGGGGGGGGGGGGGGGCCATGCCCCCCCTGACCCCCCCCTCCCCGGTTCCGCCGCCTACGTTACAGTGATATGTTTTTTGAAATGACCATCTATGGCTACGTATTTGATTGGCAGGGGTGGGGATTAAATTAAACTATTTCAATGATTAACCCTCGGTGCATGCACCGCAGGGTTACGGCATGTTATTATTATTATTATTATTAATGCTTTACAGCTTCCATATAGCTGAAGGTCTGTTACAGAATTGTAACAGCCTGACATGTACAGGGTGATAATATAATAAAACATAGATATTATAATGATAAAACTGCTACATACCTCGTTTGCGAGTCCAAAGTGCAGGATTATAAAGTTCCTTATGGCGTTCCAAAGCCTTAATTTATGTAGATTTCTCTGAAAATGCTTCGTTCGCCAGTTTTGACGTCATTTGCTGATTCTAAGCTTCTTGACTTCTCCCGAGCTAGTGATAGCATGATTTTATGAGAAAATTGTGTGTCGCATGCTATGTACGTCTATTAACCCTCGGCGCATGCGCATTAGGCACGATTGCAATCCTGGTCACCACCGCCACCTCAATTCCTTGCTCAGTCCACTTGCGAGCTTTCGACGATCATGGGATGACAGTGCACGTGGCTTCTTTTAGTTCTAAGGGTATGTATGCTTAGCTGCCAATTGCCATGACATTCTTGTGGTACCCTTTGACTCCCTGGCTTGTATGCATAATTATAATATTATTGTCATGAGTACACTCGTTCTTGCCAGTTACTATCAGGAAGACAAGAGAGTACAGAGGTACACTCTTTCTTGCCTGTTAGCAAACTGGGAGAGAAGAGTGCAGGGGTACACTCTTTCTTTCCAGTATTAGGTAGATTCGGGAAAGCATTAGTGTGCATGAGGGTACAAAGTAACACTCCATCTTTCTTGCTTGTTAGTAAACTGGGAGGGAAGATCTAGAGTGCAGGGCTACACTCTTTCTTTCTGGTATTAGGTAGAGCATTTATAGTTTCACTTTATTTCAAAATTTCATTCTGAGTTGCTGCTGCAGAATGGTTATCTCTAGCTCCAGAAAGATATCAAAGCAGGAGATAAGTCCTCATATAAGAGACAGCTTAGTTTGACTGATAGATTGACTCCATCAACAAAGCTAATATTATAATCATCACAGATTGAATCAGATAAGCATGCATACTTAAAACATCATGTATTTGTTGCCAAGATCCCTCCAAAATTCTTGCCACTGAGCATGTACAATCACGCATAACCACAGGTATATGTATCAGTGTATGTGAGCACATGCACCTTGTATTTCCCAGCAAATCCCTGACACTAAGCTATTGAGCATGTGCAGCGTATACCACAGTAGTGATGTGGTCACCATGCATCTGTATCTTTTTCAAACAGTTCCAGGCCAAAAGGTTCTTGAGACAAAGAATTAAAAGTAAGACTCAGTTTATCCTCAGATTTTTACACTTATATTAATATTGTTGCATACAAACCTTGGATAATAAGTAGCTACATGCATGGTTGTATTATGTACATTATAGTAAAAAAGTTTAACGGGGTCAAGTTTTTGCAGAAGGCCTATCTTCGTGGGCCTAATTTTCATGGATAATAATTAAACTTAATACCCATGAAAAGCAAGAAAATTGGACCCACTATACAGGCATACATGCATATGCACATTAGCTTGACCCTTCTCTCTTTTTCTTCTGCTCACCAGACTAAGCCATAAATAATATTATTATGTTATTAGCAAAACTGTTGTTATTAATATATCTGATTCCATAATGATTGTATTAGCTTAATGTGCTTTCTATACATACTAAAATAATATTTTTATCCTGATAATCCTTCTCCTTTGTGATGATACATGGGAATGAATTACGTCAACTTCACCTAATTACAGGGACTCCTCATGGCGTAAATCCTTAATAAAATTGCTTGGTGATGTCTATAGGATTTACGCACTTCTTGTGAAAATTTCTATGTATTATGCTTGGAAATCCCTGGTCCTTTGATATACACATGAATCACATCAAATTCAACCAATTACAGAGGCACCTTACGGTGTAAATTAATCCTTAACAATTGATTACACATCTGTCCATACATGGGGAGGATTTATGCATTTCTCATTAAATACCAGTCAGATGGGATTTTACTCTAATGGAAAAGACATAAATCATTCCCATGTATATAAACTTTAAACGATTAGCTTTTGGGGAATTTGCGCCATTCAAGAGACGGAAATCCTTCCCATGAATGTCTCATGGAAGAGTGACGTAAATCAATCCGGACTCATGAGTCACTCATGAGTTTGGTGATGTAAACCCTTCCCATGAGTCATCACTCATGGGATCTTCCATTTTACGTATCTTTCTATCTGACCCACATTGAACACTTCTTTGGGCGCAGAGGATGCGGATTGTCATGTGACTGTTATGACAACACATCGTTTTGGCAACGCATCAACTGCTCTCATGAGCAGCAATAGCTGGCTATAGTGCCGTATCACATGATAATCACACGTAAGCCACATGGCGCGATATAGCATCATTCCCAGACCCCACCACACATGCAAGGAAAGGGTTTGGGGGCATTGCTGGCATTTTCTTGGTCTTATGCACCATCACGTGACTGCATGTGCTCCAATACAAACCTATGCAAATAATCACGATCATTGAGCTTGCAGAACCAAGAATCAGTGCCAATGTCCCCAGACCCTTTCCTCCTTTTGGGGGTGGGATCTGGGAATGAGACTAGGCATGATGGAATTCAGATATGCCATGTCAGCAAGCCCAAGAATCACTTGATGTGTACCACACCCTTGGGGGTGAAACTATCAGCCTTCGGTGCAATATATCGCATAGATTCCTTGTGCCCATTACTGTTACATCATATTATATTAAAATTATAGTTGTCCGTCCGTCCGTCTGTCCGTCACGGAGGGTCAGCGGAAGTAATTTGACCTCGCAACACAAGAGGCTATCTCGAGCATTAGAAGCTAGAATCAGGCGATCTCTGTGAGCGCCAGCCTTGGCACTAGCTACAGGCACGAACATATTATAGTTCTTAGACGGATTGTACAAAACCAAGCAACAAATGAACTTACATTCAGTGGCCTGCAGTTAGGTTAGCAGCTCGATTCGTGAGAAGTCGTTTTCCTAGTGGTCATCGCGGAGGTAGTAAATTCTGATTTTGACTTCTTGCGTTCTCAAGTCTAGCGAGAGGAGCTGCGACCAAGCTAACGACTTTTTTTGACGGTTGATTGATTTAGCCATGTGCTCTAACAGGATGCTATAAATGCGCATGCTCAATAGAATGTTCCAGAACATAGGTAAAGGGCGGTTTCAGCCACTTTGCAGTTGCAGTAATTATACTAGCACTCTGGCCTGTGGCTGTGCACCCTATCATAGAGTCGGTAGACTCTATAAGTAGGGATGGCCCGGATATGCCATATATGTAATACATTGCAAATCTCCAAATATCTCAAAATAGGTAATTTTGTGAAATTTCTAAGTGTGAAAATCAGAATCTCCAGCAAATTATCTATCTAACAAGACCAAGATCATTCATCAAATCAATTGTATATGCCAGAACCAGATGTTCAAAAAAATGGCCATTTCTCAATCTTTCTTTCTTTCTTTTTCATTATCAGGGCTAGCTCAGGACTGCCTTAATCGCTCATCTTAGTTCGAGTATAAATCCACTCCATTTTGTAGCGCGCAGTGCAGTGGCACGCAAGTTCGGCATTATCTCGACCTGAGTTACATAATAGTGGGTGTGTACGGCGCATTGATAATTGGGTGTATCTGATACGCCATTTTGAAATAAAATGCGCATGCTCGGAATGTGTTGCCATGGTGAAGTCATGTGACAGCGCCCCCTCCCCCAGGCGAGCTCAAGCGCTCCTCGAGCTGCGAGCTGAGGCCGAGGCGAGCTAGCTATATACTCGCTACCAAGCGCGTGCAGCAGCGCGCTGGATCGATCATGGATAAGAAGGCGCAAGGCTCGGGGAGCGGTAAGGCGCTAGGCTAGGCATAGGCGAGCTACTCAGTCGCTAGCGCGTGCAGCGCTCAGAATGCTCCGCTGGAAAGGATGATAGTCATAACGGCGGCGACTCTTGAACTGAGGCTCGAGGCGCAACTGAGGCTCGAGGAGCAGTAACGTACAGATCACAGAATTATGCCGAGTAGCTGCTGCTAACAATAAAATTTAGAGCTTGATTTTCTCCCTAAACGGAAGAGTCTCATCACTACTTGGGCCGCCTAAAACAGCCTTCTTGCTTCATCACATAGGAATATGAACGCAAGTTAACGTGACGAGAGGCGTGGCTACGAAACTTCGGCACCTCCCATCGTCCACTTAATTAGAAGTTGCATGTAAGATGGTATTGATAAAATGCACTATGTGCAATAAAAAAAGAACAGGAACAAGTATAAAAACAATTGAATAAAATTGAAGGATGAAGTAGGGATGGCAGGATCAAAAAGTACACAAACAAGATTTGTAAGGGATAATCGCATCTACTATACATCCCTACGCTTGCTTTCAAGTTGAGGGATGCAAAAAAAAACAAGTAATAATGCATGTGATTGAATCAAACTGACCATCCCACCATCATGACAACTAGGAATAACCTGAATGTCTTCCACATACTTCACTCGACAAGTATGTTGACATTAATAAGTGCATAATAATAAAGAAAAGCAAGTGTAGGGATGTATAGTAGATGCGATTATCCCTTACAAATCTTGTTTGTGTACTTTTTGATCCTGCCATCCCTACTTCATCCTTCAATTTTATTCAATTGTTTTTATACTTGTTAAATAGAAAGAGTAGAGGCACAGTATGTGTGCATGCGCATGCTCAATAGAATATTCCAGAACCGTACAGGTAAAGGGTGATTTCAGCTACTTGCATGCCTAGCAGTGGCCGGCCATGCCTTCGTAATTAGAGTACGTATACGTAGTCACTAAGTGGCACAGTGTTCAACTGAGACTTATTGAGTACATACATATCTGCTACTTCGTGGATTCCTAACTGATGTCAAAATACAACAATCATGTGCAGCAGGGGGCGAGCGAAGCGAGCCCCCCTGCTTGTAATAATTATATAGAATATTTTACCTCCCTCTCTATTATGTACTCTTGGTATGATATACTGTAATAATATAACTGAAGCTGACTTGGAAATCCTGCCACCGCAATCTACTGCCATTACTGTCTCCCAGTTCACCACCTCATTCCAAGTCTAATCAAAGAATTTGGCTGCCCACGAGGATGATGATCCTTTTGACATCTCTGTATGTCATGAGTGCCCTATAAGTGTCATTTCTGAGTCATAGCTGAGTCCACCTGTTATTGATCCTCCAGTCTTCTACTATGAGAAAAATAATACTCCTGGTGTTTGCGTTGAGCATAGTGATGGCTCATTTAGTTGGTCGCGTGTGAAGATCAGGAGTGTGGTGAAAGTCGGTGATGTTGATTCAGTGACAGTGTAGTCCACTTAAATCGAATCTCGAAATCCATGAGAAATATTTGAATTAAACGAAAATTTGAATTACAGAGATCCATATAAACCACTGTATTGAGACTCTGCAATGATTATTAGTGGAGCATTCAGCCACATATGAACCTTTAGAATTATTCTGAAGAGTGATTTTGGTAATAGATACTTATAGTTTCATATTTCAAGGAGAATTGTAGTGATCTTCATATGTGACCTTCCTTGACAAAACCAACCATATTGCGCTAACAACCGATTTTTAGTTAGGCCACCATTACCAAGTACAACCTTTGAACTATTGCTCCTGCAAATTTGAAGTATCTAGCCCGTGTAGTCATGGAGATATGAGCCAAAATGTACCCGGATCGCCCGTAATAAAAATGTGCAGCAAGCTCAATGAAACATTGCTACGTACGTTGCACGCGAAAGTCCGTATACTCGCCGTTTATGCAAAGTATGTAGCCACGCCCACTAAGGCAAAGAGCCAGATGGCGGCCAAAACGTTGGAAAGAAAGCAGCAGCCGGCATTTTGATGGAAAAGAACGAAAAGACAAGCGTATCTATAGATCGTTAGTACACAAAATCGAAGAAAGAAGTGTCTGGAGACAGTTTTTTCTGTGCAGCTGCCGTGCTTGCCTACCTGCAACTATGGCAACGGCTCCGTATCATGCAGAAGGGTGCAGTAATGGCTAATTTACTAATTAGACTAAATTTGATACATATTTGATTGTCAAATAGTATAATATACTAGTTGATAGCTGTTGAAATATCAATTATCTAAGAAGCAAACATAGGAATATATCAAGCAGAGAGTATAATTTGTCTAATTTGTATATTTACATTTATGTATTGTATAATATTGTGTCAAACTTGTCAATTATATGTTTAAACGCCTGGACCCCCCTGCCAAACCGTAGTTTTGTTTAAATGCCTCGACCCCCCTGCCAAACGTAATTTGTTTAAACACCACTTCCCGGTACCCCCTGACAAACCGTAGTTTTGATTAAATGCCTCGACCCCTCCCTGCCAAACGTAATTTGTTTAAACGCCACTACCTGGTACCCCGACAAACCGTAGTTTTATTTAAATGCCTCGACCCCCCTGCCAAACGTAATTTGTTTAAATGCCATTTCCCGGTACCCCCTGACAAACAGTAGTTTTGTTTAAAATGCTTCGACCCCCCTGCCAAACGTAATTTCTTTAAATGCCTCGCCCCCCTCCTAAACCTAAACGTAATTTATTTAAACACCACTACCCCCTGACAAACCGTAGTTTTATTTAAATGCCTCAACCCCTGCCAAACGTAATTTGTTTAAACGTCACTACCCGGTACCCCCTGACAAACCGTAGTTTTGATTAAATGCCTCGACCCCCCTGCCAAACGTAATTTGTTTAAACGCCACTACCCGGTACCCCCTGATAAACTGTAGTTTTGTTTAAATGCCTCGAACCCCCTGCCAAACGTAATTTGTTTAAGCGCCACTACCCGGTACCCCCTGACAAACCGTAGTTTTGCTTAAATGCCTCGACCCCCCTGCCAAACGTAATTTGTTTAAACACCACTACCCCCTGACAAACCGTAGTTTTGTTTAAATGCCTCGACCCCCTACTGAATGTATAAAGTTGTATTTAAAAGCCTCAACCACCTTGCCAAATGTAATTTATATAATTGTAATGCATTTTGACATTCCAAATTATACTGTATATTGTCAAATTGCTATATATTTTATGTATCAAGTTAGTGTCAAGTTTATCTAATTATACAAAATATACAAATTAGACAAATTTGACACCCTCTATACGCTATAGTTGAGTTATGCATATGTATTATTGTATATGTATACTATAATGCAATTTGACTTTCCAAATTATACTGTATATTGTCAAATTGCTATATATTTTATGTATCAAATCAGAGTCAAACTTACTATATTATACAAATTAGATAAATTTGACACCCTTTACACAGCTATACCTAGTTAAGTTAATTACAGTATATATAGTATAATGCAATTTGACATTCCAAATTATACTGTATATTATCAAATTGCTATATACTTTATGTATCAAATCAGTATCAAACTTAATGTACTACAAGTATAAAAACAATTGAATAAAATTGAAGAATGAAGTAGGGATGGCAGGATCAAAAAGTACACAAACAAGAGATATCACAACTACTATACATCCCTACGCTTGCTTTTCTCGACTGTTATGCACCTTAGGCTATTAATTTAATGTCAACGTGTTTGTTGAGTGTGGTATATGGGAGACATTCAGGTTGTTCCCTAGTTGTCACGATGGTTTGGGTTTATCAGTTTTGATTCAATCACATTGTTACTGGTTATTTTTGCATCCCTCAAAAAGCAAGCATAGGGATGTATAGTATAGTTGTGATATCTCTTGTTTGTGTGCTTTTTGATCCTGCCATCCCTACTTCATTCTTCAATTTTTTTTTATACTTGTTTCTGTTCTTTTTTAATGCACTTAGTGTAATTTATCAATGCCATCTTACATGGGTTGCTCACAATTTTTGTCCAGTGTAATTAAGTGGAAGATGGGAGGTACCGAAGTTGCGAAATTCGTAGCCACGCCCCTCATTAACTAGCGTTCATATGCCTTGTATTAATATGATGAAGCAGGCTGACAAAGAAGGCTGCTTTAGGCGGCCCAAGTAGTGATGAGAGTCAGACTCTTCCGCTTATGGAGAAAATAAAGTTCTAAGTTTTATTGTTGGCAGCAACTAGCTACCCGGCATAATTTATAGCTACTGCTCCTGGAGTCTTGCGATGGTATGATATCTATGATCGATCTAGCGCTGCACGCGCTAGCGAGTAGCTCGCCTATGCCTAGCGCCTTACCGCTCCCCGAGCCTTGCACCTTCATACTCATATCCATAATCGATCCTAGTCTCGCGCAGCCAAACTCTTACACCTCGGGTGTAAGAGTCTGGCTGCGCGAGACTAAATCGACCCAGCGTACCGCTGCACGCACTAGCGATAGCGTTAGCGCTAGAGCTAGCTAGACCATAGATATTATAGACTACGTAAACGGGATTGGAAACTGCTCACGTGAGCTATAGAACGTGTACGCGCACTCCGTGTTATGGTTTGCATTCTTGGATAGACCCGTTGCTATGACAATTTGAGCAAAAAATGGCCGAAAATGGCGACCGCAGTGCACTTATCGACTAATAGCAGCGAAATGACAGTAGTTTTGAACATCAACAAAGCTTATCCCAGTGAAGGAGTCCCTACTCTAAACGTGGCCAGCAAGTTCGAGTTTCCGAGGTCTCTCTGGTCTACGCTACAGTCCCACAAAGTCCAAGAAGCAAAAATGGCCGATTTTTGGGCCTTTTCACGGCCTGCTCACTCACAGAAGACAGCGCATCAAGTGTCAAAACGGTCACAAGTAAGACAGCGCATCCCAAGATGGTGGAAAGGGAAAAGCCACTGCACCGATACACTGAAATAAACAGTTTTCAACAGTTCTTGACCAGCCATTATTGATTCTTGGACTTTGTAGGACTGTAGCGTAGACCAGAGAGACTTCGGAAACTCAAACTTGCTGGCCACGTTTAGAGTAGGGACTCCTTCACTGGGATAAGCTTTGTTGAAGTTCAAAACTACTGTCATTTCGCTGCTATTAGTCGATAAGTGCACTGCGGTCGCCATTTTTGACCATTTTTTGCTCAAATTGTCATAGCAACGGGTCTATCCAAGAATGCAAACCATAACACGGAGTGCGCATACGCGTATACGTACGTTCTATTGCTCACGTGAGCAGTTTCCAATCCCGTTTACGTAGTCTATAATATCTATGGCTAGACTAGACTATAGACCTCTGGACCTCGCCTAGGGCCAGGCGCAGTCACATGACTTCACCATGGCAACCTATTCCGAGCATGCGCATTATATAAAAAAATGGCGTATCAGACACATCCAATCATTAATGCGCCGTACACACCCACTATTACGTAACTGTCAAAATAATCCCAAACTAGCGTGCCACTGCACTGCGCGCTACAAAATAGAGTGGATTTATATGAATACTAAGGTGAGAGGTCCAGACAGTCTTGAGTTAGCCCTGGAAATGAGAAAGAAAGAAAGAAAGATTGAGAAATGGCCATTTTTTTGAACATCTGGTTCTGGCATATACAATTGATTTGATGAATGATCTTGGTCTTGTTAGATAGATAATTTGCTGGAGATTCTGATTTTCACACTTAGAAATTTCATAAAATTACCTATTTTGAGATATTTGGGTATTTGTAATGTATTATATATATGGCATATCCGGGCCATCCCTACTTATAGAGTCTACCGACTCTATGATACAAAATATGCAAATTAGACAAATTTGACATCCTATTACTCATGATTATTTTGACAATCCAATGGTATAGTTTGTCAAATTATTATCTAATTAATGTATAAAATTAGTGTCAAACTTATCTAATGGTAACTGTACTATAGCTACCATAAAATTGACAAAATATACTGGCAAAATCAAACTTTATCTTAATTTGACAAATCAAATGAGTATAAAATACGTATAATATCATTGATAATACACAGAAGAGAAGTTATACACATGTAGAGTCAAATAGCATTTATAAGGTAAAATTAGCCAAAATTGCACCAGTCTCGTATCATGGACGGTCAATGTTAGCTACACGGCTGACTTCTTCGAGCCATATCTAAGTAAGTATAGCGTTCTAGAAGTTACGAAGCAGATTTTTGTGTAGAGGAATGATTCCTCTACCGATCTATGCCAAAAAGTGAAAAATGATAATTATCACCTTGGGCAACTAAATAGGCCTGTATCTCAGATTGATATCCAGCGTAATACAGTTGGTTTTGTCGTGGACGGTCACATATGATCTACGTTCTGTATTTATAGAAATATGTGTACTTTTGTATGCTAAAGCTGGCTGTAATTTTTCTAATTAAGCGAAAAGACCAGTTCAAATTATTTATGTATTAGCTCTATGTAGGGAATCTGAAAGGATTTGAATTAGACGAGAATTCGTCTTAAGCGGATTTGAATTAAGTGGACTACACTGTATTGGTATTGATGAATGTTTCTCTTTGTCTTACATCCACGAGGAGTACCAAACAGAATGGTACTGATAAGTCTCTAAAATTCATAATAGCTATTTGCCAACCAATATGCTCAGAATGTAACAGAATCACTCTAAAAGATGTGAAAATCCCAAATTTCATAAAGGAGCATGCCCCCAGATCCCCCTAGATTTTGGTGGGATAGCTACTGAATTGCCAGTTGTCAGTCCCCACACTCCAAAGAATCTTTTTACGCCACTGGTATGTGTTTACCCATGGCCATCCATAGAGACCTTTCACTATTTTGTACAGATTTTGCACAAGTGTCTAGAGTACTGACATTTGATGCAGAGCGTACCACTGACTCTGTTGCCATTGGAATATTGAATGATTTTGAGAAAGAAATTGTGAATGAAACAATTGACCCTCAGCTATCCTTTGTTGAAGAGGAGAGAGGTGGTGGTTTAGTACCAGGTTTAGTACCAGGTTTTGAGGTTGAGACTCAGGAAGATGCATTCATTGTACATAGGATGCGCAAGCGTCTGAAGTCAAAGTCTACATGTAGATCGTGGTCAAAACTTCTTAGTAGTCTTTATTATTATGTCTACAGTACTACTGTTGCACGTTTGGTGGTATATGAAACATATTATTATACTAATAGTGTATAGGTATTGGGTGGGTGTGCCCAATAATATAGGCGTGTCCAACATGCTCGCACAATTTGTAGCTCCCCTGGCAATTGCCTAGGGTTAATTAAGAAAGAAACAGGCCCATTTTCGCTGTCTTAGACCATTTTATCCCACATACATTCACTTAAAATTAATGTTGAGAGTTGCCATTCTTTCATATAACCTACCCTTGCTGCACACGCATGTAAAGATTCCTACTATAATATTA
Organism: Cliona cf. orientalis; assembly: GCA_963930775.1. Lineage (NCBI taxonomy): Eukaryota > Metazoa > Porifera > Demospongiae > Clionaida > Clionaidae > Cliona > Cliona cf. orientalis. The sequence goes on from OZ005690.1 coordinate 6,744,990, forward strand.
TAATATTATTATACAATAATTAAATATCATGCAGTGCGAGTATGCATACATGTTACCTATGCATGTTTCAAAATTTTAACTCTCTCTTTACCAAAAATCTTACTTAATATTCGAAAATGAATCGTGTTTAATTAAACCTAGAAAAATATGGAAGCTCAAATTGAAAGTATTATTATCAAACAAAAATACAATTCAAAATTCAATAATTAGTTGACATTGCTTAATCACATATTGTACATACTTCACACTCCAAATCAAAATTCCGATTTTTAACTTAAAATAAGCTCTAGCACTAATTCAAAGTCTGCACTTTACTTAATACAAAAATAGTAGTAACATACAATATTATTTGTCAGAGTTAGAATGCTATAGTCACAAACCTTAGATGGTGGCTTTAATACGCTATAGGAGAGTGAAAGTGTGATTATTAAAACCTCTGGAATCATGAGTCTACACTAAGACCACCAGAAGTCCATATACGTACAATCCATTTTAATGTCAACGTGCAGTTTACATGGCACCTATGGAGGTTAATGATATGCATGCCAAGTACGTGGGGTCAAAAATAGTGCATGTCTATGTACAACTGTATCTTCTAGTTTGAGTTAGCTATTGTTCTATCTAAAGTACCATTGAAAAGAAGAAGAGGAGAGCTTCACATTGATATCAAGAACAAGACTAAGCGTGCCGAGATGATCATGTAGTAGAGATGAACCAGTTTTCAGCCGCGTATGGCTGATGGCATCATTGAATTCGAGGCAAATCTGCAACACTCACACCAGCGCTAGGGCACTTGGTCAACAACTAGGTAAGTACCAGAGCAGTTGCTCTGCTGAATCCAGAGTCTTCCAGGACCACTCAGCCACCATGAGCACTCTATGAAGATCTATCACTTTATCCTGTTCTATTTTCTTGGTGCTAGCTAGCTAGACCGTCAACTAAAGAAAATACTAAACTAACTAGATTATAGCTACCAACTCTTCGTCTTAAGTACTTTCTTTGTGATACATGTAGTTCAACTCGCTTGTCCATTTCTCGATCTCTTCTGGCTGAATGGAATTTTGAATTCGGGGCAAATCTGTAACACTCATTCCAGAACAAAAAAACAAGGCATCCTCAATGTCTGTACCATAGTGCAAGTGTATAGCAGTGGCGTGGAACAGAACCACTCAAGGGGCTTTGAGAAACGAGCATTCGAAAACCAGAAAAATTCATTCTGTCCTGGGCAGGATGCAGTACATGGATATACGGATGTATACGAGATTATTACATGTACCCGCATAATACATACATGCACGTGCGTAATCGTACGCACGAAAACATCATTTCCGTTTTGTCATTAAACTGTAGGTCTTAGTGTAGACTGATACTGTTAGGCCTTCATTTACAAACTTTCCCAAGGGGGGGGGGGGAGCACACCAAGCTAGTATGAGATCAAGTGGGCAAGACTATTTTCCATGCACACAATCTTTAGGTGGGTCTGGAGGCTTGCTCCCCAGGAATTTTTTTACCATTTTGGACTCCCTGAGATTGCTTCTGGTGCACTCTCAGGCACTACATTTTGAATACTTAATATCATGATTGCTATTCACGTTAGGCGATTTCTTGACTTTATGCGTGAGATAATACTAGCTTTATAAGGGGGAGGGGGCAAGAGTTTATCAAGGGGGGGAGGGCAAGCACCCCCCTCTGTCCCCTCCCAAAATGAATTTAGGCACATTTCATGTACAAATGTATGTTTATATACTATTTTGCTAGCACTTGCCATTAGGCCCAAGTACATTTCAGGTAAGCGAACTCAATGTCTGCGTGCTTTCTTGAGTTTCAGCCTCTTTTGACTTAGTCAAAATAATGCATAGTTGGTAAGTGAATGCCAATTCAGCAATGTGAATGATCATATGAGTAGCCACGCATCTTAAATGATATCAGTAGTGTGCATGTATACTTAGACACAACTGTTAATGTTTTTGTTAGGCGCAGCTTACTATTGGGCGTACTTTGCTAGTAAGCATATCCTGTGTGCATGTGCTTAACGTGAAAATATGGTACTGTAGTCTGGTTAATAAGCACACATGCTTATCAAGCACATAATATTATTTTGATAAGCGCATACTTCATTCCTGTTGTTAACTAGAGCACTAAAGTGCAAAACACTCGGCGCAAATGCAGCATATTAAAACAATATATTGTTGATCATTGATATCACTGAGATTGTCAGTTAAGATTGGTGTTTAATGGAATCATTTTCAGGGTTTCATTTAGGATTGTTGTCAAGGGGGGGGGGGCAAACGCGACAATTCCAGAGTTAAGGGGGGGCAAAGACTATAGTATGTTTTTCCATCTGTGAAGAATGACGTTGTGCTCATTAACTTCATTATATTAGGGGGGTCTGGGGGTATGCTCCCGTAAGAAAATTTTTTGAAGGCATTGTGCCACGATATAAGGGCTATTTTTAGTAAATTAGTGTCACACGTGATGTAACCGCGCCCATTAGATTGAAATCTGGCAGCCACTTTTCAATCAATGGTTATAGTTCGCGGTAGCAGAATGCGATCGGTCCAAGAAAGGCTCAAGTGTTGGAGCTGGAAGGTCTTCAGCTAGCGGAGGAAGGTAAAAGATCTATCAGAAGGATGGATGAGACGCGGCTGTGCCAGAGTAGCGTTGTTTTAGTCTAGCTAGATCTACCACGTGCAAGGTAGTATACCACGAGTAGATTTACCTTTAGCGAGCGAGAGTAGGTTGAAAAGTAGACAGAGATACCAGTCCTCTAGCAGCGCCATGAGTAGCTAAGTCCTTTCCTTGTCTTTCGATGGGTTCTGGCATCCACGAGGAGCGCACGACAACATTTTATATGTGCGCTATTTTTGACAACGCGAGTCTGTATACTAGATCTAAATTTAGTAACAATCACCGCTTATATCGTGACACAATGCCTTTAATGTTTCAACCTCTGAGACTGTTTCTGGTGGCTTCTGAGCACTCGAATGGGAAAGTCTGTCAGTAATATCCACTGGTTACCCTTTATTTCAAGTCAGATGTTGCAAGGATGTGGGATGTGTCTCCTACTGCATGTAGCGTGAAGCTTCAGCTAATTTATGGCTTAAACATGAGCAAAATTGCTGCTTTGGACACTTTCACCGTTTAAATCTTTATTTGTGCATGTATTGCATGTATGGATGGTGGCTACTCTCAAGGGGGGGGGGGGGGGGGGGAGTGACCCTCTACGTCCCCCTAAATGAAACCCTGATTTTGTGAAGATGATGTTTTGGGGTGTTCTTGCAGTGCTACTAAATTAAATTGTGCTGATGCAGTGTGTGCCGCGGCTCTGAAATATTAATCATTGAGAGCTGATACTATTATTTATTAACCCTCAGCGCATACGTGAGGGTTACTGTAGTCATTCTGTGTGTGAGTGTGGGCGTGTGGGTGTGTATCTGTTACCACGCTAGCTGCTACATACCTGTTTTGTATGTTGAAAACAAGGTGCCATTAGGCTTTTCGTGGTAGTTTCAAGATATGAATTGTGTGGATTTCGTTGAAAACGCTTTGTTCAAAACATTTGATGATCACCACTGCCTTCTTTGCTTCTTGTCGAACTCTCGATCGATGAAAGTGATAGCAACTGCTTCATTATAAGAAGATTAGTGTGTAGGTCTAGCGGTAGTTCTTATAACTCGACCGACTCATCACTACTCACAGTAGGCTATCAACCACGTTTCTTGGCTTTACTTTGTACTACATCTGCTGATCTGGCATGCACGTGGTAGTACTATATTGTAATAACGTGCAATTAGTATTAGTGCATTCTTGTGGTTATTCTCTACAATACCGTTAATAGCAAGAGTATGTAAATTTAGAGGGAGAGGGAGAGTGTCGAACTTGCATATGCCATGTGTAATACCGTATTTTCTCGTTATTAGACGCATTTCGCTTATAAGCGCATATTCGTTATTAAGCGCATGCATGCTATTTTGTTGGCCTAAGCACTCGTTATTAGGCACATTTCGCGTATAAGTGCATATGTGACCATTGAACTTGATATCTGCACGCTTGCTAGCTTGCCCAGGGCTCCAACTTTTTCAAGTTAGTCGAAACCACGATGGCTACAGTCGATTCTCAGGTTCTTCCATTAATGAACGCCATTTTGACCTGGGTGAATGCAGCAACGTGAACAATCGTGCGATCGATCGATTGGCCATGCCCCTTAAATGTTACCGTGAACGCGTGCATGCGTTCTTGATTTAGCTATTTTTAGTTAGGCGCATCTCGCTGTTAGGCGCACTTCGTTATTAAGCGCAGGTTTTCATGCGCTTAATAGCGGGGAAAATACGGTAGCTCTTTGTATGGTTCATGACCTTTGTAATGATATTCATGTTTGGAGGTCACCTTAATTCATAAACATTACAGCCCAGGCCAGCCACGTGTGCACACACAAGTATACCATAGTAGTGCTAGTGTGTGTGCATGAGTGCTAGTACATTCCAGAGTGACCTCCACAAATGAATATCATTATAAAGGTCATAAACCGTATGAACAGCTGTTACACACGGCATATACGCGGTTTGATACTCTCCCTCTCCCTCTTTATATATTCTTGTTAAACAGTGTTGCTGGCTTACAAATTCGCAACATGTAGACTAGCTATCCTTGGTCTCTTAGTGCTATAAATCTCACAGCCAAAACTTCATTCTCTATAAAGCGTACATCATCTAATAGGCGCATATTTACTTACCACCAAGAGTGATAAGCGCATGAGCTTATTAACCAGACTTTATAGTTTTAACATTAATTCATGTGCATAATGAAAATTTTCAATCATCCTCATTAGCACAATATTGACACAAACGTGGAAGTTTAAGTCGGCAAGGATGAGGTAGTCATATTGAAAATAGTCATCAACTCAATGTTAACTAGTGTAAGTGCACTACATGTACGAAATTGTACATAGATATGAACTCACCATAGCTGCCGCTGTTCCATTTTGTCCTTTAAATTTCTTCCTGAAAGGATTAAAGAACAAATTTTTGGTAAGCTAAAAATTGTCAAGCATACCACTTTGGCGAGGTTTTAACCCTAGGCGCATGCATGAGGGGTACAGTAGTTGTTCTGTGTGTGCGTCTGTTACCAGCGGCAAATTCAGACTTTCTTGAAGGGGGTTTCAAGTATTCCCCTTGCGTGAAATTTTATAAGCCATGCCCACTTTACAGTGAAACCATGCCCATTTTGAGAGAAACTACCAGCCCTATGACTCCATTCTTTTTGAATGAATTTTCTGCTAAAGCATGCTAAGGTGAACCATAGCAGTACCTTTCTTAGTTCTGTAGCCAGAGAGGGGGTTCCATCACCAGCACTTCTTAGTGCTAGGTGCAGCCTGAAGCGCGGTTCCATGGAACCCCAGGAACCACCACTGGTTACCAAACTAGCTTCTACATACCTTATTTGCAAGTCCAAAGTGCAGCTTTATAAAGTTCCTTATGGAATTACAAATGCATGCATTGCATGGATTTTGCTGAAAACTCCAGTTTTGGTGTCATTTTGCTGATGCTAAGTTTCTTGACTTTTTCCCAGCTAGCTGTAGTATGACTTTACATTTAAATAGAATGATGTGTGTTGCGTGCTATATATGGTATGTACATACCGTAGTGTCCCAGGTAAGCACCCACGGGCGCTTAAACATAACTCACGATTTTGGCCTGCTTGGGCACTTACCTGGGATGAAAATCCCATACGTTTGACAAAGTATAAAAGCTACTACATGGGTGCTTACCTGGGAGTGGGTGCTTGCCCGGGACACTACGGTATTATAGTAACCCTCAGCACATGCATGATTACAAAAAAAAAACATTAGTCACCTTCCTAGCTTAGTCTCGCGGGCCAGCACAACTGTACGTTGTAAATCATCACAGGTTTGTCAAGCTGGTCACTCATGTGTATATAACACTACACAAAATGTAAGTCGCGATCTAAAGCCTTAAACACAGTTTTAAATGTGAAAGCAAGTTGAAATCCATGAGAAAAGAAGATCCAGTGCCATACCCTGCCCGTCCACCCCTCACACTTCTTGAAAATCGAGAAAGTTCGTTCCTCAGAATGGCAACATCAAAAACAGTATTTGTCGATTGCAGTCAGCTTCTTCCGCTGTTACAACATTAGATCTACACGATTCAGCCCTGCTTCAGCTTCAAATTTTGGCCATAGTTCACTAACGCAAACATTTTAGCTACCAGCTATTCTTTTGAATGCGTGGCAGCATAATTGCATACCAAGGTCATGTGACTATAGCGTCATATCTAACCTCCTCTGGATATATATATATATTATGTATGTTTAGCTGCCATGCTGTGGGTATTCTTGTGGTACCCTTTGACTCTGGCTAGCTAAGCTTGTATGCATACATGCAGTGCTTGGACCCAAGTGAGCAACTTGCAGCGATTGTAGTTATAAGTGGACATGCAATAGTGTACTTCAGTCTTACGCTAAGGTTTTGCATCATAGTCCTTCAAGATGCTCTGAAGAAGCTAGCTAACATTCCAAGAATTGGAGACTATTATCGTGAGGGACGTTGACTTGACATTGGCACTGCAGTGCAGAGCCAGTATGATACAATACACCAGGGTTATTGCTCCTGTGAGCTGCTGAACCTTGAACGCTGCTTTGCAAGTATAATATTATTAGCCTCATTCCTACCCATTAATGTTATAGTGGCCTCGTCCCCAGCCCTTTAATAATGTTAAAGTAGCCTCGCCCCCAACCCTTTACCCTGCAACACTAAAGTGTGTAGCTAATGCCATACAATACGCTGAGGGTATTGTGCTCGACAGAGCTCTAGTTAACTCGGTGATTGGTGAATTCAGTATTGATAGCCAAATTAAAAACTCATCAATTAAATTTAATGGCCATACACCTATGACCGTAAGTGCCAAATGTAAATACTGGAGAATCATTTCATCAAAATTAATTTGAAACGTTAAACTGATGGCATAGATGGGTGTGGCATGCCTAAAATTTTGTGGAGAAAACATTTGCAGGTAGCTATAAAATAGTGAAATTCATGAAGGTTTTCTCATATCGAAAGTTTCCCACTATACGGTAGCTAAATTTTAACTCTCAGCGCATGCATGAGGGGTACAGTAATCATTTTGTGTATATCTGTTACCATGCTACCTGCTACATACCTTGTTTGTAATTCTCAATTGTGGTATTGGAAGGTTCGTTCTGGTGTGAGTTACCTAAAGACGCTATATATTGGGTCATTTGCTTAGAACCGGTGCCTTCCATGCTCCCTGGTGTATTCTCTAAGGACTACATGAACATTAGTGGGTTTTCCAAGATACTTACTGCGTATAGTTTCAGCAATAGCCACTATAAAACTATTAGTACAGCTGACAAACATCTATCAGCTGTATACTACTGACTTTTCATACACCAGTACACATATGCATGTGCTATGTACCACAAGTACAAGCTATTAATAAGCAAAGTGGGGTCACACAGACATTAAATACCGGTTAGATTTGTCTAGTCTATTTATATCTAATTATACCACAATGGTAGATGTACTTACAGCTAGTATCAATTTCTGATAATGAGGAGAGCCCACTATAATCCATCAAAAGTAGGGAGCGCATGTTAGTAACTCAAGTTACCCTCACTGTAGGCAACTGCACTACACGTGCTTCTGTAACAAAGCTATCATCACACTGATACACAAAATTACGGAAAGTAGGGTAACATGCACATTCTATACACACAACATTATAATGAGACTAGACCATATCTCCAGTTGCTGCCAGATTTAATAATTAGTCAATACTCGCTGTAAATTTTCGTACCTGTCCACATCCGGTGTAGGTGTGGTAACTGCATGCGTCGATCATATTCGAAATTGGTGATATTATGTCTTCAGTGCTTTGGACAGGAGCTTAGCCAGACTCTAATGTTGGATTTATTTAGTAGAAGGTCTGATCTGCTTATAAACCATGCCAGAAGCCTAAATTCAGATGGTACACCTCACCTTCGAGGGTGGAGTCTGCCTCATGGCATTATCGCATAAATAAGTATACCTTGAATGTGTACTTTCTCTCAGATGTCCCTTACTATATTATACAGGAGGATTCGGATGGACGAACAAAAATTGCCAAACAATTACAAAAACTCTCCGCCTACGCTTTGCAGTAAGAGTTAAAAATCCCATAATACTTTTAACTAGAAAATCACTGTTTAACCTCGCATAACATAGCAATCCAATTAATGTAATATTAAGACATTTGTGGTCAGTGAGGAGGTCACCTATCTTACCTCTTTTTTTTCTTCTGCTTGGTAATCTCATCTGCCAATCTGTCCGTCAAACACTGAACCTCCTAAGATATAGTATTGTTATGTGAAATAACAGTCATGCTAAATGGTCCACATTGTGTACTATCAATAATCAATAAACCAGGCAGTCAAAACATGTACAAATGTACATGTAGCAGTGCATCCAGTAGCATACTCCAGTGCATGAATTTTTGGCCATTTTTAATGTATTTTTCTTACCAGTTCAATCTAGGATTTTTAGGGCTCCTAAAAAAGATCAGAAGATAGAGAAACTTCCTCTACTTTCTGCTCGTTCAAGTTGCTTAACATGAAGATATTCACAAGCTCCAAGGCAAGTGCTTCTTTGCATGCTATATGCAAGTGCTCATAAAAAGCGTCTTGCGCCAAACGCCAAAAGAGTGGGACCCTTGGACTGCACAATTCAATACCTCTTGCGCTACTCTACAATGAGAAGGGAACAATTTTTCCATTAAGCAATTCCAGGCTCATTGAGGCAATGAATTACTGTATAGGAGGAAAGTTTGGCGAGATTTTTTATTTGGTGATTTGGCGAATTCGGCATACATCACCAAATAAAAATCATCAATTGAACTTAAACGAGGAGGCGGGGTATAAAAGGGCCCGCCCTGGACGGAAGCAATGTTTATTTTACCACATCCGTCACATGAGCCAATATGGCTGTATTACAAAAAATTCGCGAGTTATCTTGCCATGCCATGGCATGCCGGCAATGGCGCCAGCTATTTTACACATGACAGACACACAGTACAGTACAGCGAACCAGCGTTGGCGCCATAGCGCGAATATAAAGAAAGCGCGAGACACCCCAGAGACACCTTTTCGAAGGCACCTGTAAGGAAAAAAAATGGCTACTTTGAATGAGCAGAGAAAGAAGCGCGCGAGACTAGGATTTCGGTACACTATGGAGCTGAACTTCGCCAGTGAAGATAGCAAGAAGTCGTTCTTGTCGAGGGTGGAGAGCGCTAAACAGAGACTCGCTCCCAGAGGCTCACCGCCGCTGGACAGTCGCGAGCTACTTAGCTCTCTATTGGATTTGGCTGAAGCCACTCCTCCACCTGCTACCACGTGCACTGGAGATCGCCAGGCAGTCCCTACAGGATCCATGACAATGCTGGAAAACTCAGGTGTGTATTCTTGAGATACACGTAATGGCTTAGTCATAAACAACAAACTAACTGTTGTGCTTAGGATTCTTTGTACCCGGTGATGAAGGCAATGATGAAGCCCAATCATTATTTGTTTGTGAGCGCAAGACGTTTGAGGATCTTTGCGCTGGGCTCATACAACCATGTCAGTGCCAAGCTAGTGCACGGAAGATGATCAAGACTGTTCAGGTGTGCATAGCCCATTCAAGTGAACTTATCAAATATTTAGTCGACGTTTATATGCACGTACCTCAGAGAGGACATGTCCTCCGTGTCGAGTTTCAGTGTCAGCAGTGTAAACAGAAGCAGCGGTGGGCCAGTTCACGAACACTTGGAGGACGCTACCTTATTAACCAGAAGTAAGTATCCATTACTTTCCCTTCGTTACAAGAGCTAGGTACTGAAATATTTTCAGGATCGTGCATTCGTTTACCTGTGCTGGTATTCTGCCGAGCCAGTACATCCATTTTTCCACTCATGCAAACTTGGGCACACTGGGTCCATGGTATATCAATTCGGGTGAGTTTGCAAAAGAAATGGGGTGATGGTCGATTGACTCTTTGCTATTTGCTAGTCTACAAAAGTGGTGGGTACTTGGAAGCAGTGAACACCTGTGCCAAGTTATCAATGATGAAAGCTATCACAGAAGTGAAAGCATTGCCACATTACGCTGCTAGTGGTGAGGTACGTATGTGCACATTTATAACCCTGCTACGAATTAATGATAAATAATGTTGTATCTCTCAACAGTGGGTTATTACTGATGCTAGACACGACTCGACATCCAATGCCTTCCATACCACTGTCCCCTGCTTGTCTGGAAGGTAATTATGTGTTCAATTGTTGTTGTGAATAGGTGTATAGAACATGATACGTTACATGTACACATACGTTATTGTATTATAATTATTATGATAGCACCAAACGAATTCTTGGCTGTGCAACAGTATCCAGAAAGGAGCATGCCATCGCTCAAACAAGGGAACTTGAGGCCACCAAAGCAGTACTTCCTCAAGTCCTTGAACAAGGTGGTATATTTCATGTATTTATGTGAACATTGATTATTGAATTAGATCTATACATGTATGCAGATCTGAAGGTTGTGGAAGTAGCGCATGATAATGCAGCAACAGTCAAGAATTACATCACCGAGGATTTACATCTCCTGAACTCATACGACACGTGGCATGGTACAGTTGCTGATTCCCAATACTTGTCATGGTGTTCAGTGTGCTTTAATTAGGTACCAAGAATGTAGCAAAGGGCATGAGGAAGATCTCATGTGGTACCAAAAAGACAGAAGGAAAATCTTGGTTTGTAGAGTTATCAGACAAATGTAAGTTACCAACTCATGAGTCTCCACCATTATGATGTTCTACATGCATGTACATGTAATTAGGCAAAAGTACAAAAGTTCATCTGTACTACTGCATGAAAAACTGTGCCCAGTCTCCAACAAAGCTTAGGGAGAGCATTCTAAACATTATTAGCCACTACCAGGTGAGTCAGAAGCATAGAATACCCTCTTATGTATGACTTTACACAATAATTCTTGCTATATATACAAAGAACAAGCACTCCCAGTGCCACGAAGAATCCTTCTGTAGACGCTCTCGGTACAGTCCCTCAAAGTTGCGACTCACCGATCCTGCCGCAATACAGGCATATGAGAAGGCACTCAAGGCCACTCTCATTTACAAGAATGCGGAATCATACTGTCGGGTAAGTAATTTTGAAAGATTTTACGACGTGTTGAGCAAGTTAATCTATCATTAGTGTCGGGATACTTTCTGGATCGAGTCGTTCAACCATCAGTTGCTCACTTACCTTCCCAAACGTATTCATTTTGGCTCCACCACCTTCAAGATGAGAATGAACCTTGCTATTATGGATTGGGTATAATAATGCTCATAATTTATTGTGTTCACACATGTTGACTCTCACCCGCCCCCCTCCCGGCACACTAATATCTAGAATGAGAATGTACAAAGAGCCAGCACAAGTGAGCATTTTGTTTTGGATATGAGGAGACCCGACCGAAGAACTCCCATGAAGGTGCTAGTCAAGAAGACTTTTAATTTTGTTGGTGATATCTGGAGGACATACACTTGTTGGAAGGTTACCGACCTCAGGTGAGCGAGAGCATCTTGTATGGTGGATAATGGTGTGGTACTTCATGTACAATATTATTGTGTGTATGCACATGTTCATATACACTTGCATGTACATGTATTATGCATGTTTGCATGTATCTCGCCCTTGCTCCCTCCCTTTCTCCCCCTTCTAAGTGAATCCTAACCTGAAATTATATTGAGGGTGGAGAGAGAGTGACATAGTGTATACCACAGTGTTTTTCTTTTCATAATCTTATAGGGAAGTGGATGAGAACGACAGTGATGTGGATGTGGGTGATGAGGAGGATGATATATTGGCTGATGGGGAAGGCTTACTGGAGGATGAAGTTGATGAGGTGGAACAGCAAGAATAAATGAACTGTATAGCAACATGTAAGTGTGTGAAACTGCCTAATAGTACGTGTACATATGAGTGTGATTATATTAGAAGCGTGATGATGGTTGGAAGTCGGTGTAAGGGACTCCAGGTGGATTGGGAAATCGACCACGCACCTCCTGAAAAGATCACACTTATTGTTATTGTAAGTTGCTATGGTTGTAGACTACCTATACTTACCCTTACTACACATGCAGGCAGCACATCCCTGGTGTCTAGTACACTTGTCTTGGTGCACTTATAGTGTACGTATTCGGAATGGTTCCACACACCCAGCTGACTCAAGAAGGTCCAAAATTTCCTATACAAAGCAAAGCGCTTGGAGTTGTTTGCAAGACTGGGTGCCGAAGAGCCCCTCACCCAGCTAGGTGGTCGGTCTACCACACAGGGGGAGAGGTGGCAGTATGGACAGGCATTCGGTCCATCGAGCTCTGGAGGATCATAACCACTTGGACCTATAAAGATAAGTTACCACTATAATATTATGTAATGTATAGAGCTCTGGAAAATTGGTGATAATGTTTAGTAACTGCAGGATAACCTTTCTTGGACTTCTCTGCTGTGGGAGCAGTGACTTGGCCAGTAGCAGAAGAACTGGAAGAACTGGTAGACTGACAGCTGTCAAGGATACACCTCGTGGATGAGAGCTCTATCCCTGGATAGGAGGCTACCAAGACTCTGAACCCCTCCAAAAAGTCATTTGGAGGCTGTTTCTTGTAGCATACTTCAAGCTAATGGATATTTAGTTATTATTTATTATGTTTTGTTGATATTCAGCTAGCTCACCTTGAGTTTTGCCTGTGAAACCATTATTTGCTAGGTTTTTTTGTTATGAAAGTGTCAGACAGCAGCTGTTCAAATTTCTATTGTTTGGCGCGCTTGTATGGTACCGCGCATGCTATGTAAAGTGCATTGTGAGGGCTTCACAGTGGTAAGAGAATGGCTACATAGCCATGGCAAACTCGCCGAATTTGAATCTTGGCGGCGAGGTCAAAGGTCGTGCCCTGGGCACGCGCCTTAAATACCCGCAGTCCGCAAACGATCGCGCGTTGGAAACTTTCGCGTATTGCAATATTTAACCCCAACTTCCTCGTTTAATGCATGTGCGCCTATGGCGGTAAGGATTCAGATCGCCAAATTTAAACTTCACCAATACCAATGGAGAGCCATTTCGCCAAATTTAATGCCAATCAAAGGTTACCCGCTATACGGCAATTATCTCATGGATTACCTCATAACCACAAAAAAGGAAGTTGCTGGGAGAGTGGATATGATTGTAACGTTTTGACTATATACAGCATAGGTGTCTTATTGTGGAATGTACACTATAAACTCCATCGATACTACCAAAGGAGTATCTTACTTCACTATGGGCCTGTGGTTTCACAGGTTGTCCTATAGCAGCCTGCATTAGTGCTTTACAGTACATGATGTTTAGCTACATACCCACAAATGGCCCTCAAGCACATGAATGTCATTACAAAGGTCATAAAGTATTGCAACACAAGCCCATAATGAAGTAGGATACTCTCCCTCTCTCTCTATTATAATACTCTTGATACCACATGTACCTTAATGAGGACTCCATATCACACATAAATTCAATATCAACAACTTACCTGTTTCTTACACAAGTGGATGATACTCAATTTCTTACAATGCTTATCGCGTATGTACCAGATTACAGTGGCTGCCAAAATAGTGATGATGAGACAACTGACAGCAGTGTACGATTTAAAACCTACATGTAAGTAAGTGTACCATCATAGACGGAGAGTATAATATGTGACTAGACGTGATATACATGTACATGTCAACTACAGTTTCTAAATGTAATTACATTATTATACACGCATAATTGACAACCAATCCTCCTTCACATCGCATGTGAAGTCAGAAAAAGTCCTGTACCATAAATTAATTTCAAGGTTAATTGTTTTACCATCAAGTTAATTTCGATTCTACCTTTGGCTTTGTGGAGCTAGATTTCACTTAACGTTGCCTGATTGCACATGGCTGCAAGGCCTGGCCTACATGTATGTATATAGTACCAGTTTATGCTTTGTTTTCATAATACACTTGCTTTGATAATTAAAGGCTAATTACCATAAGCCTGGTAAGGCAGTTGAAACATAGAGGAGGTAGGACACGCTTGACCTTTGGCTAATAGTTCACTAATTAAATCGCTAGTATAGGCTTTCGTGAAGATTTTTAGAAGATTTTTAGAGGATATCATTGCAATTTTCGAACTCAGCGCTATTGATTTAGTGGGGGAGCCCCTCTTAGTTAGCACTGTAGAGCAATTTTTAGGTCTTTGGAATGTCAATCAAAGGTCAAGCCTGTCCTACCTCCTCTGGTTGAAACAGGTGATTGAGAAGTGAAGGAAGAGAAAAAAATCGCAGGACTAAATAATAGTTAGAGACCGAGTCCAAGGTCTCTACGCATTTTAAGAGACCCAAAGGCCCGAGGCTGTAGCATCCTAAGCACAGCGAGGGTGCTACTAAGGGCCTGAGGGTCTCTTAAAAAGCGTAGAGACCATTGGACGAGGTCTCTAACTGATTTAGAATATAGCAACTGTAACCATGACATTTAGCCTGGGGACTAGGCTACTGTTGCACTGTGCATCTTTCTTTGCCCTTGGCAGCTCAATAATAGACCTACCTCTCTAAGAGGTCTATAAGTGAATTGAGAGGTCTCTAAGTGAAATAATGGACCTCCAACTGACCAATCAGATTGCTGTATTTGTTACAACTATATTCTAAGCCGGGATTTGAACCCAGCACCTTCTGAATTCTAGTCAGACATTCTTACCAATTGAGCTACTAAAGCCCTGATGGCAGCGGAGTGTAGGATAGGTGGTATACATCCTAAGGAATCTCTGATGGCAGCGGAGTGTAGTGTAGGATAGGTGGTATACATTACAGGACAATCTGTCCAATGACATGTTAGATCATCGTAGTAAGCCTCCTTTGTGTAGCTAAGGTTTGGTAGAAGTGGCTGCTTAAATTCCGGATAGCTCGATTTAGCGTTTTAGAGGGCATGGCTGAATGGTGCTGCCACGCCTAATTAGTTAATTGGTTGCGATTAATAATTATAATATACTCGAAAGGTGCTTGGATTGGTCTTTCATATACCGTATGCTCCAAATTTTCGTGGTCCAAAATTTTCGTAAAATTGCTGAAAATCCCATGATTGAAAATTTTCTGATAAAAATTTCATGATTGCCACATTTTTCGTGATTACCTTCATGCCATGGAATCCGTGCAGACTATCCACGTTGTCGCTCTGCCCACAGTTGCACGTGGCTTGGCGTTAGGCTAGTATGCTAGTGTGAAGAGAAAAGAAACTAAACAAGACTTATTTTATACAGGCCTCTCCAAGGGCGTAGCTAAAAATTCTTTTGTAGTGAGGCAGGTAATAAAGATTGCGCACGAAGCGCGCGTGAATTTTTAGCCACACCCCCTTGAAGGTCAAACTACGCCCATTTTCAGCAATTGTAGCAATGTAGAAAGTCTTCTTGAGTCTAGAACGGTGCACAAAGCCGTTTTGTCAAGATCATATGACATTACTTACATCACCTCAGAGAGAGATATCTGTCTAGCTCTCTTAGAAATCGAAGCTATACCTTCTACCATTGTAAAAATTCGAGTGCTTAATCCGCAAACAAATATGTCTTGGCATGCATGTGGCACGGTGAGTGTTGTTGTGTATTTAAGTATATAGCTGGCTGAACTGACAACCAAGGCAGCTGCCTCAGTTGCCTCAATGGTAGATACGCCTTGCTCTCTTTTTGCCTTTAGCGCCTTCTGTTATCATCTGTTTGGCCATCTCTTCAACGTGGTATTTGGCCGATTTGATACAAGACGAAGGATGTTGTTTGAATAAAGGTCCTTGTGGATTTGGTAGGCAACTTTTTGCTCATTTTCTGAAAGTAAGCATACAGAGTCTGTACATCATTAGCAGCAATTCAATGCTTCGTTACAGATAGTTCACACGTTCATTAGCTGACTAGAGCATACATGTACGCACGATCGTGCTTGTGCACATAGAACGTAGCCACACCCACAATAATACAGTACAGCTCACAGGTAACTAGACAATCGAGTGTGAGTGACACGCATGTAGTGAAGCGCCTGCTCACGAATCAATTTCTGGCAACCACGAACTCCCTTCTCTGGCTACAGAACTAAGAAAACTGGCAGTTATGGCTCACGTTAGCGTGCTTTAGCAGAAAATTCGTTTGAATATTGATCCATTGGGCTGGTAGTTGTTATCATAAAGGCTCGAAATTGGTGCGGTTTTTATCCCAAAGTTCTAAAATTTCACGCACATTTCACACACAAGAGTATAACAGAATCCCCCTTCAAGCAATCCTACATCCACCCGTGATTTATAAGTGAAAGAAATTAGGAAAATGATGAAAGTTCTGCAGTAGTTTGATCAGCTGGTATTTTGCCGGGAAAGATGTGGAGGTGGTGTGGATCTCGGTGACCTCTCTTTGTTTTTATTTCACATCATTCAAGGCCAAACCTTAAAGGTCAATGTCTTACTATAAAGATAATTACAAAAGTGAAATTTTTACAGAAAAAGGAACTTCACTATATATTATATATAGAAACGCAAACGCAAGTGATCACACATGGTTCCAATGAAGCATTTCATCTGTGTACAACACAAACGAAAGGTACAGTAGGAGTCAAAAAAACGGTGACGCTTCCATTCCGTTCTGTTCAGACGCTGTTGCACTGTTCATGCCAGCCGTTCCGTTTCCGTTCCGTATGCACGTGTGCAAAATTAGTAATCTGCTATCGAAGATCGATCGATCTCGCGTTGCCAATCGACTCTGATCGCCTCCAAATGCGATGCCTTGGATAGAGCGATGCTTCTTTTGGCTTTCTTAGGCTCTTGAGGCGTCATTTTCGTGCTAGCTACGATTGGAATAGTCGACGGCATTTTCCGTCGCGTCGGCCTCCGCCCGTCCCGTTTCCATTCTTGTGCATGGGGAATGGCTGTTTCGCTTCCGTCTGAACGGGATGGAACGGAACGGAAGCGTCACTGTTTTTTTTACTCCTACTGTAACTTTTCATTGACTGGTATTGCACCCAGGAGTGGGTGCTCTTACAAAACAAGCATGTGGGTTCTTACCCAGGAGGGAGGACGGTACACTATGCATGGTAGCTATGTATTTACTGCTTACCAATTTCACAAGATTCACTATTGCCCGTATTGTTCGGAGGAGATACTATAGTTGTAGCCCCTGGTGTAATTACTACAGAAGTATGTGTTGGACAAGTGTAGGCAAATTCCGGTTCTATAATCAATACACATAATGGTTGACATGATAATATCCATCAGAGAAATAAGGATAAAAATACTTACTGACTGTGGAAAAGGTAATATTAGATGACGTCCCATCACCCCAATTGCTACAGGTAACTGTAGCATTTGTGTTTTTCATTGAAGCAGTGATGCGAAGCTCTGATTTGAGGCCACTCCCATTAGCATTGCTTACTCTTCTGGCAATAGTATCTGGATATTCACTGCTTATGACAATCTCTTCTGCTCCGAGTACAATTTGCAAGACATTGCCATTTTCACCTATGTGTTCGGGGCTACTCCAACTGAGAATTCGTGTGGCATTGGCAATGCATGTGAATACTACTCTCTGCTCGTCAAAAGCGGTTCTGCTTTCAAGTGTGCTGGTCAATGCAACACTACCATCTGCTAGTGCTGCAGAGTTACGCAAAATTGAAAAACCAACAAAACATATGTACAGTAGTCCACTTAATTCAAATAATTATTATTTATAAATCCAAGTAAATAATTTGAATTAAAGGAAAATTTGAATTACAGCAATATCCACTTAATTCGAATTTTGCTCATATGAAATGAATGATAATTTTGAATTAAAGAGATAATAGCTACAACACATATTAATAATCTTTATATTCAGATGCAACAACCTTTTTCTTCTTCTCTGGAGGCAGACTGTCCACTCTATCCACTATTTCTAGCTTTCTTTTAAGTTAATTAACAGTTTAGAGCCTGATACTGCTAGATATACAGTAGTGGCCAATAAAAAGTTAACGTTCTGTTTCCTACTCTACGATTGTTGAACGGTGTGAAAATGAGAACAAAACGGTAGCTGAACGGTACGGACAAAAAGGTGACAAGCGTTCATTTGGTAGGTGAGAAACGTTCAGAGTGAGCACAGTGCATAATAAGACAACCTTAGTTGCTTGCTGCGCTGGCTTCTACGATCGCTAGGCAGCTCTACTCAGCTGCTTGCTGGAAGCCAAGCAGATAGCTTCGTAGCTCGAGGCAATCGCTCGAGCTAATGGCTCGAAACGTACCTGACGATCGATAAGACACAAAGATACAGCTTTCTTTCGATGTCTGCTACATTATCACGTCTGCACAAGGGTTGCCTGTGCTTCTCCGTCGCTCACAGCTTCCCGAAAGCTTGTTTCTTCCATGCGGCATCGAGAACGGTCAATTATTGCAGTACGGTCACACCTACCAATTAAGCATTTGTGCAAATGTAAAAACGATGGATGCGCGCGCGTGCGTACTTCCCCATACCGCGGAATGGTGTGAAAACAGAAACGTTCTCACCTCAAAACTATCGTACAACAGAGCTGAACGTTAACTCTTTATTGACCGCTACTGTAGCTACTTATGGCTAGTGCAGCTGTACTCAGCTGCAGCCATGTGGTGCTCACGTGATCTATAATGTACAGTAGCGGTCAATAAAAAGTTAACGTTCAGTTCCGTTGTACGATCGTTTTGAGGTGAGAACGTTTCCGTTTTCACACCGTTCCGTGGTACAGGGAAGTACGCACGCGCGTGCATCCATCGTTTTTACGTTTGCACAAACACTTATTGGTAGGCGTGACCGTACTGCAATAATTGACCGTTCTCGATGCCGCGTGGAAGGAATGAGCTTTCGGGAAGCCGTGAGCGACAGAGAAGCACAGGCAACCCTCGTACAAACTCGATAATGTAGCAGACATCGAAAGAAAGTTGTATCTTTGTGTCTTTTCGATCGTCAGGTACGTTTCAAGCGATTAGTTCGAGCGATCGCCTCGAGCTAAAGAAGCTATCGGCTTGGCTTCCAGCAAGCGGCTGAGTAGAGCTGCCTAGCGATCGTAGAAACCAGCGCAGCAAGCGACCAAGGCTGTCTTATTACGCACTGTGCTCACTCTGAACGTTTCTCACCTACCAAATGAACGCTTGTCACCTTTTTGTCCATACCGTTCAGCTACTGTTGCGTTCTCGTTTTCACACCATTCAACAATCGTAGAGTAGGAAACGGAACGTTAACTTCTTATTGGCCTCTACTGTATGTTCCATATACTATATGTACATGTCCGTATACTAGACCTTGTGCTTCTTCTAATTAAGCGAAAGTGACATTTCGATTTATGTATTAGCTCTATGTGGGGAATTGGAAAGACTTTGAATTAGAAGAAAATTCATGGTATGCGGATTCGAATTAGGTGGACTACACTGTATTAGCACAACCTACGAGAAAGCCAATTATTATGCTTCATTTGGATACCACACACCACAATAGGTGCAACAGAATATAATAATAAATCAAATACAATTACTCTATATGCTCAAGCACAAGTTTGGGCTTCTATTTCCTTCCTGGCGCAAAAGACCTGGCTTCAAAATGTCTTTGGTTTCTGAGCCATTAGCTTAACAAAGCATATAGGAGCAGTTGCAGAGTATTCACACTTGTTTACGCATGCAATCGCGACCATGCATGGTAAGACCACACCACCAACTAATTGGCTTGTGCAATACATGTAGGTGCCAAGCCCCCATAAAGGCACCCAGCCTCTATTTCAGACCCAGTATTTATTTTCTTGAGACACTAAACAAGACCGGCGTTTATTTGGGGAAGACTTCTATTCAAGCATATACAATAATTTTATCTCTAATCATGTGGCGCAACCAATAGCACCACAAGAGTGGTAGTGATGGAAAACTAGTACTAGCAGACATTCGATACTACATCACAAGGGATGTCTCCTAGTATTAGTTTTCCATCACTACCACTCTTATTTTGGTGCTTTTTGTTACTGCCACTCCTATTTTTACTTATACATGTACAATCATAGCAAGGCTGAAAAATCACAATGTTTATATTGTACCTGGTGTAAGATAATACAGCAAGATTGAAGGAATGAAGACCTGCATTGCTGAACCTGTAAATCATACATCACTACATTTACATGTACAAATGCAAAAATGCACATGTACATAAAAGTTCCAAATCCTAAACCTATACTCTAATGGCTAAAGAATACCTAATATGATAGCGATCAAAAAACTATTTCCATGGCCACTTGTATGCTCGCAGCAGGAAAGGATTGCAAACGTAGACTAGCATTGTCCCTTCCATTTCGTTTTATTTTCTGCAGTTGTGTACTGGGATAGGCAGCAAGCTCTGTACCGTGGTAGGGGTGCTAGTACATGTACATGTACTATTGGAAGCACTATAATAATTCATAGGGCATGCAGGCTACCTATATGTAACAATACTCAAGCTGTGAGGGGATGTTGCTCAGAAGGGGTGTGACAGGGTCAAAAGGTCACAATCGGCTAATCACGTGCGCCCATATATTTGTATGGGAGTACTGATTTCATTGCTGTACCCCAGTTATCTTGCTACGAAAGTGTCTCTATCTTATTTTTTTTGTCATATCTAATACTAGTTTGAGGTCTGGACCCTTCATGAATGATCTTCTAGGTTACCATTTGGCTGACCTTTGCTAGCAAGGAAAGCTGTTGTAGCGTGAATGAAAAGCAACTCTATGCCTCATATCAGGCCCTTTTTCACTTCCATACATGTATATCATCACAGTACTATTTTATATTTACCTTGAGTTTACATGCACGTCATTCTATACTCGCTAATAATTAGTGCACACCATGCAGCCTCTGAGTCTAAATATAGCACATCACTAGCTCATCAGGTCAATCAAGTATCAACAATTAACTATATTGTTCAAAAAGGTTACCCGGCCTGGTAAATCCCCCTATATTACCCCACATATATATCCCTTAAGCTTAAGGGGGGGGGGGGGGGGGGGGGATAATAAGGGCATCAGGTTGATAGGTAATGAAAAACTTGACCACATCCCCAGTAGATGCATACAGTGCACATGGTAAAATTAATGTTGTCAATAATATAGTATGTACACCGTCTACAAGCCATATTGATACACTGGCACCTCATTTGCAGAGATGGAGTCTGAAACCTACTAACGACCTCAACAGTGACACGTTTCGATACGCAGGAGGTGAACACGATAGCGCCGTACAGCTTCCCAGTGAACTTCAGATCGGTCGTGGCATGGTAAGCTCTGCAGCATGCATGATGCTATAATATATATAGCGCAAGGCTAGGTTTTTATTTATCCGTGCGATTACGTCAGCCTAGAGAATGTGTGAAGTTCAGCCAGTGGTAGTTTGTTGGAGAAATTAGCACTCAGCTTTTAATGTATTCGTTGGATACAGGCGTCACTAGGGGCTTGCTCTTTCTGTCAATGGCTCCACACACACCCCGGGCACCATGGAACTAAGGATAACAAAGAAATTTGACTTACAAGTATGGTGGGTGTGGCTTAGTCCACTACAAATTGCATAGTTGTCTCCTGTCCTGGCTGTCGATTCAATAGCATGCAGGCAGGCAATAAATTTCTATTATTCATTATTCATTAACCCTCGGCGCATGCGCGAGGGGTACGGTAGTCGTTCTGTGTGTGTGTGTGTGTGTGTGTGTCTGTCTGTTACTGCGCTAGCTGCTACATACCAGTTTTATACGTTGAAAACAAGTTACCATTAGGCTTTTCGTGGTAGTTTCAAGATCTGAATTGTGTGGATTTCTTTGAAAACGCTTCGTTCAAAATTTCTGGCGACATTTGCTGACCACCATGGCCTTCTTCGCTTCTTGACGAGCTCTCGATCGATGAAAGAGATAGCGATGGCTTCATTTCAAGATTAGTAGTGTGTAGCTCTAGCGATAGTTCTTGTAACTCAACTGACTCATCACAGATCACAGTAGGCTATCAACTACGCTTCTTGGCTTTACTTTGTACTATTAAAATCTGCTGATCTGGCATGCACGTGGCACTATTACCTAATTGCATGCAATCCGTGTAACTGCATTCTTGTGGTTACTCTCAACAACTGAGCTGTACACTGTACACTATTACAGTGTTGCTTGGCAAAATGGAATATGCAGACTATATAGCCTGGGTTCAAGGCTATACAGACTAGCTATTGCTCTTGCGCCGAGGGTTTTGCACTATAGTGCTTCATTATTCATTGCTACCAGACGTGATATTAAGCACAAATGGCCGCCGGGGTACATGACTCGAGCTAATCCCACCATCATCAGCTGACATGACAAGCTGTCGTAGAACTACGAATGAAGCTACTCACGAGTATAGCAATCATCATGCAGAGCGAGAACTGCAGTGAGCAAGTACTGAATGAGCCATCAACGTCACAGACCAGGGACTATACATTATCTTTCAGAAATGTATAGTCCCTGCACAAACTCAACTTGCAACTCTAGCGCTCATGGAACAGACCGTAAATAATATTGAAAATTATAATTATATCATCAATATTTTCGTTCTAATAGAAAATAAGTGCAATAATAGAAAAGTTGGTAGTCTACATACATGTACTTAACGATTTTCAAGTCTCACAAAGGCTCCATTGAGGCATTGAGGCTCTGAATTTTCTAATAATTACCTCATGGATTACTTCATAGATTACACCATAGGCTTCATCATACTTATACCATAATTACCTCATAACCATAGAAAAGAAAATTACTATATACTGGGAATATAAGGAAAAACTTAGACTACATCCCTCATCCCTGCTGCCGCCATAATTCGAACTAGGACACCTCAACAAACTACGCATGCTCTGTATACATGTACGTGTATATTGGGGCGCACAGCTTGAGCCGGTTGACCCGGACGTGACCTCCATCTGCCATGTGCTACACTGAATAGGTGAGTATGAGCTCGCCAAAGAAAGCAAGCTGAGAAAATCGCCATATATATATATCATTGATACACCATGATCTCTTTTACGCTAGGTTCAAATTCTGAGTCCCAACAACCTTTCATGCGCGCTAAACATTTTGAAACAGTTTCATAGCAATTTTCGTCATAGGTTTCATCATCATTTCATCATAACTACCTCATTGGTTCGTCAAATTGTTATTTGTTGATTGAGACTCAGGATGTAATAAAATTAATAAAGATATACCGTATAGCTGGAAGTATTGGCGGGAATTAAATTTGGCGGTTGAGCCCTAAATCGCCATTGCAAGAATATTGGTTGATTTAAATTTGGCGGTTCGGTATATATGCGAGTAGGAAATTTTGGCGGTTGTAATCTAGACCACCAAACCACCAAATTTAATTCCCCGCCAAATTTTCCAGCTATATACAAGTATATTTGATGTCACAATCATGGAACAATGGCTACTATGCATGAGTTATTCACAGTATTAAAGCTCACATAAAATCTCATCTCCCTAGCTGTACTGTACGTAAGTCAATCAGTGCGCACTGATGCCATGGCGCCAGCTAGCTGCAGCAGCACGAACTTTGAACCTATTAGTATTACTTCGTAGACCACACCCCTCGAAGTAGCTGCTCGAAGTCGCTACTGCAATGGCAATGTCCTCACTCTGTCGAATCTACCACCAGGTTATGACAAAGAACAGACCTCGTCTCTCACTTCGCTCGAGGCTCGGTGGCCTACTGAGCAGGCCTCTGAAACGTGCGGCGCTTTGCACCGTTCGTTCGAGAATGCATCTCTATGGCCACCCTTGTTTGTGCACACGGCACTGTAATTCTGACCTGTCACAGTATATTTGGCACCCCCATTCCATATATCCTAGGATATTCTGCACCCTTTACGAGCTAGGAATTCTGGTACCCCCCTACCAAATATCCTAGGAATTTTGGTACCCTCATACCAAATATAGGCTAGGAAGTTCGGTACCCCAGGCCCTATTATCCTATATATATCCTAGAAATTTTGATCCCCCAACACCAAATTCCTAGGGACTTTGCTACCAAATAACTTAGAGATTTTGACACCCCCACGCCAAATATCCTAGTACCCCTACCAAATATCCTAGAAATTTCTACTCGGCGTTGATGGGGTATAAAAATAACAAGTTAGAACTGGCAAGAAAAATAAAAGAATAACAAGTTGGCTACTATTATTACATGTATATATTATATTATGAAGTGTTACTTTTGCAAGAATTGCAGTACCAGTGTTCTGGGACGGATGTCACACCAACACAGTCTGTGTGAATCCATAAGTCATGGCCCTGGTCTGAAACAATCTCCAGAGGGCAGCCATGGCGCAGTATCATCTTGTACAGGAATTCGGCTATGTGCTTTGCCTCCTTTGTAGGCACTGGGGCTGCCTCCACCCACTTGGAAAAATAGTCAGTGAGTGATGCAATACTTATTACCATGCATTCTTGCTTGGGGGCCAAATTATCAGTGTCGGCATTGATGGCTGTCCTCCTCGGCGACGATGATGGTGGCTATCTTTTCTCGGGATACTCTCGATACAGCATGACTTTCGGCTGTTCTAGGTGCCTTTATATACCCGTTTTGTCTTTGTCTGATGTGTCAGACAAAGATTTTTGTCCAATTACCCTCGAGCTCGAACGTTGTCAATCTGCGCTGCGCGCGAAGAGGGGTGCAATATTCCCTAAGGGGTACCGTCGGGGATACCATAAATCATAAGGATATGTGGCACGGGGGAGCAAATAATCCTAGGATATCTTGAACGGGGGTGCCAAAAACAGTCGTTAAGCCAGCTGTCCAAAACACGTACAAGCGTTGCAGATCCAGGAAGTGCATCCAGTGGCACATTCCAGTGCATCCAATTTTTGTCGTTTTTTATCTATTTTTCTTACTTGTTCTATCTAGGCCATCTTTCACTTCTAGGACTCCAAACAAAGACCAGAAGACAGAGAAACTCTTCTACTTTCTGCTCGTTCAAGTCCCATAACCCGGAGACATTCATGAGCTCCACGGCAAGCGCTTATGTGCATGCTACTCACAAGCGCTCACAAAAAGTGCCTCACGCAAAAAGTGGTACATTTTGGTTCCCCTGGATGGACTCCCATGATTCAAGCACCATTCAATAGCTCTTGTGTTGCTCTACAATATGACTGGAACGAAGTTTTTCCATCAAGCGGCTCCAAAGTTACACGCTATTAAACATAGTCCAAAAATTGCTTTTCAACGTAAAAATATTGTATAATTTACGTATAAACCAATGATAACAGATCTTTCTAGTGATACAACATGTACAAAGCTTTCAAGCTATCAAAGGCCTTCTTGAAGGTTGTTGAAGCTTTCACAACCAGTCTCCTATGCCATTATGACAGCCATTGGTTGACAGAGAAACTGAAACTGCTCAAGCAGCTGCAGACAGTATGACTGAGTACAGAGAGAGAGAGAGAGAGAGAGAGAGAGAGAGAGAGAGAGAGAGAGAGAGAGAGAGAGAGAGAGAGAGAGAGAGAGAGAGAGAGAGAGAGAGAGAGAGAGAGAGAGAGAGAGAGAGAGAGAGAGAGAGCTGGTAAGGCTCGCCCTCATCCCTGGACTTCATTACTTGCCTCACCTATAGATCTACATATAAATCTAGTGCATGTATATCTAGCTATAGCTACTTGCTTCACACACGGTACACTCGACTACAAGGGTATAAAATGTACTACCAACCTTCACTCCAGTACAGAAACTATCCATCTGGATGATGACGCCTCCTCACTAGCCTAGAAGGCCCCTAGAAACTTGAAGCTTCATAGTGAGCACTCTTCTCCTTGGCTCATTTTTGGAGAAATCACGTGAAGATACAGAAGAATGCCACACGGGTACTGAAATTTTCTGATTTTTGATGCCGTGTAACTCTGGAACCGCTCGATGGAAAAACTTCGTTCCAGTCTTATATTGTAGAGCAACACAAGAGCTATTGAATGGTGCTTGAATCATGGGAATCCATCCAGGGGAACCAAAACGTACCACTTTTTGCGCGAGGCACTTTTTGTGAGCACTTGCGAGTAGCATGCACAAAAGCGCTTGCCGCGGAGCTCATGAATGTCTCCAGGTTATGGGACTTGAACGAGCAGAAAGTAGAAGAGTTTCTCTGTCTTCTGGTCTTTGTTTGGAGTCCTAGAAGTGAAAGATGGCCTAGATAGAACAAGTAAAAAAAAATAGATATAAAACGGCAAAAATTGGATGCACTGGAATGTGCCACTGGATGCACTTCCTGGATCTGCAACAATTGGACCGCTGGCTTAACGGCCGAAAAGGGGGGATGTCAGAATTACTGTGACACCGGTACTGAAAAATTTTGCGCTTTTAAGTTCCGGCAACTAGCCTGCCAAAAACTTAGAAAATTTCAAAAGTGGGAGAAAACAAAAGAAAATTGAAGACCAACCCATGACCACTGCTCAACCCACCACAACCCTAGTCCACTCTGACAACCCAGCTCGACATTACTCATTTATACACCTTGCCACTATAATACTAACCCCTAGTCACCAACTGTAGCCTAAACCCAAACCCCCACTACTAGCCTCACTAGCTGTCTAGTGTTCAGTAACAATATTACAGGCTATTAATATAGCTATAGAACTTGCAGAAGGCTGGGTTCTATAGAATACTTACCAACCCTCCCAATTTCCCAGGATTATCCCGAATTTTGGCTTCCAATCCCGAGCTCCCGAGTTCAGCACTAAAAATTCCCAGAAATCCACCTCATCTGGGACTGTGGCCTTATCTATATAGACGACTTAAGGCGTGACTGTTTAGCCCATTAACTGCATAGCAATCGTTGCTTTCCGCCATTTTGGTGGTCAAGTGGCAATACCGCGTGTACTGCCAGTGTGCCAGTGGAAGCTCACAAGATCGATCATAAGCAAGAAGTACACCAACAGTTTGTCTAAAGCAGCCCGAGAGCGTTACATCCAGAAGCTTCAATGCCTTACGGTGTCGTAGGCAAGCTGAGAGACGAGAAATGCACTCGCGATCGTATACTGTATAAAGCTATGGCAGCGTTGACCACCAACATGTGCAGTTAAGGGGCTAAACAGTCATGCCTTAAGTCGTCTGTACCTAGATCTAGGTAGATACTTCGTAGGTGGGCTTTTATTAGAGTAGCACATTATCAACAAATTATGTCATCAGTCATGTGACCTTGCCAGTGATAGTACAGTAACGGCACCTGCAGCACTAGCAGAGCTTCATAGCTACTGTTTTTCAATTGGGTATTTCTGGTTTTTAATAAATATATCCTTAGTACTGATGATCCCGAGAAATCCCTAAAAACTCAGAGATATCTGATATGAAATCCACACATCTACAGCAGAGGGGTTGGTATTAAAGTATGCCATATATAGCTATATTTATAAATATAATTATAGTAGGTACTCCAAGTACTAAATCTTGGGTACCGGCGCCGGTACTCTAGACACACCGATTAATATATTATAACGATATAATGTACCTGTCACTGAGCTCATCTTCATGCTTACTCGTTGGACCATAGGGCTAGGGCCCTAGCTAAGCTAGCTGGATACCGGATGTTGTCCACATGCATATATATATATGACACATGCCACAGCAGTTTCGTCTGGGCACTTAGCGATTAATTAGATAGCGCGCGCGTATTTACGGTACCTAATTTGAATATTCAAATGAGCTGCCTGAACTTGCCCAACTTTTCCTGGAATCCAGACTGCACTCCAGCCACAGTGGTCACTATCTAAACACCCAAAACACATTCCAGCAACCACAGAACACTTGTATATCACTATGGTTACTACTGCGCAGCTGCCACACACTTAGCGGTCTACTGCGCAGTGCCATATCAGCCCACATCAAGGGATCAACTGCAAAGATACAATCAGTGCTTGCGTGTGAGAGAGTTTTGACAGTGACAGGAAGCGCTCCTTGATTGGACTCAGAGGTCAGTAGAAGCAGTAAAGATAGTAGTAACAGATAGCACAGAGTTTGAAGTTGTACTATTTTTTTCCCTGGACTTACAGTCATACAAAAAATACAATAAAATTAATATTAATCAAAATACACAGAATGGAATATCACACAGAGCAATTAGCCAAGCACTGCAGAGTCTGTGGCAAGAGACTGAGCAAGGCCAAAGGGAAGTCTACAGTGTACAACTGCTATGAGTACACTGACCAGCTGCAGGCCTGTTTTGGAGTTGACATAGGCAAGGACAAAGAAGGCATACATCCAAAGAGTTTTTGTAATCCCTGTTATTTGATAACAAGGCGTTTTGCTAAAGCTCGCCAAGCTGGGGTACCCTACACTTTCACCACAGCCAGTTTTACTTGGACAGAGCACACACACACACATGCTTGGTAAGCTTAAGAATAGTGTGCATACATGTACAGTTTAAAAATAAAACTAGAGCTCTATAGAGCACATACCCCGCGCGCTGCAGCGTCAATATGAGAAGTCGTGCAGTCTGTTGCCGACCTTTACCTATGTATTGTGCCAGGTTGTGCGCATGAGCAGAAAGCACATGGTGGGTAGTGTTGATAGGCGTGGCCAACAAAATGCAGTATTTGCGACGCTCATGGATCTTGCCAAACGATTCGAAGCACAATGAAGCCAGTTTTTCGACGATATCGACGGATATGCTGCACTTACGAGTCGCTCAGATGCCTAGATCTCCAGATCTGGCGATTTTTGTGCTGACGACGACAGACGACGACAGACAAAACCGATTACTTTACCCCTTGCGCATGCGCGCGGGGTAATAAAATCCAACTAGGTATGCGAGCATTTCGGCAATCTTGCTCGAGGTGGAGGCCAGAACCGGAAGGAGTCCAAACGAAGAGGCAGACCAGCTGGAGAGTGTTCTAAGTCACTGATAAAACACATTGACAGCACAGCTCCAGCATCACTCATGTCCACAGATGTCGAGCAGTTGCAGTATCCCACCACATCCCTCTTTCGTGTCCAGTTTGTACCAATATTCTTGAACGACCAGTTGAGCTGTCTTGTGGAGTGATCATCTGCTCAACCTGCTGCTCAAAGTGGGTGGCTGTCTGTATGGCTCAACGGCTCCAAATCTCCTGCCCCTGTTGTCACAGTCACTTGCTTGACAGACAGTCCATCCGTCCGCCACCACCACTCGTCCTATCACTGCTTGCTGGAGTCCTAGTTTACTGTGGGAAAGGGTGTGGTAAACTAGTGAGATACGACAGCTATGATAAGCATGTTGCAGGAAACTGTCAAGGCCACTACCACCACCAAGTTGACTCACCATCAAAAATGACCCTACGGGATGTCCTTGCCAGGCCAGTCACAGTTCCAGCAACACCAGCAGAGATCAGGGTAGCAGGGCACCTTATGAGACGGATGCTAGACAGTGACCCCAATGAGCAGGTAGTGAGAGTTCCCACTCGTGGCCAGGTCAGTATTGATGCCCTGTATTTATCTCGATGAAGCTTTTTACATTAAAACATGCACGTACAGCCGATTACCTTGGTACCAATAAGTGGTTGCCGTATCTCCAGCTCTGAAGCCAGTAGAAGAACACTTAAGCGAAGGACAGATGACATCAGCCGTGTACGCACCATTGCTAGTGGAGGAGAATCCTCAGCACAGCTGAAGGCGGAGATACGGTCTTTAACCACAGAACAGTGGGAGGAGCTTCTCCAGCAGGCACAGCTACCTGTTGTAATCCCAACTGACCATGCTCTGGCCATGAAAGCAGACCTAGCACTTCCTTGGAATAAGCTTCGAGTCATCAGGAGGTATTACACATTTCCACCTAAATATAAAAAGTTAATGTACATAATTATTTTAGATGGTTAAAGGGATTTAATGTGTCCCTAGCCAGTGAGGCGAAACAGAGACAAATGGCGAAAACAATTGTGGGAGATAATATAGTGGCAGAAAGAGGTGCTTTCACCTTCCCACAAAGCGGGGGAGAGGAAATTAAAGAAACACCCTTTGTGTACTGCCCCAATTTAATTGCCAAAGTGACAGATGTTGTTGAACACCACAGGCAAGTACTTATAATCATCCAAGGGGATATTAAGAAATAATTATAATATAAACTTAAGGTCTTCAAGTGGTCTCACCTGGCATGATGGTGCCATCCCAGCAGACGACCTATGGATAAAGCTAGACCTATGGATAAAGCTAGGAGGAGACAAGGGCCGTGGGACTTTCAAGTTCAACTTCCAGGTGATGAATACCCAGCACCCCAACTCCCAGAAGAATACGACACTGGTCTCCATCTTCAAAGCAGGTGATAGCATCACCAACCTCCACACAGCCCTGGATATGTACAAAATACCTATCACAGAAATGCAGGGAATGAAGCTCAAGTATGCCACAGCAATATAATATAAATGTTTTAGAATTTACAATAACAAATACACAGTGGACGTACCTTTCGTGTCTTCTTTTCGGGAGATTACGAGTTTTTGTGTAGTGTATATGGACTCAGTGGTGCAAGTGGTGAGTTCAGCCTGAGTTTACACCAAATTCCATATTCAATGGTGAATGGATTTCCAGGTCGACACAATTGCCTGTGGTGCTTAATCCCCAGTAGCAGCCTGAAAGTACCCCTAGCAGTCCGAGGCAGATTTGCAGAGAGATCTCTCGATTCACTGAAATCAGATCACGGCAGGTTTCTGGCTGAAGGAGGTGGTGATATAAGGAAAGCCAAGTTATTCAACAACGTCATAGAAGATTATTTCTTTGATATTCCTCTTGAAAACGTAATTACATAAAATTATAATTAAACTTACGTTAGTAAGCAATGCTTGTACTTGAATAGGTTTGCATACCTGGTTTACATCTTTCCTTGGGCATTTTCAATCGTCTCTGGGATTTGTTGGAAGCCGCCTGCAAACAGTTGGATGTCAAGATGGCAGAAGCCAACCTTGGTAGTGACGCTGGTGGTGGTAGTACCTTCCAACTGTACTCAGCTGCTGTCCAACAGCACTCATACCTCAAGTCTCAGAAGGAACAGGTGACAGTCCTAGAGCAGTTGAGCACCTTTCTGACTTTAAACGGTTTGCCAGATCCTGAAAACAATGAGCTAGTTCGAGCTGCAAGGAGTGAGGCAATAACCGCTCGCAGAAGATTTGACCAAATGGTAATGTACACATTCACCCATACTAAATCATCGATATGCATATGACACATGCACATGAACAATCGGTACGCGCGGTCGGTACGGTATACGTACGTACGTGCGGTGGGACATGGGCCGGCGCCACCGATAGCGCATGCGCAGATCTATCGACCTTTGTCCCGAAAGATTTGACCCTCGACTTGGCGGGAATTAGTCCACATGCACCAACGTTCAGCTGCAGAGCAGAAGTTTGATACCGGAGTGAACTCTGGTACAGCTAATGCTGCTATAGCTACTTCAAGATCGCAATAGATCAGTATTTATATATCTCAAGTTTGTTGCACACTTTTGGCTATCCAACTATCATTACAGTGCACGGAATACAACTAAAATTTAATCTAACTTTAACAATCTCATAATATAATAGATAGTATATAAGTTATTGCTCAAAAAGTGGGGGGCCTAACCGCCCCCTCTACACCCTTGATTAGGAAGAATACGGTAATCAAAATCACACACTCAGCGACTTCAATAGCTGCAAAAGAATGTTCATAGTTTAACTTTAAGAATACATAATTTAAGACAATCATCTTTTATAAACTTGGGTAGCACACTTTCGTGGGCAATGAACTTCATCTTGCCCCATGGCTTCATTAGTCTCCTCTCATCCATCACACGACCAGCCACTTGATCTGGTGCACCTCCGTAACTAATGCATTCTGTGTAGTGTTCAGCGTCAGTCTCCTGATTCAGCAACTGAATGGTGACGGAGCCTCGAAATGGCCACTTGAGATGATTGTCGAATTCTCCTTTCATGAGGCTGAGGAAGACAGATATGTGAGTTCCCTTGCCCGTACCATCACCATGCACATTGATAGACAGCTGCATCCTACAGCCTTGGGGATACGTGTAGAAGGGGTGTGGCTTGAACCACAAGTCAGACTGAGAGAGGCGGACGGAGTAGTCTGATATGGTATAGACAGTAGGCACAATACACAAATGTGAACGAAGCTCTTGAATGCCATCGGCTCCTTCAATCTTTGGTTGGTGTAACAGTGTTTCGATCTTCTTGCTGAGTGTTTGATTTCGTTGTTCTAACTCCTTGATCTTTTCATCATGCCCCTTGATCACTTGATCACTGTTGGTACACAGTAGTTTCAAATGGTCAACTTGTCGTGTTAACTCAATGATTTCGGAAGTACTATAAGTTTGTTGTGGGTGGTGTTCAGCAGCCACTGCTCTGGGAGTGCTTTCTTTGTCAGCTGGATACCCATAGTGTGCTTTGCTGTGAGGCTCTGCTCCCCTCTGCACTTGTTTCTCCAACTCACTGACCTTTTGTGACAGGCCAGTTGTAACATCAATCAGCTTCTGACTGAAGGTTGCTAACAGAAAGAGGTGGTTTGACACATTGCTGTCCATATGGTGTTGAAGGTCATTCGGGTGAGGGGTGGCATAGCAACCAGCATACATGAAGGGACACTTGACCTTCTGCTTTGTACACTCAGTTGACATGTGTGCATCAAGGTTCTGTCGCTCGGGGTACACCCCACAGTCATTGGGGCAAGGGACAGGGCGTGATGGACATACGGGCCAGTGGTTATCCATTACATCATCACAGGTAGATTCATATTTCGCACAATACTCACAGCTGAATGGTCGCTTGCCACATTTCGAACCCTGATGCTGCTGAATCTCCTTTCTAGCATAGGGGGCGTAGCAGTACACACAGGCCACACTCTCATACACACATCCATCAAGTTGTTTCTCAGGAGGTGGGTCAGAGTTCAGGTGTTTCTCCAACGCTCTCAGCTCACCCCTCCACTCACAACCAGCATCGTTGTGCGTGCACAAGACTATGAAATCATATAATCTCTGTTGCAGACGTTTATCATGAAAAACATTAAAGCCTTGTTCATTGCAAGTAGGGCAGGGCTTGTTCTGCTCCTTGACACGCTCGATGCAGGTCCGGCAGAAGCTGTTTCCACAGCAGGTGGCCTGGTGGGGCTCACGGAGAATGTGCAGACATATAGGACACTCAAACTGAAGCTCACGAGGCTTGTCAACAAATTCACACTCGAACCCTGTCTCAAGAGGTCTTCGCCTTGCCTGGAGAGTGGAGAATGGTGGAATCTGATCGCCTGCTTCAGACTCAGCTATTGATGCAGCACATGAAGTACCGGTCTCCGGGCCGCCGGGGAATTCTGCCATTTCCTTTGTGCAAAACACATATGCACCTGTCAGTGGTTTATTAAAAGGAAATGGAGTCTAAATGATAGCATGAGGCATGTGGCTCCTATATATAGGACATCAGATAGCTATTAGATCTAGCATGCTCTAAACCTACAGTGCTCTTTAATTAGAAGAACACCGTGGATACAACCATAATATTATTAAGTTTGTCAAGTACTGACCCAGTTTGAAATATTATTGGATCTACAACTCACCTTCAACGAGCCAGCTAGTATCGAAAGCCTTCACAGCAGGGGATCTGACTCACAGTCAATGATCCGCATTGATTGACCGCACCCATGATACGCCGTATATACGACCGTGACGCAGTTATATCATACACATGGAGGAGCCGGAGTAATCCGCACACGCGTATACATGTATACGTAAACATTATTAGTACATGTATTCATGATGTTGCAGCATTGTGTTATGTACAGCATAGTAAGCACAGACATAGCTGTAGCTATTAAAGGCACTAAATTTATAATCATTCATCCTTCTTGGCGTCAATTAGAGCGCCATTTGCCTTCACTGTTCTTGAATAGAGATCCCCAACAGTAGCTGAAGATTGGCCAGTGGTTGACTTGTGATGCTGACCCATGGGCTTTGTTATAATATAGGAACGAATGAAGAAATTCATAAATAGAATGAAGAGGGAGCTGAGGTAAATGACACACGACCACTCTGCCCTCTTATCATAGTCACAGTCAGTGTAGATGGCGTAGGCATTCTGTGCAATCACTATGAAGAACTGCATCTGTAAAATTAAATAATCATTTTATACTATTATAATGTAGCTGATTACTGTATATAGCTAATTCTATTGCTGTGGTAGCTATAGATTAGAGATCATGAATGTTGTTTACACAATAATTATTGGTATGGTGATCTTTAAAGCCATGCATATAGGTTTACCCTTGTGGGGTGATCAAAATAGTCAGATCAAAATTTAATAGTAGATATGAATTCATTTATGTGGCTCATCCACCCCATGAAAAGTAGTGAGTACACCCCCTGCTCCACCTCCACATGCATGGCTATAGCAGCTATGTGCATGAAAGTTTAATGGCAGCTTGCATTAAATTTATTACAGTCAGTATCATGTATGTACAATAGTAGCTAACTGCTTGCAATACAGTCACATCATAAGCGCTATAAATTAGGATGTGAGTCTGATGAGAATCAGATGGATGTTGAAATCAGGCAAGAGAGAAATAAGTGCATCAGAGGAAAGCTCTTTTCTCTTTCTTCATTTGTTTTTCCTCTTGCCTGATTTTGGAACTGACATTAATCTTTTGTATGTTCTTACCATCTGAAGCATAGTGACATACTTCTTCCACCAGAGATACTTTCGCACTGTTTCTCCAAGGGCAGATAGCATGTAGTAGGTATACATGATGGTGTGCACAAAGCAGTTTAGCATCGGAGAGAAGAAGGCTGTAAAAATTGCGATAAAATTATAGGCCATGTATGACAATAATTGTAACATTGTAGAATATTAAAAATTGTGCATGATGAGTAGCCTCGTATCCAGGCTATCCCATGCGTGCAACGTTGAAAAATATGGGATGGTCTGGATATGAGGCTATACACAATGAGGTGACACAGTCATGCATGTTAACAATGAACCTAATACTACAAGCGTGCATGATGTGATGACTGAGCAAACTTAAAAGCTTATGCATAATACTGCACAATGTCATGCTCCATTCATATGCATGGCATGTGCTGCTACCTCAACACATGCTCAGCATCGATCACTGCTGCACACAAGCTCTCATCTATTCTGCAGACATGCACACACACATGCATGCACTAACCACTTAATTATTGTACAACTCAACACATGCTCAGTATATATCAATCACTGCTGCACACACTGTCAAGCGCTCATCTATGCTGCAGATATGCACGCACACGTGCACTAACCGCTTCCTCCTGCAAACCA
Organism: Cliona cf. orientalis; assembly: GCA_963930775.1. NCBI lineage: Eukaryota > Metazoa > Porifera > Demospongiae > Clionaida > Clionaidae > Cliona > Cliona cf. orientalis. Next base: position 6,780,360 of record OZ005690.1, read on the forward strand.
TTTTGCAGCTATCCACCAGATGAAGAACATGCTGACATGATGGTAGACATGAAGGAACGTTATTTGGTTGTTCTTCTTCCGCAGTATGAAGAATATTGTATCCAAATATTCTATTAACTTGGAGAAATAGAAAAGCCAAATACCAGCTGCAAGCTGAGGAAGGGGAGGGGTGGAGAAGGGGAGTGGGAGAGAATGAAGGGGTGGGTGTGGAGTAATTGTATGCATAATAATAATTATTAAGATCCAGGACTTACCCTCATAGACCACTCATCTGTTCCATAATGGAGTGGATCACACAGATAAGTATACTTAAGTGCCAACGATGAAAGAAATAGCTGCAGAAAATCAAAGGCGTGTAGTTCTGGGGTGCTCAATAATAGTATTATATTTTATTAAGATTACCTCCTTAAGCATGTACACTGATAGCAGAACCATGCCACAATTATAAACGATGAGAACACCTTTCAGTTCAAATGGCTGCCTCTTTGCCATCAGCTTGGGTCCAATGAAGCAGATGATCATGTACAAGATGCACAAGCTCAGCATTGGCCAAGGAGAGTAAACCAGTGGCCAGTCTTGGACTCGAGGATCTAATATGCATATAGTTCAGTGATACAGTCCAGTGGAGCACATAAGTATAACAAACTGGTCAATGCAATTTAAATCACAATAATTTTTTTCAATTATTGTTTGCAATGTATATGGCCAGGAAGCCTATATAGCTACTAGTAGTGTTGCAGCTCTTCAACTTCCACTCACCTCCATTCTCTATGGAATGATCAATACTAGCTTTGATGGCTTCAAATCTCTCATACCAAACATTCAACAGTGCCTCCATCTTCAAGTGTATTATGATTACTGCAGTAGCCCCACCCAGTTTTGTTGCATGCAAAAAAAAGAGGTGTGCCTCACATGACCGGATGAGAAACGTATTACACGAAGCAATCAAACAGCATTTGTACCTGTAGGGGGCGTACAGCAGATGCTGGGGCGGGGCTTGTAAGGTTGACCTTTCTGCATGGCTGCATTGTGGGGGTGTTGCCTGCAGCAATCGCTCGTGTAAACATCGGTCGACTGCTGACCTCCTGACTCTCATGTGGGCTGCTTTGCGTGCACGCACGCGGGCGGGACCCGTGTTCATGTATATTAATAGCACGAGTTTAGAATCTCACCCCTTTCTGCACCACTCAGCCTATAGCCAAGCCAATCTCTACTACCTATCAACACTCTAAACTGCCTTCTGTGCTCTGAATCAGCTGCTGTGCAACCTTCCAGATGCAAAGCAACTTCTAGACTGGACCATCTAGATGCTAATCATTTGCTGAAGTCCCTATAATATTTCAACAGAAATTTGCAAGCATGGCTGCACCCCAGTCGACATCATTAAGATCTGAACTCGATGTTGTACTAAGTAATCCTGGAGACTTCTACAACATCATCATGGAGAGAAGTGGTATGCACGAATATGTAAATTAATCAATAATAATATTATGACATGTATGCCCAGGACCTGACATGTGATCAAATTTAAATTGATATTATCATACTGCTTGAAATGCTGTTATCATTATTCAATATTAGTCATATTATTCCCTGTCTTTATTACTTTGTGTACAGACCCCAGAGTGAAGGACTGGTTATGGATGCAGTCGCCTATCCCAACAATCTCTCTTATTCTCCTCTACCTGCTCTTTGTACGTTACGCTCCTCGTTTCATGAAGGACAGACCTGCCTTTGAGATGAAGACATTTCTATTCTTCTTCAATACAGCAATCGTCATTCTATATATTTATTTAACTAGGGAGGTAAGTCAAGCATGTAATCTTAATAATATTATATAATATCCTGAAATTAAAAATGAGGAATTGATAATGATTCCATGTGACAACTGTTAGGACCAACCTGCCGATTATTATTCGGTTATGAGGTATAATATTCTTCACTGTATTCACTATCAAGCACTACTGCTTAAATTTAATAATGTAACAGATATAGATCATGCCAGCTATCTATACAATGTCATACTACCACAACCCTGGGCACGATATTATCAGTGTGAGGAGTGGGCTCATCATAATCTGTGCCTTATAGCTAGCTAGTCTCAAGAACCTTCTGCAGCACTGCATGGATGTATGTCAATGCCAGCATACAGAAGCAACACATCCAATGCTGCAGAAGGGAGTGACTTTGAGACTATAGTGGGATCAGGTACACCCCTTTCTCTACTACACATATCTAAAGTTTAATTGTTATATACTGAGCAGCTGGAGCACCACAAACGAGGTTGGGTGATTGTGTTTGCATAGCTAATTGCATTCTAGGTCAACTATACATTTTTGCACAGGGTAGCTATGCTACTTAATCATGATAAGGTAACTAATACCATGCTACTTCATATTAAGCATGACATAGACGTGTAGCCTTGGACAGGGCTAAAATCAGCCTGGTGTGAGGCTACTACTATGATGATTTCGATTGGAAATGCCAGAGAAACATGGACCTATAATACCCCCTCACAAGAGAGGAGGGGTCACATCCAATTTATATTCCAGTTTTTGAGCACTATCCAACTATTGAAGTGTGAGTGTTAACCATAATAATAATCAGTGAGGAGGCTTGTGTCCCCTGTCCCCATAATCAAAAATATGCAAGCTGAGTCAACTGCACACAGGTGTGCTGAATAGTCTCATAGCGTAATACGGGAAACTTTGGTGAGGTTTTTAATTTGGCGATTTGGTGAATTCAGTAATAGATCGCCAAAATTAAAAACTCGCCAATTGAACTTAATGCATGCACACCTATGTATGGCGGTAAGGATTCAGATCACCAAATTTAGACTTCGCCAATAAATGTTTGCCAAAGTTATCTGCTAACAGTAATTCATGAACAATCACAATAATATCAGTAAACATTTGAACAAGGCTGACTCTGGAACTTTGATCATACCCTTCCTCTAAGAATGGCTCATGGGAGGGCTTTAGTAGTCAGGAGAAAGGGATTGAGGGAAGGGGGTGAGGAGCATAATGCTGCTTCCCTCCTTCTTATTCATACAATAATACTTAAAATGCGAGGTTTAACCATTAGTGTTTGCTATAAAGTTTAGGGTGCTAGTTTTTGTGGGGAATCAAATTTTTATGATTTGCAGCAGCGACGCGTTCTAAGCCTTGCACACTATCTGAAGAGTTTAAAATGGTGCCTTAGGAGGATCAGATCTGCTAGACTAATCCAAAATATATTCGCTAGGAAACCCATCACTCGTCCACTTACTGGGAGCAACTATTTGGATTGAACCATAGAGTTAATTAACCTTAACTGAACACCATCCAATTGCATTTCAACCTCCATCATTCACACACATACACACACAGTACATTAGTGGAATGATTGAAGCAAAATACAACTGGATTTGTCAGCCCGTGGAGTACTCATATAGTCCGGCACAAATGAAAGTAAGTATGTTGGACAATAGTTATTACTGGTATGTCACACATTTAATTTTTGGCTTATGTTATTACCATATTTTAATTAACAGATATCTTGATTCCGAATAGGATCATAGTAGACTGGCAATAGCAAGCAGTTAAAAAATGACTAAAAGATTAAATTCCTCCTATTAAATAAAGCTGCAGAGTTAGTACATAATAAAACTAGAGCTCTAATCAGCACACTAGCCGAGTTTATGAGTCGACGACCTTTACCTGCATTGAGATTGGGCATGCGCAGTGTCAAGTGGTGGTGATGGGCGTGGCCGATAAAACATCTGGCGTTCGTGGTACTTTAATATCAAGAGCGAAGAATCTTCGATCTATTGATGGTATTGACCACCACCTGAGATTTTAGATCTTGAGATTTTTGCCGCAACCTCCGCCAAGACTGAGTACTCTTGTTTACGCATGCGCATGAGGTACACAACGGGGACGCATGTCTAGTCTCCCACCGAACTAAAAACCCGGTAATAAACCCTAAATCTGTTTCCTTGCAGATTGCTAGAGCACTATGGTGGTACTATTTTTCCAAGTTCATTGAGTTCTTCGATACTGTAAGTGTATAATATTATTAGACAGTTTGACAACCTTTACCGGACCAGTAGGCAACGTCTGACGACCTTTACCCGTTAATTGTCTTTTCCTCTTCTTGCGATGTCTTAACGACGATCTACAGATTTTCTTCATTCTGCGCAAGAAGAACAGCCAAGTGACGTTCCTGCACGTCTACCACCATGCCTCCATGTTCTTTCTGTGGTGGATCGGAGTCAAATGGGTGGCTGGTGGACAGTGTGAGTCACCAATGGCTATATTGCTCCTTTGTAGACATCCATAGTTGTATTAAACTTGTCTTTCGTAGACCAAGCAGTGTCATAGTGAATTGCATTCTATTGCACTATGCTCCCATCACTCCCATGCATTGCTATTTGAGCATATAGCACATGGGTTAATAGACTGATGACGGTGGGTGTGGTGATGGGTGTAGTCAATATATTTCAGAAGTAAATGCTGCGTTATGGGATACTACTGTAATTATCACTTGTGTAAAAGATTTGTAGACCTCCCTACCAATCGTGCCTTTTTTTCTTTTTTGACATATCCCTATTCCCATAAACTAGTACATACATCTATAATTGCTGCATTTATCACCCCTACGCATAATTCATGGTAATAGTTTTGCTGTAACAAGGGCTTTAATATAGGGGTCTATAAGCCCTAGCTTGGCTGTACCCAATCTATCTGTGAAAGAGCATACTCTTATGCAAGTTTCCACTTAGAAAAAGATTGAACTGCACGAGTGTGCAGGTGTAGGTAATCTGCCACCTGATCCTGCCCATCAGAAGTGCATCAGCCTCCCCCACAGAATGGAGAATAAGGGTTCTCTACAGTGTTCTATAAAAATAACAATTACATCATTGTCCCAGTCCTTTTCTCCCATTGGTCAATTGAATATCACCAATAATGTGTAAGGTCTGTAAATTCAATACCCTTTTTCACACTTGCCTTACTATGGACTCTCGAGCAACATGCACACATCCACAAACCTAATTGCATTAATTTTTGTGAAATTGACATGCTTCAATTCTGGACATGCTTTCTCTGATCAATGAACTGAAGCACTAGTATTGTCACACTAATAAAGATTATGGGTTAATTATCACCATCTAGTATTACACAGTGTTGGGGGGTTAAGTGGTGATCATAGGGCTACCCAGTTCTTGGAACAGATCAAATATCTATGAGGGGAATGCCACTAACTGCATAGTGTTTTGCATTCTTGATTTATTACAGCATGCCACCTGATAATGATTATTACTCACTGGAGCTATGTACTAAGCAGCAAGCCTAGTTAAAAATGATTTGCACATCAATGGATGAATACATTATAATGGGGTAACGTGACTAAAATTAATACTTGGTTATCTTTTGTACTAATCCATGCTGGCAACAATCTATCCTAGTAGAGCTCACTGACAAATGTAGGAGAGAGTTAACTATGGTTAAGCTTTACTGGTTTAACGAGTGCATATGAGCAGTTTAGCTTTCTTGACAGGCTTATCGATTGGCCTTCCAAGCATTCGCTACTGACTGTTATTTAACGAAGTGAATCTGAAGCTTTATTGTGGAATTCCACATGCCACACCCTATTCACGCCCTCCCTAGGGTTCACTGTTACCTGACTTGATTGATAGTTATTGGTCTGAGTGGTTGTCATTATATTTGACCTGAAGCTATGGTTACCACATGTCATTTACATACAGTATCACATGTAGGATACATAGCCTCAAGCTTTATGCCATCACGTATATTATACTTAGACACACCAGTGACACTGTGTTCATCCTAGCAATGAGCTGCTAGTCTAACTCAAACTGGTTGACCATGCTGAACCACGTGTTTGCATAATGACATATGATTATGTAGCTGATCTTCTGTTGTGAGCTAACAGGCGGCTTAGAGGAAGGTTAATAAATATTCAATAAGTGATTAATTTTGTTGGCCTCCTATAGAGCACTTTAGTTGGTCAGAATGTTACAACTGCAGTACAAGTACAGTTGTAGCTACATGTACATAATATGTAACCCATTGATAATAATTGTGTGACATAACTTGATGAGCTCAGTAATAATGTTTTGACTTGGTGATAGATTTAACCATAAGTGTAGCCATAGCAAAGACTGTTACTTTTTTTATTGGATTGTATGGGTGGAGGGGAGTGAATCCATGTCCCTTGTTTTACATAGAGTGTACAAACATCGTGGTATCATCTCAGTGACCTAACATATCCTTCCCCCATGAAGTCTAAATAATCACTTCCGTGTTCACGTGAATTAGCTTAGATGGTGCTGATCTTTATTAAATTTGGTACGCTGTTGTAGACAAATCGGATGTGAAAGCATAGTTGGGAAAATCCTAGCTTCCATATTGAGAGCAGGTACCGTTTGGTAGACTAAGTAGAATAATAAAACAAGTTTGCAAATATCGACATGCCCATGATAATGCTATAATTTTGGTTGATATTGAGTGCAGCTCACTGTTAAGCACATAGTAAATACTTGGTGTACTTGTGTGCATGTTTTACCGCTCTCTGTTGAACGGATTCAGCCTGGAAGGCTGACTATACTGTCAGTGATGGATCATGATACTGTAACAGAGGCTAGAGGCTAGCAGTCGATCGCTAAAATGGTAGAGACTTCAAGTAAATCTGATTCAGTGGAGAGACTTGAATGAAGTCACTCTATCTGTTCACTTTTGTCATTACGTAGTTTAGATGTCATGTCTTCCAAGCATGTTCATTTCTTGGCTCCGCCTAAGCCCATGCTTCCTTTAAAGTGCATAATTACCACAAGCTGTAAGCACAATATCGATGCACTTAACAACAATCATCTATTATAATATACGTGACTGACATTCACAATTATTTGAAGTCCTTTTAACAACTACGTACAGAATTTAGTTTTGCAGTGCATTCCCTACATTTTATTATTGTAGTAATAATAATATTATAGTTGCTGTGGTGCGTGCAGTCACCTTGAGCTCTAGGTATACCCTGCCAAGAATGTTGTAATACTGATAACCAGCCATAAAATAACACAAATTAGAGGGGAAATTCCAACGTCCTTGTGTGCCAACTCAATTGTTATAACTATAGGCCCGTTATTAGATTCAAATGCAGAGTTAAATGATAAAATTATTATAGCCAGAATCTTTGGATGAACTAGAAAACATTCCTAAATTTGGTATCAGCTAGTGCAAAGCATAGTAACATAAGTGCTGTAATCCACAGTCATGTTTTCCAGTGTCAGTTTTAAGTAATATTAGCTCCTAGGCATTTTAATAGAGTTTTAATCTTAAGTTTATCTGATTGAGCATGCATTTAGCACCCCAGACCATGGAGATGAAGTCAATTTATCGTGGAAAAGGGCTCTTCCAGAAATTTCCACTGTAACTAACTACCTCCACTGACCTGTGACTTCCATTGATAGTCTAGTGGGTTTAGGTACTAATTGTTTCCTTAATTTTTGATGATGTTTCTTAGGGGGTTGAAAGGTCCCCCCCACTCCTTTTCTTGGAAAGAGCATCAATTGCCTCCATGCTTACTTATGCAGTTGGAATGCCTCGATCCAGTTGGCACTTCCATCAACTGCCTCCCCCCTTAGGCTGTCTAGACACATTAATTTAAATTCATAATTGCATACTGCTAAGTGTTTATTTTATAGCTTCAAGCTATGCACAATGCTAGTTAGGTATTCATCAAACAAGGACCGCCTGCACTGTGAGTGTGTATTAAGTGTTACTTGGATCAGAAATTTGTTTTTTGCTGTTGTTGTACTTAGCATGCATGACTGTGCATGGTGCAATGGTTGAATGTGCTGTTCGTCTGGTGTGATTTCTTGGAAAAGTGCCCAGCTAGTTTGTTTACATATGCTCTGATCTGCTATCGGATGACATCATGAGCGCCTGGGGGCAGTGACATTAAAGGAGCTATGATCACAGCGTGCGTGAGGCACCCTACAAGATATTTGTGTGGGGCACTTGTAGTGTGCCTGGGGGGATGGAGCCACCCGTAGTGCAAAGGTGGCTAGATCCATGACAGACTGTTAAGATGCAATTGTTAAGCTTTTAATGCAATGTACTAGTGATTATCATTAATCTTAGCTTGAATTGCACTGCAATAAATTCCCTATCTGTAGCAGTTAGTAGTCCTATTGTAGCATCATCTCTTAAAGCAATGGATTGCGCAAAATCCTTTCTTATGAGTGCATGCACCAGCTGTTCATATTGCACTATGGTGTACATGTACCTGAAGGTGCTCATACTGCAAGGCGTATTTACGTATAATTGTCTCTTAAGTAGTGCATTGCATAGCTTAATAGCCTCTTAGTTAGTGCATTAGCAACCAGGTTATCATTATTGCGTGTTATTCTTCCATAGAACGAGTTAAATTGCTAGAATGTCTTCCCTTAGCTTGCATTAATTTTTAATAAATTCGTCTGTAAAATATCAGAAAAGAGGGAATGAATTGGAGTTGTAACTTATAATGAGTACTGGATTTGAATTTCATTCCTGGGGAATCCCTGTATATGAAGGACATGACTTTTTGTTCCTGAGACTTAGTTTGCAGTGAGCTGGTAGAGTGTGATGTCTACCATTGTAGCCTCGATCAGTCTTCTCATTGTCCATTGAATGTGCAATCTTACTCTGTGGCACCCATAGCATGGAGCATGCCCGGATGTACGTATGAAAGCATTCATTGTTGACTTTCCTTGAAAATAATTGTTTCTTATGACTGCGTGACTCTGTTTGTAGTATCGTATTATGCTGCAGTGTTTCAGCACCCCAGCAGGCATCATATGACTAATACTTGTGTACTTAATAAATGTATATATGTACGTACACCAGGTTGCACCTTCATGACATGTGCCCTGCCAATTTCTCAGAAATTATTATCCATATTTCAGCATAATATGATTGTTGTACACGATGATATATCTCGTTACATCCCGCACAAAACATGAACCATTTCAGTACCTCACTGCTATTGGTAACTGTCAAGTATCTGGTTACCTACCACCATTGTACTCGTATGCACACATATGGTGTGCCCACTTATTGGGAGGGATGGTAACAATTAAACTAGGTGCTAGGCTAAGCATATGGCATAATGAAAGTATGCTAGTCAGCAAGGGCAGCTAGGGGAGATTGATGGTTTTTAGGTGTGCAGTGGGACCACTCTGTAGGCGTTAATTGGGATGGTTTGTAAGTGGTCCTAAAACTTCAAAGGTGTCGATCCTTAGCTTCAATCAAATTTGGGTAATAACTATAACTGCCCATAGGATTCTATAGTTATAACTTGAACTGATTATAAATCATTGTTATGGAAGCTAGGGCTCCACTATTATAATGTTATATTATGCATATTTATACTTCTTTGTCAATTCCTCATTAATAAAGAGTCCAGTTCATACCAAAGATTAATGTATTACCGTAGATCAAATTTTCGTGTAAAGATACTTTCGTATGATAAATTTTCGTGTAAAAATTTTTTGTAGGAACGACCCCTTACCGCATTAGCGTTAATAGCTAGTGCATGCTAATTTTCGTAAGATTAATTTTCATAGCCGCCATCGACTACGAAAATATTTTTGCAACGAAAATTTCCAGATTTACGGTATGTATCGTGTCTCTGTTGCTGTATTTTGCAGGAATGTTTTCCTTAATTCTTGAGCCACTAGATGTACATATACAATGTACATGTAGCTGTGATGAATATGATATAGGAGGGAGTGCATGAGGGAGTGTGTGAGGAGGGGAGGGGGGAGGGAGGGAGGAAGGGAAATCATTCGATTCTTGCGCCTGCATGCCTGGATGTTATGACTAGTAATCCTTGTTCCAATTGTTCTATACTTAGAATAGATTGAGCACAGACAGCTCGGTCATGCTGTGCTGCCTACTGAGAGGGTGAGGCATCCTGGGGAATTCCCTACCGTTTAAACTTTGTAATACTTGTGTACATGCAGTAAATAATGATGTACTTCCCATTTTAGTGTTTTCCCCCTACCCCCCCCCCCCCCCCCCAAACACTGTGACACATACGTTTTCTGTGAAGAAAACAATGTTATTTATTCTATTATTGCCTGGAAAATAATACTATGAGTTACGTGTATATCAATTCCTCTACGGGTCAGTGCCCATACCGTTCATTGATGCTGGTTGTTAGGAATGCATGCATGCAATGCATTTAAAGCTCATGGCAACAAGGAAATACCGTGTTTATGCTAATAGAATACTAGCTAAAAAAATAATTACGATTTTAAATTTTGTGTGATTTTCTGGTAAAGGTCGTTATGCGCTCCACTATGAAAAATCCAAGAACACGAATTTTCTTGCGCTAATTAGATCATGCGTTGTATTAGCATAAATATGGTATGCACTTAGCAAAAGCATGCACTCGACTGGGAGTGTGCGTTTAATTAAAAGATACAGTAGCTATAGGTCGCCGAAGCCAGCAAACGAATGTGCCTATGGAAGACAAGCTAGACTTCCATAATGATGTATGAGCAGTGAACAGAGAGTATGTTTCTCAAAGCTAGGCTCTCTAGATCTGCTCTGGCAACTGCTGGCCTCTAGTCTATGCATCGTGATAAAAATTAATCGTTAATTATAATAATATTATATTATGGTGGTTACCTTTTACATTATATATATGCATTCTAATTAGATCAGCAGGTCATGCTACGCTGAGTCCATCCATGATAGACATGTGCTATCCCATTTTAAGTGCACAGTCCACCCACCATAATGAGTATTCACAAAATTAATAATCAATAATCTAATAATAATCATTATTGTGGTCACACCCCCAACATTGCATAGGCATGCACGTTTCCCTAAATGTTATGTGTAGCTATTAATTGCCACACTAGCTTATCTAATAATTAACCTAATAGGATAATTCACTCCAAATTACATGTAAGCTAGTGCATGCATACATGTACCTAACCAATCAAGCTACGTACGTATGTACTATAGACGCTGCTTGTTATTAAGTGCATGATTATGTGCTGCCTATACTGCTCCCTAGCTATATAGTAAGTCTAGTAAAATTTTAATACACAATACATGAGCAGGGGGTGCACATTTGAATGAGTGATCTGGGGGTGGGGTGGGGGGATGAAAATTTATGGTCTTGCTTGCAAGTTAGACTTTCTCTACATGTAATCCCTCTGGCCATGGAGTGATGCTTGTATCAGCCACACGCTCACCCACCTATCCCCTGCAGCCATCCTTGGAGCTCTCATCAACTCCATTGTTCATGTTGTGATGTACTCGTACTACGCCCTCAGCTGCCTTGGCCCTAGCGTGCAGAAGTACCTCTGGTGGAAGAAACACATCACTCATCTACAGCTGGTCAGTCGCAACATACTAATACCATACCATAACATACATACTGGGTAGGAGGGAAATTGCCATTTCGATCATCAGCAGGTCTGCAAAGAAGTTTTTTGAAACTATATTATATTAAATTTATGCATGCAGATAATGTGCCACAACCTTTATCATCCAAGCAAAATATTATTGTGTTACTTAATTTGGCACTGCCATGAACATGCTTATGTACTAGCTACTATTCCCGCTATCATAATAATATTATTATGGTACGGCATTTAAACCAATATCTAACTATTTTGGTAGCAGTCACTACTAACCCGTTAGTATACTAATGACCCTCTATCACCTCTAACTATCCCACAATTCAGGGTTGAAAATTATATTTCTATGCATATGGTAACTGCTACCAGTGTATACTATACCAGCTGCATGGTAAAAATGATATTCTACAGTTGCATGAGTATAGAATACATATATAGCTATAATAAACACTGTACATAGAACATAGCTGCACCTCTGGTTGAGAAGATTAATGGCAAAGGTCTTGTGGTGATAATTGATTTATTGTGTGTGTGTGTGTAAATAGTGGTAATTATTATTTATGCTGAGCTTGCAGGAGCTGGGCTCAAGCTGGCCTGCAGCTGTCTGGTAATTAGTTCACATTAGCATTAATTACTTGTACATGCACGCTGCTCGCGCTACATAATAATTATGTTTGTATATACTCTTTATATTGCTGATTTAATGTCGAACACGCACACTGAAATTTAATGTTACACACGTGCATGTGTACAGTGGAACCCTGCCTTGTGGACACCCCTGAAATGCGCCCATGCATCTACAATAATGCAGACACTTTGCCTGGTTCATAATTCCATCTCCATAGACTTACGCACAATGGAATCAGAACCCCTAAAAGTGACACCTCACTATACATGTATTATATTATCTGTAAAGTATAGACTCTAATTGGCTTGGCTCCAATGGCATCACTACCCATGGCATCCATGGCATATAAACAATGGACACTTTGGCAAAAAACCTGAGAGAAAGAAAGAGTGTGTGTCCACATGCAGGCAAAATTCAATGTTACGTATAATACTCATGTATACCATGCAATGACATCATGTACTAGCTATAGACTAGACTAGACTATAGTGATGTAGTTATTTCATTTTCGAAGCATGCATGCATGGGCAGTTGATGATGTAACACTAGAGACTCCTACCGATATTTTCTGTAATCCTATATTATGACGGAACACATTCTTGGAGCATTATGTGTGGCACTTGGTACATTGTTTCAAGATAGTCCCCCAGGCTATGATAGTGTCATATGATATCCCTGCTGCAGCCATCTAAGATAGAGATATCGTTAGATCGTAGCATATGGCACACAGACGTACAACCTATAACCGGGATATATTTCGGTCCACCTCTGCATACATGTACATTCATCGATTGGAATCAATGCATGAACACTGCATGATGCAAAGAGCTAAATGCAGGAGGACATGAACATGAGATGGATCACTTCTAATGAATGTACTCTCATAGAAAAAGTATAGTTTTGATGTTTGTGGCCCGAGTTCATGTTTGCAGTGGTCCTCAGAACAGATACTTCATTATTATGTCAAAACTACAAAGCCACATGGTGTACACATACATTCAGTGTAACTACATGTATTACCGCAGAACATTTGATGCTATACTGTATTTTATTGTACAAGAGTAAAATCAATTCTTTTCTGCAGTACTACTCACAATTTAGAAGTTGTTCTGTTTCCATGAAGTATTGTGACAGTCATAGTTCTCATGCAAGCAAGGCTATGGCTTTTAGACTACCGGATTAACACACGTTTGTGTGTGATCATGAGCATATGCAGGCACTGGAATGGCTTTCCATGCATGGTTGTTGATGATAATTAAACCTACTGAATTTTCATTAATAATATGCTGGCTGCTAGCTTAATTTGTGGAGAGCTGAGAGTCTCTGGGAGGATTTGTAATTCCGTCTGCATCAAATTAATATGCATTAGTTCAATCTGTCTGTGTTGAAGCCGCAAGTGGAAATCTACCCCACACCACTAATTAATGAAATTAATGTAGAAAAACAACAAGAACAAACTGTCATGCGTGTAACGTAATTATTATTATAGATAATAATTTTCTACACTGGATACCTACGTAATTCTTCTGAGTAGCAATTTAATACCAAAGGGCTTAAAACTTTTTGCAGTTGATCTGGCTTAGCAATGTACATGTATGTATGTATGCATGCATAGTCTTCTGGGATGCCCATCAATAGCAAGCCAATGAGATAAAAGAGCTAAGATGGGAGTATCTAAAGCTCACCACTACACAAGTGGAAATCTCCCCCCACTCCTGCCCGCTTCTTTGAAGTGCTGTCCATTATAGTTATCTCATTATTGGTGAATGCTGTGGTAGAGCTGGCCATGCATGCAACCATACAGCTTAGCCACAGCCACAGTCTCAGCCACGGGAGGTCAGTGGGCGGCTGGATGAGGTCATATGGGCAATTAGCACCATGCAACTAGGCATAAGCTATGTAGCATGTACCACTCAGTCCATATGGTGTGCAGGGTTTCATTTGGGGGGGGGGGGGGGGCGGGAGGGGTCACTCGCCCCCCCCTTGGAAGCTGGCTGCCCCCCCCTTGAGAGTAGCTACCATCCATACATGCATTACATGCACAAGTAAAGATTAAAACGGTGAAAGTGTCCAAAGCGGCAGTTCTGCTCATTTTTAAGCCATAAATTAGCTGAAGCTTCACGCTACGTGCGGTAGGAGACACATCCCACATCCTTGCAACATTTGACTTGAAATAGAGGGGAACCAGTGGATATTGCTGACAGATTTTTCCCATCCGAGTGCTCAGAAGCCACCAGAAACAGTCTCAGAGGTTGAAACATTAAAAAATTTTCCTGGGGGAGCATACCCCCAGATCCCCCTAATATAATAAAGTTAATGAGCACAACGTCATTCTTCACGGATGGAAAAATATACTATAGTCTTTGCCCCCCTTAACTCTGGAATTGTTGCATTTGCCCCCCCCCCCCCCTTGACAAAAATCCTAAATGAAACCCTGGTGTGCATGTGTGTCTCGTGGATCAGACCCTAGCTTTCCACAGCACTGGATGTATACTGCACCCCGTATACAGGGTGTAGAATGCTGAGAATATTATGACCTGCTATGGAAAAATAGACCATTTGCAATTTTTCATAAAAACTGATCATGAGGTTTTGGCATGGATTGATAGCCCTATGTGTGCCGAATCCAATGGTGCAAGTTTCATGAAAAATTTTGATCACAAATGAAGTTATGACCATTTTTATAGTATCAGTCCTCTGCTTGATGCAAATACCATAGTGTTCCTGGCAATTGCAAGCTGCTATGTTCTGAATTTTCAAGAATGATCATAGCAGCTTGCATACAAATAATTTATGTCCTGGGTATTAAGCACCCATACTGTTGCGTCTTACTAGTGCTAGCCTCATCCCCAGGCTCCCTGGTCTTTCAGCGTACAACGTTGAATACCTGGAATAGGGTATGGGAATGAGACCATGAATATTTCTTCCGTGTGTGGAGGCTGTGCATGCCCACATTGTAATTATGATTATTATGGTACACCCCTACTGCACCACGCTGCCACCAGCCAGACCATCGAGTATGCAAAATTAGATGATGTCAAAACAGTCATCATTATGATTTCACCAGGCAGTCGTGTTTTATCGCAGCCACAACACTGATAAAAATTATGAATTAAGTTGTATAGTAGGATATTATATTACTTATAATAATATATATATTTTTTGTGTGTAGGGTATGATTGTATAAGGGGTGTGTATTAGATGTGTGCTTTCCTTCCTCTTTTCTGAGAATTACCACAGAGGAGCTGTACAGTGTGGGGGTCTGGCAGAGTCTGGCCACTCAAAAATCACCACATCTTGTCCCTATACAGACCAGCACCATATCCCTGATTAGCGCTTGTCTGGGTGCTTTTGCTCTTAGGCTCTGTTTACACTAGCACTCATGAATATTCATGAAGTTGTGCATGTACACAACCAAGAGTGTGTGCCCTTATGTATATGACTAGTGGTTGTGTTTTCCTTCATTTCTGGTGTTAGCCACTGAAGCAATCTCATGAATATTTATGAGATGATGTGCTGCCTCCGTCATGCTTTACGTACTATGTGAGCGTGTGTGTGTGTGTGACTGACGATTGGTCGTGTTTTCCTTCATATCCGGTGTTAGCCACAAACACATGTCCCAGGCGGGTGCTACAGGTTAGTTAATTTTGACGGTCTGGGTTGATTACACCAGCTGTGGTCTCCCTCTTGGCCACCGTGTTGATCAACTAGCATGGCTAGCTGAGGTCAGCCGTGCATATACCTCACCTATTACGTGGATTCCCACCACATCTGGAGACCACTTGAAGACTAATACAAGGCTTAATGCTATAATTATAGACCTTTTCCTATTTCTCAAGAAAACCGTGATCTTCTCGATGTATAATTTTAGCATACTAGGTCGCTGCCTATGACCTGGGGTGGAGTGTTGGGGGTAGTGACGCTTCTAATCGCATCTGGGTTTGATAATAAAAGGGCCTAACAGGGTCCCTTCCTATTTCTCAAGAAAGCTATGTACATGTACGTACATAGCTATAATATTTCTTTAAGTACGATGGGAGTTAACACACTACCGGCACGGTTGAGTGGAGCCTGGGAAAGTAGCTTCAAGATAGATTATTTTCCTAACCATAATTGATTGAGTTCAAAAGTATGAGGCTCACTTAAACGATCGTTTCCTATTTCAAGCGAATCATGACCCTCTAAATATGAGATTGGGTGGAGCTTTGTAGGTTCCTAACCACATCTGAGATCAGTGGTATGAGGCTGAAAGGGTCTTTTCCAATTTCCAAACTATGGATTGAACCACATGATTGGGTGGAGCCTTGTATTATCTACCAAAATAGTACCTGCATGGCTTCTGAATCAGTGGTTTGAGGTACAAACAAATATTTCCTGTTTCCCTAAATTAGCTGGAACTCTTTACATGTAGATGCATGAGAACACCAGCACAAACAAGGGAGAGAGGGAGAGATTTTGGCCGCAGTGTGTAGTTCATAACCTGTTCTAGGGCGTATCCTCTCCGTCTACCATACCGATTCCTAACCACATCTGAATTCAGTGATATGAGGCTTAAATGGTGTTTTCCTATTTCTCGCGAAAGTCGTGAGATAACATTGGGACACTACCGGTGCTACTGGGCGGAGCTTTAGTGGAAGTGATAGGATATACCGCAGCTGAATGAACTGGAATCCATCTTTTGGCGATTTGCTGTTTGCGGTAGGAATGGCACCTTGTTTTGTCTGCGACGTCCCTTCCCAACCCTAGCCATGACTTGATGCAAGTGATTCAAGTCTGCTGCATTATGTGCGCAAATGAATGAAAGAAGTATATATGTATGGGATGTTATACACTGAAACTTTCTCTTCCCTAGACTTAAAACAACCTACCGTCATTACTGGACAGAGGGGAAGTTGCTGCATGGACATGCCTTCTCTGAATGAACTAGAATCCATTGTTTGGCGATTTATTGTTTGCAGTAGAAACGGCACCTAATTTTTATGAGGCTGTGCTTTGTTTCAAGTGATCGTGATTCAAGTTTGCTGCATTAGATAGTTTTCTATCCACATTAATAATGTACTTTTGTCCACTTTCAAGATCTGACATAGTCACTGATTAGTTAACACGTACTGATCCTAGAAATGGGAGCACACTGCTGGTATTATTGGGTGGAGCTTTGGATTGATATTGATCACTATTGTTTGAACATTAGGAATATTAATGGGACCTTGTTTTGTAATGATCTCACTTCCGAATTTCAAATATTTCAATTCTGCACTAAAAGCCAGTAGAGTGCAAAATATGTTATATAATTCGAGTTTGCAATTGAACACATTAACGTATTATTACTGTCTGCTGATCTCATCGTAGTTAATCTGACTGCTACATGTATGCAATCCTAATGTACTTTTGTCCACTTTCAAGATGTTCACTTTTATAACAACAAAATTGAAGGATGAATTTGAAGTAGTAGGGATGGAAGTACCAAAAAGTGCACAAACAAGATTTATAGGAATAGTCATATCCACTACTATTAATAATATCCCTACGCTTGCTTTTCTCGATTATCATTCACCTATCGATATCAACTTCCATGCATATATATTATGAGGAAGAAGATACTTCTGATTCAGTATGTTAGTGACATGCTGACGGCATGCATGTACATGCTCCATTTGAATTGGAATCCACTGTTCGGCAAGTGTTTATGGTAAAAGTAGTACCTTATTGTGTCCACAATCTTCCTTCCTAAAGCAATTCACTATTGAGCCATACTAAATATGTGATCCAATCATTGGTGTCGAGCAGTCTAAACTGATTGGTAGTCACAACTAAGCTGACTTATTTTCATAAGCATAAGCATGCAGTTACTGTAGCCCTTGTATACAAGTTGATCCCAAAAAATCTCTGGACTTGAGTGGGCATCGAACTCACTCACATCTCCGGTGCAATTGGTGCATTAATTATCTTCAACGTGACTCCACTTATTGGCCATGGGTAGCCTTGTCTCCATGCAGGCCCATATTCTATTAATGTTATACACTAGGGACGAGGCTACTTACATACTGGGCATATATCTAAACCACATCTGAGCCTGGTAGCTAGATGGATGAAAGACTTCCCAATTTCTACCGTGAATGACGTGGAAATTCAACTGCCTTGTTACAGTGCATGTGTCTCCACCTACGTGGCAAATTTCCTAACCACATCACAGTTTGCTAGTGGACATCAACAAAAGATTTTCCTATTTCTCAAGAAATCTCGATTGCCTATAGATGTTAGGATACGTGCCAGTACAACTATTGGTGGATTGATATAGGAAACAACTATAATACATTGACCACCTGAATTGGAATCTGTTAGTTGTTGATTTGTCATTTAAGACAGGAAAAGGCACCCTTTCTTTGTCCCTCGTCTTGTGCGATCTCCTTTACTAAGGCCATCATTCAACCTCTTATACAAGTAATTCTTAATTCAAAGTCTGCAGTAGGTATCAATAGAAAAATGGGCCAGGTGTCAACAAACTGGAGTTTGAGCTCAATAGCCTTTGGAGACTGTATGCATACACCACATCAACTGGAATCCGTTATTTGGTGATTTGATATTTGCGGTAGGAACGGCACTTTATTTTGTCCTTGGCTGTACATATGCGACCTCCCTTTCTAAAGACTGTGATTCCAAACTCTGCTAGCCATACTACACAACAAATCAATAGAAATAACATCGGGTTTGAGTTTTAGCTGAATAATATAGGATAATAATGGGTATAATAGATTTGGAGGATTTCAAAATGACTGTGTACTTGAACTGGAATCCGTTATTTGGCGATTTGTTGTTTGCGGAATGAACAGCACCTTATTTTATTTAATCTCCCTTCCTACACCTGCATTGGAATCCTCATCTATACAAGCAATTCTGTTAGAGTGTGCAATAATGATTACTAGTCACCTGTAGTTTGGATGTCATCTACAGAGATGCATAGTAACCACAATTATAGTATTATATTAGTATTTTGAATGAGTGAACATGAACAATTTGAACCAGCCACATTACATGGCCAATGGACTCCAATTAGATCTTGCAATTTCTTTATTGGCGTAGCTCGATGATCACCCACACCCCTCTGGTAGCTGGCAGCTTGCCTGTAAGATTTGTTAGAGGTAGGCATGCAACAACCAACACAGAAATTACGTATTATCAGCAGTATTTCCCTTTAGCATACATACTTGAATCAGGATATTTGCACCAACAATAAAGAGAAAATGTAAATAATTTCAATAACTATTGTTATGGAATCCTGCTAGGGAATCCTACATGATCAATTATACTTGTACGTTTGTATATACATACCTTGATTTAGAACTATGTATGCTTGCATGCTTGCCTGAATTAGCTACATACCTTCAGCTTAATATACACATATTAAGTTATCCATCAGTCAGAATTCACGACAATCCACTTACAATTAGACAATTATATCGACATGCCTGCAGGCTAGCTTATAATTGTCAGTTGGGTATTGCGGTTGAGAGGCCAACTCTAGCCTAGCCTGGCCTGACCTGGCCTGACCTAGCCTGGTCTGGCCTGGCCTGCTGTTAATTGACTGCTCCAGTTATCAGCACACATCTATGGGGGTATGTTGCCATAGTCAGTAGACCGTTAAATCTCCATGTCAATCACAGCAGCTAGTGGGTTATCACAATGCACTAACTATGTTGTATGCGACATTTCACGAGCCTGTTTATGCATCTCCTACGTACATATGTATGTTCCTGCCACTAGTGGATGGAGCTGATTAGCATATGTCGGTGGTGCAGTGGGTCCCCACATCTATGTGTGGGCACTGACCTAGCTACAGAATACAGTGCATGGCCAGCACTGCCCACCCCCCACAAATTGTGTACTAATCCCATTAGTGACATCCACTGCTATTATTATTATCTAGCTGTGTGGGAATTTTTTTGAAACATGCCTGCCAGCACCACATTATGCTTGCGTACAAGACCAAACCATTTGTACGACAAACTGCTTAAGGTTTGTGTGACTGAGAGAGTGAGCAAATATGCACGTGTCCTTGTGTGTGAGTGTATGTGCATGCACGTATGCATCCATACATACATAGCACTTAATTATATCATTAATGGACAGCACTTAGAGTGATTGGATGTAGCAAAGCGTCACAAGTCTTGATCTCATCAAGATATATTTTGGCCTAGATTTGAAATTTATTTTGAACAAATTCAAATTGATTGATCTATGCTACTAAGATTTAGTGGTATTATCTATCAATCAATGATATTTAAATCGCAGTAATCATGAAAGGAACCGATCAATAATATATTATTATTAAATTTTATGTCAGCTAGTGCTTTTAATCAGGCATACCCTCCATCCCTCCAAGCACAATGGCTTTGATGAAATCTGATCACAGACTACTCACTGCAAAACAATACAGTGTACAGTGTCAGTCATAATTGAGGCTAGCATTAGTGAATGTGTACACTATACGCAGTAGTTTCTCAGTTGTTACATGGAAGAGATGCATGTGTGTGTCTGTGCTAGGCGGCCTATCTCATTACATTAAATTTGCTTAATCCTCCTCTGCCGCCTAAAGACAGATTACCAGGGCTAGCGCTGGCTATCAGGTGTGAGAGACTGGTAGGCTGAGGGGCTGCTATTTCACATAAACTTAATATAATCTTGATATGATTATGTACTCCTGTTCTGGTCCTGCATAACTGCATTCTCTTAGCTTATGTATTGTAATGTTGTGTACGTTACACTGTTACTCCAGATGTATGCATGTTGGCTGGGCCAAGCAGGAGGAATGGAGCATGTGCTCGTATACTACAACTGCATGCATTTTGATTAGTCACCAGACAAACTAATAATAATATTATTGGCCAATATTGCTGCTTACTGACAAGGAAACGAGTTAAGTTAGCAATAGCAATATCAGGTAGTTGCACAGTTTTATGTATTATCACCAGCAGCCTTTTTATCAGCATGCAATTTACACTGGAAAGCTGGGAGTTGGCTTGAAGATAGCTACGTAGGTATCTGCCTATACTCTTTGCAGCTACAGTGCTTTAGCTATGACTTCGACAATGAGTGCATGTATTTTGCATGCAGCCCAGTTGCAAGACCTCACTTGGGGTGCATATTGTGCATGGTCGAATGCATTCAATTAAGTACCAGTTGCAAGACAACTGTTTGTTGACCAATGTATGACCCCCTCTCATCATTGATCTACCCTTCCATGAAAGTTTGATAACCATACAGAACATGTGTGCACACTGTCAACATCAGATGTGAGCTTCTGAATCTGTTACTATTAGTATCTTTCAGAGTACGTATTATAGTGAGGGTATAGATCGAACTGAAGTAACTGGCTAGCTGGCTGGCTGCTGGTGTTGCTCATACAAGCTCCATTACTTCCTGCTTGCTGGGGAGAGAATGAATGAGGCCTATTGATGTGGAAAGGTGATCCACTGAGAGCCTGGAAATTCTTGGAAATAAGTTCTTGGAAAAGGAGGAAATGGCATTCCTGACCAGGTTACCTAGCAACCCCACCATGCAGACACAAGGCCACACCACTGGCATTCCCTAGCTAGCTTAGCCGTCTCCCACAACCAGCCAGACATGTCAACAATACCGTGCCTCTTGCCAAAGCGTTATTGTGTTAAGTGATGCCAGTGAGGCTTCTCTGGGTTCTTAGCTGAAGAGATTGTGTGCAAGGGACTTATTCATACACAAAGCTTTGTAGTCGGGTACAGCTGTGTGAGCGAATGTTTCCTACATTGCCTACACTTCCCATGCATGGTGGTAATCTTTGGTCATTTCCAGCCAGGGTGCATGTGAATGTTTGATGCTGTCACCAGGTGTCCTTGATTATGTGTTCAGTTTGAATATACAACACCCACGATAATTACGTGCATTAATTTTGTATTTGCACATAACAATATATGATGTAATAATTGTGATTGCTTTTAATGCTTTTAATATATGCCATACATGGTTAGATACAGTATTAACTTACCGTAGTGTCCTGGAAAAGCACCCAAGTATACCCATTTCAAGGGATCACTGCAGCAGCTTCTATACAAACCTAGATTCCAGGTAAGTGCCCATGTGGGCCAAATTGCAAATTATGTTTAAGCACCCATGGGCGCTTACCTGGGACACTATGGTAATACTCATAGTCAGTAGAGTGTGATTTGAGTATAATAAGAATAGGTATACTTTGTGTAATATTGTAGGGAATATGATATGTATAGCTCTAGGGCAAGCAACGTTACTACTGTAACCTTAGCAACACCCTCACTTACAGATGTCAGTATTATTCTCAGTAATGTAGAGTCAGCATCTGATAATATATTGCACCTTCTTTCCTCTGTGCTTAGTCATATCATTTTATGGCCATGGGTATCTGCAGTGAAGTAAACATAGTGTCATGATGCTGGGGGCTGTTTTGATTTGTACGACTTCTGAGCATGTGTCGTGGAGTTTTTGCAATACTCATTACCAGTTAATCTACAATCGAATTCTCTTTGATGATGGCGCATTTACGTAAGACATGCTTCCTAATCTCTCAAGGATTTATGTTTCATGCACTTGCAATTTTATTCACAGGGAAACTGAGAATCCATTGCATGTGAGCTAGACCAGTGCATGATCACCTCGATGATGTAACTGCATGCCAGCGGCATCCATGCAAGTGTCTGTGCATGACTGCCATGGGGGGAAAGAGCAGACAGAGGTAGGTGTAGATATTATAATACTTCCCCCCCCCCCCCAGCAGGCAGATAGAACAGGGCTACATACAGTTGTAGCTGTATGGGCAACCATGGGTGATTGGCGGGTGCATGAAGTAATAATGGTAAAGATCATGTGCACCATATATGTGTGCGAGATCATTTTCTTTAGTTTTCCACAAAATCATGTTAGGGTTAGCCCCAGGCTTCACTTCCCCATTATTTCTCAATTCAGAATTTGACTGTTGATTGTCAACATCCTTATATATAGGGCCTTATAGGGCTGTGTGTGTACGTGTGCACTCAAGTATATATGTCATTACGTAATGGTGTAATCAGCACTAGTGTACACTAGCTACGTACCATCTGTAAGCTAAATTTGATCCCACCGTTATCGCCCGTAAAATAAAAAAAGGTGATGCGTAATTATTGTGTAATAGCACCAGTATAATATTATTATACCGGATTCTATGCAATCACATCTACATACATACATACATACATCATTAAAGCTCATTGTACAGGCTAAGGTTTTTATCGCTGCGCTTGCACTTACGTCACTTGGAGATTGTTTTATCCTATAGCAAGCATGCGTTCAGCCTGCAGACCAGTGCAGATTAGAGCTCTGGGCATAGGCTATGGCATGTGTACATCATTGCATATCATCGTTGCACCACCAATGATCCATGCAGGAGCCATAATATTATGCTAGTACATACACACATAAATGCATGAATAGCCTAATACATAATGTGTAGCAGGTAACTTTGGTGAGCATTAATTTGGTGAGATGGCTCTCCATTGATGTTGGCGAACTTTAAATTTGGCGATCTGAAGCCTTACTGCCATAGGCGTGCTTGCATTAGGTTCAATTGGTGAGTTTTTTTTATTAATTTGGTGATCTATATTGAATTCGCCAAATCTCCAAATTAAAAAAAGCCACATCAAAGTTTCCCGCTATATGGTATCTACTGTGCTATTATTATGATAATGCCCTTCATGCATGCATGCATTGGTGTACCTGACACATCCATTAATCACTTATAGGATGGCTTCCTCGATCAGTCCCAGCCATGCAGCCAACTCAATCCAAATATGACGTTAGTTGACATTCCAAGCATGCAGGGGAAAATCCACCTCAATCATATCACATGCATGCCATGCTAACTAGTTGGTACATACCTACATAGACAGGTATGTGGATAATGTATGCTATACCTACATAGACGAGTATGTAGATACATATAATATAGCTCTCTAGTATGGGCTCATTGGGGAATGCATGCATGTGAGCATTTTGAGGTGCGGTCATAGCTGTACTGGTCTAGTGGGGCTCTCCCCTCATATCTGTGGGATGAGCTAGCCTGCAGGAAGGGGAAGGATGTCCTGGGTGTGGGCCGGGGCAGGTTAACACTGCTTGTCCTTATATGGATTGCTAGCACACCTAGAGATTGATAATTAAAACCAAATTAGCCTTGTTTCCAGGGTAGTTTTTCAGCGGCCGTGGGGATAATTATGCAGCTGTTGAGAGATGTAATAAATGTCACATTTCATCCCACATGACGAGGGGCTCCACTGCATCATGTGCCTTACTATCAACTACAATAAATCACAAATTGAAATAATAATATTCTACATCTCCCACACTCTATAATAATACAATACTGATAATCTTATATAATACTATTTTGTCCTTGGATACAATAGTACTTCATAATTATATTATTACAAGCATATGCATAATGTGACAACACAGCATTCTTAGACTAGTATGAGTCGATCCCGTGCATCTACATAATATTATCAGGACTCCCCTTGAGCTCCTGACTCAAGAAAGGATGTCACTTTCAATAATAATCAAAAAGAAACGTGTGCAAACTTCCCCCTAAAGTGGGGACACCTCACCAGTCAGGACACTTTCAGTTCTCTCCAGGCTAGGGCCTCCATACTATTACATATTGGCAGTGGCACAGATTTAGAGGATCGCATGCATGTGCTTAGCATAAGATAAATACTTGGTCTATAGCTCTAGTTAATAATGACTTTCTGTATCTTAATTGATGAACCTTAACCCCCCCCCCCCCCCCACCCCCCACCCCCAACCCATGCAGCCAGGCTTGCAGCTTTGTGTTCAAATATATTATAGCACTTAATGACATCACAGCATATTATATTACCAACACTGTAATTATCATTGATTACTAAGACTGCATGCACATGTAGTTGTATGCTGGTGGTTATGCTCGATATCATTAATTACAGAATAGTCAACGTACTTTTCATATTACATCATCAGTACAAATGGTGGTTTGACTCCTTTTGATGCAATTACATGACAGTGAGGTAAATTGCTCTCCAACCAGCTTAGGATGATCACAATAATATTATGACATTAGTATGATAGTCTATGGATTGAAATCTGAAGGCACTGCATATAATTATTGCATCGCTGGTGTCATCTTGAGAGCTGCATGGACCATAGAACAAATAGTGGATGCTTGCAACATAATATGTACACATGGGACTGGTACGTAGTCAGTAAACTCTCGGATGCCAAATAGAAATGAGTCTTTTGCTGGGAATGTGTGATTGTCATTTCTCCATATAAATTACGAAATCAAAGAAATCTGCTGACGATTGCTACATTGCAAGATGCATGCATGGGTGTATTTAAAATGAAATCCATGCTTGTAGCTCGATCCTCTTAATTTATTAAGCTTCTCTGTGATTCTTTTTAGAATGGTGGGCCCATGGCAGCTGGTATTAAAGTTGATCATGATCACTTAATTAGAAGTGCATGAGATGTGATAGCTGTTTATTTATCACACACTAATAGTTTGGAACTATAAAGTGAAAATCAAATGCCAGACAATAATTTTTCATGAACCACTTTCTAAATATACCCATTCTCACCAGATTGAGCTATTTTTAGAAACATGCCTGTACATTGTGATACATGTAAATGGATACATGTAGGTGGTATTTCCTGTCAACTAAAATTTAATATGCTTCTTCCTGCAGGCCGGCCATATACTGTGCAAATAGTTAGTTATTAATCATTACAAAATGGTATTAAGTTTTATGTAATAATTAAGTGTACGTTATTGCGCAATTGTGTTTCACACTCCCAATATGTCAACAGTTCCAATATTCATACTGTCAACAGTTTATTCATAATGTGAAAGTTGGCTGTGTAGGAGTGCGAGCAGTATGTTAGTACATGCCACTCTATAGCTACTAATTATAACTATTGCCAATAAAGTTGATGTAGAATCTGATGATTTCACATAATACTGAAAGTTAATGTATGGCTGTCAGTTTTTATATAAGGATCAATGGATTTTGACTGTAAATAAATATAATTATGGTATCCCAAATGTAAAACATCAGATTCTGTGTTTATTGGTATGTTTGGTAGAGTGTCACGTACCAACACATGCATATTGCTCATCACGTACATAGCTGGCCGTGTTACCAATAACCCGTTAAGTGCCATCGTAAATATTATTGGAACTGTTGACATAATATTATCGGGACTGTGAAACACAACATTATTGCACAATTAATAATTTACATGTACTTGTAGCTGACTAGTACTATGCTACAGCTACATGCATCAAGGATAAGTGCCCACGTGGGCCAAAATTAATATAATAATATTATTTAAATTCCCATGAGCACTAGAGACATGATCAGCTCCTTGGAGTAACTATGTACATATCCCAATGGGCAACTTATAATTACCGTAAATTAAGCCAAAAGTTTTACTATAAAGATTTTGCTTAGCCCATGGGCCAGGTGCCTTTGTACTACACAAATATTTGATTCACCAATGTGGTAAGAGATCGCCATATCCCACTAACACAGGACAAAAATTATTTGCCAACATGAGACGGTGGCAAAGTCAGTAAATTTTCTCCTGGCAAACTTTCTGGCTATACTGTATTAACTAGTACTGCTCCTAAACGTACAAGAGCTAGGTAATTCCCAAAGAAGGAAATCTTTGTTCATTGATGCTGTTCATGTAGAAGAGATTACAGAAAGACAGAGAGAGAGGGAGAGGCTGGGGGGTTGTTTGTGTCTTCCGAGTAATCTTGTGGCTTTTTTGTTATAGTAGGCGAGTATGTACCAATGTAATATTATTATACGCATGCAAGTGCACATGCAGTAAAAGATTGCTAGTATTGTATACTGCCTGCCTTCGTCCACGGTAACCCAGTGGGGGTGCTTGTTTATTGTGACCGGTGCTTCTTGTGGTGTACACTGTGAAGATGTGAGTGCCTACATACCCTCAAGCAACAAATAACATGAAATTGTTTCTGAGTCTCTCCCTGTTTCCTCCTCTCAGTTTGGCCTCCCCGGGAACATAACAAGTTGGCAATTATAGTATGTTAAGTATGCCATTTTGTGTAGTAAACTGTGTTATCCCGTTGCAGGGGGGAGATAGTTATAATATATGCATATGCATACTTATCATTGGGTGGTAATTTTTATATATTGAACATACTGCCGACTGCATGCTACAGCTCTTGCTGTACGTACGTGTTTGCATAATTCTTTTTGCTCTGCGGTAGATCTTACGGTTAGATTGATTTCTTTTCTCTCCCAAGGTTGTTTTTTTGGACGGATGTCATGCAGGTGGGGGGATCCACTTGTGCGAAGTTTTTGCAAAACAGTGCAGATCCCATGCAGCGTTGGCACGATATCGGTCAGTCCCAACATCCTACGTACCCGATACTAACTTCAATTCTCCGGACATATGTACGTAAATGCACAGTGCTATGTTTGTTGATCGAGTCATGACCTGTGAGGGTAGGGGGTAGACAATTGCAAGTATATAATATTATACATGTATAGTACATGTAATTATTATGCAACACGTACTTGTCCCCGGGTGGTTGCCACTGCAAGCGAGTCAACAAACAGAATCATTAAATTTTAGAAAATATAATATCATTTCCTTCTTGCACTTTGATCAAAGAGCTTTTGTATACCGTCGGGAATTATTTGTTATTCTATGATTAAATTGCTAGTTTTATAATTAAAGAATAGCAAACTCAGATGAAATTCAGAAATGGTTCCTCCCCACATCATCTCCCTTTCTCTTTCTCTCTGTCTCCCTTCCCCACCTCTCTCTCTCCCCCCCCCCCCCCCCCTCTCTCTCTCTCTCTCTCTCTCTCTCTCTCTCTCTCTCTCTCTCTCTCTCTCTAGCTGGTGTTTAATATCGGGATAGGTTTCATCAATGCAGAATTAAAATAATATACAAACTGAAATTTAATTTCTATTCGTACTGATAATTATTGTGCCTAAGGGTCAAGTAGCCCTGGGTGTTGGAATTAGTGCATCAAAGAATGAGGAAATGTTTTGACCTGTCCTCTCCTTAACTCTATTGAACTGAAAGAATGTCACCCACTTGACTCTGCTTTTAAATTAAAAATTTATCAGCTAGCTAGGTCCAAACTGTAGAATAAGAGAGAGAAGCCTGTTCAAGTCTCTGGAATGCTGGCTGCATGCAGGTTCCTTCCCCCATGAGGCTTTTCTCAGAAACCAGCATTGCTACTTCTTCTGTTAAAGATTTTCTACCACACAGGATTTGCACCAGGGGAAGTGAGGCTTACTAACAAAGATATCTCAACTTCACAGCACCAAATCTGTCACCTGACTCTATGGAGCTCACCAGATAAAAGGTGTCTCCTTGCTTTTCAATTTTGTTGTTTTTTTTCTCTCCCTCTCTCCCCTCTGATCCCTGTGTGTGTGACATGAAGCTTGAGGGCTTGGAGACCACATTCATTAACGACTCTCTTCCTTCTGTGTACTTGGAAACACTTGAAGGGCTTAAATATTTTCCAAGAAAATAATTGCTCTATTGGGTGACTACCATTATATCTAGGTCTTCACAGCATAGTATTTGGCCTGGGAGAAAATTATGAATCATTACTACTGTTTATAGATGTGTAGGTACATGCAGTGATTTCCTACTCATAATAATAACGTGTTTACTGTGACAGCTAGTGTGCATGCATGGCCCCATGCGTGCATGCATGCACTGAATGGCGGACTAGCCAGCACCTTCGTAGAGATAGGTAGCTGGCAGACAGGATGGACGACTCGTAGAGAGAGATGTGGCTATAGCTACGTAGTTACGTACTTTGACTGCCTCAGAGAAATGGATTATTGGGAGTGTGTGGTGAAGTGAAGCCATGGCAGCTAGCTGATTCATCCTGGAGCGATCATTTCATCAGCCATACATGAGGTGCTCGATCCAGGACAAATTAACACAGCTTGGTTAGATTATAATATCACGATTGAATGCCATTTGTCCATCCCAGCCTGATTGTACAACATCCACAGTATCTGTGAACAGATCATTTAATTTTTTTTATCGTGTGAAAAGTTGAGCATTCTATATATCTGTGCAATTACATTAATTTGGGAGCTGCATCAATTTACTGTATCTGCAAGATAGTATAATAGTGTATTTTTTGCCCCTGTAAACTGCATCATCAGCACAGTGCAAATTGATCCTGCCAAGATTTTCAATTGCCTCCCATAGCTGATGTTTAACATTTTCGTGGACCACAAACCTGAAAGTTGGGCTTTGAGGCTAACCCGGCCCTAACCTGGCCCAGGCTGCTTGATCTATGCACAGCTATCGACCAACTTCTATTCAACCCGGCCAATCTACCAGTAACATCTCAATTGTGCCAGTTTTGCCACGTTTATTGTATACTATACCAACTCTGGCTTCCTTGGCTCTTTCCTTGCTGGTGTGTATATATATATACTGTGTAGTTAATTGGTCGCCAGTGGGTGTCAACTAAAAAAGCATAATAGTGCACACCCAAGATCAAAGTTATAGGTTATCATCTTTCATTGTAAGGTGTCCTGCCTAGAAATGTGCCAGTTAGACAAAACACAATGTGCTAGACAAGCTAACTGGGTTTTCAGAATGCAGATAGTGAAGCTGCATGGCATGTGGACCTCATGCTGAGCACTAGCATTCACTATGATAAAAAAATAGTTGAAGAACCACAGATAAGATCAAAGGAGGAAATTACGGTAGTTATGTATGCAAATGCACTTTTAATGTGGGCATCCTGGTTTGCAACCAGCATTCAACTTGACCTGAGTGCATGGACACTATAGCTGTACTGTAGCAACAATTCAGTTCCATTAATTAATGGTTTAATTCCCCTTATCTTCCATGTAAGTGCCCATGGATGTTGGACCATATACTTACATGGACGCTTAATTGCCCAGGATATTATTTGTATGCATTTATTAATAACGTGTATGGAAGCAACCATGCACCGATATAATATCATGATCATGCATGACCCCTTGAAAATATAATTACCTGGATGCATGGGGGTGCTTGCGATTTGCTATAATATTACGAAATCCATACCATTACTTCTGAGTGCTAGACCATGCAGTTACTGGATAATTTATCCATCGATGGGTGCTGGCCATGCGACATATTATCTCCTCAAAATTAATGTGTTTTTTCTTCAATATCCTGCTCAGCAATGAGTAGTGGTACGTAGCTGAAGGGGACTCTTTTTGTGCTAATCCCGCAAAAGGATAGCGTTAATTTTCCTCCTGTTGCGTTGTGCTTTGTCTAATAACGTTGCTAATGGGTGGTGTTGGTGGTAGCTTAACTGGACCCCCCTCGATCTGCTGCTGCTGCTAGAGCTAGCTCATGATCACCTGCATCTGCTTAATTAAGTGGTTTTGGTGTGTGCGTTCTCATCTCTGAGATCACTCAACAGTGGATGTCAATTTGCAGTGGGCAAACAGTGTAATCAGCATCAGGACTTTAACATCTGGTGGATAAATTGAGTGTATGTACTTAACGTATAATATTATGCCTGTTGTGCTAATAGTGGTAGTACTGTTTGACGGGGAAATGAGGTCAGGACGTGAGAAAACATGCCCTTCAAGCAGCATGAATGAGCAAATTATCAATAGAAAAACTGAATCACTAGTTGTATTGACTTTGGTATACCGGTCGACATCCCTCCAGCTAGGGTTCCCCCCTCCCTCTGCAGTTCAATGGTACACCAGATTACTTTAATCTGATTTGCATAGATGCATTAATTTTGTGTTTCACAACGATTAATAATGTTTCAATGACCGATCACATCACACCATAGCAATTGTTAGATCATGTGCATATGTACGTTTATCCGAAACTGTGTAGTGTGCTTGTTGATTATTGCCCTGAATGAAGAAGACTGCATCAAAGCAGTCGAAACTCTAGGTAAGAATGTTATCCCGCCAGCTAGCGTTATGTATACAAGAGCAAACATGTTTGCTGTGCTGTTTAGTGTTCATTCACTTACTTGGTTTCTGTCAGCTAGCTAGTATGACTTGTTAGCTGATAAAATTCTTGTACGCTGACTGTCCCAACCCTCATGGGGGGGTGGGGGAAGGGTGAGTTTCCTACTTGTCAGTGAAATACAAGTCTCAAGCATGATCTAGTTTGAGGAAAATTTAATACTGGAAGTAATTATGATATCAGCTAGCTAAGTGATGACTATTCCATCCATCCATCTCACTTTTAGACCGTGAGTGCATGCATGCATGATAGTAATCAATGTTGTGACTTGATGGCTTGCCACAAGTGCACGCAGGCCATGCAGTTAGTTAACTCACTCCGTTTAAGGATTCGCTGCAGCTGCAGGCTAATTAATTACGCCACGTGTTTGTCACATGTATGCACACGTCGGTCACTAATGGAAAGTGTTTAACATGTACTACGCTGATCACGACTATTGTGCATGCACACGTTATGATATCGATATTGATGATGCGTTTGTTTGCATCATAATTATCGTGTCTAACCACTCTTTAACCTTAATTTGATTCAATTTGCGGATTGTCCAACACTGTTAATGAGGATCGAGCCAGGCGCATTAGACTTCCTCGATTGGTGGTCGGATGATTTAATCCCCCCCCTCCCTGCCTCCCTGGCTTACCAACCCAGGCCCGCAAGATTAGGAAATAATCAAAAGTGACGAGGAAGAGTTGATTGCATGGCCGACTGGCACATATTATTGTCATGTAAACCGTGGTTAGAAATAGCATTAAATTTAAATTGTGTACAAAATCAGAAACTGGAGACTGTTAGTCCTCAGGCCTAGGAATAATTATTTATTCATGCAGCATCAACAGTTTAATTTCACTCCCACCAGTACATTAATTTTCACTCCAGTTCCTGGACCATATCAATATATGCTTTAATAGTTTTTATGGTATATCTATAACTATGACTCGAGCAGTGTAGATATTGCCATATGCATGTGGATTACGAGTTGTCTGTGGGTCACCTGTGCTTCCTGAGATACTACAGTATGCCTATATATGTTGCAATTCTGTTGTTTCTTCTTCTGTAAGAAATTTTTACATGAAATTTGTTTCCATGTAACAGTGAATACATATTAATAAAATTAATAATGGCACATAATAATTTGAAAATATTGTTGAATCAAATTTTGTAGCATAAAAGTATGTAACTTACAATTATTATTATTGTATACCTGCAGCTGGCCTACATATTATGATAATACTGGTATACATACTGATGCACTGTACTTTGGACATAAATTAGTTGCTAGCTTGCATATTGTTATGATAATCCTCGACCAGCCCGGTATGCCTTAATATTCCTTTCATAACCTGGTACTGGTGGTGGTCGCATGTTTTTTGCTAAATATGGTTTCACCTCATACCGAGTGAACTTGTGCATTGTCTGGATTTCTTGTATGCGCGTGCATGCACGCTTGTTGTTAACATTCGGTTTTCTCCTGCATGCCTGTGTTATTGGAGAGTAGCTAGCTTTGGACAGCGGTGTATGGTATAGACCCCCTGCACTCTTCAAAGATAGTGTAACCCTTGTCCATATTATTATCATTACGTACAAGCTAGCTATTGTGCACACCGTACATGTATGTGGTAGTCAACAATTGAGAGGTTTCCTCCTCGAGCCGCTTCAAAACAACCAGCTGTTGATGGAAAGATGCAAAATTCAAAGTCCCAAATTAAGTGAAAGTTAGAGAGTTTATCGTCCACAATCCCAAACTCTAGGGAACTTAATGCATCCCACGTACTCATGTACATACGTGTGTGTGAGTTATACGCCATGTGCACCCACGTAATGTGCCTCTGTAGCTCAGAGAATGGGGGCGCATGGTCGCACGTGTTGCTCATCGTCCGATCACTGATAGAGTGTAAGCCATCTACAACTTGAATTGCTATTGCATGGCTTGCAATAGAATAGTTATGTAAGCTAAAAGCACCTAATTAAAACTTTATCCATGGATGTGCACTAACAATTTAGGGTATCTTTGATGTATGATTGAATGATCACCGATACAGGCTGATTAATTGCATTACTGCAGGCTCACCTGTAATATTCCTATAGCAGTTAAGTATCTCAAATTCTCCTCCATATAGGGTCTTACATAACATTATTGCTATTACCTGTACAGTTCCAATTGGATCAAGGAATGATAATGATCATTAATAGAAATAGTTCCCTTATTATAATTGTGTTAATTTTTATGTAAGCTAGACCTATAATTAGAGTACATACCAGTGCACTGGACCAAAGCACGTGTATACTTAGCTGTATTGTACCATAATTATTATGCATAGACAAAAGAGGGTTAGATGCGGTTAGTAGGGGAAATTAAACCATAATCGGTTCATGAGCCGTATCAAGATTATGTAGCCACTTGCTATCTTCAGTACTTTGAAAGCATATTAACTTTGTACTGTTGACGTACAGTACTCGGATGCCAATTAACTTACACCTCATGAAGATCTGGCAGCTTTGCTATGGGCAATAGTGACAGCTACGTACCAATGATAGATAGATGAACTGATCACTGTATTGACATTTGTACACGTGTGCAAATTAATAAATGTGTGCCATAGACATGTAGCTGTGTACTAATAAATGCTGCCCTGGTTAGTCTCTCTTGCATGTACGTACTTGTGATGGCGCGAAATGAAGATGCATGCGTACATACGTGTGCATCATATCTAGACCATGCAGTACTCTGCTATAACGATATACAATCGATATGTTTTGTGCATAATAATGCATACGTCAAGAATTTAATTGCCACAACTATAGTAGCTATTGCTCCATCATACGTAAATGCTAGTGATGATTCTTTTTGTTATACATACTATATATAATGGTATGTAATTTAGGCTTGATGAAAACAGATAACCACCTACGTACTTCCAGTCCACTTCCAGTGCAGTCCCACCAGCTGCCACGGTACTAGAAGCAGTGGGCATAGTGTAATGCGCATACCAATAATATTATAATATTATACGTGCATGATATAATATTGTAATAGTAATATCCTGTTACAAGGCTATCGTATTTCTTCACTTCCACCACGTTAGTGCAGGTATCTGACTTCCTCCCAGACATTCATAGCAGCAGCTCCATGCACAGCTATATATGCACATGCACGCATGCCTTCATGGGATGACCTTTCACACATATTAATTAAGGATGTGAATATCACAAGTGTCGGAATTGTCTTCCTAGGCAGTTGTATGCATGGTTTCTCTACTGCATTATGGTAGCAACTTTTGACCATACTTAGCATTCTGCGACGTACGTGATATTAAACTTAACCTTCCCACAGTTGTACAGGTGGGTATGCACCCTCAGTACATCCGTGTGGCTAAAAATGGACATGTTGCATCGAAGAGTGATGCTGCCAATGTATTGTGTCTAAGAAGGTGTATTCTGTTGTGTTAACACATGGATGTTACATGCACACGATCTTAAGTTACCCAACTAATTAATATTATTGCTTAATTAAACTGAGCGATAAATGCATGTTCATTATGACATGAGCTAGCAGCATGATATGTACTAAGTATGATTTAATTCACATATCATGTACTTCAAATTCTATTATAGCTTGGCTGTGTTGTCTGGTCATGTAATCATAGACTAACATCATCATAGCTGCAGGCTAAGTGAGTTTAGCCAGCATAAAGGGTACAAAATTCTGCATAGGTGTATATATGTAGCTAGGTATGTGTGCATAGCTGGAGGGTCAATTAATCAGCTGTAGCTGCATATCCTGGATCTTGGTTGATTGGGCAGCCCACAATGGTTCAGTGTCCTGGGATCATCCTTGCATGGCTCAGCCCACTCAATATCAATGGACCAGCATCCTCCCTGTGAATTCAAACTTCTTCCTGAGATTTTTCTTGGAAAAGCAGCCCTCTCCAGGCTGACTATTTCCTGTTGCCTTTGATGCTGGTAGCCACAGCGGGTCCCATGATCAGCCCAACCATAGCTATGTACATATAAATTTTATGTATTACTAAGTATAAAAATTTAAATATGGCTGGGTAAGCCAAGTACCACCCCACCTCTCTGTGGTTATGGCTGCCAGACTGGAGGGACTGCTGTGCTTGATTGTAGGGAGCCTACTGTCTGATATTGTTTAAAACAAAGGACCTGTTAAGGACTTTGTGTGTGTAGGATGTGAAACTATAGCACTGCAACTTGGTTGTGTTCTATGGAGCCTGCAGGGTGTCTAGGAGCAGTTGTAAAGGATTGAGCTACTTAATGTCTTACCACATTTGTGTGCATGTGTTGATTTTTCCTGTCTTAGGGATTTGTGAGTATTAGTTATTAAGGCTGATTCTGTACTCTAGCTAGTTTGATCTAGCATTTGGATGGCAAACATTATCCTTTTGCTTTGCAGAGTAAGACTAAATATTGTGATCGATCCCATTACTTGTGTGTCCGTAACTGTGATGCACGAACATGCTTTGTTATTTATTCATCAAAGTATATGTGAGGTCCCAATATCGTGCATATGGTACACATGCATCCCATCTTTACGTGCTTGTCCCCCTCTCTTTCTCCCAACATCTTTACTCGAGCCTCTCTCTCTCCAAAAAACCTTTCACCCCACGCACACACCACAACAACCTGCCTGCTGAGCTGCCTGCTTATTATCCCAAGCCACCCCACGCGATGCAGCGATGCACCACAATCTCGTATTGTACGCTCAATCTTTGTGGCTGTTTTTTCTTTCTTATCTGAGCTTACGCTACCGTGAGGAGGAAAAAGGAGAATTTCCGTGTTTCGTACACACACATATGCATGCTATAAGCATGTATTGTAGCTGCTAGCTGATATTCTTTAAGCATAATATTGCATTGGTGCGTACTGCAGTCACGCAGCGTGTGTAGTGTACGTGTGTACAAACCGTTTCAGTTTGAACTTGTGTACCAGCACCAGTCAGTCAGCCAGTCAGTGTGTGTATGTATGTGTGTATTGGGTTGGGAGAATGTGTATGACTGCTGCATACACATGGTCAGTTCCATTGGGTTCAAGACGCTGCAGTCAGAAGCTAGGCTAGCTGCATAATATTACAATAATCGATCATCATATTATTATCCCTTAATTCCACAGTCAAAATTGTCCAAGGTATACTGCAGGTGTACTATAATTATATGAGTGTTTATTTGCGTGCAGCTAGGCCCATTAGTATCAGTTTGGAAGTGATGGAGACCTAATATCTGTCCCAGTCTGGCCAGTGTATGAAAATAAAGTCAGTGTTCTTGTACTATGTACTTGCTTGCCCCCGTGTGACCTCTGCTGCCAGTTTGCCATCATTTTGTAACGTACGGCGCTATTTCTGAAACCACGAGACGTACACCTATGACCACACCAGCCATTATACATATATAGACGATACAGATCTAGACACACATGCATATGTTATACATACATGCATGCGTGCACTCTTAAACGCTAATTTAAAAGGTCAATTGACGGATGAACAAACACAAACATGGATGCACTTATAGTTATGGCATGAGAACACTTCCATAATATGTAATATTCAGTGCTTGTGCACACAGGAAATTTCTTTAAGTATAGGTAAAATTATAATTTTTAATTTTAAATTTCTTGCAAAATTCTGTTTCAATGTTGTCCTTTAATATCATGCAGATTTGGCTATGCTCTATCTAAGTAGCTAACATTATTCATGACAACAATGTCAGTATTTAGGCATACATATAGCTAGCTACGTATGGTTGGTGTGTGCAGATATTCATGGTCAACCAGCTTTTCCTCCTGTATCACATGTAACTTGTGTCCAATAAAGAATTGTTTCATGGAATCCTGCACTCCTTTTTCCAAGAATAAAGATGAATACACACTAAAAAAACAAATAATTTTATGTATTATGCTATCACACATACGTACATGTGGGTGACACATGGTCATACAAGGCCTAGGGCCGTATGTAGTTATAGCGACAATTGAGTATATATTATTATAGCTCTAAGTTCCCTATATATCTTGCTGCCATGCCTGAAGCTAAAATATGTAGTACATGTACGTATGTACGTACGTACTTAGCTCAGAGTCGAGTTATTATGTTGTGGTTTTTGGTGTCGTTACGGTACACGTTGGTGGTTGGATGCAGACATGGGGGGCTTGGGGGTTGTGCCTGCTATCTCTGTTTAGAGAATTTTCTGCCAATTTGTCTACACGACAAGGAGTGATATTATTGCTTGTAGATGCGGTTGGGTCTGGCTTTGTGCCGTGTGTGTATAATGGTTTTATGGTTTATTGATGGCTGGACAGTTGCACTTACGCTCTAGCTCACCTACACTACTGGGAATTTCACGGAAGGTTTGTATAATTTTGCGTGCTAGCTGCTGCTACTACTGTGTCCTTAATGTAGTTCCAGTTTGATCACACATTAGTTGCCATGTCATTTTTAATTTGGTGAGTGTCATATTATGCCCTAGCTGTCTACATTATGATCAAGTGTGGTGGCTTTGCGTGCATGCACTCAACGTGAGTATCGTGTATCCGACATCATTTGTAGCTCACGTTGTTTCGATACTACTCGAGCTCTGCAATATTTACATAGATTGATGTGTATAATCATGTGATGGAATGTACACATCTATTATGGGAACAACTGGAATTGTGCAAGTGTCCTGGTTCTGATTATAGAGATTGATGGAGGAGTTCTGTGTATATACCATATATTGCTGACACATAATAATACTGAAGTAAGTTATTGCGATTGAAGGAAGATTTATTTACGTCACAAATTAAATACAAATGCCTTATTTTTAAGGATTTCTTTACTTGAAGGCTAGCTACGTAGCTAGTTTAGATTCCACTGTAATAATTATAATCAACTCCCATAAGAAATTCATTTTCTAGCTCTGAGGGGCGTGCTCACCGACCTGTTTCATTTACACTGCCTGGTGTCAGGTTCACAAGAGTCAACTCAATCCTATTGCAAACCACTTGACATTCTCAAAACTAAGATCCAGTGTTGCAGGTACATTGTCCGCACCCTTAGAATGGTGTCAAGTGATACTGGATACGATGTTTACAATTAGGCCAAGAGAAGTAGCTACCGAAGCTTTCCAGCGGCGTGAGATATTGGTTCCTTCTTTTCAAGTAGCTCTTTCCTGGTTACAGTTAGACACACTACACCATGCTTGCCACGGCACTGTGCTGGTATTGGGCTATAGGCTGACAGCTAATCCCCCAGCCGCCACAACCACTATGCCTTAACCATGTAACTGTCCACCAGAAACAAAGTAGTTTCGCCACACGACGATTGTCAATGAGAGTGGGAGGGAGAGCATACAGAACAGAGGGAGAAAGAGTGCACCAATTAACACCAATCAATGGGAGGAAGTGAAGTAAAGCTATCCTATAGCTGCGATGTACCAAGAACTCATTTGCATACGATCCTACATTAATATGTACATTATCATATCATGTAGCTTGTGGTAACAGATTGGGAGTCACTTTTGCACCACTGGAACTCGATCCTACCCACATGGGTTGTTATATCCTAGGCCATAGGGCATGTGGTAATTGGTACCATATACCTACGTATGTATTATTGCCTTTCCAAGAAGCTGTGGCTGGGTGCTGCATGGTAGTGTGGAGGAGAAGGCTAGACATGGCCAGGTTGTCTTGATAGTCTCTGGTTAGCTCACTTGAGGGAGGTGGCTTTCCAGTCGATCTCTTAATGCCTGCTCTATGCAAATGAGCTGTAGCATTACCTTTTGCTCTGTTGTGATGAGGAAAAACACTCTGCATGCATGCCTGGAGGGAGAAGAACAACTCACAAACGAAACAACGTATGCTTTTGTCATGTACACGCTGATGCATTGTGGTAATCATTGCTTGTGCATGTGCATACATACAGTGTTCATTTTTATTTTTTGAGCTAGAGAAAAATTATTCGCTTCGCAGACAGAATGATGGATATCAAAAGTGTATCAGACATCATTTGGCGCCTAATTCAGCGATTGGCTGTATTTTTGCTGCGTGATCAAAGCTAAACTGAGACAGATGGACAGAGAGCTCAGCCAGGCCAGCCAGCCAGCTAGCTAGTAGCGATAAAACGCACTGACTCACAGTAATGGAACAGGTGGTTGCCATGGGCAGCAATGTTCCTAGGGTGGTACTAAAGGGACAATTAAAACCATCTCAAAAAGGGAGTGGTGTGTTTTTAAACAGCACCATAGGAGCCGACGGGTTTTAGCCGCAGTGACCAACCAGCTGTCTTCTGTGTAGGTAATTATTCAGATTGAATGAGCAAGTGTGTCATTTTGGATTAATTTCCCATGCATGGTTAAGGCTGTGTGGTGAAGTGCATGTGATGGTCGGCCGGTTGGTTGGTGGGCAGGGAGTGAATGGAACGACTGAACCAAAGCCAGCAATTAATGAAAAGATAACCAAGAGAATATTTGATGACGCAACGTAAGTGCCTGCGTCCATGTGTGTATGCATATGTTTCATGTACGCATGCACTGATTTGTAACCCGTAATTACATCATTGTGTATCATAGCTAATGAGTGAACATGCAGTCGATGGCAGTCTGTCAAGTAGCGTCCAATCCACAGTCATGTAGCAATGTCGTTCAATTACATGCTCTGTTCTGTGTGTCTGACCCAATTATGGTTTCTTGAACATACGATGCATCTTTGATGTGTGCACTGGCTACCAACCACTTCACTAAGCGAGGACACTTTGTGCACTGCCATCTCATGTCAATGCTTGTACTTAAGTTGACCACTAATTTTCATCTAGTCTACATCTATACATGCACGTAGCACTAACCGTATGTATGCATACATGCTATCTGTAGTACAATTAAGCTTGAATGGTGCAGTAGAACCCACACCTCTCCATTCTGGATAGTATTTGTTTTTTTTCTATGC
Source organism: Cliona cf. orientalis (assembly GCA_963930775.1). NCBI lineage: Eukaryota > Metazoa > Porifera > Demospongiae > Clionaida > Clionaidae > Cliona > Cliona cf. orientalis. Next base: position 6,820,412 of record OZ005690.1, read on the forward strand.
TAGCTAGGATCTCATAATATGTCTACATAGTTTCCTGGTAAAGTGTACGTTGCACAATACTACCCAGTGTACGGACCACCTTTAATTTTAAGCCACGCATGCAAAGCACGTGAAATATTATTCTTGGAGATCTACAATAGAGAGATTCCTCTTTAAATTACAAATCTCTTCACAGCAGTGTGCATCTGGAGCGGGGATGCACTTTGAATTCTCTCTAGAGAATCTACACTCCAGGGGCTCATCGTTTTGGTAGAGGGATTCAATGCTCAGTAACTTCCACTAATCTAAAAGTCACTCTTCACCTAATCTGTCTGCATTGCAGATATACGTACTGGACAGTGGTCATGATCAGAGCATTGCAGATATTATTTAAAGTTATTACTCATAGTAATAATATTTTACTGTGGAACACATGGCCTCTTGTTGTCACCCATTGGACACCTTAGGAGGTTCTAAGCTCTGCACTAGACTGGCCCCACTTGAAACAATATTATTTTAACCAACAACCACCCATGTACTGAAATCTTACTTCAAGCTGTTCAGACTGAAAACCACACTTTGCCCAGCCACCAAGACCCAGACAGCCATACAGTCACAACTGCACGGAATATGAAGCTAGTAGTGGGGGAATGGGCTAATGGACTAATTTTCTAATTATGTGGTTACTTTCCAAGTATGTGACAACATGCACTAGACTTCACATAATTATATTATTATTAGAGACCCGAGTCTAAGGTCTCACCATGTTTCAAGAGACACAAAGACCCCAGGCTGTGGCATACCAAGCAAAGTAGGGTGATACTAAGGGCCTCAGGGTCTCTTATATATTTCTTATTAATCATTAGTGACCATTTGATGAGGTCTCTTGTACATAAAGTATACAGTGATGTTTGGCCTGGGCAATGTATAGGCTACTGTACTGTGTGCCCCTTTCTTTGTTCTTGGTTATTAGGCCAACTTATAAGATGGTCTAAAGTAAAATAATGAATCTCATACTAACCAATCAGATTGTTATGTTTGAGACAATTATGTTCTAAACTATACAACCATGCAGGAGTAATAATTATTATCATTTGTGAAGTTTTGGTACTCAATAATTACTGCACATAATACTATTGTTTCAATGCTGCAATAATTATAGTGCACTTATGTAATCATTTACCTTCACCCTGAGGCTATTATCCCCAGGTATGACGGTGATGAGATCACACTGCCACGGCCTCCACACTAGCTCGGATCGTGTAAACAAACACGCAGACACGCATACACACACAGGCACGCACCGCAAGTGGGCTTAGCTTGTACCCTGGCAACTGCGTGCCTACATCCCACCACAGCCTAGCCACAAAGTCATAATGTCTTGATGATATTGTATTGCCCTAATTGTGTCCCACAGTGCTTCGTCATAACCAAGGCCCATAGATTATATTTATGCAGCAACACTTAGATGTATATGTACACACCGTGCATGTAGTGAACTCAAGCACCACATGATTATCGTTCGAGTTGTTGTCTGGTGACTGGAGTGGGATGCAGGGAAGCTCTAGGAGAGTCTAAACACTCACTTCAGAAGGCCATGCCCTCGATGCTGCCCCACTCAGCCAACACAGGCCATCATGCAAGCTGTTGCCAGTGCATCACGGGTTGACTTCAACTATCAGTGCACCATATACACGACCAGTAAAAAGTGAATCTGCTTACACTAATGTTGTCACAAACAGGATTGGAAGAGCAGGAAATCACAACACATTCCTTGTTGTAAACAAAAAATTAATTTAATGCCACAGTAATAATCAAGCATCCACATAATTTTTAAAATTATTATTTTCACGGGAAGTTGAGTCATGTGCGGTGGCTCGGGCGGTGGGCATGTGGTGCCTCTTGGATGCTGGGTGGCGCGGCTGATGAGGCCGCAGCTGGAAGAGTAGGCTTCAGCTCTTCACCCTTTTCCTACCCGCCTGGAGGTATTTGTGCTGATGTTTGTACACAGCACACCACACACATAAATACGCACAGGCGATTTAAACTTTATACTATATATGAAGTGTCTGCATGCCGTCTTTATAATGTAATTCAGGTCAGAGTAATGTTTTGACAGAGCTGGCATCCTTCATGAAAAACGGTAGTTCCTTTCTATTGCAGGCCAGGGTACACCTGTAAGCATGTGTGTGTGTGCATGTGTGGAGGTTGAGTCTATAGAGAGACTAAAGAGCACTGATCACCTCTTCCCAAGAGTCTGTGACAATCATTCCTCTGTGCATTTTGATTTTCCCATCCTAGGTTAATGAGTACATCTATTGCCCTAGCTCATCATCTACAGGTGTACGTTTCTTCAGCCATGGGGCATTTTCATGAGGGATAGCTATTGGAGTATGAGTTCCAATTGGTAGCTTATTATTCTAAGTTCTTATGATGCTGAGGTACAGCCAAAGTGAATTGCAATCACAGCTGCTTATAGTGCTTTCTCTAATAGGCTATTATTGTGCATGATATTAACAAAGCGTATGATAGCAAAACAAACTTCTATGTTTGTCATAAATTCGGCTTTTATCAACTTCTATTGCTCTAAAGCGTGATATCAAAACAAAGGGTTTTCATGCATATTAGGTAGAATTGTAATGTGGGTTAGTAAGCATTATCCCATACAATTTGCAAGTGTACATGTACGTAAGTATAATATTATATTATTATTAGCATTCTGTGGAATAGCCTCTCTCTCATTCAGTCTCTCTCTCTTATGCACAAAATTAATACAGCTTTGCTAACTTAGCCTGCTTCAGCTATAATACTTTTCTTTTAGTTTCACATTTGACCCAGTCTGAATTGAATCCAGTATAATTGTAGGTTGGTTTAATATGGGCATGCCAATAATAGCACACACAGCTCCCAGAGGCAGCCCTCTAAGTGCCACAGGAACACTGCTAATCAAGTGTTGGCACTGCCAGATGTAAACATATCAGATATGATGGAACATTCCAAATTAACTCCCTACTTCCTAGCAAACTTCCTGCCTGTACTTCTTTTCCAAGAAAATGTCAACTTACCCATCTTATTATGTCTAATCCACCTTACTACAGCCAGCTCAGGATGGTGTGTGGTCCAAAGTCCAGGCCAACCCTTCACACCCATAAAAGCTATATAACAGTAATGGCATTAGAGGCCTGGCTCTAAGTATGTATAGTAATGGCTCCATGTGAGAAGGCGGATGTGTGTTGCAGGTGGGATGAATTTGGAGCAGGATATTACATAATTTGCACTACCACATGGACATGTGGGTGGATGTGCTTGAGCTATTATTTTTTAGTGTGGTTTTTAGCCTGGTGCAAGACCTCGATGATCTAAAGCTCCTCCTATGAAGTGGTCTTGAGCTGCTATGGGGAAATGGGGGTGGCTGTAAGCCAACAATTCAGCTAATATTATACAGAGTGTCACTTTTTCACACAATAAAAAATTGTTATAGTACGCGCACCCAATCTCTGGTTTTCCTTCAGCGGAGGTGGCGTAACAGAGCAATAAGCTGTACCAGCCACTCTTGATCTGGTAGTATTACGTTGACCACCTCGATTTAAAATGGCTCGTTGATGTAAACAGGACCCGTAATATAGTCATTTCTTCTAATTTTGAATTCCTTGTAACTGATAAGCTTTGCCTGTTTAACATTACACAGGTATAATACATCGGACGATTGTCAGTGTACTGTGTATAATATTAAGGCCTTAGATGGTAACTATACATCATTCCCCCCCCTCCCCCCCCACACACACACACTCACTCACACTCTACAGCTTCAGTTCAGTCTTGCAATAATCCACGCCATCCATTCTCTCTACATTGACTGCAACTTCCCAAAGTGGATGCACTACACTCTGATTGGCTACGCCTTCTCCTTCATCTGTCTCTTCACCAACTTCTACATCCAGACGTACATCAAAAAGAGCGGGAGAAAAAGAGGGAGGAGAGAGGAGCAGCCCTCCAAGGCTAGGGAGGCTTTGGCCAATGGCTCTGCTGCCGTTAACGGAGTGGAGGGAAAGAAGGAACAGTAAAATACTGGACACTAGAAGATTAGGTTAACTACAAGTTGAATTAGGGCCATTTTTGTGTATGCATGTCTTCACACTCTCCTGAGTTTGTAATGATTTACAGTTACTGCATGTACATGGACGCTCATCGGAAACTGTTTATAATGTATGACCCACAGATACCATACAAGTATTATAATAGTATTATCTATGCACTTAATATTATATTATAATAATAATGTACATATATTATGCATTGGTATGATAATAGTGTATTAGAATATTATTGAGATTCGGTGTGGAATGTTGAAATTATTGGAACTAAACTGTAATCGATAACCATATTATATATGATGTAATCTCTGTTTTGGGGATTTCCATACCACATGGCATTTCCGGCAATATTATGTGTACACAATACAGTCTGGTTTGTCATTTGTAGGTGGAAGTTTTGAACTTCAGCTCAGCTAGTTTATATGACATGGAGGCTAATGTTATGCTACAGTGCGCTCTAGCTAGCCATCAAGTTCTATTTATAAGGTAAATGGTTAGCTCCCCGGCCCTATATAGCTCTCGAGCTCTCTTGTTGTCCACTCTCTCACAAATTGCTGTAACTACAACTATGAAGTAATGTTGAAATAAAATAACCAACATGGATGTAATAGTTGCTAATCAATTTTTTATTCTAATTAGGATAATAATTATTATTACTAATCACTTGCATGCTGTTTTCCCCCAGTTGTCACGCATGGTTAGTTATAAGTGCATCTAATTAAATACCTACAGCCACAATAGTTCTGGTTTTCCAGGAATCACTTATGATAATTAATGGTGAGGATGATATTTCAGACATCCAGAAGATTAATCACAATCACCAGCTGTCCCGTTGTGACTCTGGGAGGGGCCCACTAGGTGCATGGAATGCTTACACATTATAAATATATACTACATATTAATTTTGTTTATTAGCTATTATCATAACTTCCCCATGGCACTAAAATAATATCTGGGACTGCATGGGGCATACAGGTGCATGCATGCATATGCAGGCCTACTCTATATTAATTGTACTGCTAAGAGTGTTCCATTCTAAGAACATTCAACTTTCAAAGTAATAATAATATTATCATGACATTGTGTCACTGCATGTATAATCTTTTACTTAATTGGGCACTGCATGATATTATTGTCTGATTCTATGAAGTCACAGTAAGTTAACATCAATAGCAATTGGATAATATAATAATAATATTATTATACAAGAATCGTACACTCAAAATTTAATTTCACCTTCCTTAAACATCGACTATTGCTCAGCTAGTGAATTTACTAATTCATAGAAAACTATACTTTGCGTGTCGGCAAAATTAATTATGGTACATCCTAAATTTACTGAATTACGTACTATGTTGTGTTCGATCAGAACAGTTCAAAAGTACAATCATAACCATTATGCTCTTGATCTATTACCTAGTCTCGCGCGCCAGCCCCTATGCAAAGAAGGCCTAGGCTGTCTGTGATAAGGGAGTGTGATAATTTTCAATAGAACCTCCATGAAATTGCCATACCAGTGTCCATCCGCCACCCCCTCAAAAGTAGAAGCATTACTTTCGATGATGAATTCATCCATACATACATCATAAAACTGTATTTCATGCACTGTTGTCAATCCTTAGCATGGGATTCTAATTGACTAAGATGTGATATGCATTGCATGATCAATATTATTCATGAGTACTCAGTCACTGTACATGTGATAAATTTTCAGTGAAACTGAATGGCATCATTTTCAGTTGCATGCAGTCAGTCATTGTGGAATGTGTCATAGTACAATTGACATCATAAATCAAAATCTTTGATATAATAATATTATTATTATTATGTACTGGCTATCACCATCCACTTGTATGATCATAATTATTATCATACTGCAAAAAAAAGTTATAGCCTGCACTGAGTCTGTTGTGTTCGAGTAGTTCAGCTTGAATGTTTAACCCCAGCTCGACCGAACTGCCACGACCAAATTTCGTCTTGAGAAGGACCGAGTTATAGATTTAGTCAATAATGTTAATGTTATTGGATCGACTGTCTATGCATACATACACGCTCCACATTGTGATAATATAATATTATGCACATAATGCAGTATGTAGTCGAGTGTAGCGAGTCTAGTCCCTAACTCTATTATAGCCCTGTGGCAACATAGATTATACTATTAGAGCGCGCTCTAATATCTATGGTGGCAAGGCAACTTGAACCATGCTTGAACATAGACACTAGATCTGCATACGCAAGCCAAAACTTTATGCGCATGCCCATACCATTATTCCGTAGGTGGTCACCGAGAAATCCCCGTCACTAGGATACGAGCCATTGGAATGTGTTCTTGGAAGACTGGATGCAGCATGACGAGAGTGTAAACTTTGGCCAGGGAAACCTTAGTAAGAACGCTTTCCAGGAATTGGGGCTGTGGGCGGGTAATCTCATTCATCATAAGTTCTGAGAACTTGCATATAATTTGAGCCCTTCTTGGAAGCTGCCAGTTCTGACGAAAACCTCAAGTGCTCTACTTGGAACTTGCGCTGTTGCTAGGCTGTACCTTGGATTGTCACTTGTTACTGCCAGTAGGCGGCCTGCCTTGCATTTGCTGATATCAGCTCCATCAGTCAGCCGAGGTATTAGCTCGTGAATTATTATGTATGAGCTTAATACAGTGTATGCGATGGCATAATTCTAATAAGTGGATCTACCAGTAAACGAGTGTTTTGTTTACTGAAAAGTGATGCATTTATGTAACTATTAATAAACGCATCTGCATCTCATTTGGATATGCAGAGCAGGTCTGGTTTTATCTCCTCATCTTTCAGTGTAAAACCATACTAAAGTGAACAGTAACTGATATTGCAAAAATATTCCCAACACTGACGGTATGAATCATTAAAAAGGACTTTACTTCAAACCAGTCTTTCATATCAACCTGGAGAATAGTTTGCAAAGGTGAATGTCTAGCTGGCAGTGGCTAGCCTACTAGTTCATGATACTTTCACTAGCTGCTGCTGAACAGTAAATAAGTAAGTAGCCAGCATTTGATCTAGTTGTATGCCATGACACTGACTATGGCATTTGGCTCAACTAATTTTTTTTCTGTTTGCATCACTGCCTTAAAGCATTCAGAAAGTTTGCTAGCAGTAGACAGCAGCCCTTTGCAGGCTGCATTGACCCAAAAACCACAATACCTTGCAAATTGCAAAAATACCATATGCTATCTCAAATGAAAACACAAAAAATGAGGCTATAGATCTTCAAATTTCATCTTTCTTTTTTTCTTCTCCCCTCTTCTCTTGCAGACGCTTTCTTAGTGGCTTTGCTGCACACTGTAATTTCAAAGAATCTTCACCTTCAACTTCAATTCAATCACACTGCTGAGCTCGTGGACAGCTACACTTCAGAGCTATGAGTGGAAGAGGCAGTCCCATCGACCAGGTTCACCAACAACGCACTCTACAGACTGAAGAGAGAAAACTAGTTGCAATAATGCAAACAACACTCAATACTATGGGACCGTTACGAGATGTCCGACCAAACCAGGTAAAGAACATGCTTGGGTTTAATTTTGATTTTAAGAAACGTTAACATGATATAATAATATTATTATATGAATGTGGAATTTAGTTTTCTTGTTTAATTTATAGGACGAAGATGCATCAATGTTCCCGACCCCTGGAAATAGTCCTCCCTACACTACAAATGATGGTAAGAAGAGACAAAGAGAGCATGTGCACGCGCATGTATTAAAAAAGAGCAACAAATTGGTAGAGTGAGAGTACCAAGTTTGATGTGAGTGCAAGAGAGAAATAAACCTGTGAGAGAAGAGAGGGGGGACTGCACTCTTGGAGTATAGTAGTCTACCAACCATGCTAAATTGGAAGCTAATCACCCAATGATCTGAAGGTAAGCTGCTGCGGTAGTGTGCTATCAGTTGTGCTATCAGTGGATTCCAACAGGCTCTTTGATATGTAGACCCTACTTGTTTTTTCTACGTTTTCCTCCTCAAGTTAGCGCAACAAGGGGCAACTCCTTCAATAGGATAATATGGTAAGTGAAAGCTCTCTAGGGGGTCAAAGAAGAACTAATGCTAGCGCTATTCTGATGTCACTGGAAAGAACACAGCTATGATCTTAATAGTTATAGTGCTTTTCCAAACTAGAGCTAGTAGTCTGCATCAGGTAAAGTATCACTATAGCTAGCAAGCACGCTCACTTTGTTATTAGTGCTAACAGAGTTTCAAGTACCAGGAGACATAATATTAAGTGTCCCCAGACTTATGTAGTCCATGCAGGCATCTGCACCCTAACTGGAGGGTGAACCCAAGGGAAGTAGTTAGGACTTAATTGGTTTTCCAAGAAGGTAGTGTGGTGGAGGTGTGGGGACTGCATTCCATGAGGTTTTTCCAAGAACTGGTGTCACTTACAAGGCTTAGCAGGATGTGTACCCTAACCACACCAGGCAGCTATTGTATTGCAGCTAGAATTAGCTTGGTGCATGGAGCATGCAAGCCTACATTGCTGTATTGTAAAACAGTGACCTTATTAGTGTGAGGGGCATCCTGGCAACAGAAGCCAACTAGGTCATTTCTTGGAAAAGTACAACAAAAATCCTTTAAGGATGCCCTCATGAATATTCATTAGTTGTAGCTGTAAGCACCCTCACATAAGGATCTAGCAGGGTAACCAAGCAGGATAGAGAACAAACTGTATGAAGCTGGTTACATAATACTGTGTCATCTAAATCAATATTCACTATTTCTAGCTAACTAGAGGTAATGGGATTTATCACTTCCAGAGAATCAATGATTAACTATAGGAAGTTACTGAATAAATAATGTTCATGAGATGACAATGAATTATTATGTGTTATAGGTGGAGCATGTTTTGCAGCCCAGACAGACATCAGTTGCCAGTATCCCCCAGCAGGAATCAATGGTATGCTCAATACCCATACAAATGTAGTACTACTACTCCAATATTTGTTGTCTAGCACAAAAAGGAACCATTGTTGCTCAGACCCTCTTCACTGTTTTACGTTTATCTTTATTATTTAGGTTTGAACATGCCAGCAGTACCAGTTTCCAATGCAAATCAATACATTCCTGCTCCTGGATCTCCTGTAGATGAAGCTTGTAAGTTTCATACTTTACATTGTACAGTACAGCTAGCTTTCATATGTAGTACAAATTTAATACTTTTTTCCACTCTTTAACATTTTCTCTTTTGTGTATAATCAGATTACCATGGACAGTCATCTCCTTACTCTCCTCCTTACGATGATGCGTCCAGTTCCCACTCCATGGCCTGCAGTCCTCACTCCAACGTCAGCTGCAGTCCCATCGCATGCACAGGTGCCAACTTTGAGACGTACATGCCTGCACCCCCGCCTCCCGCTGACTCCCTGACCTCTATGGCTTCGACTGGGGTTTCACTACCTCCCATCACTACCATCCCACTCACTACCACCACTCCACTACACTTCCCCGCCGATTTGGACAACAACCAGAAGAATATATACACCACAGCACCCCCACAGCCGAACTTCTATCCTCCAATTTCTCAAACGGGAGTGTGGCCCCAGCCACAGCATCTGGCTAGATTCAACGAGCCTGGTTTTGTCCCACCGCACTCAGCTGCAATGATCTGCACATCAGTGGCCGACGGTGGAGAGGTGCCAATCAATGTCATTGATCAGCATACAGGCTTTCCTGAAACCGACATCGCTTACTATCCCCTCACTCCTGAATCTCCTGAGAACAGACAAGCTGCCTATGCCTGCCATGCTGATTTCGTCGCCATGCACAAGGCTCCTGGTCTCTACCTGCCTCCCGGACATGGAGCACAAGTGCTATCCTTCCCAAACCATGTCAAATCAACAGCAAACAAAGGTGAGATAATATCGAAAGTGATGACTATTTCCATAGAAGTAGCTCCCTATGATCCATAAGTATAAACTAGGTTGATCACATTGCTTGGCTAGCTGTTTGGGCATTGCACAAGGATAGCACATGAAGTAATAGTTGAGCACTTTAAAGGAAACCATACAAGGCAATAATGGGGATACATTAACACATGATCGTATACACCAATATCTGGACACCCAAATGACATGCACTATATTATCCTTATTTAACACAGTTACAAAGAGAAAAAGGCCTCAAAAACCTGCTGTTCAAGTTGACGACACAGAAATCAAAGGTATGCATCTTCCACACCTATATGTACTGTTTATAGCTACTATTCACATAAGCAACAAAGTTTGCACTGAATCATGCAACTGATAGATGTGCTTAGTCAGACAGTGATGAAATAGCCATACACCCTCATTCACAATAACTCTGACTTACCCTCTCTTTCTCTCTCCTTTCCCCCTATGCACAGATATCCCCACCTCTGCTCAGCTGTGGGAATTCACTCTACGAGTCCTCAAGAAGCCCAAGTACCACTACATGGTCAACTGGGAGAATAAGAAGGAGGGGCTGTTTCGTTTCCATGACGCCCAGGCTTTTGCCGCTCTCTGGGGAAAGCATAGAAATCGACCAAATATGACCTACGACAAAGTTGCACGAGCACTTCGCTACTACTACAAGCGTGATATTCTCAACCAAGTCGGTGGCAGACTCACCTACCGATTCAGCAAGAGGCTGAGTAAGCTCTACATGACCGACGAGTAGAACTCTCTTCAACACAGGCTTTTCATCTTTTCAAACAATTCACTCTCACTTTCTCTCTTTCACTTGTCTCGCTCACTCTGAATTATCTTCAAGCTTTTACTCATCTTCCCCCCATTACATTCATTAAGGTATCACACTGCCTTCAATGTTTCAATTTCATTTGTGTCAACTCATCATTTTCTTTAGTTTAAAGTGATGTGCTCTCACCACCACCTCAATCCCATTCCTCACTACCACTAACTCAATTGAGCACACTAATTTTTTGATTCTTATAGTATCATTCTTTTAAGATGTAAATAGTTTTTGTTGCACAGTTATTGTTCAAACACAGTTGTCAGTTTGTGTGGTGATTTATGCGTTTATCTTTGTCACATCTATGTTGTATTTTACACTGTTTTTCAGGTTAAGTATTGTACAGTTTTTTTGCGTAACATAAACTCCAGAATCAATCTCTCACACACTGTATAACATAGTGTAAGGCATGATTTGACACTCCTTAAGTACACTCATGGTATTTGAAATTTGTACTTTCAGACCTTCATTGCACTGATTTTCACAGTATGTATTTACACCACTATTCTCTGTCATTTCATAATAACAGTTCAATACCGTGTGAGATATGAAACTAAAACCCCTAAGGCGTGTATATATACGGGTCAATTCTGCTGTACTTCTATTGGGTAATAAATCATGCTATATACAAGTGTACAGTAGGAAACAAATACTCACCAAAATAGCACGTGCCAGTTCGTGGTCGTTTATATTGACAACTGATCTGGGCTGGTATCACCTATTCCCCATTGCCTCTAGCTGTTTCAGTCTCAGTCGGCTTCACATGCACACGATCGGACACGCTTCGAGCGTAGACCTCCCCAATTCAACAGAATAAGGAAAACTAAACCATCCAGCTTGAGGCTGCCCTTATATTTCAGGTCTGGACACGATACATGTGAATGGCATTGTTAATAGGAGGGTGAGCTAGCTGCCTTCTTGGAACACAAAGACAACTCGCCGTTCCAAGAAATCGGTGGGTGTGGGCAAAAGCTTGAATTCGCTCAAGTGCTTCCAAGAACTGGCATTCATCGAATTACATTCCATAGCAGTTTCCCGGCAACCCGGTACACGGTTGGCAAGATCATCTAGCTGGCCGCGCCGGCCGACGACGTCCGGCGTGGACGTGGCGGTGTGCGGCGCGCGCGGGTCGTGTGCACGTGCACCAATCATCCAATCAGATTTCAGTTTTCAAATTTGAATCAGTTTGAGCACCAGCAACATATCTGAAGTCCAGTGAGCCTCTCGCCAACCATCATTTCATCCTACTCGTTTCCCCAGAGATTCAGCGATCATGTCTGTAACACCAGTTTCAGAGAAGACTGTTTCCATGACTGCCAAGGACCAGCAAGGGCCTACCCCCAAGAATGAATTTAAAAAGCCAGTGAGCCAAAGGTAGGTTGGTCACTAAGTATGCAAATAATAATCTAGGTATCTATTTTAGAAAGAGACTGGGAGGTTAAGGCTGTCTATGATACGTGTATCGGCTTGAATTTAACATCCATTCACCAAAAATTCTAAGGGCTCATCATAAATAATAAGCAGTCCATATCTCAACTAGCCCACATCCACTCATCAGGATTGGGTTTAGGCGTCCATGGTTTAGGGTGGTAAGGATTGTGTCTGTTCTCCGTAAGAGACTGAAATCAATGGGGACAGAATAAAGCTCAGCTGCCTTGGTATTTCTGTAAGGCCAGTTGCGTTTCTTGGGGGTAATTTTGAGGTCAGAGAAGACTCGATTATTGACCTAGGACATTAATATCTTCATTGACAAGCCAACCTAGTACCTACTAATCCTTTCCTAAGGTAAGGTCAGCCTGAGAAACATTGAAGTGGCCTAAAACTCTGTAGAGGTTCAGCCACACTCCTGCCATCATCTTGGAGTACAACGGCGTAGAGAAAATACCCTGTTGATGAGGATTTAGTTATACATGTAGTTACCTATCTCGGGAGCCTCTGCAAATTAAGACATATAACCTTCACCACATGAGATGCCAGTGAATGGGCTCACTAAGAACCTACGGTTGATGGTAGGCAAGACAGTTTTGGTCTACTTTATAGAAATTTACATGTAAATATAATATTATGTGGCTTTGACATCATTATCATCTAAGCATTGGGCACTGTCATTTTGGCCAGCTGTGATTTTCAGATGAATCTTTGGGTATCTGAAATCCCTACTAATAGTGAGCTCTCATATTTATTGCACTATGCTTATCTTTCTCGATAATATTATAGGCATGAGAAATAGCATCTAGAAGTGTCTAACTTCAGCCATTTTAGATGCCACACTTTATAGCAGACAACCTACAAACACGCTCTCTCTACTTGTGTCCCATAGAGATAAATACACTGTACTATTGTAGCCACGTACATGTGTTGATCAAGCCTACTGTATAGAATTGCATATCATCATGTTACTAGAAGCGTGTGAGCCAGATGGCTCATATGCTCCTTATGATTATAGATTTTTGTGCATGAGTTATATTTCCTTGAATTATGCTAGTCAAGCGATGGTATAAAATTTTATCGCATCATACATTGAAGAGGCCAATTTTGACCAATTTGCATAACTTTTCGCACGCATAAAGATGTTAATTTAGGATAATCACACATTTATCTGGAGATCTAAAGGGTATTTTGCCTCCATTGTCAGATTGTAAATATTGGTGTGTTTTCATAGGAGCTACTTTATGAGCCCCACTGATGCCTTGGTCTCTCCATGCACTCAGAAACTAATGCACTCAAGAGTATTTCCAAGAAAAATGCCTGGGTAAGTTCCTGGCAATTAAGTAATTTGTGAATGTTGATGATGTTGACATAAGGTGGTGGGTGGCCTGGGGAATTCCCTAATAAATTATGGATACAGTTTCCTCCAACAATCTGTGTTGATTCCACCATGTCAGGAGTACATGACGTGGGAGGGAAAGAGGGTATTGAACATGAAATAGTACACTGAGTTTGTGTCAGTTTAGATGATCCAGTACTGCTATCTGTGTGAGGTGTGTTTGGAGAAGGAAACAACTCAGCCTTGCATACACATAACCAAGCCAAGTGTCCTATCGGGCCCCCTACCCCTCCAAAATTGGAAGCATATTATTACTCGTGATGCAATTTGATAGTCTGCTCTCTTATTTACTATGGTACCTCTACGTTGCAGTACTTTGCACCTTGTCTTGATCGCCTAGAATATTAGTATTGTGTAATGATTATGTCTGTGTACTGCAGGAACCCTAGACCTGGATTTGTGCACCCTGCCTCCAAGTTAGCCAATAAGGAGAATGAGCTGAGAGCCCCGTCAGGCAAGCCAGCCAACCAACCAGAAGTCACTCAGCCTGCAAACACTAATGTAAACGCATAGAAACATTTCCTGCCAATAATGTAGAACAAAAAATTTAATTGTTTTTATGTGTGAACATTGCAAATGTCATTACTACACATCTGTTACAAATTCCCAAATGAAACAAAAATTATTGTATAATTTGTACTATTCAAGAGACTAACTTAATTTACAAAAAATGATACTAGGACTTCTTTACGAGGTTAGCAATTCTTGCTTTTTGAGAGGCTAAGTCAGTAGCGAGAGCATCGACCAGGTCACTGACAGTAGGTTTAAATCCCAGCATGTCACCAACCAGAGTATTTGGATCAATACCACCACCATGATGGAGCATATTGTGTAGCTTCTGACCATTAGTCTTAGAGAAAGGGTCCTGTACAAAGCACGAGTTCCATATCAGTGAAGCAACAGCTCTTGACCACAGATAAGAGTAATACTTGGCCCCATAGCTACAGATGTGGTTGAATCTCAGGAACCAAGCTGTTCCATCAATGTGTTCCGATGGTGAATACTCACTGTGGAGTTGGGCGTAAGTCTCCATGATTGAGGCTCTGTCTTGGCTCGGATAATCCATGTGAAAATGTAAGTCCATCACTGCAAAGAAGAGCTGAGTTTGCATTTGGAATGCTGGAAAGAAATGTTGGGACACTTGGAACGTGTCCATGAGATCAGCAGGCAGCGGTTCACCTGTCTTGTAGTGTCTGGCAAATGAGGATAACACTCGTGAGTCGTTGAGAAAATACTCCATCAAAATTGAAGGCACCTCGGCAAAGTCAGTGGAGCATCTAGTGCCTGTGATGTTCTGGTACTTTGCTCGTCCGATTATGGAGTGTAGGGCATGTCCCATTTCATGGAAGAGATTCTCAACCGAGTGCTGGCTGAGGAGGCAAGGGGAACTGCTACTAGTAGGGGCATCAAAGCTACAACACAGAGCAATGATTGGAAGTTGGTACACTGACTGGCCACCATCTCCCAAAGTAGGATTCAGTTCTCTTCCTCCCTGAATCATAAAATGGCAGTCAGAGACGAGCTTTCCCGGCCTCGTAAAGAAATCACCATAGGTGTATCCCCGTAAACCATCTTGCTCATGGACAAAGGCAATCTTTCGAACGTGAGGATCCCAAACTTCTCCTGGCTTTGTTGAAACTTGCTTGAGGTTAATGTTGAATAAAGAGTAGAACAAGTGGTCAAGTCCGTGCAGACAGTCATCAAGGGAGAACCAATTTCGAATCTTTTTGGGGTTGTCAGGTAAGCAACGCTTCTGGGCTTCAGTCGACAGAAATAGGTAGTCCCAAGGTCGAAGTACATCATGTTCAATCTGTTCACTGTCTGATGACCGACTGCTTACGTCCTGCTTTAAGCTCATCATCTCCTTAACTTCCTTCTCCACCATTGGTTGAATTTTTATCTTCAGTTGTTGCAGGAAGGTCATAACAGTGTCAGGATCAGCTGCCATGGATGTTTTCAAAACTCGGTGGGCATACGTAGGGTAGCCCACAAGTGAGGCTAGTTTGTGACGATACGACAGAAGCTTTTCAAGAATTTCCGTTTGGCTATGCTGAATGCCATAATAAACTAAATAGCTCAACATCCTCAATTTTGAATTTGGACTGTTCATTGGTACATGGTCGACCTGTACCACTTGAGAATCCCCAGAAAAGTATTCTCGTAGGTATGGGGGGCATTCGTTTGCTGGGACATGAACTGGTAGAGTTGCATTCTTTGAAAAGAGGTAGCTCAGCTCCAGTATCTGGCTGTTCAATCGAACCACCTCCTCACGTAGAGAGCTTTCAAGATGTATCCCGCTAATCTCAAAATCATGCATGAACACTTCTGCTGTTCGTCTAGTAACTTCGTCATAGTTCCCAAACTCCTTGCAGTCCATAAGAGCTCTTAGGGCTTGGTGCAGCCCAGTATTGGTATTCAACTGCTCTACGTAGTTGCTTATCTCTAGACAAGCCTCCTGGGCCCTCTGTGCCACCTCTGCGTCAGGGTGAACCTGTCGAATGCACTCAGCAACGTCAGCCACTCGACACAGGGTATCCGAAAGCTCATCCATCTTATCAATGATCTCTATACCAGGGCTTGCTGCTCTAGAGTTGATATCGTCTACTAGCAGCATAGATTTTCCGATGGCTTTGCGTGCAGAGGTCTGAAAACCATCAGGTTTGGAGAGTGTGGTATTATCAAAAAGCCCAGTGGGTTGAACTTGTGCGTTTGTCCTTTGTTGCCACTTTTGGCGCCGTTGAAGGAGCTGGCTAGTCGACAAGCTCCTGTTTGCTGACGTTGCATTCAACACGCCTTCTTTCCTAGAAAGTGTTCTATTTTGAGCACACCGGTAGGAGGAAAGCGTCGTTTGGGGTTGATGCTTCGGCTGGGCTGAGAGCGGTATCGAGTTTGCTCCAGTTCGCAGGGATCTAAAGGTACACATCTTCCTCGTACCCACGACCCAACGACGTCTGCACAACCAGGCAGCCATCCTGGACTTCAGATGGTAAGATTTGGACTGTGTGTACTCTGGGGCGCCACTGGCGGGAAAGATCAAAGGTGTCGGCAAATATTTGTGGCACTTTTAATTAACATTCCTAGGGGCGGATTTTACCATGGCAACGGTTTGTCTGACTGGGTGCTCTCCAAAAAGAGCTGCAACCATCCATCATGGTGAGTTTGACGCATTGTATTGTGTGTACACATAAATATGTTCTCCATCTGACAATAATTATTAACATTAAGGTGCTATTTAGGTACATGTACCATAATATAATATTATTATATTATGCTCAGGCATGGCCGGCTCAGGGTGGGGGAGGGGGGGGGGGGTGCATGGTACTGTGCATGTGCATGAACTACTAGGGTGAAGTACAAAAAGCACTCCAACCCAGTTGGATTTTTCTCTACTGAAAATATCAAGAAGTTCATGTTGTAACAGAAAAAGGATTTGTGTACGTGTTGTGCTAGCTGAAAGAGGAAAGCAGCTCTGCATGTATACTCAAACCAAACCAAGTAAACAACGTCAAATTAAAACCAGCTGCATGAATCACATCTTTGCAAAATCAAGTCACTAGCACATCACTGCATACTGATGGATGGATGATAGGGACTGGTGTTTGAACTTGCATCAAGTAGAAGAAAAGAGATGATTACCGTAAAGTGACATCAGTAGAGCAAAAAACAAATTAATTTTATCAAAACAGTTGTGGGCTGTCAGGAAATTAACAAGATATTTACTTCGTGTTTTTGTAGTATATAATAGTTAACTATCTGTCAGTAATTGGGGTGCATGAGATGCATGGTCGAATGCACCCCAATTACTGGCAGATAACTATTTTGTTGGTAGTTGACCTCTATTCATCATTGAGTCAATGACCTACTTTAATTATGATGACCCATCCCATAGCCGGCAAATTACCTATAAAAACTTTGGTTGCTAAGCAACTACCAACAAAGTATAAGTGCAAAAAGTGATTATTTTACTGTATAAGTTTGGGCAACCAGATTTGATTTATGATAATCATCTCTTTGTCTGATGCACGTGAACTAAAAGCCATATTTCATGGAATGCTGAATACTGAAATGAAAATTTGTGTAATGGACCTCCAATTCTTGTGTGTACAGGAAATAGTACTGGTGATGTCATGTTTAACAAGTGAAAGTAAAAATATTATTCCCATCCTATTGCACACACATACACACAGAGAAGAAAGCGTGGGAGTTAATTAGAGGGGCTAATTAGAGGCGACATGTTTATGAGTTTTGAACTGATTCGAATCTTTTATCTACCAAACCATTTCCATTTTTGGGAGCAATAAATGAGTATGAGAGGGTGAAATAATATATGGTGGGGGATGGGAGTTGCGCATGCTGAAAGTTGAGAGATGAGCCAATGTCTGAATATCTTACTGCTTCATACAGCATTAGCATACATGTAGAAGAGTATATAGCCTCCAGTTGGGAGATCGACAGTGGACTAATGTCACTTCTAATCCTCCTCATTTTCCTTCAAACGCACACACAATCACACACTCACTCATGTGGTCACACACACTAGCCTCCCAAACTGAGCAAAGCTGAGAGGGAGAAGAAAAAGAGGGAAGAGGCTGAGAGAAAAGCAAGGGAAGAAGGTACACAGAAGAATTATGTTGATAATACCAATGTTCCAAATAATAATTATGAGTGAAATTCTCCGCAATGGCAATAAATATACATGTATACATTCACTTTAACTGTATGCGAGCAGAGCTAGAAATAACAGCTGGTCATCGGACATTTTCCGACCAAATTGTTGAAATGACCGATCAAATTCCCCATGCAACTCCACAAAGTCTTATACTGTGTCCTAGCAATGTCCGACCAAAACGTGAGCCTTATTTCTAGCCCTGTGCGAGTCAATTTGAGCAGCCCACCATGGCCTGCATATGCCAACCAGGAGAAATTTATAACTCCAGGTAGCTTATGCTCTATGCTCATGCATGTGTGTACAATAAATGCATTGTCTATATTAAGTGTTTGAGTTGTACATGTCATTGACTAAATGAACGTTTTAGAGGAGCAGCGAGCTCGTGAGGAAGAGGAGAGATTAGCCAGAGAGGAGCAGGAGAGAAAGGAGAGAGAAGAGAGGGAGAAACTGAAAGCTGAAGAGGAGGCTAGATTCCTCGAGGAAACTAATAATCTTAACAAGGTGCTGGAAGGTCAGAAGGAGGAGCTAGATAAATGGAAGGAAGAGCAGCAGCAAAAGATGCAGGTACGTAATATTATGATCTGCTAAAGCCTACATGAAGTAAAGGTCCATCTGGAGCTTCTTTATCTTCATATATAGCAAGCTAGTGAACCTTCACCTAGCAAATATCATCCCTGCCAATAACTAGTCTAAGAGCTCTCTAGGGACACATACCCCACACACTCCATCTACGTCAATCTGAGACTAGATGTAGCTGAGCTGCAGCAGCAGCCTATATGTTTTGATGATGTTACCTATGAAATTATACATGCATGTACTAGGCCAGCTGTGATAGCACCTGATGCCATTCATTCAGTGATGATTCTGGATCAGGAACGAGTATTGTCAGAGACATGGGGTCTTCTGGGCATGCCCAAGCAAGCAGGAAACTAAGCAAACAACTTGTGCACTAGGCAAATGATTATAATATTATTACAAGCATGAACTTATTTGTGGTCAATGTCCTAAGATACTTTCTCAAGGTAGTGGAGCTTTTCTTGGAAATAGCTAGCATTAAAGCTTAGTGGTGGTTGTTGCCACACTGTACTAGCATTCATCAAAGTCTTTATTTTCTCAGGCCATTGACCATGAAATAACCTCATCAGCAATAGAATCCCTCACAAAAAACCATTTAATCTTGTAGTTTGTACACTAAACTTTCCTAGTTGGGCAGCAGCTCTCATTGATAAGTGGTTCTAATTGCTTTATTTTTGATGGGATAGAGCTTGCCTCTAATATCATTAATTGTAGATAGCATTGCTATGTTGTTGTATTGAGTCAAGCGGACTGGCTGCTTCATAGACTGCCTTGGTTACTCCTACACTCTCCGTGGTCTGTTTGAAGGTTGGGCCTTTATGGAGGGAAATGGACCAAGGTACTATCCATGGAGATTGTTTTATGGATGACTAGTCCATTGGTATGGCTGTATTGAAATAATGAATCAGCCAGCCATGTGTAAAATTAATGTGCATACACGCACTTATGACCACACCCACAAATTAACAACGTGCATAGGAATGTGAATAAGAATGCAGAGGGGATTTCCCTCCCCTTCCATTTCTGTGGACTTGATTTTTCTCCCCATAGCTATTGCATTCCCATGCTCACGAATAAAATTATATACTGAAGACCTAGAGTATACAACTGTTGCCATTACTTTTGCAAGCTTAGATGAGCTGTATGGTGACTATGTATCGTAGTAGTATTAATTTTGGTAATGAGCCTTGACATTGGAAGCAAAATCAAAGTATAAGTAATCTATGGTTGAATGCTCCACAAAGAAGCATCACAGAATCTCAATACTACTCTCTTCCAGTGGTTTATAATAATGGATTTCGAGATTCGATTTTTGTGGACTACACACAAATTTAGGCATATATATAGGAAGATGCTGAAAGTTGCGGGGAGGAAACAGAGATATAATCGCACATGAAAAGTTTTGACCACACCTATGTTCCGTTCAAACAGTGCCCATTTTGGCATACACAGCAGAGCATACTTTTGAAACTATCTATTTATAACGTCTTGTAGTCAGGCTTATACCTATGCTCATTGGTTTGTAGAGAAGCTATACCTTGGGCTCCCTGACCACCAGTCAGTCAGATAGTTATGCAGAGGCCCCCCCTCCCACACACACACACACACACACACACACACACCTACTCCTATGAATTATTCAGTTCTCCATATAAACATGTGCATTATATTATGGGTGGGGCAAGGGTCATGAGTGACTAACATTTTCCAAAGTGGACTATAGTTGCAACCTAACATATCTCACAGATGAGCAGTAGTTGTAGTTGGGGAACCTGTAAGTGGAAGTCATTAATTTTAGCAAGTATAATAATCGTAGATGCAGATTGTCATTGAATGTTTCTCAGCTCTCTTTCTCTCCCTCCCTCCCTTCTTCCCCTTCCCCCTTTCCCTCAGTGGCAGCACTATCTCTCATGTAGTGGTGTTCCAGATCCGTCTGATGAGAAGGCCACTAACACCTACCTCACTCTGTGTGAAGAGGACTCTACCACTGGAGACATCAGATACACCCTCAGCAAGATCACCCAGTGGCTAGATGTAAGTCTATAAACCCAGCTCTGTTGACTCACCATGCACACTCCTTCAACAGGAGTTCATTATCTGACAGTTGTACAGTGCTTGTAAAGCTGTAATTTGGTTTTCCACAATAGGCATGCAAATCCCGGCTTTTCCTACTGTTCTAGGGGTATTATTAGACACTATCTTGGATTATAACATTAGTTTACTATCTACAGCGCTACTAGCTAACATAGTTGGTCAATTGCTAGATTGCTTTAAGCAGGTTTCTTATTGAACATCTACCTATGATGAGCATGACATTAATGTGTCCACAAGTGATGTTCATGTAGTGTCTATAATTAGTGGCTTCCAATTGCAAACAAGCTCTGGGCTGCACATAATGGCTACATGTAGAGTCGTGACTCCAACTGCTATTCCAGTCCACAGTAATTAATGGCTCTGTGTAAGATAATTAGTAAATATGTACCTATACAGTGGGTATTAATGTGTGTGGCTTGTGGCAATCACTAATTTCACCCCCACATACCCTCCTCCCTCTCCCTGTCAAAAAAAAGTGAAGTACATGTACACTGCAGGGGTTCTCCCCACAAGAAAATGCTTAATGATATTCATGGTATTATACTCCACTTGCTTGGGTATTTTTTAATTACCCAAATCAAGCAGGTCGCCCCACCCTGCTTAATGGACCGTAATGTGTTAATTTTATGCTAAATTATCATGTGACAATAATATTTTTGTTCGTATCAAATGTACTACATAATAATATTATATTTGCTATATAAGTTAAATTTGCTCAAATTTAGTTAACGAAAAATTCACAAATTGCAGTATGCTGCTGACACTGTGTATGCTACAGTACCTGCACTGCATTAAAAGATGTAAAACCATAGTCTCTCCTTTAGCCCGTACCATTAGAATCTTTATGCATAATAATAATGGTCATACCCAAATTTTAATATTCTGACCAAAGATCAACTAAATGCAACTTATTGATTTCACTATAATGTCCACCGTGCACATCTATAGCTTCAGTATGATACGCATGTACATAACTTGTTATAACTTGTGCACACTTATGTGCACATACAAACAACAAGTTTAAAATTGGAGTTCATAATGTGTACATTATCAGACAAATTATATCTTGTCCCCAGCTGTACAACAAAGTTGATCGGTGGCTCCAGGGTGACGGCCTACCCAGCCCTGCTAATGACAAGGCCCAGCACTACAAACAGGTACACTCCAGCAAAACCACACACGCCTAACCACAGCTTGCACCTACACATCCATATACACATACGTTCGATACTCTGGTTAGCACTTTCTCCAGTACTGATGAAATTGCAAGTACATCTATGGAGACAGCGTTTTGCTTATAGCACTTATTGATGCTACAAATTGTGTGCATGTGCAAGTCTGGTTTTTTGGTCTGTGGCAGTGGTTTGATCCACTTGTGTGCATTAATGAAGGTGGCTTTGTGCTGCTGACCGATGGCAAAGTGGCCTGCAAGACAGCTCACAAATTGGCCAGTTAGTAGACTAGCAACTGTGGCTAGTATTGAAACAACAGCCGCACCATATGACTATATAGTTGAATATTTTTAGTTACAAATTGGAATGAAAGTATCGGCTACTTGTATTAAAGCACTCCAGATTTCATTCAGCAAGCAATTTGCTCGACTATATTTCTGTTTGACCACAATGCTGTACTCTCAATTCAACCATTAGGACTAGACTATAAGCAATATGTGTCAGTTCAAAGTGATATGTATATCTACAGTTAATGTTATGTAACCTGTCCTTTCAAGGCACTATAACATTTGGTCCGCTAACTGAGTAGCTACAGTGGAGGTATATACACATAAAGGAATAAGCTTTTTAACTAGAGATCGACACTTTGAGATCAACTGTGAATTTATATTGGATTTGTTATCAAACTGAATTTGAGTTTAAACTGAATCCTATAAATATTATGCACTGTTTCAGTTTGTATGATTGTACATATTTGATAGAAATTAATCTAGTTTTCTACTGACAGCTGCGCAAACTAGTCTATCTTTTGACCATCAACCTGAAATAATCAGACGGACAACTATTTTCCATTTGTCCATTTAAAGCAATTGTGCTTGAGTTATCAAAATTACTTTTGTGACAACAGGCTGCTTAATTTTCGCAGTCATGAAAAAACAAACAAGCAGTTAAAATTGATAATTCACATGTGTGTGTTTTTTTCACTGACCAGGTAATGAGTCGTATCCGGTCTCTGATCCAGTCTAAGCTGGACGCTGACACTCTGCACTACCTACAAGAGCCAGAGAAGCACACAGACTCTGAGACCTACAACCTCCATGTGGAGGATAGCTTAACCAACCAACAACTCACTTTTTGCCTATGGGGAAATGTTGTCAAGGATCCTAGGTACTAATGAAATATGCATGAAGCGTTCATTTAGTTCATAAGTGATAATGGATTTATTTGGCATGATAATTTAACTGTTACTATTGGGGGGAGGGGGGTTGGCATTTAATGCCCCAATATAGTGTACAATAGATCTCCTCGATGCTTCCTAATCTGCTGTTCCAAAGGGTGTCTATAGTGCATGGACATGTCCAGCTGTATGGTACACGCAAGTATGTAGTTTTGATAAACTCACGTCCTGCCAGCCATCAACAATGCCCAAGCTATAGTTATGTATAGTTCTGGAACAATAGCATGGGGGTAGTTTTGACAGATGGTCTGTTGGTGTGTGTTTGTGCATAGTTTAATTTTCTTCCGCTAACGAACACACTCTGACAGGGCTCTGTTTATCATGTTGTGGCCTTGGCCTGGCTTGCGAGCACAATCAAATTTATGTGTTACCGTAAAAAAATCAGGAGGTACATATCACTTGATAGGATGTGTATGGTGTCCCATAGCAGTGATACTAACAGAAAAGATACGTGCACTGAAACTGATCATCTTATAATTTTGTATAGTATAGTATACTATAGTAGGTAGTGCTGAGCTGTGTCTCAGTTGTTTTTGTTCCTTTTACAGGATGAAGGATTTCTCTTTCAAGGAGCATCTTCAGTTCAAGCTGGAGCTACCAAAGCCACTCCTACTTGCTGACGCAGCAGTTCGAGTACTACAACTTCCATTTGACGACCTTTCACCTCAATGCAATTCCTTCCAATGCAAAAGGTGAGAAATTGTGAGGTATATCCCCAAGTGGCTACTGTTTCACCCTTCAAAATGCACAGTGCTATGCACGAATGCAAGTATAGCAAATTAAACCCTGCAAAAAATTTAATGCTCCAGACATGCCTGTGTAATTTTGATGGTGGCACCTATGCAAGAAATCTTCCACCCCTAAATGCTATACTTCAACTCATTGACAAACATTTCAGTTATCAAACAATCATCTATGAAATAGTATATATACTTCTGCACAGCAGTAGTTGGGTGAGTTTTGTTGACTATCTGATAACTAATCAACAAGTAATGCAGAGCCTGCTTTGTTTTCGTGCACTAATGTGGAAAGAAACTTCACTTCCCACATCACTAGAGAGACTCTGAGTATGGCTTCTTGCTACACTGTAGTCCCCACCACTAAGATGTCCCATAGTCAGCACTATGTGCACACTGGCAATGGGAGTGTGTGCACACATTGGCGTGTGGTTAAGTGTATTAGATAGCGCTCACTCGGTAAGCTAGCCCTGCAGCGTCGACAATCGACTCGATCAGAGAGGTTCCACCACTATACAGATGTGGCATGGAGAGGATTAATTACATTAACAAGCATCTACATCCAAACCTGTCTCCCATTGTCTGCCTGCATAATGTGATAGGACAGTAATTAGAGGCTAGCCATTCTTCCCCATGCTGTTGAGACTCCCAGCTATACAGGTAATGTGATCCTACTATCAATGATGGGATGTTGCTAAAATTGATTTTGACTTGCATGCTGACCCAAAGTACTCAAACTAGCCACAGGCACAGCACGTGCCCTTGACAGACCCATGTCCTCACTAATCACCTGCTTGCTCTATAACACTCGATAAGATTTAGGTGGGGAGGTTGAAATAAACCCTGGTGTTAGTGCTTGACGTAAAGTGTAGCATTTATAGTTGCAGCATAGCAAGTGTGTGATATCTGGAGCATGCTCTGGGCTTGCTCGTAAACTGCTGTTATCCATGCATAATTCGGCCTAGCTGTATATTCCTCAAGAAAGACACTGCACAATCCCCACTAAGCAGTACAACGTACAAGATTGGGATACCTCCCTTAATTAATTTTAGCTGTTGACAAAAAGAGTTGTCAGCATACATGTAGGTAATGCACTATTATACATGCATGGCTGTATATTGACATAGGCTTGCTGTCAGTGAATGTGAAACCTGCCTTACACTATTCACACTTTTTTACATCGGAAAATAAACAAATTCACACTTGCTTATTGTTTTCTTACACCTATCTCTAACCATAGGTAACCTGCACGTCTAAACATACTCACTACTATGCATACGTACATGCTCTTTAAGATTTCATAGTTGCATAAGGTTTTCCACCGCAAATTTGTGGTGTATTATGCCCCTGATTAACTACATTGACTATGTTTGCTTTCTTGCCACAATCAATCAAAAATACTAACATGCAGCTAGCCAGGTCGGTTAGCTCTGATCAAAAGCATAAAGTGTGACAAAACCACAATCGGAGAGACAGTTTAGTTAATGAGGGAATAAGACTCACGTTTATGAATATGTAGCTCTAAATCATCATAGCAGGGTTCATTATTTGGACAGGTGGTGGATATGGATTATCAGTTTTGATGCTCTCTCTCCATGACATATAATTAGACAAGGATGGTTTATAAATAATAGTTAGACACTGTTTAGGAGATTTCTACGTGATTTAGAAGACCCCAGGGTTCTAGGTAGAATCCCGAGCAAAGCGAATATTCTACCGAGCCCTGAGATCTTTAAGAATCAGGTAGAAACCGACTAAACAGTATTCAACAACTTTAGATTCTAGCAACAATGCCCACAAGGTTGACATAATATAAACTGCTGCCTAGCAACAATCCATATATGGAGCTTTTACAATGGGAAATATAGATACCTATTCCTGATCAATCAGATCATAGTATTTGTTACAACAAGGATTTAAAATTATACTGATGTGAATTCTAATTCAAAGATAGAGCAACGATTCCATGTAAATATGCATAATAATTTGATGCGCTGCAGTAATTAGCAAGTGTTTTGTAGCCCTTCCCTGCTGGGTAATGGTTGCAAACGCTGTCATGTATATACATAATAATAATATTATTATAATATACGTATGTCTAATGCGGCTGTACATACTTTGTATGCTGCATATACGCATGTTATACTTGATGCACACACACACACTCATGCACATACGGGCTATACTTATGATTGTAACTTAATGAATGTGTATGCATATTCACATATACTATTACTTATAAAACATGTTTTTCATGTGTGTCTCAATTATGGCAATCATAGTACTATGTACAGGCATCTGTGCATGTACACTCAAAGATGTGCTGGTATATGCCAGGTTGGATTGATTATCAACACCCTAATTGAGACCCAACACAGAAACTTGTCTACTAACTCCCAAGTATACTATTGCAGGCATCCTTACTGGATTACCACTAATGCTGTGGAGGGATGATATAACGTTACATAATCGAAGTAAATGCCCACCCGTAGAAGCATACATGTATATTAATTTTTTATAAACAGCCTGATTTTAGAAACAGATCACTTTCAGATCTGTGTGGCAGTTAACGATCGCCACATCTCTTTCACTGTTGCCATGAAATTGTTTTTCAGTGACTTCTTGCCTTACTTTACATACGTACGTAGGTGGAAGAAGATGCTACAGGTTGTTGGGGCAGAATATAGGGCTGGGAGCATAGCGTGCTCAAAAATTTTGACCACATTAATTTACAACACCCGTTTTTGCACTGTCAGGGCTGTAGCTTGCAGGCAAGTGTTTCTTGGCTGTAGTGACTGCCTTATAGCTACACTTGTTCATGAATTTCATGTGGTGAACCATTGCCACTAACCCAGGGCTAATACAACTAATACTGGACGGCTGTGGTTGTGGAGGCAGGCACTCCCACTACCTGCAGCTTCCCCCATTTCCTACGCCTATGTTTTAGAGTCAATAGTCGTAGTATAGGCCACATCTACAAGTACTATGCATGGCTGGACAATGCCCTCCCCCAAACAAGGTTACAGCTTACTGGGAGGGTGTATCTTGAATGGAGCATGCAACTACATGTAACATGTACATCAAAGTGTTCTGGTTCCGCCCCATTCCCATATCAACGATCGGTCAGTAGTGAATGCATAATGGGCCTGTATCCTTCAAGTCTAAAGTTCACTAGGGAGAACTCCCGACCATTACCATGCAGCTCCGTAGGCGATTAGTAGGTTCTAAATGCAATGTATGCATCCAAGGAGAAGAGTGTTGAACTTACGCATAAAAGAATCTGTAGAATGCTCCGATATAGTGATGCAAGCAAAAAATAGTATCATATATAATAAATAGAATTTTTTTGCCCAGTTCATAGAGAATATGGCAACCTTTATTGCATTGGCAAAAAAATTTTCCACCAAATTTGTCTGCAATACAAAGGTAGCTGAGCTTGGTGAAATTTTATCCAGCAAAATTTTTCGCATAATTTATACAGTACATGTGTTGGTTTTGTGTAAATAGAGCAGCACACTTGCATTTGACAGCAATTAATGATCGACTGCGGAGAGTAAATTGTACATGTACGTACAAGTTAATACTGCAGATTTCATTTAGCTATGATGTCACTCCATCTGGAATGTTGCATGGTAATTAAATACTTTTATCCTGCATGATCTATTATTGTAAGAACACGAGTGCAAAAATGAACTCTGTTAATTAAAATTCTCTCTCGACAGTCTTTATGTAGCGTGGGTGGCTGAGTGCATCTATTGTGTCGCTAATTATCCTCTACAATTAATATACAAATTTAATTAATGTGCTCAACTAATATCTGACACCTGTAGCTACCGTCAATTCCAAGAAACTCACCTAAATGTACATGATGACTGTCGACTTGTTTTGACCCGTCTCACACAGAAATTTGTCGGATTTGTTGATCGGACATTATTGCTGACATGGCGTTCCCATGGCACTGCAGGTCCCCACCATCCACTGGGATATCCACTCAGAGTGGCAGTGAAGCTGCAACAGATGGGGCTGCCCCTGGTGATCAGGTGGAGGAGGAGGAGGCTGTCGGTATCCATGGCAACGAGGAGGGTGGTATTGACGGAAGGAAGGAGAGTGTTACCTCAAAGCCAGATCAGTCATCAGAGGTAAATTGCCAAAGCTTAAAGACTTTGCTTGAGAAATGAGCAGAAGTTAATAGTATGACAAAGTAATCCATTAACCGTTTAGCAGCAATTGGTACATGTTTTATTGCATCATTAAAGTTATGCATGAGTTTCTCAGCCTTATTTGGGTATGAGTCGGTGGGCCATATGTGCAGTATTAGCCCCCCTGGTTACACACTCATACGTACATACATATGTAGTATCTATTCTTGCTAGCAGGTTAGTAAACCAACATCTGCATCAACAAATGTAAGTGCAGATTATGAATATTTCTTTGCTAATTTTGGACGATTACACTGATTTAACCAAATGTTTGTGGCTTCCACTAAAGCAAAATTCTGACATAGTACTATACCCATTGATATGTGTATGTGGTGTTGTGTTAGGTTGGAGGTGATGATGGCAGCGCAAGCAGTGGTGGTGGTGGAGCTGGGGCCAGCGAGGAGGTGACCAGCGTACTAGCCATGGAGGATGAGGCAGCAGCAACAGCAAGCCAGAAGGGAGAGCAGCAACAAGACAAGGAAGGTAGGCATCCCTGCGCAGTGCTATGCAGCATGCATGAATGGTAGGACAATACACAGTTACATCATGGGTAGGCCAGAGCAGGAATGAAATGGAATGACAGCGGCAAAATCCTTGGTTATAGACCAAGCCACTGTAGCCGTATGCCACATACAACCTACCGCCACAATTAAGTTCTGCTGTACATGCTATGC
This sequence comes from Cliona cf. orientalis, assembly GCA_963930775.1. NCBI lineage: Eukaryota > Metazoa > Porifera > Demospongiae > Clionaida > Clionaidae > Cliona > Cliona cf. orientalis. Next base: position 6,849,409 of record OZ005690.1, read on the forward strand.
TACGTAGTACATGTACACATGTATGTATATGTATGCATACGTGCATTGGGGGGAGGGGTGGAGAATCTTGTCTACATGCCCCATCTTCAGATTTGTATGCTGCACATACACCTCCCCACATCCATAGTAGCAAGAGTAGTATAACACATGCTGATGGGGGGTCGCTGGTACTCCAGAAAATGAGGAGGTGTTTTCACTGCATCCTTTGGAGCCAAGGGGATATAAAGCTGTTAGTCCCAGGTCTCTGGCTATTTCAGTCAGGGTAACTAAAAAAATCTTCCACTGTAAATCCTGTAACATTGATTCAGGAGAGTATGTATGCCTCATATGTATATTTGGTCTATGAAATGATTGACCTCAAAAACACCAATACTTCCTCTCCCTTACTAATTAAGATGGGATATTTAAAATAATTAATGAAAGTAATTATCAGTGGTCAAACTAGCAATTCTTTGTTCTTGTGCTTTATATTGCCACAAACATTGCCAACTGTTAACCATTCCCCATCGCTAAGCACGTCGTGCAGCAATGGAGTATGTTGTGCTCTGTCATTATAATAACATTATATTGGAGAGTAATTTTTATGGTCACCCATAATAAATTAGGATTTGAAAACAATGATTTATCTGATAATGTATCAAAGGATTTTAATATTGGACAAAGACCACCATAATCTGTTTTACTCAGCATAGTTAAAAATGATTGATTGTGTAGAACCATGTGCTTGTAATTGAAGCCAAGAAGCCTTACATGTTGGTTTCTTGGAAGCTAATTCTGAAAGCTTAGTACGTTGAACATTATTAATTGATCACAAAGACAATGTTGGTATAGGAAATGAATAGTGCTGGAGATAAAACATTTCACTGTCGGCTGTTAACATGAGCACCTAGCGGTAGTGTCAACCAACTGCATGTACAGCTCCTCGGGACCTAACACCTGCATTATAGCTACTAGCCCCGAGCTATAGTAAATGAAGCATACATATAAAAAGTAACACATTGTATATTTCATAGCGTTTACAGAGTGGACAGCAGTTGTATCTTAATGTGCCTTCAATATCCATATAATTTCCCTCTCTAAGTAGGAATAGTTGTAGAGACCATTCACTATACCAAAGGGTGGAAACCTCAGGCTATGTGTGAATGATCTAGGGATTGATACCGAATAGTACCATGGATTGTGCAACGTGCCTGTGGCCTATCAGGTATTATTAGTATTGGCCATAAAAGGCTCAAGCACGTACCTAAATTTAACTTTGTTATTGTCCATAATAATATTATGGTTCGTTATTATACTTATTTTATGGTTTTGACCTGGTGATAACCCTGTGTTTACCTCAGCCCACCTAATTAGAAGCCCTACATGTATTAGCTTCAGACACTGTTGTTAATCTGGTCCTGCTCATGCGCATAACCTAGCATAACCTACAGATAAAGGTAGTCAATGCACTCACGCATGCTGCTGCAGCTCTCATCTCTGTGCATATAGATAAAGTATGCAGATACAGTGTGCGGGGTATACACTCTATAGAGCTCTGGTTCACTGTTTGCTCTAAATTCTCTAGCATGCAATTCACAATAATAATATTATTGCGGACTACAGCAAGGATCGAATACTTCTCATAGCTTTGAAAGGCTGAACTCTTGATAGCATTTGATTTAAGTATCTGGACCTTTCAATGTTTGAGCATAAGGAAATGACTGGGGATGAATGGAGCTCTGGGCAACTTAACTTGGAGAATGCATAATTATCGCTCAGCTACAAGACTAGTGTTACTCATTTTGACATACGTAGCAGCTGGGATAAATGTCTTAGTTACCCGAAGGATTACCACATCAACTAAGACTGTGTGCAAAAATTGAATTTGGTGATTTGGATTCCCAGCATCACAGATGCATACACATTGAGCTTAATAAATTGACTTCTGCCACTGTGGATGTGTTATGTTGAATAATCAGTCGCTGCATGTACATGAACGAGTGCAAAAACACCTAGCTCTGTATGTACTATGTAGCTGTTAGCATTAACTTTAACAGCTGATTGGTGGTCACTGTCGTTTGCTAACAACTGTTCAAATCATCGATCGATTCCAAGAATCTAATTGTGAAATAACTCACTACCAACCAGATACAATGAACCTATAATTATCCAGGGATGTATATACAGTGTACATGCACAGGTCACGATTACGTTGATTTGTTCTTGATAGCAAGGTAATCAATCCCCTCTGCTGGCTATCATCTGTCTACAAATTTATTATGAATTTATTACTAATTGCTTAATTACCTGATCACATTGGAGTCGTGTGATGTCATCCAGTTGGTAACACCTGCAGGGTGGTTGACTAGTGTTGTAGACAGCGAACATTTCATGCCACTCAATATTTATTTTGTTTTGGAATTTTTTCTTAAGTGGTTGACAATCTATATACCACATGCGGTTTTGCATGAGCTATTGAATGATTTTTTTACGTCATTAATTTTAATTTTCACGATATGGGTCATACTAAGTTTCTTGACCTTGCCAGATTGTAGTTCAGGAGGATTATCTTCTGTAATTGTCCCCAAAATCCATGTTCAAGTTTTGATTGTCCTTGGAGCTCTTACCCCAAACATACATTGTGCCTGATCAGCTAATCTCCCAATTCTTCATATATAGCACAATCGAAGGCTTATCTCCCATGTCTAATCTCTGGTAGAGCAGTATGTGTGTATATGTGCATATGCAAGATGCCTGTAGTAGCCTTGATACCTACAGAATGATGTAAGTATGTTGTCAACACTACACATGCATTTTAATCGTTGTTGCTTTAGCTGTCCAGGTCAGACAGCCACTTCCCTGGAAAACTTAGCAATTGATTACATGCAATGGGACACAAGAATTTGTCTTGTTTGTTTGCCTCAGGCAATTCCATACAATCGATGTAATCACCCAGCCTTCATTTAAAATAATGTATTGATATGTATGACATTGAGCATAATAATTATTATATCCTAGCACATTGACTACCTATGTAGCTAGTGCCTGGACGGTGCAGTATGGTGCCATGGTTAATTATCTGGACATGTGCATCCTGCATGGTGGGCCCGCTCAGGCAACTGCTGCTCTGTTAAATAATCAAAATTATATGAGCAGTGCTTATGTTATCTTTAATGAGTGTATACTATTGTAAACATGCTCGTATTAGGCAGTAACTACGATTCACTGTAGAATATTATAATATTCGTATTAGTAGCAAGTGAGTCCCTGATGCTGTGGATTCATGTTCTAGCAGGTTAAAATAACGTGATGCTATAAAAATAAAACCCGTATATCTTGATTTGCACAGGTGTGCACGATTCAGCACGTAAACATACACTACAGAGATTTTAACCACAACCTGTTGATGTTCGTAACAATAATATTATGTTGTGCTTGGGACAGACAGTTAGTGCAGAGGTTTCAAAAAGGGTTGAGTGAGGAAACTGTTAGGTCCCGCAGCACTGAAAGGCTGCCTACATGTCAACATCAGCGTAGCTCCCAGAATTCTCCTCATCTACTAGACCACTATTACCGATATACGTAATTACCACTATCGACAAAATTATATAAATGTAGATACACATGCATATATTATGGTAAGCACATGTGATTTATGACCTGTGATCGTGTATGATCGCTTTTCCTCCATTTTCAGAATGTGTTAGATTACCGGTTGTAATTAGGTGTTGTGCACCAGCTAACATGACCACCAGCCACTATCAGTGTGAGGAATATAATAAAAGTACGCTTTGTTCCCGATTGTTATCACCTTTCACTCACCCTCAAAGAAAAGCGACTTCAAGCTATCCCATACTCAGCTTGCCTATGTATATGTTATTATTAAATGTCAATGTGCATAGTATTCAATTATTGTCAGATAGTATGACACCACTACCAATGCTAAATCCCCTGTTCTCATGACGTGGTTTCCAATGCTATAAGATTCTCATAATGAGATGGCAGCAAAAATCAAGAGGTGGTCACCAGCTTTGGAAACATGAAACCTCAATGGCTATAATTATGGCATGCAAAGTGTTTATTTTTGTGTCCATCTATTTGTGGTCATGCTGTTGTGGCTTGCCAGTGGAGATCATGATTGTCCCCTGTGAGTGCATCGGGAGCTAATGGACTGATGCCTATAATATTATGTAAATGTAGCTTATTCAATCTGCCACATTTCCATGTACATGATAAAACCACCCCACCATGCAAGATTACCAGTTCATTAGTATCCTGTCCAGTGTCAGATATGGAGTTGGGTACCTGCCCAGACTAGTCAGCTGTGGCTTTGGTTTCCTTCTCTCCCTCTCTCTCACTCTCCCTCCCTTTCTCCCTCCCTCCCTCCCTCCCTCCTATCTGTTGCTGAATCCACCAGTGATAAGATAGGTGTCCATAGTTTCCTTGTAATAATAAAATATACGTATCAATAGTTGCCATAACCATTTCTGATTGTGTGTTATATGATACAACTTAGATAACTTCCTTTCATTGGCTATAGTTTCCCATTATTCCAGGGGCTTCCCTTCAGAGTATTATTATAGTGGAGTTGTATGCTTACTGTGATTGAATTAGTAACTGTTTGACAATTTTTTCCCCCAATGAAATGTCCATTCAGCTAGGTAGATGATTGGTAGTGCACCCAGGTGATACTATCATGCAAGACCTGCATGAAAACATATTAAATTTTTGCAAGTTGTCACTGGCCATAAACACCATGTCTTGTATAATACAACAGTCTTGCTCTTGCAAAAAGCCAATCTTTGACAGATTCATAGTTTTAGTGTACACATCGTACATTCCATTTAATATATTCATAATTATTGCTTTATTATAGTGCATATTTAATTTTTGAGGCCTGGTAATTAGCTACAAAAACCATAAAAATTGGGCCCCACCAATGCTTTATGCTATGCGGAAATGTACGTACATGTACGTGTTCAGATGTCGGTACACCAGGCATGTGCTGTGCCTGCATAGCTGCGTAGCTCTAATCAGAGGACAGCTTTCCTCATTGTGTAGTCCATGCTATCATCCTAATTTGAACATTCAAGCTTATTATCTTTGTCTGCCTGCTTCCTTTGCATGTACATGTACATGTACATGTACATACCTTGGTACATGCACATGTATATGTACATGCACAATTATTAATAGTCTCTACACGATAATTATATTGTGATGCTGAACATGTGCATACTTAATTAAGTATTGTGTACCAGCTGTTACTGATTTCTTTCGCCTTGTTTACTGCAGCATGCTGCAATTAAAGCGTTACTTACGTAATATCTATTCCGTATAAGAGTGTATTAAGGTACACTGTTGGTTATGATTATGACGCTTCAATGTCGTGAAGCCTTTTAATGAGTGTGTAGCGCTACGGTACGGGTGTGTACTATAAGAAACAAAGGCCAAATATGTGACAAAACTTGCTTCACTTTTGATGATGTACCCTTGGTACACACGCACGTACATACTCTCACTCACTACACCTGCTGATTTGTCAATAAATTTGCTTTCAATTTACAATCTCCAATTTTCCATTTCTCGTGGTAAAATTAGCACTTCCTCCCAAACCTCCTCCAGACTTAGATTTTGTGGTGTAGTTCTGTTTATAATATAGTAGCCTAGGTAATTATCATTGGTGAGAAGTATGTATCATCCCCATGCAGCCCAGGATTCTCTTCCACAGTCCCCGATGTGATTTTACTTCTTATAACTTCACAGTTAGTCCATTGCTTATACATATGTTATACTTATGTAGCTACATGCATATGTATAATATCTGCGAACTTGTTATCTGCCTGATAGGTGCACAATGTAAGCAGTCAGTTCTTTAGAATTGTATTATTACTGTATCAAGTTTTAATTCCTTTTTTATTGCTCCCCTTGTAATTGCTTTGTTGGTTTATTAGCTGTAGTGTAATCACAAATACCTGAATGTAAACAGGCCTTAATGTTCTCAGTTGGTCTTTCTGTGCTCCCTGCTATACAACTGTGTTTGTTTATCATGATCATGATCATGGCTGTAATATTGTTGTGAGCTATTGGTAGCCTGGCTAGGTAGCTGGGCTGTGGGTCTACAGCCACCCACACAGCCCTCACTCTACTTTCATTATATGGTATTTCTTGGAAGATTTGATCATGCCTGATCAATCTGCATTCCACCCTTACCACACTAAGCTAGGTGCTACTGTACAAGCTTTGATATGTTTGTGCCAGTCTGGATATCTCACATAAAACTATCTTACATTCACATAGCACACATTTACCCCTGTATGCATTACCCTATCTATCCAAAGTCAATCCTGCTGGAACCGAGGCCACAGTGTAGTACGTAACTTCAATTATTTGTACTGCTACTGTCTGTAGGACTAGGCCAGTTACATATGGATTGCCTGCAAAGGTTGACTTTCACAGAAATTTTACAAGTACTCTCGTGCTAGTGCATACACAGTATAATGTAGCAAGCTAGCATATTTGAGTGTCTGGTAGCATAGGCGGTGCTGGGAAGATAGTTAGTAACCCCTCAAGCTAACCTCAAACTGCCAATTAAAGTAATTTCTTGTGCTTTCATTTCCATTTCTTGAGAATATGAAATTGAGCTCAGGTGGGTTACCATATGATAGCATTGTGAATGTATTTTATTTCACTGGGCCTATTGTGGTGCATCCAAAGTCGGCACGCTTTTTCTGAAAATAATAACAGCCGTCGACGGGATGGAGGCTTAGTTAGTCACAAACTACCCAACAAGTTACTGAAATGTGATTCACTTGCGTGACTTGTACCGACATTATAGTGGGATAAAATTGTATGTGCACATAGCCTTGTTACTGTCTTTTAACTGTAGCATCATCTAAGGTACCAAGGGATGCTTAGATAATACCAAAATTAATGCAACTGACAATAGCCACGGTGCAGCATTATAGTGTGATAAAACAATATATATTTGTATGTGCACATAGCCTATTACTGTCTTTAACTGTAGCATCGTCTAAGGTACAAAGGAATGCTTAGACATCACATTCTGCTGGTTTCATGATTGTTTCTAAGTAACCCACTTGAGGTGCTTGATGGTTGCTAATTAGCCATCACAAGTTACAACCATTTGAAATTTGCAATGCTTCAAACTATCAATATTGGGAAATTTGAAATTTTTGTAGGATTCAGATGGTCATATGATCTTCTCTAGCTACGTAATTTTGTTGCCACAGATGCACATGATCATGTCATTATACTTGTACTTGTTTCACATATTAGTTAAGCAGTTAGTTGATCAACTGTAAAAATCATGAAAATGGACCTTTCCGTTATATGGATACACTAGCAATCTACTCTGTATCATGACATGCCTTCACAATAGAGCAAGTGAGGTGTACAGTAAGGCTTTGGTCCTTGTATTCCGTCTGATAGATTCTCTGTCTATCATGGTATGAGGCTTGAGGATACGTACGTTGTTTTAATCCATAAAAAATTCTAAAACAAATCATATTTTGTGGTAAGCATGATCTCTTGTAGGCACCTGCTGTCACAATTATTTTTCACAATGTGATCTACCATTAGTCAATATTGTCATAGGTGCTGGATAAATAGCGGAAGGAGAGAGAATTTGGCAAAACTAGCATTTGGTTTGCTTGCGCCTACGCTCAGCATATGTGTTGGAGTTATTATTATCAGGTGGCAGGTCATGAATCATAATCGGCCCAGCTGTGATGTGTTTGATTGGCGTTTCCTACTTTATCTTCTGAAAGCTAAATTTATATTAAATCATTTTCTGTTTTTTTGTTGAGACCAATATACCCTGATACAGGTTTCAATCACACATAATATTACATGGCTATTGTCCTTATGTTGTAGCAATTGCTTGGTATTGTAGTGCAAAAGCATCAATGCTTGGTACACTATCTATACTGGACATAATATTGATAAGCGTCAGCCTTTGTGTTAACCACAATTACATGTAGTATGAAACTTTAAAAGGTAATACCAAATGCAACTGACAATAGCCACGGTGCACTGTAGTCCAGCACCAGCACTAGGCCAAGAGTTTTATATTATTTTATCAACATCGATAGGACATACTTGGAAGTAAATGTCAGTGACCAGGAATTTATTTAGAGGGCGGGAACAACAGCCACCATTGGTATTGACTTCCCCTCCTCAAAAGTTCTGAAGTGTCCAAATTTCAAGTGTTGGAATATATCTGATTGGAGAACCAGCAATTGATAATTTTGTAATAATCTGTCGTTCTAGACAGAAAATGGGAGTATTAAAGGAGATTAATAATTCATGAATGGTTATCTTTGAATAGGGGGAAGGGGATTGGCATGAAGTTCATTGTATGAGATTAAATTTCAGTGCTTGGCAGTGATGATAGGGAATCCTCCCACAGTGGGAGTTGTATCAGACTTTTCACCACAAATACCCACATCATTGTTTGATTAAGTTGCTGAGAATTGTATTTCTTGGGCTGTTTAAATCTACTGAAAGTTGCCCCTCTCTCCCTATGCATGAGGTCGTACTACCTAGTGAATGAGTGAATAAGCCATGCATACAAGTTTTATGTGCATGTCTGATTTATCACGTAATTTTAGCCACTCTTTCCCTTTCCCTGTTTGTGCACCTTGCACCATAATAGTCCCTCCAAATAAGATAGAACTACTTATTTACCATCATGGTTATCGAAGGCATCATCAGCATCACGCCATATGGCGTACTATGGTGACTGGAACACGAGACCTGAATGTGGCCACAAGGTGATAGGCACACAGTAGGCCAAGGATAAAATATGGAGTTATTGTGGGCTTGCTCAGCTTTCTGGAATGTGAAATGGAGGAAATATCACCAATTAACTACTATGTCCATCATGTTAAGCATCATTTCTGAGAATTTCCAAGGGGAACTCTCTTGGTGGACAACTTGACCACCAAGCCCACTTTTGGTGTACACCCCTTTACTTCATTGTGTCTACTATGCAGGATTGTGTATTTGGATAATAAATTGATGTTGATATGATATTACCTGTATAAGAGATTGAATATTGCATAATATAAGTGAAAGGGCTAGCTGTCTGATATGACTTTTTTATGGTTATTGCGGCCAGCAAAGTATACTTTTATCACTTTATCGGCTTAATTGATGATACAACAGCCACATGTTGACAGAAATATAAGCAAACTTGAGTGCACATGCATAAACACAAATGCAGTAATGTTATGCTACACCAGTTACTAATATGACGCCATACATGTACCTATATAATCATAGGATACTGTCTATGGTATACAGAGAAAAACACACATCACTTCTGCATCAAGTATCGCAGAACACACGGCCTTTGTTACCATAATAATTTTAATAATCACATGCGTATTATTATTACATACATAATATATGCAGGGTTTACCAATGGGTCCTCCCTAATGATTTAAAAGGAGTTAGCTATTCGTTTCCCTCTTCTAAAAGGATACTCAATAAAGAAAAGATACTAGCAACAGTGACATCTGGCAGCACCTCCTTTCTATAAGGATGTCTTATGATCCTAAAAGAGAGTACGTATACAGTCCGGACAAGTCATTTCTAGTCTACAAACCATGTCCACAGTAGTCTCTCTACCAATACCTCCAGTGAATGAACTTCCAATCTCTAGAGTGCAGGATAGTTCTGTGCTGTTTGTGAGTGTGCAAACATGCTTGAATAACCTTAGTATTCCTGCTGGGCCATTCAATGAAAACTATAATCTTTGAAGTGGGTTTAGAGTACAACCCAGAGTTTTTATAGCTGATGAGGTGATAAATTGCACCATTCCATCCACAATACAGAACAATAGGCCAGTTTGTACAACTCTGCAGCAATCCATTTCCAGGAATTGTGACATGGAGTGTTCCCAGTTTGGATAATATCAGTGTTCTGAGGGCTTGTGGATTGGCTCTGGAAGAGTTTACTGCCTCTTTGCACCCACCTTGTCTGTTAACCTCTAAAACCCAGAGTAGTAATATTAGCGCATCAGGTCACAACTATGCATGAAAACACTATGATCAGATAACTAGTATTCCAACTTACCACATTAATCCTTCTGTACACTTGATATGCTGTCTGTAGGGTATGTCTGGGTAGTTGAGTGGTCATGATTAGCAGTTCAACATTTTCCTTGCTGCACTTCATTATCAGATGACCTTGTTCAAGGTGCTTTGTGCTTCCCTTTGAGGAATATTAATGACAGAGTATTTGAGGGGGCTTCATGATCTATCCACTATATCAATATTAAGACAGGTCTCACTTTGTGGAGCTCTTATCTGGTTGCTATGGACATGAATGTGAAAGGCCTCCATCCATATTAGCCTAACTTGAACTATCATGATTATTGTTATGCGCGTGAAAGATTCAGGTCAAAACTGCCTCTTAAAAAATTTACATGATTTTAATAATACATTTCAATGTATGGTGCAATAAAATTTATATGATATAAAGTTGTGTAACCGCCACTTGACTCCCATAATTTACATAAATAGAATTTATACACAAACATGTTGCTTTACAGTACTCTAAGATCTTGATATGGTGGTTTGTCATACTATAGAATCATCTGTAGCCCCAGAGTCAGCTGATGGTAATGATGAAGTGAACCTGAGGGGATCGCTACCAGCTGGGGGACCTATCATATTTCAGCTACTAGAAATGCCACCCCAAGCAAAATCTATCAACAACTGGACAATCAGGAAAGGTATTATGCAAGCTCATACGTGGAAAAGGGTCGTTATACCTGCATGCCACATAGTGTTTCGCGCGCCTGAAATAGCATCGCACGTTCAAATGTAACGACCTATACCCATTATTTGCAGTTGTTCCTGCAACTCTTGCTAGTTACCCCTACCCAGCTGTGGTGAAGCGTCAACCAGCCCCAGCTGAAGGGGATAACGAGACCAGCAGTCGCTCCAACCCCATGCCAGGATCAGTGATGTGGCCTCCTATTGGAATTACAATGCAGTATGTTTTAACCATGATAAATTTTTATAATAATATGCTTGATTGTAGTGTTCCATGGATGCATTTCTACTTATGTGGTCTGGAATATTTTGTGTAATAATAATATTATAGTTATTTGTGTGGTTGCAGCTATATTGGCCTTTGGGCACTTGTGTGTTTTTCCTATCAGTGTGAGTATATCTTACCAGCCTGTATATATATATATATGTTCCATCTCTGCTAATCTGCCCACTACTACAGACTGCCTGAAAGCTATTTGTTTGGAGAACAGCCTCAGTTAGCTCACTGGGACGAAGAGGCCAAGGTTTGGAGAACAGGAGGCTTTGAAGAGGTGCTGTTTGACTTGGGTAAGTGCTAATGCTTCTATACATTGCACTGTGTTATCACTTCATCTGGGTGTAGAGGACAGGACAGTGGCGTTCAAGACATTCTACTTCTCCCCTTTGGCTCTCATGGTGGTACGTTTAAATGTCTCTCCTGGCGAGAATGCTGGAAATGTAACTAGTGATAATGATTATTAATGATCTTCCATTCAGGACCGCTATGTGAACATGCCTTACCAATCCTGGAAAATGCTACCCTTGGGACCCAATCACACCAAGCTCAACATAGCTGGAGGCAAAGTGGAGATATCAATTGACATTAGAGTAATTTACAGCATGTGTATGTGTGAATGAACTGAATGCACGAGAGTAGTCTCTCCCTCTACCTACCTCTCTCTCTGGTGCTCCTGTGTAGCTTGGCCAGGTAGGCCTCCTTTAGACAGTACCACTAAGAGCCAATACCACACCAGTGGCACTGTTCATGTACTTTGACTCCAGGGGAATTGGCAAATGTTAGTTTATAGCACTCCGATGGTTCTCTACTCTTTACAAAACTGACAGTCCAGACTTTTTATTCACCATTTGCCATTAAATTTTGCCATTTTGCACCATTAATTTTGTTTGTGTATGGTAATAGTGCATGAACGTGCTAACATTGATACAGGAGCATATCAGTACTCTATTAGGCCCTGAAGAGGTACCTGCACTTGCTCATCTCATCAATAAGCCACTAACTGCCAGGGAACTAATGCAGGTAATTGTTGATTGCCAGATCTAGAGTATCTCCTTGGCCCAGTAACTGTTGATATCAATATTGGATCACACTGTGTGTGTGTAATGTAGGTATATATCATGCAAATAATGTAAATCTAGTAGCTGTAAAGAATGTCATGGTGGTATTACCTCCACTGTGTTTTTATTACTGTAATCCCTGTATATATTATGGTGCTTGTACCTTCTGCATACAAATGTAGGGTCTTGTGAGAGCTGGAGCCAACTTCTTCCCAGAACTTGATGCTGATGATTTTGTTAGCATGACTTCAAAGGTGTGTTTCTCTTCAATAAATCAACTATAGCTGATTTTGGCTGAAATCTCTGACGCTGGTTATCTTACTAGCTGGATCACACCTGGACTATAACTGCTAATTTGTGCATGTAAACCGGTCACATGCCCCCAAGTTGGTTGATGTGGCTGCACTCTAAACACATAATATCCTTTATTAGAACATAATAATATACTATCATGCTACAATTGCATTGCTTGTTGATTATGGTATGACGACCCCTCTACAACAGACAACTCAGGGTCATTATATTCACTGTTTAGTTGTTCCATTACATCATAATATTTAGGTCTATCACTCTCACGGGAAAATCCATGAACTTGTATATTATTGCTAATTTTCACCAATGATTCATATGCATCGATGATGTTTATGTGGAATAGCCCTGTATCATAAATGTATTAACATTATTAATGTTGTTACTACTGTTTATTTAATTACAACCTTCCAGCTGCAGTGACTGTATGCATATTTCTTGTACAGCGTCCAGTTGTTGAGCTCTCAGTGTATCAGAGTATGTCTCTTGCCAGCAGTGGGTTTGCCTTCCAGTGGAGCAGGTGGAATGGTGAAGTGAGCAGGGGCAAAGTTGTTCTCAGAGTAGCTCAACCAAGCTCAGTGGTAGTAACCACTGGTAAGAGTCTTTCATGGACCACATACCTTGCTGGGAGAAAAAGCTACAAGCTAAAGGTCACCGAAGAGAGTGAAGAGTTCTCCATGGACATGCAGGATCACTGTGAGGTAAAATTTAATATTAGTGTGTGAGATCATGGTCAAGACTGCTTCAGCTGAGGCTTGCTGTAGTTACAATGCAATGGTTTGATGCAATAACTAGAGGTCTCTAGAGCACATACCCCACACACTGAATCTGCATCTAATGCATAGAGCAGTAGTGCTTGTTGATGACCTTTACCTATGTTAGATTGTGCGTATGAGCAGAAAGCAAGGGGGTGGCCAATAAAAACAAAGTTTTGTGATGCTCATGAAAACAATTTAAAGTGTAACGGAGCAAGTTTTTCAACAGATTCATTATGCTTACAAATCACTCAGGTGCCTAGATCTTGAGATCTGGCGATTTTTATGCAATTAGACAAACAGACAGATGGACGGATAGAACCGATTGCTTTATCGCTTGCTGCGCGTGCACATGGAATAATTATGTGGATGTAGGCACAATAACATCAATGTGGCCACAGCCATGCACACTACCTATGCTCTCAATTAGGTGATAAAACACCAAATAATATATATAACATCTGTGGTATTGTCATACAGACACATCCAGGTCTATTTGCAGCACTGGAGCATGACGCTTTGAGTGAAACAAAGGCTAAAATGAGAAACACATCACCAATGCACATTGAAGCAATCAAGCTGTGGCTTGATTCCACTAAAATAGTCACATTTTCATAGTCAACCCTGGCATAACTGCAAGGATTATAATTATTATTATGGTATGCACAATACATGATTTATTTATTTCGTATAATGTCAAAATTGTGAGATATTGCCATAGTAAAGCTTAAGTAGCAAACTGCATGTACACCGCTCTTTCTAGTTTAGTGTTCAGATACTGGCCTTTATACTGGGGGGGGGGGGGGGGGGGGGGGGGTGGGGGGCATGCTCACCCCCAAAATTTTGGCTTAAAATTAATATTGGTGCTCTAAGCTGCCCAGTGAGATTGAACAATTACTTCTACCTTTGGACAAGTACATTCCAATTCCTCTTGGGGTGTGGGGAATGGAAGAGGGACATCACCAATTCTTTTGCCTGGAAGCATAATTATGATTAGTAAAAAAAATGCTCTCTGCATGTGGTCCCTAGTCATGCTAGTAACGTATTACAAGGCAGTAATGGTAAAAATGGAAGAGTCAGAAAGAAAATACTGCATGGTTTGATGACGTCGCGATGAAATGTATCAAACATGGGATTGCCATGGAAAGCTCTGAACAAAACAATTATAGCACTCGATTAAATCTAAAATCGCAAAATTATTAATTAACTGGCCACATCAAAATACTATGAAAATTAATAGAACCTTCCTGTAGCTTGCTGTAGTAAACTTCAATAATCCTGGTATGTGTTATACTTGAAGGAGGCTAACTGTAAGCATAACGATTAATTTCAATATCGGGTAGTCCGTTTCTCCTCTTTGCTTCATTGATAAGCCTTCTTGCTGAAATAACTCCTAAATGATGTGGAACCTCCAGTTTCACCAGTGTTGAGTTTCGAGAAAGAGCGTCAGCTAAATGTGGCATTCCTTCATCTGTTACTGCACTATTGCTTTGCAAGTGTAGCTCTTCAAGTGTATCATTTTCACAAAGACCATAAGCCAATGAAGCCACTCCAGCGTCAGTCATACCACAGCCACAGATCTTGAGATACTTTAATGAAGTATTTTGCTTAAGGGCATCAAATATAGGCTGTAGTCCTTGATCACCAATTGGATTATCACCTAGGTCTAATGCGCTTATTGCACTAGTACTGTGCAGGATCTCACCTATATGCAAGGCACCTTTTTCATGGATTTTATTAATCTTCAAGTTCAAGTTTAGGTGGATATTTACTCTACTGTCAGGGCCCGCAAATCTGTGAACATCTTGCATCAGGTTTTTTGTCCCAGCATCTCCTATAGTGCAGCTATAGACATTAACTTGAAAGTTTTCAATATTACGACTAGTAGCATTAAGACAGATGCATGATAGAAAGTAGCCAACAGCAAGACAGTCTTGAGGATTTAGTGACATACTGCTATTAAATATACCACCGCTAAGGTCTAATTCAACTCCTAGTTGCTCCAGCATGTACTGGCAGAGTGATGGGTCCTGTGCCTCATATAGGCAATGAAGAAGAGAAAGCAAGAGAGGCTTAGACTTCTTTTCCTTAATGATCTTCCGAACAAGATCCAGCACACCAGTTGGGATAGGACAGAGCCAATGCGGTAATTTTTCGAGGATTGGTATTGATGTGCGAAGCTTTGTGATAGCTGCATAAAACTGTAACACTGAACTAAATCTTGAGTCACTAAGTAGTGAGTCAAATGTTGATATCTGCTTGCTGGCTGGCATGCGAGAGATGTGGACTGCTGACAGAACCTCTTGTACTGACAAATGCATGAATGTATAGTACATTGTTCCACTTTCAGAAAGTAAGCTAGGTGTAGCTTGAAGTAGACCTATTTCAGAAAAGACTAACAGATCTTCAATGCCCTCTAAGTCACTGCGAGAAAAAGTAAACTTACTCTGGGCTATTCCATTGAATGCTAGCTTACAGAGCCGATCAAAAGGAGCTTGAAATTCCAGTGGTTGGCTACCAGGATTCTCATGAAGGTACTCAGAGAGACAATGCTGGACAAATGAGGAAAAAATGCCTTTAACTGTGGTGGGGAGGGAGCTACCACTCTGGTGAAGCTGGGCTACGACAGAAGCATTCAGAGGTAGGTAGCAGCTGCCCTCTATGACTGGGTTTTGACACAGTCTCTCTGTTAGAATACCTGCAGTCTCAGTGTCTCCTTTCAGACAATGAGTGAAGTACTGCATCTGCTGTTCTCCGGTAAAACCCAGCAGCTCTATTCGAGAAGAGGCTAACTCAGTGAGCTCAACAGACAAACTTGGACGTGACGTAATGATGATCGAGCTACGGGTGATGGGTGAGCCAAAAGAAGGGCTGATAAAATCCCTGAGAAATGATTGATTTTGAAGGTGTGATGGTAGGTGGTCCCAGCCATCTAGCACCCACAAAATGCCCTTACCAAGACTAACTTCAATTTCTTTAGCTACTTCCTGAGCCATCTCTCTACTAGGGCTAGGAATCAATTCGGCTATGCTCCGTGCAGTTTGCACTGCTGGATCTTGTAACTGAACAAGTATTACCATGGAGAACTCTTGAAATAGCTCACCTCTGCTCCATCCTTGACAGATGTTCACTGTGAGTGTGGTCTTTCCGCTACCTGATGCTCCATCGATGAGAACCACCTTTCGCTCGCCCTCGATATCTATGAACAGCTTATCCTGTTTGATCGGCGATTTGTCGAATAGAATATCTTCTATTTGTCCCCGGATTGTCATGCGGACAAATTCATCTTTAATCACACCAAGCTGGAGTGGCTCTTTCTTGATGATGGCCAGATTGAAGCCTTTTTGCATCGGCAAGGGAAGGCACTTCTTAGTGGCCACTGGAATATTTATTCGAAGATGTCTCTCCTTCAGGTAGCTGATATACCAGCTAGGCTTTTGATGTTGATTGATGCTTGGCTGAGGAGTAGGTGTTGTGGGTAGCTCTAGCATGACGTATAGGTCATCAATAACATTGACGTTTTGAGCTCCATAAAGGGCAGTGATGAGATTGCTAGAACAGATAATGGAAGGCAATGACTTTTTGTATTACTTACCATTGTATTGGTAACAATCACACATACCGTAGATCTGGAAATTTTCGTGTACAGAAACTTTCATATGATAAAATTTCGTGTAAAAATATTTTCGTAGGAACGACCCCTTACCGCATTAGCATTAATAGTGCATACTAATTTTCGTAAGATTATTTTTCGTAGTCGCCACCGACTACGAAAATATTTTTACAATGAAAATTTCCAGATTTACGGTACATTACTATAGCACACAAGGCTATGATTATGGTCGATAACTATCTTATTTATTCAAATACTAACTGTTAATTTCAGAGTACGGCTACTAATCAAGGGCGACTCTTATGAATATGGGCCTGTATTCAACACTTTACAGGGGTCATGATCTTTGTAATGATATTCACAAGCTTGAGTAGCCGTTTGTGGGCATGTAGCTGAACCTCATGTACTGTAAAATTAATGCAGGTTGATGCAGATGCTATATGATGTTGTAGGACAATCTATGAAACCACTCTGTATGTTATCATTACAAAGGTCGTGACCCCCGTAAGGGGTTGTAACACAGGCCAATAGTGATCGAAGTAGTATACTCTCCCTCCTTTATACTCTTGGTGGCATGGAAATATTAATTTTTTCAGGACTGAGTTTCGAATGTTCGATACAAAGCAGCAGAACCAAGCCAGGAACATTTTCTGCCATGTTTCTATCTCAAACTAACAATCAAGTATGGCTTGTAATTATGGTCACACCCACTTCCATATGCAGCTACTATTCGAGGGCAGCTACTAATCGGGGTGTGGCTTCTATTCGAATTATGGTACATACCATAACGACTTGTGGTAAACTAGAAAGGATGTGGGAAGTGCCATGATAGGAAACAACAACTAAGCTGGTGATATTGTTCAGTAGTGCTGTAGTGTATCAATCAATTTAACCACCTAGACCTATCACAGTACACAAATTATTATTTCTAAACAATTATTATGATGGTACAAAAAGGATTTGCATGACATTGTAAAGCTTCATGCCCCCTACCCACCCAAAGATCTCCCCTTAATATCATAGGAGATTGGATATGGTCAAGTGCGCACAAAACGTGCGTGTGTTGCCCCAAAGATAGTGTTAAATATGAAAGCAAGTTGAGAAAAAAGATCCCGCCCATCCACCCGTCATACTTCTTGCAAATCGAAAAAAACTCATTCCTCAGAATGGCAACTCCAAAAACAATATGCAGTTACAACATTAGATTTACACAATTCATCTCCGTTTCAGCTTCAGATTTGGCCATAGTTCACATATGCATGCAAACATTTTAGCTACTAAGTTATCCTCGCAAATGTGAACGTGTGGCAGCATAATTGCATACAAATGTCATGTGACTATGTGTGTCATGTCCAACCTCCTGAGTACATAATATTAATGATTCAGCATCCTGTCTGTGGTTATGTCACTGAGTCCACACTATTGATAAGGTTCAACAGGAAGTACTAACAAAGCCATTTACAAGAATAATGACAGCACTAAGGTCATCTACTTATGTACCACTGGACACTAGGGCTACAGATGTGGCAAGTATCATCCTATCATGCACATTACCAATAGAAATTTGTGGGGTAAAAACATAGTTGACCAAATACACAAACTTCACTGTTAAAGGCATTGTGTCACGGTATAAGCGGTGATTGTTAAAGGTAAATATACTCGTGGTATACCACCTCGCACGTGGTGGATCTAGCTAGACATAGACATCGCAACTCTGGCACAGCCGACTCTCGTCCGTCCTTCTGATAGATCTCTTACCTTCCTCTGCTAGCTGAAGACCTTCCAGCTCCAACACTTGAGGCTTTCTTGGACCAATCGTGTTCTGCTACCGCGAACTACAAGCGTTGATTGAAAAGTGGCTGCCAGATTTCAATCTAATGGGCGCGGTTACATCACGTGTGACACTAATTTACTAAAAATAGCCCTTATATCGTGGCACAATGCCTTTAAGCAATTCAATATGGTTACATATTAAATTATGTATGTACCAGACAAATTTTTGTAAACTATTCAGGGTAGATGATTAATAGAACAATGTCAAAATCTATCCAGGCACTTGAACTCACTTTAAAACTTATCTACTGTACACAGTATATGGCATAGTAAAAAGCTTAAAATTAAATTTACATGTATCAGCAGCCTCAGCTGATGGCAACATACCTGTAAGTGGGTTGCGATTTGTTCTTTTTCTGCCATGTTTTGAAGGCTTGTAGTCGCTCAACCGCTGACATCTTTGGCCAGGTACTTTGAATGTCGTCTATCTCTGCAGCCAACAGCTCAATGTGAGTGGCCAACAACTCCATACTCTTCGCGTCAATCATGTGCACAAGTTTACCAAGATGAGATTCAGCACAGGCGCAATCAAGGAGCTCAGAAGGAAATCTGGAAAGCTGCTCCTCAAGGCTAAAAACATGACATACACCACCTTTGGCCATGTTGGATCGCCAAAACCACGCGCATGCCCGAGGATGGCACTTTGGAGGTAATGGTCGTCGAAGCGGACTACCGGCGAAGGAGAGATATGGGCACCCCCTGTCCCAATATCACTAGTGAAATGGCACCACGGAGTCTCCATTTCACTAGTGGTTTGAACCCCCCATAGGGAAATGGGAACCCCCACTAGTTATTAAAATAATGTGCATGCCTGTGTCACGCTGTCAATGACGGTCCCCCCGGACTGTCCACTGCGCTGTAGTATTTCCCATGGTCGCCCCAGGACAAACCCTGCCATACAGACCTTGGAGTCTTAACCCGCCTAACCATTTATACCCAAAACCCAGCCCCCAATCCCTCCCGTAAATGGCGGGGGGACCATGCATAGTTGCTATGGACAATCTGGGGGACCAATTTATAGTATGACAGTTCCCAACTAGAGCTCTGTAGAGCACATACCCCGCGCGCTCTGTAGCCACTATAGCGTACGTAGTATTGCAACACTCTGAGGCATATATGTAGCTGTTTTCATGACGTGACGACCCTTTCCAACAGCGTGCTTGAGCATGCGCAATTGCATCCGCATTTTTATTATGCTAAAAGAGTGGGTGTGGTCGATAAACCACAGGCATGCTGAACAGAAATGCACAATTTATAGCACTAGTAAGCCTTTTTGAGAAATTCGAAGCGCGTACAAACCAGTTTTTCACCGATATCTACCGATGGGTTGTGCTTATAGCACACACAGACGCCTAGAACTCGAGATCTGGCGATTTTCGTGCCGACAACAGACGGACAAACCGATTGCTTTACTCCTTGCGCATGCGCGCGGGGTAATAATATTATGTAGGAATTACCTAAATTATACGGGGCAGTATCAGCATTGATAATATAGATAATGTGTGGTATCAGAGAGCTATAATAAAGCTGGAGACTGTAGCAACAGTCAGGCTCCAACAGCATCTGATTCAATGAGCTCGAGGTGCAGCTTAAGGTAGAGGGTGAGACGTCAGATAATAAGGTCACTAACTACCTATAGTGCTATTTGCAGTATGGGTCATGGCCCGATGGACATGATGATCCGGGATATTACTTCTTCCATATTGCCATTATTGGATAATTTTCTAGCTAGCTAGCTATGTAGCTACTACCATAGATCTACTCGTGTTCCTGGTTTCCATCCAATCCAGAGTCCAGTACCCTGGCCAGAGCTAGGTATGTGCAATTTTTTTTGGCCACATGCTGTACAGAGCACAATTTTTCAAATTTGTGATGCTTTATATAATGTATATAGTCCTAGCTACCTACATTGATCATCACCTCTGGCAATGTCAACATAGAGCAATGACTGGGCCCTGATAACTACTGTGATGAAGTCAGCAGCACTATAGGCACACACTGGCGTGGGGTCCGCATTTCACTAGGGGTCCCGATACTCCTAGTGTTTTGGGCACTCAGGGGGTCCATATTTCACTTAGGGGAATCCCCATCCCCACAACACTATATAGTGATATGGAGTTGGGGGTGCCCAAAAACTGGGGGTCCCCATATCCCTGCTACACTGGTACGGCAGTCTAGTTGTGCCAGGCGCCCACGTCCACGCAGCTGTGTAACGTAATTAGCTACCCGACGCGCATGCGCAAGGGATAAAGTAATCGGTCGTGTCGTCGTCGACTATGGCGCGCTTTTTGTAACATAAAAAATACCACTGTATAATAAAATAATAGGCATGCGCAGTCGTGGCCACGCATGCTCATTAAGTAATCACTTACCAATGAACCTTGGCCTTGACGAAATTACGTTATGCGTTACAATGGACCCCACCATTGATTCAGATTCTGATGCTTCTGCCCAAGGAGATAGTATCGCGGTGACAGAGTGGAAAGAGCTATTTGAAGAAATCTCTCGATTATTGTGTGACTGTGAAAGGAATGCAGAAGAGGTGGCTAACCAAGGGAGGGCTGAATACATATATGAGCAACTAAAGAATACTGTTTTGACAGTGAGACGATTGTATGCTTCCGTGCTGGACTATTTCTGTGATAATCCCGTGTGTGAGACAACAAGTGATTTAATTGACAAGCTTAGCACCCTTGAAGAGCAACTACTGACAGTTGAGCCACCATACTGGCAACAAAAAGTGGACCTACTTCCACTACCAATTGGTGAATTTGAAACTCCTTCAACTATCCACCATGACCATCAAAGAGGAAGGCCACCATTCGATGTGGATACAGAGCAAATAATTTATCTAAGAGAAATCGGATTTACATGGAATGACGTGTCTATTATGCTAGGAATCAGTAGGATGACCCTCTACAGGAAGCGGAAGCAAGCTGGAATCTCTGATAATAATCGGTACTTTGTGGCATATGGCAATAATTAAGGAATGTCTTGAATTAGGTCTATCAGGTTAGCATACAGCTTAATTTAGGGAATGGGAGTGGGCATTTGCACCCCCCCCCCAATAACTATACTCTCCCTGTGTAATCCTGCATTTAATCAGCTGTCATGTCTAACCCAATAATTGCAGGTTTTCTGACATAAGTGATGCTGACCTTCAACGCATAATTCTGGATATCAAGGAAAGTATGCCAGAGATCGGTGAAAGAATGACAATGGGGGCGTTACATTCACGAGGTATAACAGTGCCACGTCATCGTGTTCGTCAAATAATTCACAAAGTGGATCCAATTAGTACTGCTCTTCGATGGCGTTCCAAAACTAAACGCAAACCATACTCAGTACCAGGACCAAACTCTTTATGGCATATTGGTGAGAATTTTTTGTCATAAATAATTATAATGTCTATAATACAACGAAAAAATATTTTTGGACGATCATTTTTCTTATACAGTCCATGTACTAACCTAGAGGGCATAAAGATGCGCTCTTCTACAAGTTCAGAAGGCCTACGATTGTTGCAGTGCCGTGTGCACAAACAAGGGAGGCCATAGAGATCTAGATGCATTCTCGAATGGTGCAAATTGTTGTGCGTTTCAAGAAGCCTGCTCAGCAGGCCACCAAGCCTCGAGTGAAGCAAAGGACCAGGTTTGTTCTTTGTCATAGCCTGGTGGTAGATTCAACAGAGTGAAAACGTTGCCATATTGCAGCGAGCAGCTGCTGTTGACCTCCATCGAGGAGTGTGGTCTATGAAGTAATACTAATAAGTTCAAAATTCGTGCTGCTGCTTACATGCACACTGTTACTAATGATTGACTCACATGTATGTACGGCTAGGGAGATGATCAGGCGCTGATCCAGAAAATTTGCATGGGAGGTGGCTGCCCATAGTAACCCATATAATTATACTGGTGCAAAGGGGGTGGCTGGTTAATAATGGTGGACATCTCCTACTACGTTGCATAAAAGAACTGGTGAAGCGGGGTGGCTAGCCACCCCATCCACCCCCCTGGATCAGCCCCTGATGATACTGTTTAAATTTTCTGACTATGTGAGTTTTAATACTGTAAGTAACTTATGCATATTAGCCACATTATTCCATGATTGTGACATCAAACATACTTGTATCCCCTTTATATATTTTATATAGATGGAAATCATAAGCTGGTGAGATGGAGAATGGTAATACATGGAGCAATTGATGGATTTTCCAGAATGGTGTTGTATGTACACTGATGTAGTAACAACAAAGCAACAACAGTACTGTCACTATTCAAACAAGCAGTGAATGAGTATGGATTACCATCTAGAGTGCGAACTGACCAAGGCTTAGAAAATGTTGAAGTAGCCAAGTTAGTGTTGATGGAGCGAGGATTTGATCGTGGGAGTATTCTTGTAGGCGCAAGTGTACATAATCAACGCATAGAGCGACTCTGGTGTGATGTATTTAATGCAGTGTCCCAATTGTATTATCGTCTTTTTTACCACATGGAAAGTATCGGACTACTGGACCCCCTCGATTCCGTTCATCTTTATGCTTTGCATTTCGTATTTTTACCACGCATGAACAAGGCACTCAATGAGTTTATCAAAGGTTGGAATAAGCACACACTGAGCAAGACTGGTGGTCAGTCACCACTGAAACTGTATGCAAAGGAAATGATTCGCTTGCGTCAGTCAAACCTACCTGCATTTGATTATTTTGATAGTATATCAGAATATTACGGTTCAGAAGAGGATGATGATGATATTGCAGTTTTGCCAAAAAATAGTCTAGATATACCACCTATTGAGATTAACTTGACTGAAGATGGCTTAGAAATTCTTAAACTGATAGTAAATCCGCTCTCCCAAAGTGAATCATATGGGATCGATCTTTACGAGAGGACACTGGGTGTCCTACAAGAATTACTAATTATTCTTTAGTATAATACAGCTAGTGTCTTGTGTGTGTGTGTCTGCAATATAGATTGTGCACAAAGTAAAATTGTTCACTATTATGCTAGTATTCTTCCATGACCTTTGGGAAAACCATAACTGTTACATGCATGGGGGACTTAATCTGTGGCTGCAATCTATGTAGGCACTCCAGTAGACTATGTGAAGCCCATCTTTGCTGAGAGGGTCACGAATTATTCACGGAACATTGTCCAATAACCTTAAGACTAGATTGATCCTGTCTTAATAGCAGCTGCAGTCTGGATTTGTCACAACCACTTTAACAGTAAATTACTAATGTTAATAGCAGCAGCATAGTGGCTGAAGTTTGATGTTTAATCTCATGCAGACCATTGCACCAAATCCAAACCTTCTACTATCTACAATTACTCGATCTGACATACATGACATAGGCATAGGCACCTGCAGCTGAGGGTATACTATATAGCTGAAATAGGTCAGGCTCGACACAACATTAAGTAGCACTTGCCTCTCTCCAATTGCTCCACCAAGCTACCTACAGGAGGCTAAACTAAGCCTTTTGTGTGCTATTTATGGGATCAAAGGCTAGTCCAGTATTCCAGTCCAGTGAATAGCTAGAGATTGCCATGAAACAAAGGCATTGACCTGGTTTACAGTACCAATATAATTACCACTGAGTACACATAATATATGCTCATGCTCTCACACACACAAGTCACCAATACCATGTCACCTGTTTACACCACTCTAGAATTCAGACATGAGCTTGAGAACGACCTTTGAGTTTTTGTACCATGCAAGTTCCATAACTTAAGATGGTTATGTTGTTCTCACATTCTATCATACGTACGTATTTCCAGTTTGTCCCCATTAGAGGAATTAGGTGTAACATGACAGAACCTAGTAATTACATTAGGGGGGATCATGCATGTCGATGAAGCTGAATAATATATCCATGACATAACAATAATGTGATGATTTAATAGTAATGTCACAATTAATCCCTGCATAGTATACAGTATTATTATTATTGTAGTGCTTAGTTATGCTGATCCATGACTCAGAGGTTATTTGCTCTGATCTTAAGCATGCTTGCTTAAGCCACTAGCATGAGATGTAGAAAAGCCAAAACACTATTATTATAATCCACTATACTGCTACAGGTCTCATTTCTTATAACTTGAGCCACATAATTTAGCCGAGTCAGTGGCTTAGATCATGCCAACATCAGTACGTGGCATAGATCGATCCTATAAGCTGCATGTGCTAAGCTGTCTCGAGAGAAGCTAAGTGTAAATGGAGTTTATATACATGCAGCTACCAAAATTAATGATTGTGTATGACAGTTCACAAACTTGAGCTAGCTTTTGAGATTGGTTTGGACAAAGTTTGATACATACTAATATAAGTATGAACGATTTTAATGCACCATAGAGGGTGCCTGGTGTGCATATGTATTACTGTATATTATATCCATGCAGTAAATGTGTGAGACTGAACTTGACACATTTCAAGATTAATTTTGGTACATTTTGGGATTCTCATCTCTGATCCATGAAGCTCCAATTGAACCTCAACTGCACCTTCGCATAGGTTGTTACTAGTCGTGTCCCCGACTTGAGTTTAGTGGCAAGGTGTGCCTTCCTTCAGAGCTATACAATTGGGAGCCAAACACCTATAGCCTACTGACAGTGAATGTGCATGCTTGTACAGTTCACATAATGTGCACACATCCATGGGACATTATACTATCATTATTAATGTTCACTCAACATGTACACAAAATTAAATTTGGATATAGCTAGCTACAAGAACACAATGTCATAATATTATAATACATGACAGGATCGATTATAGCAGCTGCTACACTGTAGTGTGGTAATGAATATTATTAGCTAGCTATAGTGCACACACACACACACAAGTTTGAAAAAGAAAACAAGAATGGGTGATACTGTCAACTAGAATTGGCAAGTGATGAGGTGCACAATATGGAAACATTAGTCAATTATAGCTATTGGAGAATTCTCCCTTCATTCGGGATTCAATGATCCATTCGCAAAAATTGTCAACATCATGTATTGACATAGAAACAAACTTTTGGCCATATTTATTATGTACTGGAAAATATTTCTTCTCTGTTTTCATATAATACTCCAGAAGCTCTTTATTAGGCAACTCAACATCTCCCGAGGTGAAGTTGGTGTTTTTGAAAGAATAAAACTGGTCCATTTCATCCATAGTCACTTCTGTGAAATCACCATGTTCCTTTAATCTTGAGAAACCTCTCTCTTGTCGCCACTTCAGCCACTGATAAACTTGGAAGTCATTGTGCAGTAATGTAGCTCCCTTCAACTTGATTTCCTCCATTTCTTGGTCCATCTGAGAACAACAGAGTATAATATATGTACAGCAAAATACTGAAATAATCATTTGCATAATACAGTGGAACCCCGCTTAGCGGACACCCCTCAATGGTGGACACCTGCGATATAACGAACAATTCTGAATGTCCGGATTGTATTCCCACAGACTTCAATACATTCAAACCCCCTCAACAGTGGACACCCCGCTATTCCGTATAACGGACACTTACGTGGCTATTTTGGTCCCGCTCGAGCCTGCGCAAGAGTGAACAACCTCGCATAACGGACAGTTAGGCCACACCCACCATTAAAATCGGTCGGTTCAAGTTTAGCGACACTAACTACAGTAAAGCCTAAATATGATGTCTCATATTCTTGTTTAGAAGCTGTCAGTTGCCACGCAGACAGATCTCTCATCAATAGCGACGGTCTTCATCGTCGTCCAAAGTAATGCTTTATTATAGCTGGCCACGATTGTAGGAGGGGCATGGTCAACCACTTACCCCTGAGCTAAGGACACCTCACTACAACGGATAAAATTTTTGGTCCCAATGGTGTCCGCTTTCTGAGAGGGGTTCCACTGTATAGCTAATGTCAATATACCAGAGCTATTAACTATAGGTACTTAAGCACTCACACTCACACTATATGCACATGCAGTGTCTAGGGTGTCTGGTATAGGAGCCTGTTGGTCACAATTTTCATGGAATGATCACTGACACACCATATGCAATGTACTATATTTACTGACTCTGCAAATGCACTCTAATTAGAATATGTGCCCCTGCAACCTCCGGCTCTGGGTATTTAGAATCTAGTAATATTTATTATAATATGTAGAGGGGTTACTGCACCCACAGTGAACACAAAACCTCAGCACCAATGGTGTGAATAGCATAATAGCTACTCAACTAAGGATGGAAGGGAATAATATAGTACATAGCTAGCTAGCTATTATGCATAGCATAATATATTATAGTTATAGCTATGTAGCTAGCTACATGTACATTGGTAAACATCGGGATACAATCCCTTGCACCATAGTATAGCCGGAAAATTTGGTGGGAATTAAATTTGGCGGTTTGGCACTATAACCACCAAATTAAAATCTGTCAAAATTAATTCCTATTCACATATTATATACCATCGTATGGTGGTGATCCTGTACCAACTCTGATCGCCAAATTTAAATCCACTAAATACCGTATAGCGGGAAATTTTCGAGGGAGAAAACTTTCGCGGATCGGTAGGAAAGGAGCATTTCGCGGAGAAAACTTTCGCGGAATGTTAAAACTGGTCGCATAATGGGTGTGGCATGCCTAGAATTTCGTGGAGAAAACTTTCGCGGATGGCGGGAAAATCGCGAAATTCATGAAAGTTTTCTCCCTTGAAAGTTTCCCGCTATACGGTATTCTTGCAATAGCGATTTGGGGCTCAACCGCCAAATTTAATTCCCACCAATATTTCCGGCTATACGGTAATTACCACATTCCTCGGTAGCTATTATAATTTCATATTAATTAATACCGTATAGCCGGAAATATTGGCGGGCATTTAATTTGGCGGTTGAGCCCAAAATCGCTATTGCAAGAATATTGGCGGATTTAAATTTGGCGGTTCGGTACGGGATCGCCATACATATATATGCGAGTAGGAAACTTTGGCGGATTTTAATTTAGCGGTTGTAATATAGACCGCCAAACCGCCAAATTTAATTCCCCGCCAAATTTTCCAGCTATACGGTATAGCTAATTTATTCGTTTAGTGTAGGTCTCAGAACTCCATAAAGGTCAGCAACCATGTTGCCGAGTCACCATGCTTATGGGGACTCTTAAAGACTTTAAAGCTTATCTCCGTCAGCTGAAATTGTAGCTACCACGGTAGATCCTGGGCTAGCATGCATGGCCCAGCAGCATCAGCTGGTGGAAACTGTAATGATATGTATGAAAATGCTAAATATCGACTCAGCGGCCGAGTAAGGCATGGTTTTAAATCAGGACCCAAGCCTTATAAATTGGTATAAGGGGGTAGCTATAGTCAGAGTGAGTGTTGAACTACTGTAGTAAACTTGGACTAGTATGGCAAGCCGTGCCATGGTGCCAGACGACCTTTAGCTACCTATATATTGTGGTGCGCATGAGCAGAAAGCACAAAGTGGGTAGCGTCCATAGGCGTGGCCAAGAAAATGAAGTATTTGTGACTCTTGTGGGCCTTGCCAAATGATTCGAAGCATACTGAAGCCCCCATAAAAAGAGAAACTACCGTCTAAAGTCATGCAATAATTATATGCGTATGCTGTTTCCTCAAAAAGCATTATATAAAGCAAAGATGTACACATGTCCATTATAAATGCTAGTAACTTTTACCACTGGTGGATCCTCCTCTAGTAGCTCGGCAGTTCGACTCTGGTGCATAGCCGAGTGATCCCTCAGAAAATTGAACCATCTCTCATCAAAGAGTTGGTCTTGAAGCACACCTATTTGTTGCACAGATAATATATATAATATAAGGCTTTCCAGTGCTTACATATGCAAGTATAAAGGTGTATGCATGTGCATATGACAATTGTGTGCATTAACTTATATATCACTAGAGCAAGTGCTATCATTATTGTATTGACTGATTAGATACATACAAAAACCGTGGATACCTTTGTTGAACTGCTTTGGTGTAGGTAGCACTGTTGCATGTACTCGGCCTATACCAACAAGAAATTGCTGGTGAACAGATGAGTCCGTTTGCTGGATAGCGTCTGGTGGCTGTCCTGAGCCCAACTGCTGGGTGGCACTCTTGCCTGCCGTTTGCTGGACAGTGACTGGTGGCCGTCCTGAGCCCAACTGCTGGGTGGCACTCCTGCCTGCCGTTTGCTGGATAGCACCTGGTGGCCGTCCTGAGCCTGACTGCTGGGTGACACTCTTGCCTGTCGTTTGCTGGATGGCGCCTGGTGGCCGTCCTGACCCCGACTGCTGGGTGGCACTCCTGCCCGCCGTTTGTTGGATAGTGCCTGCTGGCTGTCCTGTATTTGAGAAAGTGGGTGGTGGCACCAGTGGTCCTGCACCATGCTCAACTGGTAGTGATGACTGCACTGCACTAGAACCTGCATGTAAAGTGTGTTGAGCAGGTGGAGAGGCTCGTACATATAAATTGTTTCCTTCTATAAGTTCTAGAATAGAATCTCCTTGAACATCCTCATCAGAGAAAGTTACTGGGAGGAGGTCCCTTGCACTGGTGGCTTTAAGAAACTGAACGTGGCTTGCTGTGTTGAATAGCTTTTTGATTTTATCTGTAATAACAGATTTGGTTTCTGCTTTCCCAATATACATCTCCCTTATCTTTCCTTCTTCAACCAGTTTGTCCCTTATTTTTCTGGTGGGTATGGAGAACGTCTTATCATCTACACACACAACAGTCACCTTTTTTCTGTGAAGAGACAAAGGCTTCGATACACGATTCTTTTGTTTATTAATTGTGTGTTTCGGCATTGGAGGATGCTTTCTTCCAAACAACTCCTTTATCTTTTCTCTTACTTTTTCATTTGGATTTGATAAATCTTGAGCAATTTGTCGACTAGAAGTAGTTCCATGTACTGTTTCAGACGGTAGAGCTGCTGCCTCCAGTCTCGCCATTTTTCTATGGTATCCTTCTTCTGTTAAGTCACCTACAATAAAAGTGAACTACACATGATCAACTCTGAGACAAGAGATTTATTTATCCCAAGAATGTCATGTGATTACGCCTATGCTTCCGTGATATGATTGGCCACATAGGATTTTATAGGGACACAGTACAGCCACTCCTCCAAACCATGGATCACAAAAATACATATGCACGCCACACCAACACAATTATGGGATAATGGCACATGTCTGCACAATTGTATAGCTGTCATATCACAATACCGTAAAGGTACATATTTCTGCGCGTGAATAAATTATGCGAATCGGTCAAAACAGGCCTCTTGAAAAATTTACGCGATTCTTATTTATGTGTTTAAACGTTGCATGCATTACAAACATATGGCGCGATAATATTTATGCAAATACAAATTTATGCGATTGCCGCTTGACTCGCATAATTCTCATAAATAAAACTCGCGCAGAAAGATGTTACTTTACGGTAGTATAATATAAATTTTTGTAGTATTAGCTAGCTAGGTGTATAAATTCTTTTGGAGGCCTGGGTGTTCTGTGTGTGTGTGTGTGTGAGAGAGAGAGAGAGAGAGAGAAAAAAAAAACAATAATATTATAAAAATTCTAACAATATATCATAGTGTCCCTGGCAAGCGCCCATGTACCTCATTTCAAGGGGCCACTGTAGCAACTTCTATACAAACGTATGAAATTTAGGTAAGTGCCCATACGGCCCAAAATTGCGATTTATGTTTAAGTGCCCATGGGCGCTTACCTGGGACACTGCCATAATAATGTACCAAACTAAATACATGCACAGCTATTGCCGGCAATGTCAGCAGCTGATAGAAACTATCCCAGCCGTTCATATGGTCCCCGTGCATGTGCCCTCTAGAGGGAGGGGGGGGGGCCATATGAACAGCTGGGATGGTTTAAAGATGAGCATAGTTGGATCTGCGAGGCTACAAGTATCCAACTATGCTACTCTTATGTACACCCTAATAATAATATTATCAGCAGATACAGATATTATCTTCATTGGCTTGACAATGCAATTTCCCACACATAAAATTATCATCAAAACCAATGCAGCTGGTAAAGACTTGCATATTCATAAATTATAGGACACCATCCTACAAGCACTGTACGCATTAACAACCAATCCTCCCAAGGTAAGACCTATTCAGCCACTAAGACTTCATACAGGATAGCCAAATGCCTTGATTTATGGCAACCTTGTCCTTGGGCTACGCCTTAAGACTACGGTCAGTTTACTGCATAAATAGGCAACTAAGGTCAGAGTCACAAATGGATTGAAATAGAAGTAGTTGCTATGGAGTTTGTCTAGCTTAAGTAATTAAATTGCCCTATAAATAACGTTACAACTAGCTTAATAAGTAACGAAAACCTCATAAATTAGGATGATATTCTACCTCAGTGTTTATTCCCTGAATACGTAGTGGGAAACAAGCCATCAATCAAAACCCATATACATCCCACAGAATCATTGACAAACAATATCAACTCACTTTTTTATTCTTTGTATCCCTGTCAAGCGTTCTCCAATGCAAATCTGCACAAATCAATAACAAAAATCCATAATGTCATCTAGTTTTTTAAGGTAGACTACTCCATTTTTTGGCTAAAATGCAAGATTAATAGCTACATCCAGCTTACCAACATAACTTCATCCTGGGCAGTCAATAGTGCAGGATAAAAAACAGCCACTTCATCACAATCCCCTCTTGAGCCATCATACACACAGTGCCTGAAAGCAGCTGCCCATTCAACTGACCCTTCTTTAGCACGAGAGATAATCAAAAGCTTACTTCTATCAATAAGCATTTGTATTATGTAAGCACAATTAATGCTCTAGCAGCTTCATCATAAACACCAGATAAAAATCAGCCGTTATTTTGTGCCCTCACAGCAACCAGCAGTGCATGCATGTAGCATGTATGGGCATTTTGTATACGTATATTATTATGGCAACACGATGACATCACATGGTTTGGAGGAACGACTGGGTAGTGTGACCCTTTTCACCACACTCTTTCAGGGTCTCCTTTTGCATAGGAGGGGCTGGCGTACAAGATTCAGGGGTGAAATACATCATTTGCCTTTGGTTTGGGATAAACTATCCAAGTATTAAAGTGTACTGATCATACCCTCTTCATAGTCCCTTTTCAAAATTTCCTTTTCCAATCTGAGCTTTCTCTTTCTGTACCCACTTTCAGTCAGCTCTCCTAGTAGAAGATAAAACTATGTAAGACAATATCCCAGAAAGTTTCCACGGCGTTAGAAGTGCCATTTTACCTGCCCTGTATTCCTCCTCCACTTCATTTAATTTCACTTCCAAATCCGACATCCCTACGTTTTGAAGATTTACAGAAGAGCTACTAGAGCCACCGTATATTAAAACTGTGTGCGGCCAACACTGCACTATACAACGCTGGAAACAGCGAGCCTAGCGAGCACGAAAACTCGTACGTACACATATGCATAAATACGTACGTACCACGTGTAAAACGTGCAGCGGCATAGCTATGTATATGGATATGGGTGCGCGCGCAGAATCATGCGCATGCCCATTCTAAATTTGTAAGTGGTATTTTTATGTTACTAAAAGCGCGCCATAGTCGACAAAAATCGATTGAGATTTAGAGTCATACGCTTGTTAGTTGTGCGCATGAGCAGAAAGCACAATGGGCCATCATCGATGCATCATGCATTGACATGATGGGCACTGTCGATAGGCGTGGCTACGGTGGCCAACAAAAAGGCACTATTTGTGACGCTCGTGGACCGTATCCCTCGATTTGATGTACATTGAAGCCAGTTTTTCAGCGAATTCGATTGATTCGTTGTGCTTATGAGTCGCTCCGGCGCCTCGATATTGAGATAAAGCACAATAATTATGGTTGTAGAAAACGATACATGGGGCACTGCTCTTGTATCAATACTATCATAAGAAACTCACAGTAAACTTTTCTAGGGCCAACTGGCTCTAACAGTTAATGCAGAGTTTAAACAGCTACCATACTTTGGGTAGGACCAGTATTATTTAATCTCGTGTGCTTGGTCAAACATGTTACACTTTTATTGGCACACACAACAATATTATTTGCTTGGGCGAAATACGTACTTACCTTAATGTTTCAATGCCTAGACTGAGGTGTATAGATTAAATCATTTCTACTAATCAGAGTCCTCCCCTTACACTTGAGTAAAATTGAATGATTAGGCAAAGCTATAATTAATAATTGGATAATATTATTTAGTACTGTGGGATTAATCTGATATTATACGTTGGAAAACAAAAACTTGCTATTGGATAATCATGTACTATGTTCACTGCTTAAGCTATCTATGTCATGACAATAATTATTATCTAAACCACAGTAGCACCTGTTGAATGTAAACTATTTTTAATCCTAAGAGCTACACTAGATTGACCAATCGATTCCAGTGTTGAGGATAGGGATATCCATGTAGGCCAATTTTTGGACATATCCTCTGGATTCAGCCAAGCAGTTAACATATCTTTTGGCAAGTTTTCCATTTTCTGCAGGTTGTGATACTCCAATCCAAGGGAAACTCCTAAATCATACATGTTTGGAGTTGAAAGATCCTTCAAATATTCACAAATCTGAGGGATATCCTTCATCGCTGAAATATATATAATTGCATGAGTAAAGCTAACTATCACATAATCAGCATTAATCCATTCACTTGACTGGACTACTGGACACTCGCTAAAGTTAAGTACGCATGTGCAATAGGCATCTTGTAGAAATGGATCCGGAATTTTGTGCTAGGGATGGCTCCGAGGCCAGAGTTGTTAGTAAAGGAAGATGCCACATTTATAAGTCTTTCAAGGCTGCCCAAGATATGATCGCTGGTAAGAAGTATTATTCACTAAGCATCGCTTCCTTAGTGGATACAAACTTGCTTTAATTACGATTTTAAGTATTACAAATTGGGAGATAGATCCGACTGGACTCACTTTTGTAAATCACAGTAGCTAGTAATACTGTACTCACTCTAATATTATTATCCAAGCGGCCAAAAATAATTATTAATATCGTCGTTTAGGAAGTGAATAAATTCGGCCAATGGCTCATTCGAGTGTAAATAGAATGGATCCGGAGAAAAAAAAGCACTAGCGACAAAGAAACAGTAGTTGATATCCAACTATAGGTTTATCGTCATCAGCTCTATAGCTCCAGTGTCACTGCTCTGAGCGATTATGAAACTATTGCCGTCAGTATAAGTCCGCTTGTTACCTTTCTACTCTTTGATGCTGTCCAAGATGTGGTAGCGACACTCTTCAACGAACGTGGAAGAGTTATCTTGATGCTGTACCACGTGGCTGTTCGATTGATTAGAGAGGGTGAGAATCTTGAAATTCAAGATGTTCGATCACTTAGGAAGGAAATTAAACTTAAACTTGCCATTCAGGCTATCAGAATGTTCGAATAATAATTAGAGTGAGTACAGTATTATTATATAATTACTGATACACGCAGGGGCCATGGTCAAAGAAGTATTTAGCCCACCGTATGTGTTTGACGATGCAAATTGCATATTAGGCATACTGAACAATCTTGAGTCCACTTGTCATAGCAGGGGCGTAGTAACCAGTTAGGTATTAAATTTTAGGTATCTACCTAATCACTTTTTCTCCAGGCTACCTGAACGATTGCCGATTCAAAATGGGCGGAGCCCGCTGGCCTCGCTTGCAAATTGAATCGTATTTGACATCAACTGTGCCTGGTTATTGAGATCATACGTGATAGAGATCACCATGCATCTGACCTCAATTTTACCTTCAGGATGAATCAGAAATGTTCTCAGAAAGTCTATTTTCCTGGGGAAGTGTGCCCCTTGCGCATGCGCACATTTTTAGTATCACACCCACTTGAAATTACCTGATCACTCAATGGCTATGGCCCTGCATAGAGTGGTGGAAGTATATAAGTAGCAATATTCAACCTCTAGGGTACATGCACCATGAAGTGAAGCCGCTGTGTCAATGCAATGATGATGGTGGACTAGATCTAGAGCCACTCATCATAGCTTACTGTACTCGCTATAATTATCTGAATGCCAAAAATGTCATCATTCAGCATTAAAGAAAGTAAATAAATTCGGCCAATGGCTTGATCGGGTGTAAATAGAACGGGTCTGATGAAAATCAAGAAAGCACTAGTGACGAACAAACAGCAGTCCATGTCCGACTATAGATTTATCGTCAAGAGCTCTGGTGTCACTGTACTCTTAGCGATTACCGTCATTGTAATGTAAGTCCATGTTACCTTTCTGCTCTTAGTAGCCTCGTACCCAGGCCCTTGAAGGGCCTGGGTACGAGGATACGCTCTTAGATGCTGTTCAAGATGTGGTAACCATGAATGTGGAAAGGTTATCTCGAGCTCCTGCCATGCCGTGTCGCATGGCCGTTTGGTTGATTAGAAAGAGTGAGAAAACTTGGAATTCAAGAAGGAAATTACTTGAACTTGCTGTTTGGGTTATAACGTTCGAATAATTAGAGTGAGTACGGTAGTTAGGCTAAGAAAAGTCATTAATTTCTTAGATCCCATGCATCCAGACCTAGCCTTGTACCCAGGCCTTTACTTCCCAGAATCTCTCTTCACGTGGAATTAGAGTGACCAGTGGTGCAAGCATGAGAATGTACAATACATGAATAGAATTTGCAGTATGGCTACAGAGCCATGCTGGGCATGTACCATATAGCCTGAAATTTTTGAGGTCTAAATACTTCGCTATTTTTCCAAACTCTGCTCAGAAACAAAGTTTAAGGAAAAAATTTTGTGCTCGAGTCCTGCATAAACCACGCCCATCCAATACCAGCACATACGCAGTGCTGGTAAAGGCAATGGTATACATAAGGTGTTTGACAAGGGAGAGATGCTGTTGAGCATTATCAAACACAGTCCAGTGTGCATTTTGCACGTTCTGCTTTGCAGATCATTCCAACTACATTTGATAACGCTCAACAGCATCTCTCCCTTGTCAACAACAACGTAGTCATGAGCCTCTAATCTATAACTAGTGATGATGAAAATCATCTGTGCGGGGTGAGCCTTTGCAAAAGTCACAAGATTTCTTTGAAAGCACACGTACAGGCATGCATGTGCACATGGGGTTGGTACCCCAATAGCTAGCTACTACAACAGTGAAAGTATCACAGATTGCTAGTACCGTAAATCTGGAAATTTTCGTTGTAAAAATATTTTCGTAGTCGATGGCGGCTACGAAAATTAATCTTACGAAAATTAGCATGCACTATTAACGCTAGTGCGGTAAGGGGTCGTTCCTACGAAAATTTTTTTACACAAAAATTTATCATACGAAAGTTTCTTTACACGAAAATTTCCAGATCTACGGTATAATAGCTATAGTCATAGACAATTAAGACTGCGTAACCAGGATTGGAAACGCAATCATGCACGCGTATATTTCTATTATGACAGGTGACGGTCAGCGCTAGTTTCGCTCTAGGTGAAGAAGTTAGCACCATGGATTGCGCGATTCTCAAGTTCGAAAAGCTGAAGAAGAAGCAAGGAAGAAGGGATTCTTTTATGAAGCTAAGAGATATTGATCAAGATAAGCTTGTGCATGCGTGTACTAGCATGAAAAGGCGAAGTAGCATACGTGAATGAACTTTAATTAGAACCACAGGCTTCTGATCGGTTGTAGTTAAGTGTAAATGGCATGCCACATTAGTATTCCGGCCGAATCTAAGTATTTCTGTACCTCTCACTAGCGTATTCTTGTTGAAACAAGAGAGATTTATGCGTATCCAACTAGCAAACACGGTACTGAATCAACTGGTACATACAATGGAGGGGTTTAGCCACTGGGAACAATGTCAAGCTAAAACTTACATAAATGGAGAAGAAGATACAGTTCTACTTCTCTGTACCCTTGTTTAGTGTACTGTCCCATATTGAAAACTTAATAAGCTGTTTTTTGGCAGAGTAAGGTTTCTTGCATGGAAAAAGCCATAGTTGGAGCCATTATGATTGCTGCTATGACTCATACTAGCACAACCACTGCTGCATCTGTTAATATTTACGGAATACTATGCTATTGTCTTAGGATGGGACGCAAATTTCGATTGAGCCACAAGAAGAGGTATTATCATGCCCCCTCACTGCCAGTTGTCACCTCATTACCAGTGTCAATACCTTTGGACAAGGTCCAGGTGTACCCAGTCTCCATTCCTTATCCTCTGTCGTTCCCATTGTCCTGGCCGCATGCTCTATTCATGTCTAGCTCCGTTGAGAATCTGGATGGCCTTCGACGCAGTATTTCCAAAGCTGAGATTGCACCACTAAGTAAATATGAGTTCTTACTATGTTATTAACTATCGTTGATGTCGTGCACATGCATTTATTTTAGATTGGGAGTGTGTGCAAAAGCCCGATATGCTTGTGTAGTATAAGCTTGAGATGGCTGGAGTAAGTGTCACACCCAACGTCAGGTTTAGCCTGCACATTGAAAGCAGCTTTTCTTGGTAATTGTATTATTGTGGTGTGCAGGTGTCGCCACAGCTATGCAGCTTGCTCTCTGATGTATCTCCATCACTCTGTAGTGCATCTGCTGTGGAGCATCTCTTCACCAGATTATCATCTTGTAAGCCATGCATTGGAAATCCAGATCAACGTTTTTTGACTCTGAGATCACTAAAGGATGGGATATCACTGGTAAGATATCCACTCTGACTACAGTGAGTATGATTGATTTATGTTGGTGTTGTTTCCTCTTTTTTTTTTAGGTAAGTCCGTGGTGGCCAGCGTGGAGACGAAGCTCCTCTCTACTCCAATCGTTCATCACAGTAAATGTGAGCTTCTTAGCACTAGTTCAACTGAATGCTGTAAGGAATGTACCTCATATCGAGACACCCTGCATGCTTCGTGTAGCAAGCAGGCTCATCAGACGACCCCTAGAAGTGATCCAAACAGCTGTGTAAAGTATCGTTACCTGTCTGAGTCTGAGTTGAGAGAGAGGCTATGCGCAACATATGACTTACAGCTGAACACTCAGAAGAAACTGGAACGACTAAAGGCCAAGATTATGCGATCGGTGGAGAAGAATGGTGTTGACTTTG
Source organism: Cliona cf. orientalis (assembly GCA_963930775.1). NCBI lineage: Eukaryota > Metazoa > Porifera > Demospongiae > Clionaida > Clionaidae > Cliona > Cliona cf. orientalis. The sequence goes on from OZ005690.1 coordinate 6,887,090, forward strand.
ATGCAGATTCTCATAGTGATATTTTGAAGATGGTGGAGGATTGTACCGGAGAAGCTCTCAAGAAACATCCTCCTGACTCTTTTCAGCACATATTATTTTGGCAGCAGCAGCTACAGTGTGCTTGTAAGAAAGACCAATGCCAACGAAGGTGGCATCCCCTTATGATCAAGTGGGCATTTTACATTCGGCACCTTTCTGGCAAGGCCTATGACACCATCCGAGAATCGGGATTTATTGCCATACCTTCCCAGTGTACCTTACGTGACTACACGTATTTTATTAGCAGCTCAGTAGGTTTTTCGGCTGATGTAGATAAGCAACTAACGGAGGCAGCGAAGATTGATACCTTAGAGGAATACCAGAAGTGCGTTGCTTGCATAATGGATGAAACGCATGTCAAGGAGGATCTTGTTTTTAGTAAGCATTCTGGGAGACATTGGCTTTACCAACCTTGGAAACATCAATGACTTGCTCATGCAGTATGAACGTTCACTTGATTCTGACCAAGACTCCTCCCCACCCTTGGCCAAATCAATGCTTGTATTCTTTGTGAGGGGCCTATTCACTAATTTTCAGTTTCCATATGCCCAGTTTGCTTGCAAATCCTTATCAGGTGATCTCATCTTCAGTCCTTTTTGGCAAGCTGTATATCGCTTGGAAAGGGTGGGTCTTAAAGTGATAGCAGCAACAGCTGATGGTGCTTCTCCAAATAGGAAGTTTTTTCAGCTGCATACCGAGTCAAACAAGGAGTACAAAACTATTAACCCTTTTGCTTCAGATAAACGATACGTCTACTTCTTTTCAGATCCCCCTCACTTGCTGAAAACAGTGCAAAACTGCCTGGCAAGCAAGAAAAGAGATTTACGGGTAAGTCAGTTACTATACCTGTAACAGTATACGTATATATTATTATTTTTCTTATTAGTGCAATGGCAAAAGTCTCTCTTGGGCCCACGTTGTGAAGCTCTACCTCAAAAATAGTGGCAGTTGCTTGTCTCTTGTACCTAAACTCAAGTATGAGCATGTTTATCTGACGTCCTTCTCCAAAATGAGAGTCGACTTACTGCTCAGGTATGCATACATGTCATACATTTGTCTGGGTTGGTATGCATAATTAAGAGTGATCGTTTATAGGTGATGAGCTCAACGGTGGCAGATGCTCTACGCTTAACTGGAGGAGAGGAAGCCAAGGAGACAGCCCATTTTATTCAGCTGGTGGACAAGTTCTTTGACTGTCTCAATGTGAACAACTTCCACTCCGGAAAGCGTAGTTACGCAGTCTTAAATATCTATGCTATAATCCAATAATGTTGATCACCTATACTATATTTAGTAGTCTACATGCCATGACCATGAGTCCGAGTACCTGTAGCCAGGCGCTGAGTAGTCTCGCGCAGCCAGACTCTTACACCTCGGGAGGGGGAGGGAGAGAGTCTGGTAAAGTTCTATACATCGAGTTGTCCCAGCGCCTGGTATGAGGCGCGACCAATCAGACTGCATCTTTATGGCATTACATAGTTTGCGGTGGCGTATCCGACTGTGAACGGACGAGATACTATTGCGTACACATGTTTATTCTCCGTTCACAATCGGATATGCCACCGCAAACTAAAGATGCAATCTGATTGGTCGTGCCTTGTACGAGGCGCTGGGACAACTCAATGTATAGCACTTTATCAGACTCTCTCCCTCCCCCTCTCGAGGTGTAAGAGTCTGGCTGCGCGAGACTAGGCCCCGAGGAGATGAGCATCCATGCAGTCATCTTCATGCTCAGGAAAGTGGAGTCTACCAGTGATGTTAATCGTGGACCTGAGCCTTGCCAGAGTGGTACAGCACTCACTTTTTCAGTTTTTACACTCAAGTTGTCTCTCAGATTGATGGTGCAGTGCTGGCGTATGCGCATGCGCATGACGACCATTACCTTACGCATTCAAAATAATATTTAACTCTCTCCTCACTGAAATGATCACTCCACAAACACATAATATACTAGAGCTCTGACCCCGCGCGCACATTGCACAATCTATGGCTTTATGGGGCTATATTAGTGTCATAATTATGGAGGGTATAGTCATTTTGTGGGAGGGGTATCCATCTTATTTGGGGGTGGTCATTTAGAGGTAGAAATTTCTTCTTGCTGGGGTGTATATTTCCTTGCGGGTATAGTAATTTATATGGGGGATTGTACACAGTACATTTTGGTGGGGTAGCTGTCTTCAGTAGGGGTATACTTTTCATATTGGTATCATAATATTATTAGTGAAAGATGTATAACATAGTTAGTACTATTGTTTTGGGAGGGGTGTTCATTTTATTTGGGGGGGGGGGGTGTCTTTTATTGCTGGAGGGGTGGGCCATTTATTGGGGTACCAGGTGTAAGTGCCAGCCACGCCTCCACATACACAGAGAGCAAAGGTCACGTGATCAGTTACTGTCCTGTAACAAGGTCAAAGGTCAATGACACTGTGCTTTAAATGGAAACCTTTCTTTTATCGCTGTGCATCCAACGCTAATGTATTTGATGGTTATGAAGGTCTTATTATTGAAGAAAGCTTGTAAATGTTCACATCTTGGATCGTGGAAGATTTGAGAGCCATCTGATCAAATTATGCTATGGCGCCAGTTGCTATCATGCAGACTTGCTGAGAAAATCAGATGGTTAGGAACGTACTGTTATACAGTATATGGGCTTAACATGCATGGTGATTTTAAGGGATTCTGGACTAGCTGGATATGTTGTAGTTTTGGATAATAAGATGACTCTCAGCTTTGACCTAGACTTAAAAGCAAATCAGGCCACCAATGATCTGATATATTATTACATGTACCTATATGTACCTTCAGCAATTGTACTTCAGGCATTCGAAAGCACCTCTGATTGTGCATGCAATGATATACATTTAGGCCTCTTATTATAGACCTTTGGTGATGCTATTAACCATAGATTATATATATAATCTATGTATTAACTCACCTTTATAGAATTTTAATGATCTCACGGACCATCAGATGGCTCTTAAATCTTCAATGATCAATAATGAGAATATTACCAGTTATCTGAAGTTCATAGACCTTCACAACTGTCGATATTGGATGGATAGCCTCAAAAAGGTTTTCCATTTAAAGTACTGTATCATTGACCTTTGACCGTTATATGGAAGCAACTGATCATGTGACCTTTGTTCTCCGTGTGGGGGCCCGTGCCAATAAAAAAACTACCCCCCAAGAAATGGCCCACCCCTCCAATAATAAGACTATACCCCCATATGAAATGGATATACCCCTCCCAAAAGCATGGTACCCCCCAAATGAAATGAACACTAATGAAAGATCCCATCTCCACCACCCCCCCCCCCCCCCCAAAGAAATAGTGGATACCCCCCAGAAGAAAAAAAAAACTATCCCCAAATAGAATGGATACCCTTCCCAAAACAATACTATACATTGTTCATAATTATGACCGCCATAAATGGAGTTGCTTTTGTGTGCATGGCTACAATAATTTTATGAACCGTTCAGAAAATTAGTAGAAATGTTGCTGTACGTAGCTACCGGAGGTCCTGGTGACAAAAAGCACTCTCTCTGCACCAGATCTAGACTACTTAGGAGATATGACTCTGATACTTCCAATATTTGTTGCAATAGTACAGCCATCTTACATTATGATTTGGCTCCATAGGGCTGCAGATTTCAGCTCTGTCAGCAGATGCGGATAGATTTCACGAGCATTATTAATTTCGACAATCTTTACCAGTCATATTCTTGGCTAGTTGGTTGTGCGCATGAGCAGAAAACACAATGGGCATGCATTATGCATTGAGTAGGCACTGTCGATAGGCGTGGTTACATTAGCTAACAAAAAGGCACTATTTGTGACGCCCATGGACTGTGTCCATCGATTTGATGCACAATGAAGCCAGTTTTTCGCCAAATTAGATTGATTCGTTGTGTTTAATTATGAGATGCCTACATCTCGAGATATGGGGATTTTTGTGCTCACGACGACAATGACAACGACATGACCAATTATTTTACCCCTTGCGCATGCGCGTGGGGTAATAATAATATATACATATAAAACCGCTTCCTGTCTCTCATGTAATCGGGGCTCGCTTAAGGTATTTGAAGATGCTCGAGGCTATTGCGTCAACAAGACGTACCCATGGGACACTGTCATTGGACAGATCTTAAATTGAGAAATAGGGACCTGAGGGGTCCACAACAAATTGAGAAACCTCATACACGTTGCTTAGAAATCAACGGAAATTAGCAGAATCCACAGAAATTAATCAAGAAATCACTAGAAATCACCCAGTGAAATCGCTTGCGGTTGCGCAACTGCCCACCTTTATTATCTATGCTGATTGTGTCCAATGAATGGTTTCACCAAGATTGATGGTGTATTGCAAGTTGCAACGTTAGGCTGTTTGGTGCTTTCAGTTAGCTCTAGCTAATTTTGGCATTGTCATGCATGTTTATTATTGTCCTTCAAGAGCCTGTAGCTACACAAAAATTTTATATCTTCTGTGCATTTAGCTAAATAACTAATTTGTCATGCACTATAACACTATCCGGTGTTTTCATACTAAACTTTTATTTATCCCAGAAATCAGTAATTAGAAATCCAAATAGTAAGAAATCATAGAAATCAAAGCAGATATCGAACACTAAGGAAGGAAATCTGGTCTGAAATTGGATATCTTGCAGGGGCATAGCTAGGATTTAAGGAATGTGGGGGCAAGATTGCGCGCAAAGCACGCGAAAATTTTTGGACCGGAAGCCACACCCACTAATTAAATCACGCACTCTGGCATATTCCCGTTTTGGTGCCCTTTGAATTCGTTAATGCTTGATATTCGAGATCAGACACTGCTCGATCGAAGCATAGCTCGAGAGTTTGTTTACAGATAGCTTTATTGTCAGCCTTTCTGTGACAATTTTTGACTCTGAGACTACTGTAACAACTTGGTGCTGGTATTTATACGATGATCTAAATATTACATGACTCTGGGAAAAAACGGGGGGGGGGGGGGGGGGCAAATGCCCCCTGTGCTCCCCCCTGGCTACGCCCCTGTCTTGTCTGAAATCGGAAATCAACCATCACTAGAAATCATAGCTGAAATCAGGAAATCCATGTATGATTTTGAAATCTTGTACGCCAAAACGACCGGGAATGCAAGCATAGATTATTCGCAAGTGATATCACTGTTGATGGCATCGCCCTGGACCAGTAGGACATGGAAGCGGCCAATTGTCAGCTCACTTGAAACTACTGTAACAACTTGGTGCTGGTATTTATACGATGATCTAAATATTACATGACTGATCCGCTATACAAACCATTGTACAATGCTATGAACAAAAACCGTGGTTTGTAATAGAATTAAGTAGACTTGACTCAACGGGTACTAGCATCAGGCTTTTAGCCACGCCCACAAATTATTATCCACATCTACTTAATATTTCGCGGGCTAAAACTTTATGGTCTATATCTGATCCGCTAAAATTTTCAGCCTCAAAATTTTAGGCCGTACAGTATTTCGTGTGACAGTCGTACTATACAAACCATTGTACAATGTGCTGCAGTACCATTTATATTATGTTATGGCTCGCTCAGTTTCATCTGAAAGGTAACTATAGTAGCTATAGGCATGCCCAGTACAGCTTCCCCATAGCACAGGACTTATGGCCCCACCCATTTCTCAGCAGGATGGAAAATGACGTTGTGCAATTGAGAGGTAGATGGTAGTTTATGAAGTGATTAACCCAGGGACTTCTTTGAATGTGTTGTAACACACAGTATTGATTCGTATCAACTTCAGCCCATGCATCCTACTTTATCAGGCTTAATGCAACACCATGAGCTCTCTTTCACAAGGCTTAAGCTTGGGTATGAGAATTGTGGAAATACAAGAAATTTTCAGGTAAACTCACTTAAGGCGTCGTCTGTCATGATCGTTACTTTACCAGATTCAGAACCTGTGACATTATAGTGAAGATAGTAATTGTAATATTATTATTACCGTACTTAATCTAATACTACGCATGGAAAAAAAAATAATTTCAATTTTGAAAAACGTGCATTTTTCTGGTAAATGTCGTCAATCGCTCCATATATAAACGTTATGAGAATTTGTAAAAAGCTAATTTATTGCGTTAAATTGGATCATGCGTTGTATTCGATTACCTACGGTATGAAGTCATAATATACCTGCTGGTGTTAAACGGAGGTGATATTTGTCTAAATTTGGCACCCCAAAAACCTGGAGCTCTAGTTTAGAGTCAAACTCTGTCAGAAATGTTGTATCTCCACTCCCGCGTGGAAAAAGTCTTAGTACCAGTCTTGGTGGATACACTGCTGTTTCATTATCTCTCATGTTCTCAAGATACTCTCCAGCTTTATCTACATCTTTTTTTAAAATCTGCTTTTAATGCAGAACAACGTACAGAATAAAGGTAACAAAATTATGTAAAGTTGCAATAGCTAACCTCGAGTCCTGTGTCGGATACTACTTGGAGTCCTTTTTGCTGATCACTGAGATTAAGTGTTGAAAGTTCAATTTTACTCATCACTGATGTAACCACCATGGACACAGTATGAAACTTATTGAAGGGAAATCTTTCTTTTAAATATCTTTCTAAATTCTGTAGAGTGTATAAACAAATCTACAAAAATCTTTGCAGAATATTGGGAACTGCATACCATTCGATAAGCTTCATGATGCAGCATAACACTGAAGACAATGTAAGCATGAGGAGGAGTAAAGCTCCATGGCATATACAGACTGACGAGATAGCACTTCTGTTGGTCTATAATATACTATAAAAATTATCTACAGATTTAAATGGTTAATTATACATACCTTGTTTTCTTTTTCGGGCCAAAGCTCCAAAGCAACTTAAATATCCATTAATGTCTACCTTTCCTCGACTGTAATCTGAAGAAAAACTTGGTTGTGCATAAGGAGATAATTTCCACGTAGAGCTGTTTGATACATCAGGTTGTAATTTTGGTAAACTAGTACTAACGAATATGAAATCTTCAATGTCTGATGATTTTTGAATGCACGCAAAATGCCTGATTATAAGTGTAAGTTCAGATCGAAAGGGATAATGGAGGATCATTAGAAATACTGGGCTTACAAACTCAAGATCATCTGGTAGTTCAAATAGTCCACTGCTACATGCTTGAAGGATGACAGTTACAGTATCGCTTGGATCAACTGCATTTTGTGGAATTATGAGAAAAATACCCTCTCCCTCAAGATTTGTACCTGTCCAGTTCACAACCTGCTCTGCTTTATGTTGTGACAAACTTACACCACTTTTCATGATCTCTGATAAAACCTCACTATCAAGGGATGGGGAAGTAGTGAGTGAAGCAATACTATGTTTTATACCAAGTGGTAGATGCAATGTCTGACCCAAAGAATCCACCAACCATTTCAGCACTATCTTCATATGTTGATTGTCTGCTTGAAGCTTTAGATATTCTTCATTAAGTGTTTGAAATTGTAAGGAAGTATGCATTGCTACATTTTGGCAAACATGTGATCCCATGTCTTTACGTTGTAACTGTTCCTTGCATCCAAAAAGTTTAAACTCACAATTAATTACGCTTTTAGGGCAAATATGAACTATATGATTCTCCATTGCTTTTCGTTGCAAACAAGATCCACATCCATTAGGACATTGTAATGGATGACAACCACATACTGGCCAGTGATTCCTTGTGACATCATCATATTCAGATATGAAATTTTTACAGAAATTGCACATAAAACGTCTTTTCTCACACTCCAAAATATGCCTTTTGCGCTCAATCAGCCCTCCAGTCCATTTACAACATTTGCCTTTATATTTGCAAAAAAATCGAAGTTTGTGCAAAGATTGCTCTAGACCCTTATTATCAAAGCCTTCAAACTTCTCCTGCTTACAACATGGGCATGCACAATTTTCTTCCTGGATCCTTTTGATACAGTTAGAACATATGTTCTTTCCACAACATTGAACTTGAAAGGGCCTTTTTAAGATCTGCAAACACACGGGGCACTCAATTTGAAAAGCAGATGGGATTTTATCAACGAGATCAGTTGCGAACACAGAGTCTTCAGCATCTGAATATGATAGTTGCTTATCATTTTTATTGTCCTCAGCTAATTCCAAACAAACTTGGAGTTCCTTAATCACACTTGACTTGATATGTGTTAGTGAGTTTGGTATCTTACTAGGGCTTGTCAAAAGCTGAATCAACTTAAGTACACCATAATTAACTCCTGTAATGTCATAAAGACCTTCCTGAAATTGTATCAGAGTCTGCATCATCAGGAAAATTAATTATTATAATCAGCAGATATCACTAGGTATAAGAACATACCTTACTTCTGTCAGTTTGTGTACTAAAGCATGTAACAAGTTCGCATAAAATGATACCAAGAGCATATGTGTCAGCTTGCTGACCATCCCTTATATGAGGGCTTGTATACATGCAGGAAGATGGGTCCTTAAGATTACCTAGAGAAAGGAACAGAAAATATGATGGATGAGGGATGAACTAAAATGTAAGGACATCCAGGATCATCCAGGGATGTCTACAAGTAATCCTCTAGATACATAACTGAAATGTAAGAACAGCTCCTTGACTCTTAGCAGCTCCATAGTGACCATAATATTATGACGTCATACCATTTGAATGTATGTACTAGCTGTGTAGCTGGCAGCGCTTTTGTACGGTGATAGCAACAGTGATGATTCTACCTAGCTTCTTGACTCTTGGTTCCTACAGTGACAATCAATCATCTGCAGCATTTCCTTGACTAAAATTCAGGCCTTTGTTGCCCATTTTGTTTCTAAGGTAAGCAAACAAAAATTGGCTTGTATGGCCTGACGGGATTTAGCTGTAAACGGGGAGCTGAAATAGGCAGCATCAGGCTTACTGTGCTTTGTGTAGTACGTGGTAGAGATCCAGATTGTATTTACAGGCTAGCTACGGTTGCTATGTATGGCGTACGTGTGTTGCAGCGGCAGTATAGCTAGCTGCAGTGTGAGTTCTCTTACAAACTAGCAATCAAATTGCCAGTCAATATAGCCAAAGTTATCCATAACACCCATCTAATGTACTCATACATACATAGATCTATGGTAAAGCTCATGGTGCGATGTCTGGATGGGTTACATACTGTAACTGGCTTGTGGTTGTGTACATGTACTTGGATGTTGGTGCTTCAACTAGGCTGCTAGACTGCAGTTTTGTCTTCATTTTTGTATCCGTGGATACAACCAAGGTTGGCCTCATGCTTTAAGCTATGAAATTTGCAGGTGTCTATGAGATCATTACCTAGTGCGCATGCGCAAGGGGTAAAGCAATCGATCATGTCGTTGTCGTTAGCACAAAAATCGCCATATCTCGAGTTGTAGGCATCCGAGGGACTCATAAGCATAGCTAATCAATTGAATTCGACGAAAAACTGGCTTGAGTATATGCGTCAAATCAAGGCATACGGTCCACAATCGTCAGAAATGTGTTGGCCACCATAGCCACGCCTATCCACAGTGCTTACTTAATGAATAACACATGCCATTATACTTTGTGCTCATGCGCATAACTAAGTGCCAAGTATAGTATGACTGGTAAAGATCGTAAAAATTTTCTCATGACATCCATAGTACAACTATACTATCCGCATTCGCTGACGGGGCTGAAATCTGAAGCCTTATGGAATCAAATCATAATTATTGTATTACAACAAAATATAGGTAGTATCAGTTCATATCTTCCTAGTCTAGGTCTGGTGCACTGAGAGTGCTTTTACACTGGGACCCAGTTAGCTACTACAACACTACAAGCAAACAGCCTTTCCACTATTGTCTGCATGAAGTTCACAAAATAAAGCCATGCACACAAAAGTTAATCTACAGATTGCGTAATGTGCATGCAGGGTATGTGCTCTACAATTTAGTTTTACAGGTGTCTATGAGAAATTCCTGACCAATCAGATCACAGCATTTTTACAACTATGATCTAAACATACTTAATCCAAAGTGTCCAATTTTGATGATCTTTCCTTCCAAGTATATATTTGACGGATTAAGATTTCCATGAGCAATACAAATGTCATTGTGTAGAAAACATATAGCATCCAGTATCTATAGATTTAAAATGTAACAATTGGAGTCAGTTGATAATACCATGCATACTTATACGTATATACCTGTTCAAAGAATGTGATTACAACATCCATTGGTCTATCGGGTACACTTCTATAAAGCCAATCTGACAATGTGTCCTTGCTAATAGAGTCAGTGAGTGCCATAGCAAATAATGGAAGTTCATTTTCTTCAGGTGAACCTGTACACCAAATGTTCTGCATTAACTGTGACCAATTCTTCTTGTGTTGCCAATTGCTTGGCGCTCTCTCTATCCAAAAACTGTAGTAGCACATAATGTTTTGGTGTTTCTTAAGGTTGTTTAAAGATTGGAATCGGTGCAAAATTTTTTGTTCTTCAAAACTAAATGAAGACACAAAATGAATAATTATGTCTAAAGTATAAATACACATACACTTTTGGAAGTTTCTCGACTTGGAGTGAATACACTGCATCATCCCTCTTTGCCTTTACACAGAGTGTGAAATTGAAGCTTTCTTTTCTCATATAACCTAAAATGTCATAGTCACACTCTAGCCTAGAAGTAACAGAAATACTAGACATTAAATCCACCATACAAACATGAAAAAAAAAAAACATACTTGCTCCCATAGGTATTATCTGCTACCATTTCTATTTCATTGGGTTCATGCAGATCAGGCCACTGTTCTTCAATGGAAACTGTATAAGGAAAATTTTAATATCAGAAATTGAAGATGGGCATTATAGTGGCAGATATTTAGGGGCAGGGATTATGCCCCTTTCTTCAGCTTAAAAGTTTCAGCATAACTGATTGATAGTCCAATACAAAACTGAGCACAGTTTAAAATTTGTACGATTGATAGCCATGCCTATTAGCTGTAGTCCCATGTCTGCCTAGCATATGAATGTACTAGCATATGACTGCACGTAAAGTTTGTCAACAGGCTCATGCATGCTGCTGTAACTCTCAGATTTGTGCAGATCAGAATACAGATGCAGTGCGTGGGGTATGTGCTACTAGTTAGTGGAGCAACAAGTTGTGCATAACTAGTGTATCACAAATTTAAATATTCATCATCATTAAAGGGATCTTCTTCACTAAAATTAATGGCTCTTCCTTTCATCAACATCACTGCTGGACACGTTCCAAGGGATATATCAAGAGTCTGCTTGCACTTCTTGGAGAGGCGTAATATATTATGTCACAGGCAGACTAACCGACAAGTACCAATGTTCTAAGCTAATGAAAGAGGTATTAGCACTTTTAGCGCACTTGTAGTGCTCTATATTAGCCTCTAGTTCTTCTTGCATTTGTCATTGTGAGTGTACAGATACAGCCAATGTGTCCGCTGTAAGGATGGGCAGCAATATTACTGGGGCTAAGCCAAGTGTCTGCTTTACAGAATAGCAAGGTATCCACATTTCAGGCGTTAATACATAGCTAGTATAAGCAATACAATCTGTGCCGCATGTGAGCGATCACATTACCAAGGTTCAGGGCCAGACTAAAGTGGTTCCACTGTGGATATGATATCAGCCCCCAAGCATAATCGTCACAAACAATGGTAAGCTTGTAGCTTTGACTGTAAACTATAGAGTTATGATTGAAACTTCAAAAGTGAATTGCTGAAAATTCAGCATAAAAATGTACATCTATGGATATCAAGGGTAAAATTTTTCTGCATACTTCACACGCAGAATTCCCCCCCCCCCCCAACAAAATATTCTGTATAAAAACATGAAGACAATACCTGCAGTGTGAGGCTGTGTCCTACTCTGTTGGCCTTCAGAAATTCCTTGGTCTGTTTGATGTGGCTTAGCATATGCTGGTGGTTCTACTACCAGAGATTTGCGATCAGTTGGTGGCTTCTTTTGACTTAACATTTGTTCATTGGCTTTGATCATTGAATTAAGACGCCTGAGGATTGCTTCCTTATCTCCATCTTTCAAATTTAGAGAGTTGTGAAATTTAAAGGTCTCGTAATTCAGGCAGAATTTGAAGTATGTGCTCCAGCACTTAGCTTTGATGCCATATTTTTCAATCATGTGCTTCTCTATCTTTAGTAGTAAGAATGGATTACCAACACTAACTATCAGAGCTTGAGCTCGAGTAATTGCTGAGTTAAATACAAATGGATTGCACAAACTCTCTATTGGATTTCTGGTGGATCCATCAGGGAAAGTTGTTTCCCAAGTACTTAAGAAGAGTATCTGAAATTCTCTTCCTAAAATCAAAAAGAAATAGCTAACTGCATTCTATAAATACAAACAGACTCTAACCTTGTATGTCATAGGTAGGAAAGCGGCGAACATATCTCACTCTGCGAAATCTTTCATTAGCCAAGTCTCGGATGACAGCAAGCTACAAAAGAATAAAGCACTAGTGATCAATACAATGCTACTTCAATGTTATTATTACCCTGTGCGCATGCGTAAGGGGGTAAAGTAATCGGTTGTGTCATTGTTGTTATCGTGAGCACAAAAATCGCCATATCTCAAGACCTAGGCACCTGAGCAACTCATTAGCACAACGAATCAGTCGAATTTGGCGAAAAACTGGCTTCAGTATGCTTCGAATCAAGGGACACGATCCACGAACATCACAAATAGTGCCTTTTTGTTAGCCATCATAGCCACGCCTATGGACAGTGCCTACTCTTAATGTATGATACATAGCTTTCTGCTCATGCGCACAAGTAGTATATGAACTGGTAAGGATTGTCGACATGTTTTGCTCATGACTATACTCTGAGTCTCTGCTATCCCCTATGGAACTGAATCTGACCTGTAAGATAATACAACAAAATATACAATGTCATAATTATAATTATATGTAGCTAACAGCAGTTCATAACCAAGCCATTTCTACTAGCTAGCTAATTCTACAAATTATAACCATGCACACAAAAGTAGATCTATAGATCGCACAATGTGCGCACAGGGTATGTGATCTATAGAGCTCTAGTTACACAAGAATCAGTGTTGGATTATACTGAGTGACATACGCTCTTTACCACATAATAATGACACCTTCATGCTTGCAATATTTTTGTTAAGTGGATAATGGAAATGAAAATGGATTGGAAATCGGAAACGAAAGTAAAACCAGAAATTAAAGATCATATACAGTATTGCATGAAAATATCACTGATGCAAAAACAGTTAAGTCAAAACTAGCTATATTACATTACAAACTTGTCAAGCATTAAGTATAGCAAGACCAAAACACATACAAAATTTATCCTGTCAACTAATGCTTCCTGCTAGTGATGGACAAAGAATTACTAACATTTACAGTGCTCTCCATAATGTTTTACTTATAATAGTGCTCAAAATCTAAGCAAGATACTAAGAAATATCCATGCAGACAAATTCAGAACTCACAGCATTTGTAAGTGCCTATATATCAGTAAGTCTGCCAGTGGTTGTGTGGCTTGGGTAGTGCTAATCACCACTAAACAGGGTTACTCTACAAACTGTGACCACACTGCCACACCAACAGCCCACCCAGTACTACATTGCCTGTGTAAGCTGCCACCACTAGCTTACTACAGTTTGTACTGCCACTATGTCTGGACAAAATTATTTTTGAACTGCCAAAAATAAATTTAATATTTAAGTGGAAATTATCCGATTATCGAACATTAATTCGAGCCCTGTTATGCTTACAGCACGCACAGATGCCTAGAATGTGAGATCTGGCGATTTTCGTGCCGATGACGACGATGACGACAGACATATAAGCGGATTGCTTTACCATGAATGGCTAAATCATTATTCTATGAGGATGGATACTGCAGCACCAGTGTCACTAACCGTGACTGCCCTAGTACATATGAAGTATGGCCGTGCCGGATTTTAATCAGAAAATAAAATTTAATTATATCAATCTGTCAAACATAATAATCAATAGTCAATACTTGCAACAGCCTTATCGTAAAGTCTGGTTAATAAGCACATGCACTTATCACTCTCAGTGGTAAGGAAATATGCGCCTATTAGACGATGTATGCTTAATAGAGAGTGAGGTTTTGCCCCCGCCCACTGCCAGCACGTTTGAGTGCTCAATCACAAAGCTAGCAAGTTATGAACACAGTGATTCTTGGACTAAGCTCTGTAATAGTTCATGGAAGTATGATCGGGAGCCATCGCTGGAAGAAAACCGTGGAAAATAGCTGATTTCTTCGGCGAGACTCGCTTCGGTCAAGGTCAAGAGTCCAAACCCGTCTCAGTGGAATATTGCAGTGTTGAGTATAGCCGACCTTGTGCAGCTGGCTATCTGAAAATAGGTTGGCACTAAATTTTTAGTTCTAGCCATGGAACACTCTTGATCGAACGATGACTATTACTATCGTCTTTATTGGGTGCATGCGCTTATTAGACAATACTTAATAACAGGAAGGAAGCATGCGCTTAATAAGCATGTGCGCTTATTAACCAGACTTTACAGTATATTATATCCTAGTTGAAAACAGACATATTACCAAGGACAAGGGTAATGTGTATAATTATTTGGTTATATCATTATTGTCACCACGAGCACATATCTCAAGATCTATCAAATTTGCCTTCAGTATAATCATTTGGCATGCTCCACAAATGTCCCAAAATTAATAATCAGTTTTTCGGTACCGCAGGCCATGTGCTCATGTGCAAAACTAGCCTTGTGTGTAGCCTTACATTTTCTCGTTTTCTAGCCATCTGCTCGAGCTGTAAGTGAGTTGGTGAGCAACATTTTTTAGGGTTAACACGCAGCCCACATTGACTATCTTTACTGCCAATAATTGTGCGCATGTGCTTTGAGCTAGGCTAGGGCTAGGGAGCACATGGATGATGTATCGTTACACAGATACAAGCATACAAACACACGGCAGTTTTCTCATGAGTTATAGCTTTGGGCTTATCCCAATGATCATTTGCCAGATAGTTAGAAGGGCTGATTTTTTAAAAAACACACTATTAATGGTAATGAGATAATATTGCCATACCTTAATACATTAACAAACAATACAAATATCAATACTTACAATTAATTTGCCCGTTTGACTGCTAAAAATGGCTATTATCGTTTCAAGATAACAATAATAATTACTTTTGGTCAAAATAGGCCTGAATACAATTTTTTTCCTGGGGGCCTAGATAGTGGTACTTTAACACATTTTTCTTCCCCCTCCCAACGAAAAATCCTCCTGGATCTTAGCAGGAAATTGAGTCCAAAATGGGGGGGAGGGGAGCCAATATTCTGTAGTATGCCCCCTGGTGCGGTATATACAGAATCCAATTTTTTTGCTATTCTATAACATTATCTTGTGTACTATGTACTATGTGTATATTCATACTGCTCTGCGATGTGTTGGACCTTTGGAATGCATTGCCTAACCACCTGATAGACCTACCTCTATCTTTACATCTATCAAATTATAATTATGTGTCTGAAATTCTTTAAGGAGCCACTTCCAAACCAACTTTGAACCAAATATTCATTTATATCACTTAAAATGTCCTTGTACTCAACTTAAATCTAATTTGTTGACTAATACTATACACAACTGTCATCTCATCACCCAATTTCCTGACTGCTTTAAAGCTATTAATAACCACAGAGTTGTAGGCATGGCACAGACACTCCTATACATGCAGTACATTACAAATACCCAAATATCTCAAAAAAGGTACCTTTATGAAATTTCTAAGTGTGAAAATCCGAACTCAAGCAAATTATCTATCTATTGAGACCAAGGTCATTTATCAAAACAATATTATTGTACACACCAGAACCAGATGTTCAAAAATAGCCATTTGTCAATCTGTATTTCATTTCCAGGGCTAACTCAAGACTTTATTGACCTCTCATCTTAGCTTGAATATAAACAAGGGCTTATAGACCCCAATAATATAAATCCACTCTATTCTGTAGCACAGATCCATGGCACGCTAGTTTGGCGTTATCTCAACAGTTACGTAATGGGTGTGTACAGTGTATTAACGATTGGGTGTGTCTAACACACCATTTTGTCATATAATGCGCATGCTCAGAATGGGTTACATCTATCAAATTATGTATTCAAAATTCTTTATGGAGCCTCAAGCCACAAGCCAGGCTCTCCTGTGTGAGCTAGCTATAGCTAGCTAGGCCAGTGCGAGCGCGAGCGATGTTTTGCAAACCAGGAAGCAAAAGGCTATCATGTAAAACAGTATAGTGCTGCGCTGGGATATAGAGACCATTTGAGTAATGGCAACATACAGTTGAAGGTTCTTTGGGCACAGTCAGCATGATGAGAGGGTGAATACAGCACTAGGCGGAATGCTGTATTCGCTCTCTCGACATACCCCGAGTAAAATATTTCCCATAGTGCACTCATACCAGCACGCTAACTAGTATGTGTGGAAGCTAGTTAAGTATGCAAAACATACCTGTCTTCTACTTTGACTCATAATAGAGATTTTGTTGACATCATATTCACCCCACTCATTTAGCCAATTACGACGGTTAGTTGTTATCATCAGATTTTCTAAAATTACTACAGCTTCTTGGACGTTTGTGGTCTCTGTTACTTCCTGCATTCTTTCATCAATATCTGAACATACAAACCTAAAGCATACAGAATCACTGGAGTATGGTTGTCTCCACGACCGCATATCATTGACATCCGGAACTTTTAATGATAGTGTGTAGAATAATGAACCAGCAAGCTCGAGAATGTGAGGATGACAACGAAAGTTAGTGACCATATATAGTCACCAGGGGAACAGTTCGTCCTTTGTTAATTTTTTCTAAATATAACCGTTCCAATAATGATATAGCTAGACCATTATTTGCAGCAACATCTCCTAGAACCTCAATGGATGGACCAACCTGTAAAAATGACAGTGATAATGATTTTATACTTACACAGAACCTTGAACGTAACAAATATCTATTTCAATTTGCTAGCCTCTTTCTGGGGCTTACCCCAGGCGTACATGTACATTAATTTGTATTGTTCAAGCACAACATTCACTGCCAAGGGCCCCTCTAACGTATGTGCATCCTTTCACTGGCAAATTTTATTCTAAATACTACAGGGTACTCCAAGTTGATAGTTCTCCGAGCAAGGACATGGCATATACTTCAGTTACACGATACTACATCAAGTATGGTGTATGACTGATTTTACAAACTACAGTAATGAACCCACTGTCAGAGATCCTCTTTCACAAGTTGACTGCGGTATAATAACAGTTACACTCACCTGAAGAGGGTCACCAGCAATTATAATCTGTGTCTCATTATTTGCCATACAAAATGGCGCAACTGCCTCAGGCTCTCTCATCTGTGCACCTTCATCAATCATGATGTGAGTAAAAAACTTGTTGTTCAAATATTTTGCTAAATGTGGGGCGGTTAAACAAGTGGTAATAATCAGGCAGCTTAAGTCAGAGCACTTTTCTTTATCATACTGGGGAATATGGTCAGTAATATTATCACTGAGCACATAGTATCTTTCTAAATCTTTGCTGCGATAGCCATAATTACGAACGATGAGAACTTTATGGTTCTCTACAGGAGGTAATTGCTCCTTCAAATTAAGAAAAGTTTCCAAAAAATTGTCAGTTGAAACTCGTTGATGAGTGCACACTAAAATTCTAGATCGCTTTGAAGGACATGTCAAAAGAAAATGGGAAGCTAGTGCAAGAATTCTAGTCTTCCCAGTACCAAAAGGGCCAATAATTAGAACAGGCTTGTGTACAGATGATGTCAAAGTAATTGTCTTCAATGCTTCAGATTGATCTTTAGAGCACAGATTAATGTAAGGACTCAGTCTGGTGATTTGTTGATGATGATGGCTAACCAGATGTTCCAATACTAAGGGAGTGTCATGCAACATCAGTCGTTGAATAGTATCACTTGATAAATTTTTAATTGAGTCTTGAAGATTATTGAAGTATGAATGCTTGAGTTCAAATTTAACATATAAATGTTGCTTCAAGTTTAGTCCACTTTTTTCTAAATTAGAAAACTCTTTTTGAGGAAATCCAATATAAAGTTTGTTTTCTGTGTGATTATGATTTTCTTGCAAAATACTAGCACTGCATACCTCTCGAGCATGGCATATAAACTTTACCCCTTTCCAATTCTGAGCTGCATGACTCACATACGTAATCTGATCACCATTCATGATTAAATAAGCATAAACGTAATTCGATTTTGGCAGGAATTTCTTTGAAAACTGCTGTAAATTTCTTATTTCTTCCAATGATAAGCTGACCAGTTGGTAGTTCCCATCACACCTGAGAGTACCAAATTAAATGCATTAAACATTAAATGCAATAATTAACATTTTCTTCTAGTAGCTATCATGATCTTTATTGTGTTCGAGGCCTTAGCTTGTCCACCTCCACCTCGCCTAGTACATCAATTGCCAAATGATACACTCAAATAATTACATTTCAGGGCCGTCGAAGGCAAACCGCAACACATGCATGCAAAATAGCTGGTGCTGATTCAGCATGTTTATTGATCTAGGTATGAGCACAAGCCAGTCCTAAGATAGACAATAAGCCGCACCAGTTGCTCATGAATGGTGCGATTTTGGGCGTGGTTTAATAATTTGTGGGTGTTCTTTCAAAATTTTGCGTGCGTGTTTTGCACACGCTTAATTGTCACAAATTTGTAAAACCTTTCCTACGGCCCTGCATTTCTCTATTGTAGAGGCTATGGAGCAGATGGGCTTTGCAATGATTAATGTAAAAGCATACGTACGGAGGGATGACATAATTTTCATATATCATTAGTCACATGCTCCAGATCTAGACCCCACCCATGAGACATTGCATGCACAGTGACCAGTGGCGGATTTAGGGGGGGTTTCGGAGGTTTCGACAGAACCCCCCTTTGGGCTGCACCTAGTTGTAAGAAGTACTGATGATAGGCTAAATGGAACCCCCCTCTCTGGCTACAGAATTAAGAAAACTGCTGCTATGGCTCACCTTAGCATGCTTTAGCAGAAAATTCCATCGATTGGACTGGTAGACGCTGGTATATAATTGTTCTGAAAACGATTGGAAATGGGCGTGGAAAGTGACATGGCTTCCAAAATTTCGCGCGCGCTTTGCGCGCAAGAATATAACAGGACCCCCTAGATCCACCACTGGTGACTAAGAATTCTGCACTTCATTGTTACATTGTACAACATTTCTACCATCTAGGACTGTATAATGCATTCAAGCTTATTACCTTTCACGTAAAATTTCAGCATGTGTCACTTGCTCACATTCAAGCAGTTTAAAAAACTTTTCTTTATAGTTGTTTACAGATAACACTTGATGAATTACATCCAAGGGTTGATCACCTGCAAGTGAACGGACTGTTGAAGGCATATACACCTGTTCACTAGTGCTCAGTAATCTTTCCACTTCACTATGGAATAATATATGTGGTTGCCTTTGAATACTATTTTCCTGCATTGTATTATTAAAAGAAATTTATTAAGAGTTACACCACAATTATCTTTTACAATTCAAACCTCATGTTCGATGATCATCAAAGAATCATTGTGGTTATCAGCAGCCCTTGGCAACAAACTAACAAGTGGTGTCTTTAAGAATTTTTCACTAACTTCTGTGCTACTTTCAAAAATTTCTGAGCTTGAGGAAGATTCATAAGGCACATCAACCTATTAGCATAATATATATATTATTTACTTAAATGACAATAATATACATTTTATAAACTTACTCTCTTTGAAAGCTGTTCTGAGACTTCTAATATCTGTTCTTTAACACCTGGTATTAGAAGGGTGTATCCACTCAACTTCAGTTTTTCACGAATAGCAGAGGTCAAAGGAAACATGTGACTGAGAGACATGGGAATTGAAAAGACCAGAATTACACTGCCTTTGTCTATTTGCTTTAGTTGAACTGTTGATGCCCTCAGACCAAGAAGTGAAGCTAATTTTCTTTGAGCAGCTTTAACATCATTAAGGGTTTGGAATAAATCGTCAGTACCTAATATAACAAAACACTTGCGACATTTTTTCTCTATCTACCACTAGGATCAAAAACACTTGGAGATACTTCGAATACCTTACGCTGACAAAACACTTTGAAAGTAGTACAAAATTCTTCAAGTTGTTTGTAATCATTATCATTACCCAATTGTCGTATAATGTGTCCCAGAATCTCATAGTTAAAGAAAGACATGTGCTTCCCCAAAGTAATAAAAGCATCGTCAATAGAATTTGCATTCACAAGTTCACTTCGATCTTCGGCTAATAGTGGCACTTGGTTTCGTTCCGATTTATACATTCCTAGTTCAAGTGCGACCCTTACCAACTCCTTCACAGTGGTATTTCTTTCTTTCAATGACTTAGCTGTACTAGAAAGCAAATCAGCAAATGTCTGAATTATGTTAGCAGTATCATCTGACAATTTTTGGATAAGATCCTCTTTATCATCTCTACTTAACTGATCTAAAGGAAGATAAGGGTAACACTGACAGCTTGTTTTAGGGCAACCTTTTTCAACATAAGATATTAAATCACAATTTCCACAAGGGCACTGAAACAATGTAGATTCATCCTTTATTGGCACAGATCCAGTATTGCTTGCTAATAGTACTTCTGGCCGAAAAGTATCAGAACATTCATGCACTTCAGATATATTATGTTCAAGCCTCACTGTTTCAGCCAATTGTTCATACCCTACCATTGGTGATCGAAGTGCATTCACTAGAGTTGACCAAGTAGGCTTTGGATTCTCCCTTTTTAGCCAGATTGAAAGCATTTCTTTGAAGCACTCTTCTGGGTCGTTACTCCTTATCTTGATTGCTTCAAGGTCATCGGGACTTATCCGGAGTTCAAGACCGAAATTATGCCATTTTGCACGAATTTCTCTAAGCGTCTTCAAGACAATGAGCAAATCACAAGTAGACAAATGATCTGTAAATAAGAGAATATAAATATTACTGTGCCCTCACGATAGAGGGCCCAAGGGCGGTGCACCTTACATTGGGCCAAGATTAGGGGATGGGCCGATAATCGAGGTATCAGAGTATTGCGTTTAGATGCAAAAGAGCACCGAAGTAAGTTACTCACGCTATCTTCATGATTTGAATAGTAGCAGCGGCTACTATTGATTTCAGCCTTACTCAAGCATAGTTACCAATCCACAGCAAGGGCAGCCGCAATGCTTCACCGTGTGTCGTCAACTGCAGCCATATTATGTGGGTGTGGCTACTGTGTACGATCATTCATTTATGCTGAAACGTGGCATAAAGCTAGTTTTCGGCTATTTAGCAGGTTACTTATCGATCTTACATAGACTGTTCGAAGTTCAGTCCTCGTAAAACCAGCCATTTGAGCTGTATTTTCAAGGGCAGCTACACATGGGCGCATACTCGAGTAAACACTAGACCTCAGCAGAAAATTGAGCCCAAAGTGGAGGGTGGGCCAACATTCCGTAGTGGACCCTCCTTGGCAAGGGTACGGTATGTACAATATCAATAGTGCACCAACAAGAGTATGTAACCTCCACAATATTGGCATAATTTATTGTGATAAGCACATCCACTATACTTGCTTTCCTCAATTATCATGCTCCTGGTGATGATGATCTATTTATCTGGAGTATTCTTGATAGACATTTTTGCACCCCATATAGCTAGCAATCATGGGGATGTATAATATTATATAATACATGTAATTAGCTCTACAAATCTTGTTTATACATATATCTTTTGGCACTGCCATCCCTACTTTATCCTTCAATTTTGTTTTTATGTTTCTTTAGGGTTCTCAGGATAACTTATCAATGCCATCTTACATGGTTTGCACATTCAGCTCATTAACTTCATTGTCCTGTGCACATACAGGTATTATAGTCTCATACGCCAATCCCCCCCCCCCCCCCCCCACAAACATGTACGCAACAGTCAAATTGATAACAAACTACCATCGTTAGTACTAGCATTGTCGAATTGTAGAAGCCGAGAAATGAAGCTCGACCTATTGGTGCCTATCCTAGAAAACAAAGCAATATACAAAAGAGGAGGCTACGCAGTAAGCTTACCTTTGGTATGCATGTAGCTACAGTGTGTTGACTTGCATTTGAACGTCTCCTTACAGCTTTGTTCAAAATTTGAGTATGGGGAGTCTGCTTGCATTGTATAGCTCCACAATGCAGTCTAGCTATAGTATGTGGTTTTCCCAGACAAATTTTTCTCTGCTTAAGCCTTATGCTGCGTTTCAGCACAAAATCATAACCACACTCACTAAATATGGCTACCGTCAACGGCACACGGCCCAATGGCCAGCTGCCCTCACTCTCGATCAGTAACCGTGCTTGAATAAGGCTGAAATCAATAGTAGCTGTTGCTACTATTCAAATATAAAGATCCCATAGATAATTTACCTGGGCACTCGATCTTTGGTGTCTACTGATACCTTGAATATCGGCCCACCCCCCAGTCTAGGCCAAATATAAGGTACACCACCCATGGGCCTTTTTTTTCGCGACAGTACGGTATTACTAGTTATGGTGGGTTTGTCTTGCTATCCGTTATGGATCCCCACTCCTTAAGTTGTGGAGGGCAGCATGCAATTGGAGTTGTTGGCAGCTGAGGAGCCTAAAGCCTCCGTTACGGATTTTGAGTCTCAGAACTCCATGCCTGAGAAGCCCTTGGTCTCAGTGCAGGGTAGGCTTCGGAACTGCTCCAAGTTATGAGTGCATGAAATCAAGGTACCCCAGTTTATTTTTCATGTTATTAATACTGGATATCGCTAGCCATTTTTGGCTTCTCCTCCTGTAGTATGAGCAAGGAGTCACAAATTGGCTTTTGAGTATGCAACCTTTGTTTCTGCGGCTATATTCAGGAGCTTGTTGACACTGGCTGTGCTATTAGTGTGCCTAATTGCCCTATGGTATGAAGTCCTCTTCAGGTTGTGGTTAATGCTAAAGGTAAGTTTCGTTTAGTCATCAATCTCAGATATCATGCAGTCAATACCTTTAATTCAGTAAATTTAAGTACAAGGGTCTGAATATCACTGAGGTTCTTTTTTCTAAGGGAGCTTATATGTTTGCATTTGATCTGAAATCCAGTTATCACCACGTGGATATACATGAAGCTTTGCAGTCATACCTGGGTTTCACTTGGGGTGAAGGGATCGATAAAAGTTATGTTTTTCGAGACCTCCCTTTGATTTGGCATGCTACCAAAGGATCATATCATGTATATGATCAAGTATGGCTGCACAATCTGGTAGTACCTCGTAATTCTAGGTGCAAGCTTCACTGTCCATAGCAAGGACCGTTTAAAATTGTAAAACACATATAGTCGCTGCACCTCCGGAAGTGCTAAACAAAATAGTTGCCACTCTCGAATAATAGCCACGCCACGCCTACTATTCGAGAACATCAGCACGTGGACATGCCTCGTGACTGGTTCTCGATGGCAGGTACACGATAAACAGACTAGTCTAGAACAAGTTTCTTCTACATCAGCACAGGGGCGCAGAATCTCCTAGATCATGCAGTAGTGTCAATCGACCATTTCTCTGGTAGTAATAAACGCTGCTCTCGAATAGTCGCCGCTCTCGAATAAACGCCGCACAAATTCGGGCGATGAAATAAATAGTAGACGCGGCGTCTGATCGAGCGAATACGGTATATTCCAAATTCACCAAATCACCAAATTATAAACTCACCAAAATTTCTGCTATACGATATGTCTTCACCTCCCTTGGAAAGATACCTACCTTCCCATTGAAAAAATTCTACCAGTTTTTCTTCCATAGAAATAGCTAGCTACATAGGCCACCGTAACTTCCATTCATTGTTTCCTAGCTGTCACCCGGCCGCATGTGTATTTTGTAGCCGCCTCAAAATTCATTATTCATTGCTACAGCAAACTAGCTGGTCATAACAGTTCCTTGTAAATCATAGATTAGTTGCATGACATTCATGCATAATGAATAATGAATAATAACCACCCACCCACATGCATAAGAAAGGATAGGAAACAAGCAATTTGGCTAAAGCAAGCATATTTCCGAGCGAAGCAAGGTTTCTACCCGTTTTGTATGGCTCCTTTGTGAGCTTCTAAAAGTCATTTTTGCTTGCTATAGTGAATCCAGCTCCATCGCCGGCTCCAAGGATGTTAAACAAAGTGAGCTACTTTCACAAAGAAGATGGCAGCCATAAGTCCATGGTCATCCTGGACTTCATGACCCACCAAGAAAATTTGTACGTCGACCTTGAATTGTCGCCCTTCTTGGTTAACATCAATGTTAGACTCCTTTTGATGGTAACAAGCGTCAAACATGGTTTCTATCTTTTGGAACTTTCACAGCTGCCACATTGCTATAGTATCGCCGAACTCCATTCTCCCATTGAACTCATTTTCGCGACATCTAAAATCTTCGTTTGTTCTTGGCTTGCATGAGCCTGCTCAGTCCTTTACTTTCACAAGCTATAGCAAAAGTTGATCGGTATGCACTTGCTAACTATTAGCCTTAAGTCTATCACCAGTGTCAGCATAACAGCCAGCTCAGTAGTGACAAAGATAGTCGATAAAATAAATGATAGCTACTAGAGTCTCATATATATAATAAGCTACTTGACTGTCAGAAACAGCCTTCTTTGGCATCTATGCTTTATCGAGTTAACGAGGGGCGTGGCTACTGCTTTTGTGCGCACGCACGAACTCACCTCCCATCTTCTATAATTATACTTACTGTAGTTGCAATAAAAAAAGAGCAGAAACAAGCATAAAAAACAATTTAAGGATGAAGTAGGGATGGCAATGCCAAAAGTATACAATAGGATAAGAGATAATCACAACCACTATACATCCCTACGCTTACTTTTTGAGTAGCATGGGGATCATAAATAATAAAAAAAAAAAAACTGACTGACAGGGAGAACATGAATTTCTTCCACATGCAAATCAAGAACACCCCAAGGATAACATGTCCGAGTTGAACAAGTCAACATCAATAAGTCTGCAGTAATCGAGAAAAGCAAGCGTAGGGATGACATTGTATAGTTGTTGTCGGACTATCTCTTATCCCTACAAATCTTGTTTGTACACTTTTTGGCATTGCCATCCCTACTTCAGAGTCCTTAAATTTAATTCATACTTGTTATTATTTAATATTAAAAACGTACTATTAATCTAAGTATAACTAGAGCTCTATAGAGCACATACCCCGCGCGCTGCAGCGTCGATCTCGAACTCTCTAGCTATGCATCCCACCTAGTACCTGTAGGCTGTTGCCGACCTTTACCTACATAATATTGTGCCAGGTTAGCAGAAAGCACATGGTGGGTAGTGTTAATAGGCGTGGCCAACAAAATGCAGTATTTGCGACGCTCATGGACCTTGCCAAACGATTCGAAGCACAATGAAGCCAGTTTTTCGACGATATCGACGGATAAGTTGTATTTACGATTCGCTCAGATGCCTAGATCTCCAGATCTGGCGATTTTTGTACTAACGACAGACGACAGACGACAGACGACAGACGACAGACAAAACCGATCACATTACCCCTTGCGCATGCGCGCGGGGTAATTATAGCTATCATAAGTGGACCTGGACACTACATACACACCACTTCTATTTTACAGCAAATCCAGTACTAGATTCCAAAGTCTGTTATCGATTCAAAGTTTCATACTTGAATACTGCTTTGGTGCCAATGTCATGTCCGTTGCCTGTTCCCAGACAGCTATTCCTATAGGACCATGAGTCCATCCATGAAATAACCTCAGGGTAAGGATATCATACTCTTCCCCTTCCTCCCAGCTTCCTTCTCCACACTACATGTATACTCTACCAAAATACATCAATTTTATCCATTTTTGGCTATACTAGATTGATAATATCAAGAATTGGATCAACAGTGTCATTTATGCACCTATCAATTGTTTGCCCCACCTACCCCACCTGGGGCAAAGATGGGGGAGTGGTAGGGGATATGCGAAGAAAATATGGCCCGAGGGGTGGGGCAAATGTCACATGTACCGATGAGGCTTTTAGGGTTCACAGGTGACATCTAATGACCATGGGAGAGTAATGAATATGATGAATTTTTTTTATTGTTAGCCATTATGGTAAATCCCCACCCCTCATGCTGGGGGAAAGGTAGGGGGTAGGTGGGGGAATGGACGATATGGATCCCTCCCAGGGGTGGGGCCATTGCAAAAAAAGTGTGTCAAATCCCCACCTATCCCCCACCTTTGCCCCAGGTGGGGGAGGTGGGGCAAACAATTGATAGGTGCATTACAGTTAGATGTCTGACTTAATAATAATAATAATAATAATTGTGAACTGTATTCACCTGAGCATACAAGTACACGTCATGGTGGAGAGACATGGGAAATACTACTATTTCTCTTTTATCTTCCTCATTAAGGTACCATTTAATTGCGTGGGCGTGAGCGTCAGGAATGGCTAATTCAATTAGCGAATCGTGAAGGGGCGTGGCCGAAGAGGCCATACGAGTGCTTTTGGTCGAAGGTGGGCGTGTCCAGAATCGGCCAGGGATGATTATGCGCGTGTAATTAGCGACCGGAAGTGGCCCCTGAAGAAAAGGCCGGTAATTGCCCACATCAAAGCAAGATCAAAGCATTTTTGCTTAACTATTAACCGCAACGACTTAAAAAAAAAAAAAAAAAAAAAAAAAGCTAATTAGGCCTAATTAAGCATGTGGGCGTGTTCCTGGCACTGTGTGGAGTGTGTGCGTGTGCGTTAATGCAGGTTTTATTGCTTCCGATTGGGCGTGGCTTCACGGGCCAGTGCTTGGACATCGGGGCCGGGGACTTGGCTGCGGCGATAGGTGGGCGTGTCCCGGATGCGGTGGTGACCTTTGAACCCGTCCAGGAGGCTTTGGGGGCGTGGCAGGAGGTCAAAGGTGAGGCCATGTCTGTTAATGAGGCACTGTACGGCGGTGCGATCGAGGGGTCTGTACGGCCGTGCGGAAGCTGACGATGGTTTGAAGCGGATGTGGTTGCGATGACGTGTTGTTACTCCGCCCACACAGGAAATGAGGTGAGCTCTTGCGTGGGCGGTGTGGCAGAACGGCCTCCAAGTGTTTGTGTGTGTTTTGGCCTTGAGGAAGCTGTGTGTTTTAATTGGGATTGATTGTGGGCTTCCGGTGGACATCCGGTGGTTAGTAGGCACTTAATTGAGAATGGTGGTCCTTGGGGAACAGGGTGGGGCTGTTTTGGGCGTGGCCTGGCCCCTCCCTTCCGGCTCGGCTTCCGGTCCATGGAGGATATTAAATGAACACTTCCGGCTCTAGCAGCCACACCCCTGAGACCTGTGCAATTAAAAGGGCGTGGTTACACAACATGCACCTCACTAATGACTTTGATGTGGTTTGGGGGTCATATCCCCACCTCACGCCCACGCAATTTAATGGTACCTTAAAACCCAGCCCTTACTATCTATATATGTCAGCCTGAAATGCTCCAAGAACATTCAGGAACTAGTACTTCTACTGGATCTGAGCACAAACCTACCAGACATGGACCTCCCTTTGGTGAGTAAGGCTTCAGTACAAGGGTTGAACTTTCTACTGCAATTATTGCATGACTGACCCTTGCAGATATGGGTGCATGGCATGCTGCCAGATGCTACTTGGTTGACCAAGGAATATCCCAAAGGAAGTAAACAAGGTGCATGACTACCCACCAAAACTTTGTGTGTCTGTAATCCATTTCACCAGCTGTCCATACATCTGGAATAATCTGTATGTAGGGTTATTCTAGCGTGGGCTATATGACTCTAATGCAAACAGAAAGCTAACACTTCACCAAAATAATTACACAATGTCATACTTGTATAATACAACAATATACCATTCATACAATAATTAAATATCTGTGCATGATACAAGCGGGACATGACTGGAAGCCATTTGACTTGAGCTAAAATGCAATCTCATCCTGCCCTGCCATCTTTGGGACGCTACAGCTTACTGTATTATTATAATTACGTACAAGCTTCATGTAAGTGAGAGTCTACAGCTATTATACAACATCATACAGCATGATATTACTGACCGACCATTGCATAGTCCCTTGAATTATCAAGTTGAAAATAACTAACAGATTACTATCATGACATTGTAAGAGTTAAATTAAATGTTTTTATATTATGCTATTCTTGAAATATAAAACTAAATTTTAACAGTCATCATGTGATGTCTTTGACTACCAACCTAGTTACAATAGAGTTTTCTAAAGAGCTGATCGCGGATTCTTCCACTGGAATTCTGTAAACCTGCAGTGTATTGTAGTTCAAAAATGGAAGCCATTGATAATTGCAAAGTTAATTACTAAAAAATTAGGGCATTTCCATAGGGGTGTAGATATAGATCTATAAGAGGTAGGCTGAAAATTAAAAATTGCTTTAAACCAAATTCTACTAATCATCATCCTCATTTCTTTACACTATGCACTAGTATCATTCCTACATCCCCAAACATTTGATACACTTGCTAAGATTAGGAAAAGTACTTTTCTCGGGGAGGTCAATCCCAAGGGGAGGGAGGGAGGGAAGGGGTAAAAGCACCCCTGAGATAACTAGTAAACTCAGCCACATTACACTTATACATACAAGCACTAACCTTTGTTATTTCTTCATGGTCATTGAGCTCTGTTAGGTCTGAGAGTGAAGTCAATTGACCTTTGACTTGAGTTTTAAATTTTTCAATCTTCATAATCATGAAAAATAGAGCATTGATTTATTATAGTCGTACTGAAGTTATACATGTATGTATCCCTAGTAATGGGCAATATACCGTCCATACCGTGATACCGACGTATTTATTATTAACCGTTAATACCGTGATACCGTATCTGCCATTATAATTTTCTTCCATCCGTAATAAATGAGAGTAAAATCTACAAATCGCCCTATAAATTTGTAAAATCAGATTCAAAAAGTACCGATGTTGTAGCCATTAATGCTTGATAATCAAATTTTAGCGTATACATTACCAAATATATCCCACATACCGTGGATACCATGATACCGCAATATTTTCTGCACAACATACCGTCAGCTACTATTTCCAATACCGCCCATTACTATGTATCCCCAGGCCTTCTGAGTGGGGAGGGGGAACAGGAAGGCCTGGTATCCACTGCATGCGCATACGCTACATTTTCCATATAATTAAAAGTGTCTATAATATACTAATTCCTACCACATGCTGACAACTGAAACAGTCTGTGTGTCTAAAGAACATGGGATGACCTCCTGACGTTTGTACTAGCTAAACGCGTGCCAATGTTGTTTGGAGGTTTTTGTCGATCAATGGACAACGTCACTCGGGCTACCTCGAAATCTCGCTCGAAATTCGAATTACATGTATCTAAGCCTGCCATTTCTAGGTATGTTGAGCATGATGCATTGAGGTCAAAAGGCAAGTATACTAGGCAGCATCCGTACGTAATTGGATTATTCAAAATCTGAATAATAATAGCGCATGCACATGCAGTGGATACCAGACCTTCCTTTCCCCTTCCCCCCTCAGAAGGTCTGGGGATGAGAGGCTACATGTAGCTCAAATACTAAATCCCCAAAAACTCAAGGGTTACAAATAATATAGGCCATGGTACTAAAAGTAACCAACTTCTGGTGGCATTAATTTTGTACATGTACATGTAACTTAAATGTAATGACAAAATTTGCCATATGTCACTCGAGGCATGCTTTCTCTCACGAGTTATTGTTTATTCTTTGCTTTTAGCATAATATTATCATTTTCAGTTCCCAGTGCCATAAACTAGAGTTAAGTCCACTTCGTATACTACTTGCAGAGCCAGAAAAAGTATTAGTCTGGCGTAGCCGACCCTTGCAGGAAGAGGAGGGTCTGGTCTAAAGCCTATACTATGCTTCATACAGAAGGATTGTAATTAGTCACTACAGTACGGCTTACATTAAGTACGTGTCAACCACATTTAGCAAACACATAATATTGAACTAGATTATGTAACACTGGTACTTAACATTCTAGCTATAGCTACTTGGTGTTGTATAGGAATTTAATTTTTGTGTATGTATTTCCTGCTTGTTTCCTGTCTGCACAGAGACGCTCTCAGCTGGCTCTATTGATTGCT
The DNA here is from genome assembly GCA_963930775.1 of Cliona cf. orientalis. NCBI lineage: Eukaryota > Metazoa > Porifera > Demospongiae > Clionaida > Clionaidae > Cliona > Cliona cf. orientalis. Next base: position 6,917,327 of record OZ005690.1, read on the forward strand.
CTTTGTTAAAAGGAGGCCCTGCGTGTCTCTCTTAGGCTTTTGTTAGCCTCGTCCCCAGGCTCCCGTCATGTTCTCAATGTTGCACGCAGAGAATGCAACATTGAGAACATGACGGGAGCCTGGGGACGAGGCTAGGCTTTTGTTACTTTTACATGTATATACATGCCAGTTCTTTTTGTGAAGTTCTTCTGTTAGTATTGTGTTAGTATTGTGCTATTCAAAGTATAGTGTTTGAAACTCTGTTAACTATTCTCTCGCGAACTCCGACAGTCGCTGCGCATACAAATTCTGCCAACAGGTTATGGGCCCAGGCCAGTAGTAGTGAGATTTGAAACGAACGCTCGGCAAGTCTAATCGTCATTTTCTCCTGGATATCGATCAAACTGAGTAGACTAAACTAGCAAGAAATTAGTATGGCTGAACTAAGAAGTGCAGTTGTACCACTGAAAGGCAATAACTACGCTACCTGAAAGGTGCAGTGCCGCATGGCTCTCATCAAGGAGGGTTACTGGGGCATAGTGAACAAAACCGAGACTGCCCCCGATGGTGCAGATGCGAGGCAGAAGTTCATGACCAGAAGAGGGAAAGCTCTAGCTCTAATAGGCTTGACAGTCGATCCCTCATTGCTATACCTGATCGGCAACGAAGATCACCCGTGCAAAGTATGGGAAACGCTACAAGGACAGTTTCAGCACAAGACATGGTCGAATAAGCTGCAATTTCGGAAGAAGCTCATCACTCTAAAACTGAAGGAGGGTGGCTCTATGAATGCCCACGTCAAAGAAATAACTGAAACCTTTGAGTCACTCTCCATAGTGGATGCTCCAGTGAGTGAAGAGGACAGAGTTGTTTACTTGCTGGCCAGCCTACCAGACAGCTACAACATGATTGTTACAGCTCTGGAGACGCAGTCAGAGAGTGTACCGAAATGGTCTCTGTTGACCGAGATGCTTCTGCACCAAGAGGCAATAATGAAGGAAAAAGATGCCCAAGAGGGCGAAACAAAGAAAGCGCTCTCAGCAAGCAGCCAGCAGAAACGAAGGAAGTCAAACCGACTTTCAAGTGCCATTTTTGCGGAAAGATTGGACACTTCAAATGTGATTGCAAAAAGTTCCTGGCCGCTCATAGTCAAGGGAAACAATCCGCTAACCCAACCGAATCCGAACAGACCAGAGACCACCTCCTTGTGACTACACATGCTCTATCTGCTGCAGCCAAGGGCACCTGGATAGTGCAGGAGCAACTACGCATATGTGCAACGACAGCAGCTCCTTCAGCAACATGAACAAGCTGGAACCACCACTGCAAGTTACCTTGGGTGATGGACACAGTCTGGAGGGCACAGCAGTCATCGAGACTCTGCTACCGGATGGACACACAACAATATACAGGCTGGAAAATACCGTATTTGTTCCAGGGTTGTCCTACAGTCTGCTTAGTGTCTCCAAAGCATCATCTACTGGGAACACAACCACATTCAATAAAGCATTATGAATGACCACGGAAATATCATTGCCTTCGCAACTCGTGTGGGAAACTTATATCACCTCCAATACTGCCGCAAATCACAGTCTGTAAACGTGGCAGACAATGCAAACAAAGAAAAGTTGTGGCACAGGAGGTATGGCCATCTCGGAGAGAACTTGAAACGATTAGCAAAAGATAAGTTAGTGGAGCATTTCAATTACGATGTCGAGAAATCAATCTGTTTTTGCGACACTTGTGTTGGAGAGAAGCCATCACTAAACCCCCTTCACGACAAGTACCACCAAGACTACCGTCCTTCTGGAGCTAGTGCACTCAGACGTTTGTGGAAAGATGCAACACAGATCTTTAGGAGGAGCAGAATACTTTCTCACCTTCACAAATGACCATACAAGGTACTCCTGGGTGTACATGTTAAAGACCAAGGACCAGGTGTACGAGTGTTTCCGTGAATGGTAAGCCCCGGTTGAGAAACAAACCAAGCACAAGCTGAAAACTCTGAGGACGGACAACGGTGGAGAATATACGTCAAATACGTTTGAACAGTACCTCAAAAGCAAAGGAATCCGTCACGAGAAAACGATTCCGAAGACACCTGAACAAAATGGGGTGTCTGAAAGACTGAATAGGACACTCGTCGAAGCAGCAAGCTCAATGCTCTTAGACGCAAACCTCTCAAACGCTTATTGGGCCGAAGCCGTGAATACTGCAGCATACACTGTATCTCAAAAATCGCAGTCTGACCAAGGCTCTTCAAGAAAAAAAACTCCTTTTGAAGCATGGTACGGAAAGAAGCCAAATGTTGAGCATCTCAAGGTGTTTGGATGTATGGCCTACGCTCACATACCGAAAGACGAATGCGGAAAATTCGACAGCAAAGCTTGCAAATGTGTCCTACTCGGATATGATGAATTTACCAAAGGGTATAGACTGTATGATCCTCAAAGCAAGAAGATTATATACAGCAGAGATGTCCGTTTTGACGAACAACCCGAGGACACTGTTATTGATTGCAAACCTGAGCAGAATACCGATAGGTTGATCTCTGTGGATTGCGATGACGCTGAAAATGACGATACCGATGATCATGAACATTCTGATTATGAGCAGCCACCACAGCTACAGGAAAGCTTACCACAACTGAGAGGCTCTAACAGAACTAGACGATCTCCCATATACTACGGCCAGCAGATCCACCTCACTACAGATGTACTTACCTGTGTTGAAGCTATTAATGATAGCATTGAGAAGGAGAGATGGAAATCAGCCATGCAGGCAGAGATGGACTCTCTTGCTCAGAACGATGTGTGGGATCTGGTCGAGCTGCCTTCTAGAAAGAAAGAGGTAGGGAGTAAATGGGTATTTAAAAAGAAAGTTGGAGCAGATGGTAAAGTCAAACATTTTAAGGCTCGTCTGGTGGCACAGGGTTTTACCCAGAAGTATGGTGATGATTACAATGAGACCTTTTGCCCTGTCGTGAGACTAGGATCGCTACGTACGATGCTCGCACTAGCCATGCAGCATGACCTCGAGCTACATCAGGTGGACGTTACTACAGCTTTTCTCAATGGTACACTTGAGGAGGAGGTATTCATGAAGCAGCCCGAAGGCTTTATAGTGCCTGGAAGCGAGAAATGTCGACTAATGAAAAGCATCTATGGACTCAAACAGTCTCCTCGTTGCTGGAATTTGGCATTGGACTCAAAACTTAAGGAAATCGGTTTTTCTCAATCATCACACGACCCCTGTACCTACTACAAAAAGGAAATATGCTGATTGTTGGTGTGTATGTAGATGACATAATCTTGGCTGGAATGGAGAGTAGCATTCAACAAGTGAAAGCAGCACTTGGATCAGCATTTGACATCAAAGACCTTGGAAAACTAAACTATTTTCTCGGAACGAAGATTGAACGAAATTCGAACAACTCGTTTTGGATCGGATAACCTGCATAATGTTATATCGAGAATCTACTCACTACCTTGGGAATGCAAGACTGCAAACCTGTGAAGACACCAGTCAGCATCGGAAGTCAGCTCATTAAAGCAACTGAACAGGATGAATCTGTCGATCGGAAGCAATATCAGTCAGCTGTGGGAAGTCTGATGTATCTGGCAGTAAGTACGAGGCCAGACATCGCATACAGTGTAGGTAGCTTGGCAAGGTTCAATTCAAAGCCAACAAAGGAACACTGGACAGCACTCAAACGTGTATTACGCTACCTCAAGGGCACAATGGACCTTGGAATCCTCTACTCTAAGGCTGAATCAGACTCGTGTATTGGCTACACAGATGCCGACTGGGCCGGAGACCAAGATGACCGGAAATCGATCTCTGGTTACGTTTTTCTTCTTAGTGGGGGTGCTATTTCCTGGAAAAGTAAAAAACAATTATGTGTTGCTCTGTCTACAGCAGAAGCAGAGTATGTAGCAATGTCCACTGCTACCCAGGAAGCAATCGGGCTACAACGATTGATTGCTGAAATAACGAGTTCTAAAGAGACACCAATACTAGTCTATGAAGATAATCAATCTGCTATCGCTATCGTAAGAAATCCACAATTTTATGGACGAGCTAAGCATATCGACATCATAAGCTTACGTGCCAGTTCTTTTTGTGAAGTTCTTCTGTTAGTATTGTGCTATTCAAAGTATAGTGTTTGAAATTCTGTTAACTATTCTCTCGCGAGCTCCGACAGTCGCTGCACATACAAATTCTGCCAACATTTAATGTATTGCAATGTGCACGTGCACAGGGCAAGCATGCGTGTAGTCTTGCTCTCGCACTCGCCAGCTCCTCCTACTGTTTGGGCTGGTGTGCGAGAAGGATCGCAATAATCCAGGAGTGATACTGCAACTAGATCGAACCACGCAGATGATCACCAATGAAGCTGATCACTGTCTCGGCTGTGGGAGTTTTACGCAGCCCGGTAATCGATGGACTCTAGCCAATTTCAATGTTTTGCTCAACACCTGGGGGAGAATAGTCCGAGAGAAGTTGGATGAACTGAACTTAGAGATTGACGAAAACAATATTCTTGGACTCGGACTGCGTGATGATGGTTCTACTAGCAAAGGGTTCATTTGTACAAAGTGTAAGAGAGGCTTTGAAAGCTATGAATTGAGCAAAGAGAAGTTGCTAGATAACGCCAGCAATTCTTTAAAGTATATGGCTACTAGTCAATGCAGCTGTAAACGTCCCAGACAAAAAGAGGGGCTGCAAATATAAACCCTCCACCAGCTAAACGACTGTTTCGACAAGTTGTACCGAGCACGTGTAGTTCACCTGATGTTCAGGTAGGTGATCATATTATAAATTTGATATGAATGACCATGTCAAAAACAAATTGGTTATTCCCGAAGACATCATCCATGCACTTACTGCCTTACACCATCGACAAAAAAGATGGGAAAAACTGTTGCAAGAGGAAGTAGAATCTCCATTGCTACTCAGTGCCTCAGTGATGAAGATATAAGCAAGCATATCGTCAAGAAGGTATACCGACTGATTCAAGCTGAAGTGGAAGAGCTCTGTAGTGACAGAGTAGATTCTACACTCAAATATTGCTCACGTGAACTATTGATGACCTTTAAGTGGAGCAGTATACATGATGAGCTACAGCGGCACACTCCTATTCTACTCGAGGTTCTGCTTGCAGCCACAACTACTCCTCGTACTCGCCCTAATCGTGAAGCAGCGGCAAAGAAGTCTCAGCAAAGAATTCCGGATAAACAGCACAATTCGGTCCACCAGATCGCACTGACAAATTTGTAGTTAGCTTATCTAGAAAGAGGACCAAATTCTCATCACAAGAATGCATAAACAGCTGCAGTGCCCCTAAACGTCAATGTCAGAAAGTTGATAACAGCAGAGTTGAATGCATTCCCAACCAGCACCCAGTCATTAGCATGTGTGCTTCTAGGATTTGTAAGCTTCGCAGACCCCAGATGAGTATGACCCAGAAGATACTCTCCATGATCCTGCATACAGGACATGCTTCTAAGCATGTATATGCTCTCTCAGCAGTAATACTGTTATTATGGTGTACAGTTGCATAATTATAATGAACACCACTGGTGCTAAACCCTCGGCGCTGTCAGATTTATAGTAATGACTACGCAGGTAGCTATAAAGATGATCATATATAATATTAGGCTGTGCATAAAATTTAGCGCTTCAAGTACCGGCAAACTAGCCCGCCAAAACGCTTAGAAAATTTTCAAACGTGTAAGAAAAAAAAATCCAAAGATCAAGCGGGATTCGAACCCATGACCACTGCTCCACCAGCACCAGCCCAGCTCAACGCTGCTGGATGGCCATTTTTTGCCAACTTCATCAATACATGTATGTCTCCTGACCCCGCCTTCCTAACCCTTGCGCATGCGTATAATTATTAGGCCTGTGCCGTATATAGCGCGACACACCCAACCATTCCTGCATCAGATATCAAAAATGGTACCAGTAGCAGTGACTGCAGCAGTTTCAGTATACAATCACCGTGTTACAGTGAGATTTCATCCACTGACGATGGCAACATGATGGATGTTTCACGCAACAGTAGAGCTGACCAAACAGATATGCTCCAGGATGAACATACATCAACTGAGGCCATTACATTCACTGAGCACCAGCTTACTCCACTCTCCACTCCCCATAAGCTGGATGCCTCCACTCCTCTCCTTCCACCCAAACCTCGCAGGTAGTCAAGGCGCTTGCGTATCACACCCTCCAGGAATTTATTAGAGTCCACTTACATCTCAGATTCACCCTCCAACCACCTGTCATGCGTCCCCCTCCTCCAGGCTCTAGTCAGGACAGCTCAGCAACTACTAGTCCTGATACTCATAGTGCCAATTCTACAACATTACCTTCAGGCAGTAGTCAGACTATCATACTACATGTATCTGCTTGTCCCCAGTATGGCTGCAAGATATGTGGGGACAACATCAATAAAAGTGTCCACCGCAGGCATATGCGCTCTGATACGCAGTCCCAGTCATTGCACTACTTTCACTCATATGCGGTAAAAGACAGAGTAAGTTGTTCTAACCTAGCCGATACACCTCTAGCATCACAGCCACAGCTGAAGATGTCATCAGTAAGGTTTTTCTGTCTAGTGAAGATGATACCATTATTCATGATGAATTGGCAATTCTAGTGGCAAGAATAATACATGACATTATTTCAGAGTAGTTATGCCGACATCATTGATTGGCATATTGAGCACAAGTTTTCCCAACAAATATCCCAGAAATCTGAAGTGGTAAATGCTGATAAATTTTGGTGATAATGATGTCAATAATTTTCAGGTGCCTCTAGGTGTGTACATGAAGAATGAGAATAGCATAGTGAGATGATAGATATCATGCACACCCTCCACCAGTATGTTCCAATCAAAAGCGACGATGAATTGGAAAAGTCTGCTGTGCACAAGGTGCTGTTAGGGGGTGATCAGCTGACTGCTGCAAGGGCCAGAGGGTGCCGTGACCTCCGTACCTCAACTCAGATACTATTACTGGACAGTTGCAGGGCCTTGTACCTGTAGCTGAGGACTGGCATACATCAGTTACTCTCCCCTCTGTGAGTGAACACATAAAATATTAACAAATCCCTTACAGCTACTCTTTATACTACAGGCTATTTGGAACTGGCTCTACAACACAAGTTCATTCACTGACTATGGATCTCTCTATAAGCTGAGGAACCTCGTGAATAGAAGGAATATTGTATCCAATCCCTAGCTGTGATAATGTCAATGCATGCGAGATACAGTGTCAAATGCTTGGAATGGATATCCTTGAGGATGTATCAACCACACATAAATTTGGATTCAATGTCAATTCATGGATGGGATCAGATGTTACATGGAAAAGTGAAATTTATGCCTTTTGCCAAGAATTTGTTGATAAGTTTGTAGATTTTTCATAAAGTACCGCGACTAAAAAAAGACAACTACGCAACTGAAGTGATCAGTCTGGGGCTATTTTACTCCACCTACAATCAGGGCTTCATTTAGGGGGGCAGGGGGGGGGCGCTCGCCCCCCTTGATGAACTCTCGCCCCCCTTGCCCCCCCTTATAAAGCTGGTATTATCACACGCATAAAGTCAAGATATCACCTAACGTGAATAATAATCATGATATTAAGTATTCAAAATGTAGTGCCTGAGAGTGCACCAGAAGCAATCTCCGGGAGTCCAAAATGCAAAAATTTTCTGGGGGAGCATGCCCCCAGACCCCCCTAGAGATTGTGTGTACGGAAAATAGTCTTGCCCCCCTTGATCTCATGCTAGCTCATTGTGCCCCCCCCCTTGGGAAAGTTTCTAAATGAAGGCCTGACAACAACGCCATTAATGATGGTGCAGGAAAGAGAGTAGAGGTTTGTTGGAAGTACCTTTTTCCCATATTTAAAGCATCAGACAAGCAAAATTATTCAGGTGAAATGCTACGAATGCTGTATACTTATCACTATACATTGTCTCCCTGACAAAGCGCAGGAGTTATTGTACAGTAGGTTTATTGACACCCATGGAGTACCCAGCAGGAACATAGCGGCAGACCTTCACATGGAACACCTAAATCGTGCCTGTAAAGATTCCATTAAAAAGGCTTAGGGGCAAAGAAGACAGAAAAATCCATAACAAGAATAGGAAAGCCATTGGACCATTAATGAGCGTGTTGTCTAACTTTGATAAGAGTGTTCTTGAGGAGGAAACGAAGTCTAGCCGATCTAAAGTGTATCATCAGATAAAGACATGAAGCTGATGGGTCATGCAAATGTATTCAATGAAATTTCTCGTAGGAAATACAAGCATGCTTGTCCACTGAACAAGTCCGTGTTCCACAAGGTGGATCATAAAACATTGGAAAATTGGATACATGTAATTCTTGGAAAAAATAAAATTAAGTTATAAACAGATAAATGTGCCAGGTATATTAGTGTAAAAGCTACCACATTTACAAAATTAAGTACATATATCACAACATTTACATATATTTTTTTTATTGAATCACGGTTGCGACAAATATCATAGTCACTAAAGAGAATTGCATGAGAATTGCATGGCAGCAAGCTGTGTTATTTATGTCTGTCAACATGTTTGCCCCCTTCTCTAGACAAAATGACAGCCTTTGATGCCTTTCCATCACGCCCAGCACGCCCAACGGCTTGAACATAATTGTGTTTCAACATCCTCGCAACTTCCAAAGTGGATTATGGTTCTGATGTTGGGAACATCTATTCCCATTCCAAATGCAGTAGTTGCATCTGACGAAGGATCCCAGGAGGATGAGAGGAAACCACCACTGGCATACGTGAGTGGTGTGAGTGAGTGGATCAGGAAGGCCTGTGAGAAATTCGACCTAAGGATTGTCTTCAAATCAGGCCCAACTCTCCACTCGCTACTCACCAAAGTGAAGGGCCCCCTCCTCCCCAAGGAGAAACTGGCAGGTGTGGTCTACCAGATTCCCTGCCAGTGTGGTAAGGTGTATGTTGGGGAAACACAGAGGCACCTACAAACGTGAGTCAAGGAGCACCGGGATGCATGCAACAAGGGGGACACGTGGAAGTCTGCCATAGCCAAGCATCAGTGGGACCAACAATACCAAGTGGATTGGGCCGCCAGACCTATACAGTTAAAGGTAAAGGAAGCCTTGCACATCAAGAGGACCCCAGCAAACAACAGGCTCAATTGAGACGGGGGCTACGAGCTACCAGGCTGTTGGATCGCGACGATGAAGAAACTAGGGGGCGGGGACAACTGTGCTAGCGCTAATCGCGCTGGCGCTCCACCCTCTGCACCCGGTCGCATGGGCACACGAGCGCAGTAGCCACGTCTATAAGAGCACCAGCTTTTTGCACCTCGCTTCACTTTTGCCCCGAGGATGACTAGAGCATCTAGTCGAAACGTCGGCAAGTTTTACCAAACAGTTAAGTTGTCTGCAAAGAATCTTCGTTTGTTTCATGCAGATAGCAACTAAGAACAATGTCACTTTTTACGTAAATTTCCAGTTGGGCATGCACTACCAACCTGTGACTGGTAGTCAGAAGATGGTGTGATCCATACAACAAGCAAATTCTGTGATGAATCTTTAATGCCAAACTTCTTAAATGAATCAGAAATCTACATACATGTATATATTATCATAGACTACACATATAATCTTTCTTGTGTTGTATGCAAAATTTGCAGCAATAAATATAAATACAGATCCTCACTTTGGGCTGGCAAAATGCATGAAGAGCTTAAATGGCCTGAAATAGCCCTGGAAATGAGGCTGCATGCAATGTTTTATGCTATGTCATGAATTGTCAAACCTTGTATTCACTGAATTACATTATACCGTTATTACGTGAAATTTTTCGCTGGATAAATAATTTCATTAAACCCAGCCACCTTTATATTACAGACAAAGAAAAAAGTTTGCCAAATGCCAATGTGATAAAGGTTGCCATATCCACCATGCAAATTTTGAACACACGATAAAAATAAAATTAATGTCCGCCAATGAGAGCAGGTCGTGAAATTGGTAAAAATTTCTATGTATAATATTATTATGGTATATTATGCAAATTTATGGATGTACATGTACATGTAAGTAGTGGCAATAGTGTATATCCCACTGTTCCAGGTAGGCTTACGTTTGTTGATGGAGACAAAGAGAAGATAACTTCAGAGTAGATGTTCTTAGTTGTCATCTGTCTGCCTTCTTTGTTCACAATAGCTTTGTTGGCAGCTGCCAAAATATGAAATGGACTGACAATCTACATGTATAACTAGAGCTCTGTAGAGCACATACCCCGCGCGCTCTGTAGCTACTGTAGCGCAGTATTGAGGCATAGCTGTTTCATGACTTGACGACCCTTTCCAACACTGAGCTTGAGCATGCGCAGTCGCATCAGCATACTTTTATGCTAAAGAGTGGGTGCGGTCGATAAACCACAGGCATGCTGAACAGAAAATGCACGATTTGCAGCACCAGTAAGCCTTTTTGAGCAATTCGAAGCGCGTACATACCAGTTTTTCACCTATACCGTAGAAACTGGTTGTTAAGCGCTGCTCGCTGTTAAGCGCATACTTTTTATTAAGCGCATAGTTTTGTGCGAGCTTTACCGCTCTTTGTTAGGCGCATATGCCCAGCAAGCCAGCTAAACAATTGCAATGAGCGGTCGGTTACATGAGCCCAGAAAGAAGGCTAGAAGTAGGCTGGAGAAGAAAACGTCGAGAGTTACGCTCTCTGGTCGCTTCTTGGCCACCTTTCTATATACCCTCGACACGTTCTTTACGCACGCCCCACCTACCGTGTTTTAGCGCTTTTAATTAAGCGCCTGTTAAGCGCATACTTTTTGTTAAGCGCATATTTTCTTGCTGCCGCGTGTTATAAGCGCATGCGCTTAACAACCAGTTTCTACGGTATCTACCGACTGGTTGTGCTTACAGTACGCACAGACGCCTAGAACGCGAGATCTGGCGATTTTTGTGCCGACAACGACGACAACGACGACAGACGGACAAACCGATTGCATAATGTGTGATTCTAAATATGTGTGCTAGAAACCTTTATCTACATGTATGTAAAATACATCATAAAAGATACATGTACATGTAGGGGCACTGACTTACACACTTTTAGTGAATATAAAGGAGACAACTATAGAGCTTATTCTAAAAGAGTGACTTCACTACTCTTTCAAAAGAAAGATGCCAGGGAAGCAAAACAGGTGTGCCCCAGCATCCATCGGATTTTTTCGAATGACGAAAAAATGTTTGACACCCGGCAGGATCATTTGAAGTAAATGACGGTTGGTGCTCCATAGAGTAGTTGACCTCCAGTACGATACAACTAGGCTACTAGTTATCATTACAGAGATGGAAAACATCCGAGTCATATGTGCCTGACATGCTGGAGTTGATGGAAGCCGTTTCGGAAGGATAGAACCATGCATAAGGAGCTAGCTGTTGACTCTCCTTGAAAAACCTCGCAGAATTAGTACTCTTATAGGTTATCATAATTTCACCATAGGTTACACCATAATTACCTCATAACCCACTCTGCTCATAACCACAGAAATAAATTGCTACTGAAGATATCTGGGGGTGGGCACTACTAGACCAGAGTAGGATCCAAGAGAACTGCTTCGATTCTTCCTGATGTAGCTTCACCTCTGAGCCGAGCCAGGTATAGTCAGAATCCAAATATGGATGAAAATGTCCATATAAAATCATCCATGTTTGGATGATTATTTACTGGTATGTCAGAATCATCCAAATATGGATGATTATTGTATAGCTCTCTCTATAGAGAGGCTGATGTCACCTATAATCATCCAATATTGGATGATTCTGTTCATCCAATATTGGATGTGGCCTGTTTCATCCATTATTGGATGCTTTATGTCATCAGTTTCTGGATGAAACTTATATGATACAATTATAATCCATTGTTGGATGTAACTTGTCATCATTTTCTGGATGAAAATTATATGAAGAAACTATCATCCCTTATTGGATGATTCTTGCCATCACTTTCTGGATGAAAATTATACAGTACAATTAGTTATCATCTTTTTTTGGACGATTCTTGCCATCACTTTCTGGATGAAAATTATACAGTACAATTATCATCCTTTTTTGGACGATTCTTACCATCACTTTCTGGACGACAATTATATGAAGAAACTATCATCCCTTATTTAATGATTCTTTCTGGATGACAATTATATGAAGAAACTATCATCCCTTATTGGATGATTCTTATCATCACTTTCTGGATGAAAATTATACAGTATAATTATCATCCATTGTTGGATGTAACTTGTCATCATTTTCTGGATGAAAATTATGTGAAGAAACTATCATCCCTTATCGGATGATTCTTGGATGGAATGGTCCATCCTCTTCCTCTCCTCCTCTCCCCTCCCTTCCTTCCCATCCCTCCCATTCTTGGATTGGATGTTATCTTGTTTGTTAATATTTTTAAAAGGTATAGTGTGCTAAGATACACCACAATCATGAATAACTCAACCCTGATTGTGGCAACAGATGAAAAAGAAAAGTGTAAACCTCAGAGGGTGAGCCCCACCCCCTGGCTTGTACAGCAGTCTAAAAATCAGAGGGGCTCTGCCCCCCCAATCTTATGACTGTGGGGGCAATTGCCCCCCCCCAGCCCCCCTGGTTCTTACGCCAGTGAGACACACGCACACGCGTGCACCGCACTAGCGAGCTAGCCAATCCCCTCTTCTTAAGATCTTGCACACTCGAAGGAGGCGGGGCTAGCTTGCTAGACTACACATGCGCACTAGTAAGCGCAAGGAGGTACACACCTACTGACTTTTGACCTTGCGGCATCCGACCTGTACCTAACGGGAACCTTAAATCTATACTCCCTACTATACTGGTGATGCTCAAGAGCGCTGTCGTCGTCACTCAATTCAAGGATGACATCGCTATCACTGTCATCCGCGCTGCCTTCACTGTCAGTGGCCGTCAAATCGATTACTGGAGCATCCATGGGATAGGCCATGCCGGTACAAGTACAGAGAACAGCAGGTAGCTCCTCACAAACTGGATCAAACAGCTCTCTTCTCGCTGGACTGCTTGCCGAAAACTGCCAAGAGAATCCACCGCACGCACCGCGCATGCGCCGATCATTTCCATTTCCTCATTTCTCATTTCCCCGTTCCCAAACCCCTCCTTTTGGGGGTGGGGTCTGGGCTGCGAATTTTTTTTTGGGCCCACTTTCGACTTAGACTTTTCGCGGACTTCAGGGTCAAAGGTTAAATTGGTGTGTTTAACCCTTTGCTGACTTCAGTGCAACACGGGTAGTCTCGTCCCCAGACCCCACCCCCAAGAGGAGGAAAGGGTCTGGTACACATCAAGCGCTTTTTGGGGCGCATAGATTGCAGCATGTCATGTGATCGTCATGACAACGCATCGTATAGGCATGGCAACACATCAGCGGCTCTCACGTGCAGCAATAGGCGGCTAGTGCGCGGTGTCACATGATAATCACATGCAAGCCACATCCCGTGAATCTGATTGGTGCGACAGAATTCAGACATGCCAAGTCAGCAAGACCCAAAAAGCGCTCAATGTGTACCAGACCCTTTCCTCCTTTTGGGGGTGGGGTCTGGGCACGAGACTACAACACGGGCAGAGCTAGTCTCGCGCGCCAGCCCCTCCTACCCAAAGAGGGAGAAAGGGTCTGGTAAATAACGTACCATCCGCTTGTCCCCGTGGAATGCACATGACATCATAGAAGTGACATCATTAACCGCAAACATCACGACCGGACAAGAGCGAAGTGATAACTTCTAGCTGTTTCTCCTTCAATAACAAATAGCCTAACTCAGCGCTTGCTGTCTTCACTGCGTCCTCGAGTTTCTCCATCATAGCCAAGATAGAACGTGACTAGTCTCGCGGGCCAGTGACCGCGAACTTTATTGTATACGCGTACACAGCTACTTCGCGCGTTGCGCATGTCCCGGATGGTCATGTGACTAGATACTGCCATTTCATTGGTAGTTCATATAGCCTACACAGGGACAAGCGGATGGTACGTTAGTCTCGTGCCTGGGGACGAGACTCATGGTAAGTTATTTACCAGACCCTTTCTCCCTCTTTGGGTAGGAGGGGCTGGCGCGCGAGACTAGGCAGAGCTGTATGAACTTTCACCTCGACTCGAGTTATCAGCTCAAAGACATGAAATGGCTGCTTTTTCACGCTGTGTGGGACTGACTTAAGTGAGTATTGTTTGAAATTTACCTCAAATAATTAAAGCTTTGGTCCTAAATTTGAGGGGGGTGATTGGGCTTCAAGGTATTGCCCCAGGTAGCTACCACCCCACGGGCAAGGGTGGGGGATTTGACCTATGTGAAATCAATTGCCTCTCCTCTGGAGCGAGTGCTAGGATCAAATGCCACCATTAGGACTATATTTCCCCCTACCATCCGTGATAGCCTCGTGCCCATCCCTATTCCCACCTTTTCAATGTTGCACGCAGAAAAGGGGGAAGGTCTGGTCGATTTGGTGATGTCAGGATGATGTCACATGGACGTGGTTTGAACTGACCTGGTCGTGGTCTGGACTTCCTGGTTACCTCGCGCTTGCTGCCCACGCATGCACGCGTGCGTGCGCTAGCGCTTCAGCGCGAGCGCGTGCACAAGTATAAGCAAATCGACCTTCAGACCTGCCTTGTCAGCACTTTTGCGAACTAAACAGAAGCATTACCAGAAAATGAATGAAGACGTCTCAGGGAGTTGGAGACGGCCGTTTCTGGCTATGTTGGATTTTATTTCGGGTAAGATATGTATGATACTTGCATACTGAGACCAAGTGAGTGTTATCTCTGGAAAAAAAAACTGGAAAAACTGGGCAAGAACAAGCTAATAACAAATCCTGTGGGACACTGACTTGGTGAAAGACGATTCCTGGACAAGAAGACAACAAACGCTATACCGATCGCAAAGGTGCTGACAAGGCAGGTCTGAAGGTCGATTTGCTTATACTTGTGCACGCGCTCGCGCTGAAGCGCTAGCGCACGCACGCGTGCATGCGTGGGCAGCAAGCGCGAGGTAACCAGGAAGTCCAGACCACGACCAGGTCAGTTCAAACCACGTCCATGTGACATCATCCTGACATCACCAAATCGACCAGACCTTCCCCCTTTTCTGCGTGCAACATTGAAAAGGTGGGAATAGGGATGGGCACGAGGCTAATCCGTGAATCATTGATCGAATCCCCTGATCCGGGGCATGTTTATTGGTCAAACACAGTCAAATCCCCACCTTTTGCTAGTGGGGTGGTAGGTGGGGCAATACATTGATGGGTGCATTATTTACAGAGATGATATCAGTGTTGATAGCCAAGTTCATATAACCTTTATGCAAATTGCAGGGGCAAAAGCCTCATGGATTGAATAATTCATTATTCATGAAGATTTTTATGCAAGGAAAACTTGACACCACGCCATTAAAATGTCTCTTCACAAGTGATGACTATTGACAGTCTAGTACCCAGTGGCTCTTCACACCTGTAGGCTGGCCCTCTGAGACTTGGTCAGTAGATGCACACACTGAGGATTGCCTTGCATTTCTCGTGTACACTCTCATGTTGTATTTGCTGTCTTCTTGCTGCTTCTGTCAATGCAACTTGCTATCATTGCTTTACTATGATGCCCCTAGTTGAAAGTGTATTAAAACTGGCAGTCTGGTAAACCATAAACAGATTCACATTGAATATGAATGTATCTAGCTCCACCCTAATATATAAAGTAATGGTGGCAATAAAGTATAAATGTAATATGTTGAAGGTATAGTAGCTGCTTTTCGATGATTTTTTTTCATGATCTGCCAAATTATCCACAGATTCCAGAAAAATTATCATGATCGATATTATGGTTGAAGTGGCTAGTACATGCTAGTATTGTTGTGTTAGCCTACGGTCTGGGTGCCCGCCCCTACATTGAATCAACATAACAATCCAGGCTCTACGAGTGTTGGTGCTATAAGCTTCTCGCAAGTGTGCACTGGCATAGGAAGGTCTACACACAGTGTAGGTACAAGCATAGATTATATATAATCTATGGTACAAGTATGTTTAATGTCACAATCATGAGATAGTGTGGCTAGCATGCATTATCATCTATTAACAGTACATAGTTCATGCACAAACAGTATCCTGCCTGGGCAAGATTGTCCATTGGTACCGTACGCATGCGCAGATGGAAGCGGTTGCAGAGGCCACACCCCTTGGCAAAGCAAGCAAGTGCAACGTTCTCGCTCTGCTCGAACGTTGCTACCAACTACCGACAGGTATGAACAGACCTCGTCTCCCGCTTCGCTCGAGGCTCAGTGGCTAGCGCCAGCGCCTGCTTAGCAGGCCTTTCGAAACGCGCGGCGCTTCGCGCCGATCGTTCGATCGACAATGCGTCGCTAGCTGTAGCTATGCCCCGAGGCATCAAGGCTACTCTTCTTTGTGCATACGGCCCTACAGTTCTGACCAATCCTGAGCCTTGTAGTGCGGCTCGTTCATAGCAACCGGGCGCTTCCAAGACGCGTATTCATGCCCTCATGTAATGACACGGACTATATAAGAAAATTGTCGCTCTGAAAAATATTTTTCGTTGTATCAGTAATAGTTATATCACGGGCGCGAGGGATGTATGGCATTTATTGCACCGAAGCACGAGGGCGCAAAGCGCCCGAGGGTTGAGGGCAATAAATGCCATGCATCCCGAGTGCACGTGATATAACTAGTTTATATCCCGTGGGCATAGCTACCATAGATACGCATAGAACACTAGAAAAGAAAGAAAAGATAAGGCTATCTTACTCAAAATGGACACACAAAGCCGCTCTCTGAGTCAAGTTCTCGAACGTCAATCGAACTTCTGAACGTCTCGTGATCGAGGGGTGTGGTCAAATCCACACAGCTTGCTACAGCCATCCGACTCTTGACGATGAATTACCATCGTTAGCGTGACCTGCAACGTCGAGCTCAGAAGCCGAGAAACGAAGCTCGAGCTGTTGACTATCCAAAAAACAAGGCTACGTGCCTACGCAGTAAGCTTACCTGGATACGCGTACACTGCCAGTGTTGACTAGCGATCGATCGATCGACGACTCCGCCCGCTACCATTCCCGCCATACGTTCCATTTAGTCTCGCGAGACGCTCCATTGATAATTTTTTTTACTTTTGTTGCTACCAACATGTTTATTGTTCAAGGCCTGCCTGAGGCTACTCATATTGCACAGTTACCAGTGCAATATGGCTAATATAGCACATAGCAACAACATAGCAACGGGATATAATAGATCATATAGACTTACGTACGTACACGGGATTGGAAACCGCTCACGTGAGCAATAGAACGCGTACGCGCACTCCGTGTTATAGTTTGCGAATTTAGCGCAGCTGCAAGCGCTTATGCACACTATCTAAGTGAGTGTGGTTTGAGCTTTACTACTGCTTCCCACAACCACTCATGGCTACCGCTAATTGCTCCAGAGATAGTGTAGTGGTCAATGAATATAATCACATGCATGACTGGTTTGCATCAACTTATTTACACAGAAAACATCCACTCCAGCAAATCTTGACTGACCCTGACTTTGATATTCCCTCCCAGCCAGCAATAGCTGCTAGGAAATCAGCCAGCCTCATTTTATCATGGTGTAGTACTCATCATGATGAAACAGCCGCTTTCTTAACCAAGCTACAAAGACAACTTTTGACATGCTTCACTAGTACAGCCAAAAAAATGAGCACAAGAAAGGAGAGGATGTGGGGGCTCTTCTTCACGCTACGTAGTTCTCCTAGTTTTGAAGCCATGTGGAAGGAGTTCCTTGTTGGATGTGGTACAGATGCTTCTGTTACTGTTTATCAGCATGTCACTGACATAATTTTCAAGGATCTTCTATCGAAGCCAGTGTTTCATTTAGAGGGGGGGGGTGCCCTGGGATTTCCCCCTCCTAGTGACCAGTTTCCCCCCCTAAAATATTGAGAAATTTTAGTATAGTATATAATACTAAATAAACAAATACCAAGGTTTAAATGAGTGATTCGTCGGTTTGACTTTGAAAATGTCTAATATCGAGTCTGTGCTCTATTTGGGAAAGTTAATCTATAATATGTACTAATTTCACACTTACTTAGTGGGTATGTATTTGTCAATCACAATCTATCAGCACTAATTTTTGATCAAAATAGCTGTGCCTAAGATGCAATTCTTTATTCCTGGGGGGGGGGGGGGGGGGGGGGGGGCGCACCGACATATAGTTCCCCCCCCTAACAAAAAATCCTGTATGAAACCCTGGAAGCAATTTCCAACGGCAGATACTCGAGAAATGGTAGCCAACACGCATACTCAACTCGACTACAACGAAAAGAATACGTTGAGGTATGTGGGTGGCTATGTGACAAGAGTATTTATACCAGAGACTGAAGAAATCCAAGCACGAGAAAAAGCACGAACTTTGTACATGCCTATCTGAGATGAATGATGTGGACGGTGACGAAATGCATGATGATTCTGACGACTGGATGGACTCCATCGACAGGGGGGGCTTAAAACACATCACACAGATGGTTTATTTGCTGTTCACAAGCATTGAGCTGGCCCTTAGAAGCTATCTTGGACAGGATCAATCATCTTTGACTGCGATGAAAGACAAGATCATTGATGATGAAGGTATCCAATCGAGCTGGTCCACCATTGCTGTTGACTGGGAGGAGGAGACGGCCACACTGCTCTTGAATATGATTGTGGACACATGGATTAAAATCAGAGGTCACTCAACAGCTAGAGCCTGGTTAGAATCATACAAACTGCAGCAGAAGAAGTCAGTACAGAAATCAAAAGGAATCCAAAAGCAGCTGATTTCTTCAACCTCAAGCACCCCAGCTTCCACTTCCAGCGAGTAGCTAGATGTCATGTTGTATTGCTGATATCACAATATCTATGCTCTTTGATCATAATCATAGGTTTGCAGGGAGGTATCCAGCCTACTGGAATCATCTAGATCTCTTCTTGTATGATTATACATATATGTAGTCGAGTCCAGGGTGATAGGGAAAGGGTCGTTGCAAAATTATTTCTATTTGAAGCTCACTGTCATGCATGTCAAGTCAGCAAAATTTGTATGGTGGCATGGTATACTGGCAAGGAAGGGTACAAAGACACAAGAATGTAAGTTAGTAATTTAATATGATTTCGATTTAGGCCTCTTTGCCAAAGGAGCGATGTTTTCTTTGCAGTCAGTGGCACGCCCTTTTATCTTCCTGCAGTTTCCTCTGACGGGACCACGACAGAACGAGTCCACCACCCTCAACGCCTGCGTGTTCTTGATGAACTCAGCAACGCTGGGATTATCACTGGTCCCCCCACTTTGCCGCTGGCAGCCAAAGAATTGCTCCAGTGGATCCTGGCATAGATTATTGCTGAGTAGCACCAATTTTTTCTCTTTCACCACCGGCAGAGAGTAGAGATAGCGCACAAGGCCGACAAAAGAAAGTGCTGAGTATCAAGAGATTTATTGTGAGTACATGAACTTGTTTTTTTAACATAAATTTCTTTACCTGTCATACGTAAGCCCAAACGTGTTTGTGAGCTAAGGAGCATTCTGTTCCTCTCATCTTTGGTGAATCCAACCCTGTGCTGCACACTCTTCTCCCACTCGTCCAAGTATGGTAAGAAGGTCTCTTCTATCCACTATTATAATGATGAATTTGAATGTCCCCTGTTCCACACGTAATAGTGGTACTGAACTACTTACTGTTAATCGGAAGTCCTTATCTGAGCGATATGGATTTTGAAACGGCTTCCTGTTCTTCTTTCCATTGGTGAAATTGGACACGTTCAGGGCATCAAAAAACTTATCCATGTGATCCACAAACTTGACCGTTTCTCCAGCTTGTTCTCCTTGGGTCAGCTGTAGTGCTTTACTCACAGTCTCGCTCAGGACCTGGATGATATTGTTATCTCTATACTCGAGTGAGGTGAAATGTACATGTACGTACCTGAGCAGCAAGGTCAACTCTCATCTTCGAAAATGTGAGATGTACATGCTCATACTTTAATTTAGGAACAAGTGCGAGACCAGATGCCTTTCCCACATCTCCCCTATACAGCTGTACGATGTGCTCCCAGCGTATCTCTCTGCCATTACACTGCATATATATATAGGTAGAATTTTTGATACCATACAAATGTAGTACATTCTTTACCTACCCATAGGAAGCGACATTTAGAAGCCAAGCAATTCCTGGCAGTCTTGATGAGATGTGGTGGATCAGAGAAGGAAAAGAGGTCTCTCTTCCCATCATTTGCATGGATGTTGGGTACCTTGTGTGTGAGTGTACCCTCGGAGCTTTTGTGGAGCTGGACCATCCTTCGATTGTTTGAAGCTCCATCAAACGTTGCTGCAAGTACCTGTAAGTATCTCATTAATGTTTAAAGTATCCAGCTAAGTATATAATATTCTACCTTCAATCCAATCCTTTCCAATCGTTTCACTACGTCCCAAAACAGGGGAAAGATGTTGTCTCCAGTTGTCTTTGTGCCCGAGAAATGGACATAGGGGAACTTGAAGGAAGTGAACAAACCTTTGACCATGAACGTGAGCATGGACTTAGCTGGCTCCTTGTGATCCGTGGTACCTTTCACCACAGATTGCTCAAAAGCTAATAGGTGGTTGTTCACTTCACCCAGATCAGTGTAGCCAATGAGGGTCCCTGTTTCGCCATCATACACCAAGTCTTCTCTGTGCATGTGAGTACATTGAAGTATTATAGTTACTAATGCATAATCACTAATAGTAGAATTTACACATACCTGACATGCATTTCATCGATGAGGACAACCATGTAATCTTCCCATTCTTGACAGGTCAGCACTTTTGATGCAAGCAATAACTGCTCGTCTACACTACTGGAGAATCCTGTCACAGACTTGGTGTAGTACGTGTAATCCCTCAGCGTTCTTTGGGATGGCAGAAAGAGTCCAGCATCACGTAACACTTCGTATGCTTTGTTTGAGTGATGTCGGAGGTATAGACACCAGCGTATCATCATTGGGTGCCATCTCATTCCCCTAAGATCTTTCTTCCCAAGGGCTTCTCTCTGCTGCTTCCAAAACAGGTACATGAAGGAATCTCTGGGATATTGTGTCTCGATTTGCTCATTATTCTCCTCCATGATCTGTTTCAGATCCAAACTTGTTTCTTTGTCCATCTGCTCGCCTTCATCTTCAATCCTCTCTCTGAGCTTCTCCTCTAGGTGTGCCATTCGTCTTTTGGCATTCCGGTTCTCACGGTGCAGTTCTTTAAGGCGAGCATTCTTTTCTGAATCGGAGAAGTAGCGGTAGTTGGTGTGGCTGTGTGGATCGCTGCTGTCCTTGAATTTTCCCAACCTGCTCAATAGGACATTGAGTTGCACATGATAGGATACACATCTGGCACATTTGTCACAATCTTCTTCCAGCAGTAGTGAGCATTCTGCATGCCTGATGGTTGGAAATGGCAGAACTCGTGTATCCTTAAATGCTACAATGGCTTGACCTGAAGTTAAAGGTCATGAATATGTATTATGTAAATACATGACATTGTATATGGTATGATACACACAAACTGTACCTGTCTTATCCATGAGGGGTCCCTTCTCCTCTTCCAGCCTTAGGTATTGATCCTCTGGATTTCCTACACAGAGGTGCACAGAGTCTAGAATATCCAGCAGTGACAGAACCTCTGGGACACTCACAAGCCTAGTGGGAGTTGCAAGTCTCGGAACCTGTGATGGCAATATTGGAAGTGGGCCCAAGTTCAGAGCCCATGTCAGGTCTGTGTGGACAGTGATAGAGTAGGTGACTTCAGGAACAAATGGTGGTTTGGTACATTGTACAGTGTAGAGACTGAAGCAGGGAGATGGAGATGGAGTGTTACTTTCGGAGGAGACGGTGATGTTTACCAGAGACCAATTGGTTGGAAGCTGACATGTGCGTAATCTCGCACGTAGTGTATCACCATTGGTGGCCGGCGCATGTGTATAGTTACACAGGGGCAATGACACTTGAAAGAGCTTCGTAAGCTTTAATGGTATACGCACATTCAGCTTGAGGTACTTCTTTCGTTCCCAATTCTTTCGCACGTCACAAGTTAGCTTCGTTTTCCCCATGCTGTAGCATATTATTAAAATGTTCATGTGAAATATTACATCATTTTTGACTTCAAAGTACACTCTTACAGTTAGTACCTGCCCTCCCAATGTCAGTGAACCATCTATGTAGACTACTAGCTAACTGATTATATCTAATGTTTACATGTGTATTCATATCATTTGTCAACAATGCTACTCAGGCCCACAAATTAGAGTATTATTAAGTGTAAGTTGCAAAATATTATTTTTTTGTGAAAAATTGAGACTAAAGTGCCATTTAATATCCCACTCCCGGTATCCCCACAGGTCACCAACATTCTGAAGCTATCACTGGCAGAAGCTACCATTGATGGCACAAGCTACAGTCCTACAAAGTTCTCTAGCCTAGCTACTTACTCTTTGTATGTATTATTTCTTATGAAATATCATGTTGAAATTATTTTGAAACTCGATAGTGCTATAATTCATGCATAGATATTGTGTTCTGTGGGGTGGAGCTCACCTTCCGCGACTTCCTGCGTGCAATATCCTGGTTCTTGGTTTGCGGTCGTCTTTGTGTGGGCACAGCTGCTTCCAAGGTCGCGAACTATAACACGGAGTGCGCAAAACGCTTGTACGCGTACGCGCGTCTATTGCTCACGTGAGCACTTTCCAATCCCGTGTACGTAAGTCTATATATACCTCACTTACACAAGCATAGGGTATAACTCAGTTTTCGGCTCCCGTCACAAGAAGATCTACACAGATCAAGACAGTCTTTGTGCTAATTTTATACGAGATGTCAGACTGGCACCAGACCTGAACTCTCATTTAAGTGAAGAAATTTTCTATATCTGTTCAGCCTAACATTTCATTTTCTTTCTTTACTTTACCTTATCATCCTATAATATCTATTTTATTTATACTTTAATTTATATGCTGCACCTATGGTGGTGCGTTTATCAAATCAATAATAATAATAATAATAATATGCATATGATCTATGGTTGTATATATATAATAACAATTCTAGCCCGTTGCTATGTGGTTACTAAGGTATACAAGGTACTGTATATGTGATACAGTCCCTCCTTGTAGGGCTCATGTCCATATGTTTACTATTATACAGTTCCTGAGGGCCAGGGCAAACATTCATACAGTTCTTGGGGGCTAAAAACATGTTTATTGTATCCATGGAAACAATGGGCTAGAAAATAGTTATTGACCAATCCCTCGCTTTGTATGCAGTATAGAAGCACTCATCCCTCGGGCTTTGCCCTCGGGATTTGTGCTTCTATACTGCATACAAACCTTGGGAGTTGGTCAATAACTATTACGCATAGACTATGGTACAAGGCAAATCATGAGATCAGATAGATCTGTATAAATTTGGCGAGGCCGTTTGTACCTGCAATTATGCATAAGCTTACGTGGCCCGATTGATCTGATTATCACAAGATAAACCCTTCTTTTCTTTCCTGCTGCTCAATCAGAGCACCATATGTAGTCAAGGTCGAAGTTTATGCTGCAGGCGCACTTGCGTCAGCAAAGGGTTAAACTCACCCACCGTGACCTTTAACCCTGGAATCTGCAGTCCAAAGTCAGTGGGCCCAAAAAAAAAAAAAATTCGCGTCCGGGCTCGTCTCTCGATCTCCTCCTTGTCCTCCGCGTTGAAGTGTGTCCGTCTCAGTGGCCGGTAAGTAATACTGTTACCTATAATCAGGGTTCTCCCCAGGATATTCTGAGTGATGGTTAAACTTGAGCAATAGTACTGTCAAATTGCATTAAACATAGATTTCAGCACCGTTTACCATCTATGAGTGGTGATGAATCAAGCCTGAGAGGTGGTAAAAAAATTGCTGAGAGGTGGTTGGAGCTGACCACTCCAAACCAGTGTGAGGAGAACCCTGCTATAACAGTGTGAATAATTTGAATATTGTGTGTGTGTGTGTGTGTGTGTGTGCGCGCGCGCACGCGCGCGTGCGTGCGTGCATAGATCATATAGACTACGTAACCAGGATTGGAAACTGCGCACGTGAGCAATAGAGTTACTGCAAGCCATGGTGGGCATTCCGTGTCCCTATGACCGAGGCAGCTGAACATGGCTCTACTGCAGCCTGTGTTGGTGCTGTAGCTAAGTGGAGGTAACGAAAGTAAAGCTCAATGATGGAAGAATACTACTACCAAAAGCTTTTGAAGAGCGCAACTATCTACGGCAGTCTTTTCGGGGTACAAAGTTGTTCACTGCTATTTCAGTCATCTTCGTCCATACTTGCCCCATAGGATGCTGTATAAACCACTTTCGGGACTGTATCTCGATTCGCGTGGCAGCAGCTACCAAAAACCGAAGCTCAAAGTCAAAATATGGTGCCTCTACACTAGGATAGCCACTATTAGGAGGATATACTGCTGCGGCTGAGCCAGAAACCGCCAGAAGCACAAAAAACCGATGCCATCTTGAAGTCGCCTCGTTGTTGGAACTAGAACACCTCAGATACTGAACTAAGGAACTTCTCGTCACTACAAATAGTTAGAAGAAGGATAGCTAAATTATAAGGTTGTAAGTGTTTCTGTTTAGTAGCTATTGTCAAAAGTATTGGGAAAATGTGTGATTTTTGGCCATTTTTTGTGTTTTTTTCGCAATTTTTGTGGCTTTTTGTGCGACACGGATTGCACCAATGGACTCTATTGCTCACATCAGCAGTTTCCAATCCCGGTTACGTAGTCTATTTGATCTATGGTGTGTGTGTGTGTGTGTGCATGCATACACTGTAGATTGTAGAGGAGGAGGGGAAAGGGATAGGAAACAGCGGATTATAATCCTCACTCCATGTCCAACACGAAGTCACAGGCCTGCACCTGTATAAGTATTCTGTACCAAAAGGGGTAATTAATAACTAGTGGTGATGAACAGATGAAAATCATTAGTGTGGGGCGCCCTACTGTATAAAGTGGACTGGACTCACGGACTCATGGACTACAGTCCGGGAGAGATAAATCCGAGTGTGATATAACCAGATATGTATGAAGTGACATCGTTCTCAGTAGCAATCTGCATGAATAAAAACTCAGGATGACTAGAGCGTCTAGTCGAAACGTCGGCAAGTTTTACCGAACAGTTAAGTTGTCCACAAAGAATCTTAGTTTTATTCAACCAGATATGTGCCTCAACATTGAATCTTGAGCGCTCTCATCGTCATGAACATGCCTTTGAATTTAGTACATGCCAATACTTGTTGGGCACATCGTATATTATTACACTTTCGAGGTTACGCCCCGCCCAATTTAACTATATAGCCTCCTTCATAGACATGCACTTGTTTATAAACGAACTTTACCAACTAGGACCAATGTACTTGTTACAGACAAATATTGATGTCTTACATAGAGATCAATATAATAATGGTGATTGTTTTCCTTATGAATGCAATTAATATTAAATTTTGTGTCCAAGTTCAAAGTTCATCTCATCCTTGACTAAATACCATATACCGGTAGCTCCTAATTTTTGTGGCACAATAATTTTATGAATTTCGTGATTTGCCTTCTGATCACGAAAATTTTCCTCACGAAAATTTAGTACTATTGTGTGCGTGGCTATGTTGTGTGCGTGCACATGCGTATCGCGATTGAAATGCATACAGCAAAGATACATGTACTGGCGAACGTGTGAACTAGCGAACGTGTGAACTCTCTGAAATGAAGTGTTGAATCGCTGCTGAAAATGTCTCAGACTCTGTATGCTTACCTTCAGAAAATGAGCGCGAGCAAAACCTGCCTACCAAATCCACAAGGACCTTTGTCGAAACAACTTCCTTCTTCTTGCATCGAATCAGCCAACAACCATGTTCAAAAGGTGACTGAACAGACGGCAGAAGGCAATAAAAGAAGAAGGAGAGGCCCGTATATTAAGTACACCTCGAAAGACATAGCAGAAGTTGCCAATTGTGACCGGATTTGGCAAAACCCTCCATATGGGATTTTTTTAAAGAATCGCGATCGCTACGCAGATTGTTAGTATGACCTTTGAACTGATCACCCAGCAAATTTGAATCCGCTCGCATGCGTAGTTGTGAAGTTATGAGCGCTTTTATGTGCTTGTGCTGGAATTATTGAATTCGAGAAATCATGCCCCAAGCGTGTTGCTATGCACGTCACGTTCAATCTCCATTATTATAATACTATTTGCATACGTACGCACGCGCATTGCACATTGCGTAATGTAACGTGACAATCAGCTGACTTTGATGTTAGTAAGTGAAGCATAGCCAAAGATCGAGAAGAAAAGCAGCCAGCGAGAAATCAAGTGAATGGACAGACAAGGTAAGTAAGTACCATGTTATATAGCTGTACTAGAGGGGAACCTTGTCCTTCTTTTTTTATTTTTAGCTTTTAGCTCGCTTCGTACTCTGTGTACGAAGCCAAGATAGATATGTATACAGCCATACAACAAATAAAAGTAACTACAGTAGCGGTCAATAAAAAGTTAACGTTTTGTACCGTTCCCACGATCGTTCAAGCGTAGCAACGAAATGGTTTTGTCACCGTCCGTCACCGTCCGTTCTTCTTGTTCGTCTGCGTAGAAACGATAGTGCGCTTAGCTCGCGCGGCACATATCGTGTTAATACGTACTGACGTAATGTAGAACGGTACGCGCACGCGCGTACGCTCGTACGCCAATAGCCCAACCTACAATGATTAAAATTCATTCGAAGTGTGAAAACAATGGTGTTCAGTACCTACAAGAAGCAACATATTCTCCATTTTGCATCGCTAGGGCTCAAGCCTCCTACCATCGCGAAGGAGCTAGAAAAGGAGAAGTAGAAGTGTTCGAGAGTCGGCATCTACAAGTTTTTGAAGCAATACCGTGCAACGGGTTCGATAGGGAGAAGAGTTGGCTCGGGAAGACCGTCTAAAGTAATGGCCGAGATCAAGCAAATAGTAGAAGAACAAATGAGGCTTGATGACGAAACGACAGCTCACCAACTGCACCGGCTATTGATCGAGAAAGGCTATTCAATCAGCCTGAGAACAATCCTCAGATGCCGGACGGCTTTGGGCTGGACCTTTTGAGGTAGCGCCTATTGTCAACTGATTCACGAGGTGAACAAGGGAAAGCGACTGGCTTGGGCAAGAGACCACCTTCACGATTCTTTTGATGACGTTATTTGGAGCGACGAATGCACTGTACAAATGGAGAGCCATCGACGATTTGCCTGCCGAAAGCAAGGAGAGGCCCCTCATCCAAAACCCAGGTACCTGACAGGGTACATGTACATGTACATAGAGTATGTGCACTCCAAAGCTTAACAGTAGTACAGTACATAATATCATAGGCAAGTAAAATAGTTTCTTATGTGCCCAATAATATACATGATTGCATGTCCCTTCTAGACCCAAACACCCAACTAAGGTGCACGTGTGGGCCGGTATATCGAAGAAAGGAAGGACTGGGATATGCATTTTTGAGGGAATCATGAAGAAGGAGCTATTTGTGAGCATCCTCGAGGGCACGCTTGTACCATTCATCACTGATATTCTTCCTGAAGAGCACAGATTTATGCAAGATAACGACCCTAAGCACACGTCTGGATACGCTGCCGATTGGATGAAGGACAATTCCATCAATTATTGGTGGAAGACTCCAGCCGAGTCGCCAGATCTCAATCCTATTGAGAACCTCTGGCATGAGCTCAAGGAATTCATTCGCAGGGAAGCTAAGCCGACAACTAAGGACCAACTAATTGAAGGAATAATACGATTTTGGAGAACTGTAGATATAGCTAAGTGTTTAAAGTACATAGGCCATCTGAAAAAAGTCTTGCCTAAAGTCATAGAATTAGAGGGAGCTGCAACAGGTTATTAGTATTATTTCTGATGTATATTATGTACTATTTTGTTAATTACAATCTTTACCTTGAACTGGAGATGTATATGGATTATGTTGCACTATTGTGTTTACCTACATGTACATTGATTGTACTCATGCCACAATGTACTATACAAACCTAACTAGACCAACATGGATAGGAAAAATATATTATTACATTATGTACATGTACACTATAGTAGACATTATGTGCTTAACTTTGAGTGTACACTATCACTTAGCGTCCCTACGAGGTCTTTTGCATCCCTGCCCGATAGACTTGGTGCACTTGATCCACAATGGCTCAAACTCGACGGGAGAATTCCAGTATCCAGGAAACAAAGTCAATATCTGATTCTTCAGAAGTTGTACTTCATGCTCCGGAAGGCCTGGGAGTTCTCGGTCACCTGCAACAGTGCACTTAAGCATGACAGCTTCACCAAAGAACGATTCTCTTGCTAGTTTGAGTGCTAGTGTTGATACTTTACTCTCACTAAGTAGCTTTGGGTTTCTGTCGATGACCACCTTAGCTGGTACAAGTTTTGTACAGTCAATTGCAGAGGATGGCAGACATTCTTGAGGCTTTGAACGCTTCCCTCTTCAACATGAGGTTGCTTGAGCCTCTGTTCCAAGATCTTGCGAATTCAGTGGCCGAAATGGGGGACGATACGGTGTATTCTGTTGAGAGAGATGGGATGAGTTAGACTGTAGACCAGCTGCGTGGTTCTCATTGCTGATTGGTGATAGTGGCTGTAGAAGCTGTGACGACTGGGTTGGTGCTGGCTCTTCTGATGAATGTGGCAGTACCAACGGTTGCTGGGCTGATGGTGGATGTAGTGGTGGGGGTATGTGCTATAATGGCTGCTGATCTAGTGGTGGGGGCTGGTGCTGTCTTGATGGTGGCTGCTTTTCCAAAGGTGGATATAGTGGATGGCTTTTTATTGGATGCACTTTCTTTCTTTTTGGGGCCATTTTGCTTTCTGTTTGCAGTTAATTAGTATTTATTGACATTTTTGTGGGTGTGGTCGCACCACGCGTGTGCATATTGTTGCACAACACGTTTCTGGGTGTGGCGGCACCACGCGCATGCACGTTTCCAAATTCACGTTGTTGCGCAATATCACTCGTGCTTCGTGGTATCTAGTAAGGATGGCAGCTACTAGCCAGACGACTGTTGATTTATTTTGGTGGAGCAACTACATTGTACATCAACTGGAGAAAAAAAGGCCTCCTCCCACTGCCGGAAGAAATCCAGGTGCTTTGAAGCATCAAAGGACAGGGATCAACCCGTCTTGGGCGAGCAATTTTCCGTGGCTGGTGATATCCGAAGATGACAGTATTGAAGCACGCTGAGATACCACCTTGCTTCTCGACTAAAACACGAGTGCTCTCCACACGCATAACTTCCTTATGGCAGCTACTCTCTAGTCATCCTCAGGGCAAAAGGCACTTTTGCCCTGAAGATGACTACAGCATCTAGTCGAAACGTCGGCAAGTTTTACCGAACAGTTAAGTAGTCTGCAAAGAATCTTCATTTGTTTCATGCAGATAGCAACTGAGAATGATGTCACTTCATACTCTCTAGATGCTCTTTGAGACTTTGTCACATTATTATAGTTTTACATGGGACTTTGACCCATACAGCCTTGCCAAGCGGCACTCGTACCGGTCTACAGTTAGTCTTACAGCAAATGCTACACAACATCCCCTGCTCACCATAGTAGTGTCAATACAAAAAGAAGGCTTTCATTGGATGCACTTTCTTGCTAAACAAGAAATTGCCCACACAACAAATTTTACATCCTTAGTTAATTTGGCAAAATCTCTTGGAACTACTTACCTGGGGGAAACAGCCGTGGGTCAGAATCAGAAGTATACGTCAGAACGCTTTATGCAGGAAATAGCCTTAGCTATGGGAGAAGCTGCGCTGGAGCCAATTAAGGAGGAAATAAAAAATTCTCCTGTATTTGCCCTTCTCATTGATGAAACAACAGATGTTTCAATTATAAAACAGATGATAGTCTATGGCCGTTACATATCAAATGGAGAGACTAAGACACGGTTTCTTGGGATAGTTGAGCTATCTGATGGTAGAGCAGTCACAATCACAGGTGTCCTTATGCATATCTGTGGAAAGATGGAATTGACATATGCACTTAGCTCTTTGCTCTAGGTAGTGATGGTGCTAGTGTAATGCTTGGATGTTGGGGAGAAGTTTTTACACTGATGAAGGAACATGTACCTTACCTTATTGCTAATCACTGTGTTGCCCATAGATTGGCATTAGCTTGTGGGCAGGCCGCAGACGAGATATCTTACCTTAAAAATTCAGAAGCAATCTTGATCAACTTTATAGATTCTATCAGAACCCTGCAGTGAGGATGGCTGGGCTCAAGTCAATACAAGAAGTTGTTAATGACCCACAATTGAAACTTGCACAGGCTAAAGACGTCCAATGGCTTTCTCATGAAAAAGCTGTAAGGAACCTTCGGCAGTGCTTGCCTTCAGTTGTGACTAGCTTAGAGAGAGAAGCAACTGAACGAAACGATGCTCAAACAAATGATTTAGCTATGTTTGTTAAAGACTCGTTTTTGTTTACTTCCTGTCTGACATCCTTCCACCTTTAGCTCAACTATCCAGAGCATTCCAGAAAACCTCAATTGACTTCTCCATAGTTAAGCCCCTTGTACAGGGAACCAAAGGTTGTATAAAGGAGCTCATTGCTAATCACGGGGAAACTTTTTTAAGACCTTGCCTTCAGCAATGGAAAACTTAACTACTTATTGGTTCCAGGAATTGACGACAAAATGAGCAGATTTAAACAAAATATTTACCATCCATACCTCACAGCACTAGGTCAACACTAAATTAGTCTTGGACTCACGATTTCCCGATGTTGGTCTTTTGGAAGCATTCAGCATCTTTGACCCCAACGTTATGGAACAGCAGACACAGCCTCAACTGCTTGAGAACTGGACTATGGTCCCCATAATGTACTGGAGTCAGATACAACCATTTATGAATACCAGTGCTTTTCAAAGTCAGTGTTGTCCACTGCACACTTAAAGGATACCGTATAGCTGGAAATATTGGCGGGGAATTAAATTTGGAGGTTGACGCTAAAACTGCCAAATTTAATTCCGCCAATATTTTTGCACGCCCAGTACTTGAATGACGTCAGCTATAGCTGGCTCTGCCCATATCGCAGTCGCCGCGCCGTTGACGTCCCTATAGCCTAGTCGTGTTTGTTTTTGGCATCGATATGCGATGGCGCTGTTGAAGTACTTGAAGAGAGAAAAAGATCCGCTTCCAGACAAAGAGAATTGCCCGTTGTTAACAGAAAAGGAGCTAAAATCGGCAAATGAAAAGGTGAAAGACTGCCTCAAAAGAAAATTGAGTAAGGCCCGAACACTGATGACAAGGGGAAAGTATATAACGACTACACACCAGAACAAAGAGCTCAGATTGGAAAATATGCAGCAGAAAATGGGCCCACCAGAGCCGCCAAGCACTTCTCTACGCTTATGAGTAGAAACATTCCCCTAACTAACAGCAAGGAGATTGAAAACTGAGTACCTGAGCAAGTTGAAAGTTTACAGTTAAAAGTTTGCCCACTAAGGAGCAGGGAAGACCACTGCTTCTTGGCCAAGCTTTGGATAAAGCTGTACAAGACTACATCACGTCCATGAGAACTGTAGGAGGGGTTGTAAACACGGCCATCATAATGGCAGCTGCAGAAGGAATCATAGCTGCTCGAGATCGGAGTCTACTGGTACGGCATGGTGGTCATATTAAGATCAAGAAATCATGGGGTGAATTTCTTCTAGGAAGAATGGCTATGTCAAGAGAAAATGTCTCAATGCAGGAAAGATATCTCTTCCCCATTTTAAGGAGATTCAGGAAAACTTTCTTGCTGACATCCAGGCCGAGGTAGTGATGAATGAGGTGCCATCAGAAGTGATCTTCAACTGGGATCAGATGGCACTCCATCTCGTGTCAACAGGTCAGTGGACCATGCATCGTGCCAGAGAGAAGGTAATTACTATCTCAAATAGTGACGATAAGCGTCAAGTTACAGCTGTTTTTGCTGCTACCCTGACTGGTGACTTTCTTGCACCCCAAATCATCTACAAAGGGAAGACACAGTGCTCACATCCGAAAGTTTCTGTGCCCAGTGGCTGGGATCTTTGGCACAGTGACAACCACTGGTCAAACGAAGAGACCGTGAAGCGGTACGTCGAAAAGACTTATCTTGATGCAAAGAGGGTTATTTTAAGGCTCAGCAAGTCACACCCAGCTCATGCAATTTTTGATTGCTTTCGTGGACAAGCCACCCCCGAATTCTTATCTTTGCTCAAAGTGCACAATATCGTCTCTGTGCAAGTTGCAGCCAGCTGCACTGATAGGCTGCAGCCACTGGACGTCTCCGTTAATATGCCTATTAAAGATGACTGAAAAAGAGCTTTCGTTCATGGTATGCAAATGAAGTACAGAAACAACTGAAGTCAGTTCCAGTGCACGAGGTAAAGGTGGACATGTCAGCTGCTGTTATCAAGATGAAGAGCGTTAGCTGGTTCATTTCTGCTTGGGAATCGCTTCAAGGCCGTCCCGAGATCATCATCAATGGTTTCAAGAAAACTGGAATCCTTGATGCTGTCACAGCTGCTACAGAAGCTTAAGACAAGCCTTGTTATGAGATTCCTACGTTTCTCATGCACACACACTTTCATATCCTCTCCATGCACACAATATCATACTATTATCATGCCATTGGATCATCCGTTATCCTCGTATTACTTGCATGTCTGTCTCATTTTAATGTTCATCGTAACAATCAATTTTACTCATCACACTATTATGTCTAAAAGAATTATGGATTAAAAGATGTACATGTACATTATCTAATTGTGTGGAAATGGAGTGAGCTGAAAGGTTTCAAAACATTTAACTAGATGTTCTCGCATAGCCTGTTGGTGGTAAGTCACTGAACCTGGATTTGCACCACTCGCCAATAGTGTAGCTGTTTCGATTGCATATACACCACAATCCTTGACACCTAACTGCTTCGGCCCGTCTTCAACCTTGACAGCAGATCCATACAATGAGGAAAGAAGCTTCTGCGTTGGCAGCTTGATGGATGCATAAAGGGAATCAAACACTTTTGGTGAGCCGATGGGGTATTCTAATGTAGTAGCAACGATCCAGTGGTTTCTTCTAGTGTGCAAGATCTGTAGAGAAGGCGCAGAACTGGCTAGATTTCTGTGATTGGCCAGCAAGAGGGTTGAGTTAAGTCCAGTGAGTTCTTTGTGATGCTTTCTTAGAAGAGCCAGAGCAAAATCGATGTGTTTGTCAGATAGAAGATCGCGGAGGTGGTAATACATCTATCAACCATTGTCAATTCTATATTAGCACAGGTTAGCCATGGAACCGGAGCCTTGGAAAAAGAGTCTGGCATATCCAGTTCATCGACATTGATAACATCCAACTTTCTCTTTTTAGTTGGCTGGCTCACTTCAGGTTGCTTTTCATGAGAGAGTATGAAAAGCTTCATCACTTTTTTAACATCTTTGGATTCTCCCTTTAACTTTAAAGTACAGGGCATTTCCAGCACTCCTTGAGGGAGATCAGCAGAGAATCGTCTCAAGCCTGTGATCATGCGATCTATCACGCCTCCTCTACGAAGAGAGAGTGAGCAGGCATCTGATATTCGCCGAGGGATGTGACCAACAATGTCATCCTGCTTCATGACTGCAACTGCGTATGGGTCACTATCGTTGGAATCTTCTGTTACGCACTGTAGCTCCTTGCCAAGTGTAGGAGTCCATATACGATCGTAAACGTGATGTCCCCGAACGCAGCTGGCTAATGCAGGTCTCCATATCATGTCAGCAGCTGTTCACTCCTAGATCCTAGCGCTAACTTGAATAGACCCTGCGTACTAGACTTAGTATGTACGTATGTACATTGTACATATGTGGCCGGCCGTGCGCGCACGCGCATAGCGCATAATTAACACTGCGACCTTGGCTAGGCCCACCGCCAAATTTAAATTCCGCCAATATTTTTAAATGCCCAGTTTGGAGCCAAACTGCCAAATTAAATGACCGCCAATATTTCCGGCTATACGGTACGTTAACACATGAGTTAATGGCCAAACTGACATCTAATGCTCAGTTATTGGACATGTTTCCCAATCTCACAAAGCTAGCTGGCTGATTGTGAAAGATGCTTCTCTGCACTGGGTAGAAATAAAACTGATTTGTGTAATAGACTAAGTTCTAAAGTATTGAATGCTCTTATTACTATTTCAATCGAAAGACCAGTTCAAACGAACATGTGCAACATGGTCCGGATGGAGAAACCGAAGAATTGTATTGTGACTTATTTTTTTGAATACATACGAATATCAAATGCAAGTCATCACTGTGAATAATAATATACTATTTTATAGTAATACATGACATTGTATGTGAATATTAATTAGGGGGTGGGACATACAAATTTAATTAGCCCCTCTCCCTTGCGAAATTTCTGGGGAAAACACTGTGCATTTCAAGGCCCACTTTCCTGATCTCAAGTGGACAACTGTCAACGACTGGAAGAAAGCGATGATAAAGGAAACCAAAAAGATGATCAGCTGGAGAAGATCGTTGTATTGGAGGAGAAAAAGAGAGGTTGACCTTTGCTTCCAGATTCAGTGATAGCTGATACAAAATTCTACATTCGTGCCCTTAGATGTGATCGAGGCGTGGTCAACATTGCCATTGTGTTAGCAGCTGCAACTGGCATTATACAGAGAGAAGATCCTACTTCTCTTCATTGTAATGGAGGTCATATTATCCTCGAGAAGAGCTGGGCAAAGTACCTATTGAAGACGATGGATTTTGTCAAACGCCATGCGACAACCAAACATGTGTCAAACTTACACCAATCTGATGACTTATGGGATCTGTATTTGCTCAATATCAAGGCTGTAGTTTAGCTAGAAGAGATCCCAGACAGCCTGATTATCAATTGGGACCGAACAGGAGTCAACTCTGTTCCTGTATCCGAGTGGACAATGTTCAAAGAAGGATCAAAAAGGGTGGAGGTTGTTGTCTGAAAGGATCAAAAAGGGTGGAGATTGTTGTCTGAAAGACAAGAGACAGATCACAGCTGTTTTTCGTGGCGACTTCCTACCCGTGCAATTAGTCTACCAGGGTAAGACTACAAGGAGTCTTCCTACAGTGGATTTTCCCAAGCAGTGGCACTTGACCTTCACAATGAATCATTGGTCTAATGAGAGCACCATGATCGACTATGTTAAATAAATCTTCATTCCTTCGTTCAAAGCAAATGAGAAGACCTCGGCTTAGATACTACACACCCAGCACTTGCCATTTTTGATGAATTTAATGGCCAAACAACTGATGCTGTATACAGCCGACTTGAAAAGAATGACATCTACTACGTCATAGGACCACCGGACTGCACTGACAAACTACAGCCTCTGGATGTGAGCGTCAATAAGCCTGCAAAAGCTTTTCTTTGCAACGTACTGCTTCCAAGCATGGTATGCCGAGAAAATAGCGTCACAAATGGAAGAGAATCCAAGCCAGTTCAAGCCTGTTGATCTCAAAGTAAGTGTAATGAAGCCCCTGGGAGCAAGATGGATGATCCAACTCTATGACTACTTCAAGAGTACTCCTGAAGTCATTGTTAATGGCTTCAAGGCTACAGCAATATTTGACTGTGCTAAATCTTAATCTCGACCTTGTTTTTAAAGTTACCTTTAAATCTTGATTTCATCTCTTGTTGAGTTTAAGTTACAAATTTTGTTGTGATTTATTATTACACTGCACTTTTCAACTGTTCTGAATAATGTATATACATTAAGGATGACTTTACTACTTGCATGACATTGTATATGTACGTCAATATTATGTATAAAAATGGGCTTTAGGTACATGTGGGATAAAAAGTGACTAAACATGCGTTATGCATGATGAACTGTCTACTTACATAGGAACGGTGAAACATGAACTTCTCAAAACATGAAATAAGCTTTGGGCGTAAAAATGACTGAGAAAAATTCATGGATGATCTGTGTAGAAGAGACTCACATACAGCAATACAATAAACCCCACAATCCATACTTCCCCTATGCTTTTCTAAACTGGGGTAAACTTTCAGTTCAACAGACTGGTCGAACATGCCACTAAGTATAGCTTCAGTATTCTCTTCAGTGTTCGAGTACACACTGTCAACGATACCCTTATCTGTGAGGATGACATGAAAAGAGTGTTGCAACCCCCGCACTTTCAGTTTCTGTGGGATACCCTTGGACTCAGTATCGTATAGCTCCAAATTTCTGTGGTTCAAAATTTTTGTGAAACTGCTGAAAATCCCATAAATGAAAATTTTCGTGATAAAAATTTTGTGATCGCTACATATTTTCGTGATTACCGCCGCGCTGCGGCGCCCGTGCGGACAATTCATGTTGTCACCCCGCCCACAATTGCACGTGGCTTGGCGTTGGGCTAGGCTATAGGCGCTAGGCTACAGTGTGAAGAGAAAGAAACAAGATGACATGATTCGAGTCCCAGTCATGCGTCAGAGGCTTTCATATCTACAAGTCTATCTGGACGCCCTTCATAGGAGAGACACTTTCGTGTTCTCAGGAGACGACTAATCTTCACGATCCATTTGCTGTGAAGGTGCTGAAGACGGACAAGATAGTCGGTCATTTGCCAAAAAGGATCAGTTCTACGTGCAGCATATTCTTAAGAAAAGAAGGAATGATATCATGCACAGTCTATGGAGAAAGAAGGTACTCGAGGGATTTGACAGAGGGTGGACTAGAAATACCATGCCTGCTAACATTTGAGATCAACAAGTCTCTGATCAGCAAGATAAAGAAGATGCTTGACCAGTGCAAAAAACAAGAGGAAGAATCAGAAGTACCGTATTTCTTCTAAAAATTCGGCCCTACTAATTATTCGGCACCCTTTACCGAATGATTGAAAATTGTCTCTAATATTTCGGCAAAGGTCATCATGCGCATATGCTATAAACGGGAATGGAATGCGCACGCAGACAGAATGTTGAATATTAACCTCTAAAAATTCGGTGAAGCTAAAGCAATATTTTTTCATGCCGAATTTTTAGAAGAAATATGGTACCAGCAAAAAGAATCAAGCTAGATGGTAAAGAAAATGACAGAAATGAGACCAACGCTGACAAGGAAATTTTGCACACTGTGTGGTTGAGTTCAAAGGAAGCTCACACTACTCTCTACAATAGTGACAAAGAAGCAATCTTGAGAGGAGAGAGATTGAATGACATACACATTTTGTTTGCCCAAGCTCTCCTGAAACAGCAATTCCCTGGAGGTCAGGGTTTGAGCTGCACACTGACTAAAGACCGTCTTAGACTCGACATCGACAAGGACATCGTTCAAGTCTGCCATGTTTGAAATAACCATTGGATTGTGGTATCGAACATATTGTCAGAGGCAAAGCAGATTACAGCTAAGACCAGGGCAAAGATAAGGCTGATAGTTACACACGCGTGGGACTGGTCATATTAGTTATGCACATACGCATTTGGGTCGCCATGCCCAGTCCGTGAGTCCAGTCCACTTTATACAGTATAGGCCTTCCAGGGCGAGCCTTTGTGAAATTATAAGATTTTTTTGAAAGCACAAAAGCATGAGCTGGTACCCCAAACTATAGCAGAGTGTCAGTCACTGAGTTGCATGAGTAGTAGCATAGGTCTGTGAAGCTACCACTATAGATACCACGAGAGTGAAAATCTGCTAGCTAGTAGTCCAATGATGTTGATCACACATATTTTATGCCCTCCAAGTTAAGACACAGACTATATAAGAAAGATGATCGTCTGAAAAATATTTTTCGTTATATATAGTATAATAAAACCGTTTCCTGTCTCTCATGTATTCGGGGCTTGCTCAGGCTCATGACGTAATACCACGTAATCATATACCAAAACGGTTAAGTATTACCGCCACACTGCTGAAAACAACTTCAATAAGATCATGGCCTCAGCAGAGCTACCTAATACTTGTGCTGCTCAGAATCAAATTATTGCTCTTCGCATTCATGCATGCATGCAAATACAAGTCTGGATTATAAGATACATTTTATTTAGTTTCCAGGTACAGTGGAACCTCCTTAAGATGGACAAGTTGGTGCGCCTATGCATGACGATTTGTCCGCTATTCGGAGGTGTCCTTTATTGAGAGGTTTTATCATAATAATGTATAGATGGTTCAATGGGTTATACATTCAAAATGAAAACTGACACATAAAAGAGATCATGTATAGATGGTTCAATGGGTTATACATTCAAAATGAAAACTGACACATAAGAGATCATATATGATCTCTTTTATGTGTCAGTTTTCATTTTGAATGTATAACCCATTGAACCATCTACACATTACGATAAAACCTCTCAATAAAGGACACCTCCGAATAGCGGACAAATCCGTCATGCATAGGCGCACCAACTTGTCCATCAGACAGCTTCTTGATTTTCTGCCTCATCTTTACTTCATGCCAAAGACCACCTGGGTGCAGAATGCGAATCCCACTCCAGTAGTGGTGAATAAAAAGCTAACACTCAGTTCCATTGCACGATCATTTTGAGGTGAGAACGTTTCCAATTTCATACCGTTCCATGGTACGGGAGAGTACGCACGCATGTGCATCCATCGTTTTTATGTTCGCACAAATGCTTAATTGGTAGGCGTGACCATATTGCAATAATTGACCATTCTCGATGTCGCGTGGAAGAAACAAGCTTTTTGGAAGCCGTAACGACGGAGAAGCACAACTAACCCTTGTATAGACTCGATAATGTAGCAGACGTTGAAAGAAAGCTGTATCTTTGTGTCATGTCGATTGTCAGGTACGTTTCATTCGAGTAGTTTGAGCAATCGCCTCGAGCAAAAAAAGCTATTGGCTTGGCTTCCAGGGAGCGGCCGAGTAGAGCTGCCTAGCAGTCGCAATTGCCAGTGCAGCAGGCAACTAAGGCTATTTTAGTACACATTGTGCTCACTAAGAATGTTTCTCACCTGCCAAATGAACACTTGTCACCTTTTTGTCCATACTATTCAGCTATTGTTTCGTTCTCGTTTTCTCACCATTCAACAATCGTAGAATAGGAAATGGAATGGTAACTTTTTATTGGCCACTACTGTACATATAGCTCATGTGACCGCTGTTTCCCATCCCTTTCCCCTTCTCCTCTACAATATATGGTGCATGTGTGTTCGTGTGTAGTGGTACATATGAACTTACTTATGTTCATGACGTCATGTAACTGTGGTTACATGACACATGACATGTGACTCAATCACATTTAGTACCCCAAAACCCTTTCAGTGGTCAAATTTTAAGATTCTAGTCAATAGTTCACAAGTTTTATGGCCACTGAGTATGTACATAATCATGTCAGTTGTCACAAGTGTCTGTCTTTTTCATGTTTCACGGCAACTACCCTGTTGTATGTACTGATTCTCACATACGCAACTTTAGATGGCAACCTCGAACCCAAAATGTCCTCGATTAGATACACATACAGGTTTGTGCTACTATGTGGATATCAACTATCCATTTGTATGTACAACGAAGGATGAAGCAGAAGATAAATTGGAATGGTATAAAGGACTACAGGGTGGTAAAGTTCCACAAGGAACATGGATTCTAGCTCGTGTGGTTGATCCAGTCTATTATTACAAGTTTTTTTCCTCAAGGGCAGCCAATAAATCCAAGAGCGTTGATTTCATAGTCGCAAACCTTCCTGTTGATACTGATAAGATTTTACCACGAGCTCAAAAAGGCTATGTAGCTATACAATTGAACTTGTATACCGAAAATCAGTTGCAAGACTACTGCAAATGCCAGTTGCAAGACCACTGCAAATCACTACTGAGCACAATCCAACAATCAGCACCGGACCAAGTGGGCGAAGTTCTCTTGCAACTACAAAAGGAACTCAAAGATACCGCTCAGGGTGAAATACCAAATTTATCGCTAGCACCATATCCACAACCATACAATTATCCAGAAACTGCATTGAACGTAGTCTTTACGAATACTATTACTGAGTTTTGTGAACAAAATGGATATAAAGTCTATGGTGATCAGAGTAGAATTATTGAATGCAATAACCCGCAGGCATCTAAGTACTTTGCATCAAGGCCTGATCTAGTTCTATATAACCCACGCAAATTACATGGTGTCATCTGTGTGCTTACAGTGGAAGAAAGTGAACAAGAACCCGAACCAGAAGAAGCTCTTATCGGTGCAATTTCTGAAAGTAAACTTAATGCGAAGGAAGTCATGGGGCAATTACTTGGTGGAATGGAAAAGGTTGCAGGGGATTTAGCGTATGAATACATACGTAATAGTGCAAACTTTCGACAGTTTAACAAGATTCAACTTACTGGGTTAGTGATGGATTACAAGAAGGACGAGTGTGAAGTACATGAGCTAATCATGGATTTTGAGAAAAATTCGAGCAGATTGTATAGTGGACAACAGAAGTTACGTATATCAGATGCCACCAATAGACTGATTTCAAAACTGGAATCAGCATAAAAATGAACATAAACCATGATGTGCATGATTTATTACTATAATTCTGAGCTATGCAACTGTTTCATCATACAGCTAATATAATAGTATATCCTTTTTATGTTTACAACAATATAGTATGATACAGCATGACTTATCACAGCTTAAAGATGCTCTAAAACGAAAGTCATTACGTAATTGAACAGCATGCCAGGGGTGGATACAGTGGGGGGGGGGGGGGGGGGGGGGGGTTGGGGTGCTCAAGCATCCCCCTCCAGCAAAGACAACGTACAGGCATACAGGGATACAAGCTTCTATAGACATAGCTAGCTCTAGCACCCCCCTTCTAGCAAAAAACCTTGATCTGACATACTGTAGTTAATCGAATACAACACATGATCCAATTTTACGCAATAAATTAGCATTTTACAAATTCTCAACGTTTATATATGGAGCGATTGACGACCTCTACCAGAAAACGCACGTTTTTCAAAGTTGAAATTATTTCAAAAACCTTGATCTGACATACCGTAGTTAATTGAATACAACACATGATCCAATTTTACGCAATAAATTAGCATTTTACGAATTCTTAACGTTTATATATGGAGCGATTGACGACCTTTACCAGAAAACGCACATTTTTCAAAGTTGAAATTATTTTTTTTCCATGCGTAGTATTAGATTAAGTACGGTACTGATAAATCTGTAAGGAAAATTTGAGTTCCACTGACTCCTCCATGTTTTCTGGTTGTTGCCTCGTTTGCGGCAATTAAGTGGGTGTGGTTTCGAAAGGGGCGTGGTCAAAATTTTTCGCACCATTAGCGCGCAATTATTTTACATAGCACCCCCTATTGGAGGCTCTGGATCCGCCCCTGCACGCATTGTGTATTATCATAGCATAAGTTAGCGAGCATGAGGCCGAGTAATCTCGGCCCCTAGCCCCCTTTCACGCACATGGAGAGAAGGGGTCTGGCCAAATGTGTATAGGACCTGTGTCACCGAGGAATGCATGATGTCACGTATTTCTGGTGTGCGTGAATAAGAAACGCAAAATTAAATAAATTAACAGGAGTGCAGAACCCTCACCACTACACGCATGCATGACTCATGCACATGTAGATCTATAGCATGTCTCAATGTGTACACCTCAATATCAGGAGTATTGAACGAGCTACATACCCTGCACCTGAGGTACTCGAGTTTTCTTCAGAGTCAGTGCATGATATAGGTGTAGGGGGAAGGCACCTGGCTATGTCACTGAAAGCCTCTATGATTACTTTAACTAAACTAGAGCTCTGTAGAGCACATACCCCGCGCGCCCTGTAGCCACTATAGCGTAGTATTGCAACACTATGAGGCACACATGTAGCGGTTTCATGACGTGACGACCCTTTCCAACACAATGCTTGAGCATGCGCAGTCGCATACCATTATGCTAAAAGAGTGGGTGTGATCGATAAACCACAGGCATGCTGAACAGAAAATGCACGATTTATAGCACTAGTACTAGTAAGCCCTTTTGAGAAATTCGAAGCGCGTATAAACCATTTTTTTTCACTGATATCTACCGATTGGTTGTGCTTATAGCATGCACAGACGCCTAGAACTCGAGATCTGACGATTTTCGTGCCGACGACAACAACAGACATACAAACCGATTGCTTTACCCCTTGCGCATGCGCGCGGGGTAATTATGCACTTGACAGCCACTGCCTGTTTACACTGTCACTGCATTGACAACTGACCAGCAAGGCACAGAATGGCAACCACAGCTGCACATTACTACCTACACCACTGGGCGGGACTTAATGTGACCACTCTTTCTGTTTCATATTTCCTTGATATTTGCATGGGTAATCCTCGGATGAGTACTTTCTCTCAGACGACCCTTACCATACGGATGGACAGACGGACGGACGGATGGACAAAATCGCCCAACGATTGCAGTAACCCTCCGCCTATGCTTTGTGGTGAGGATTAATTAACATTAATATTGCACTGTACTAGGTAAGATCACGCACGTGCACAATCATTAATTTTTAGGCTGTGTCTACCGTACCGGCACCGGTACTGATAATTTAGCGCTTCGAGTACCGGCATAATAGCCCGCCAAAAAACTTAGAAAATTTTCGAAAGTGGAAGAAAAAAAAAAAATCCAAAGATCCAAGCGGGATTCGAACCCACGACCACCGCTCCACCAGTCCCAGCCCTAGCCCACTGTAGCAACCCGGCTCGCCGCTGCTGGATACCGTTTTTTGCCACCTTTATACACCTTGTCACTATAATACTAACCCTTGGTCAACAAACATACCCTAAAACCAAACCCCCCTCGTCTCCTACCGATTACCGAAACCCAACCACGCGCTACTAGCCTCACTAGCCGTCTAGCGCTCAGTATTTAATAGTGGCTATTAGTATAGCTATAGATCCCAGCCCCCTTCGGGGGCTGGGATCTATAGCTATATAATATAGTTGCCGGTACTCCAAGCACTAAATCTTGGGTACCGGTGCCGGTACGGTAGACACAGTGTAATTTTTATTCTTTTCATGCCCGCACAGTCATGTGACTTCATTTAATTTGTGCATTTGATTGGCGCGCACTATACAGTGTGCGGGGACACGGGCCCTATAGGCGTTTGACCAGACCCTTTCCGAGGCCAATCGACCTATCATGACAGCTGCCAGCAACATAGTAGCATTTCTCTGGCTGCAACTCAAGCTTCATCAATTACTTTTGGCTGTAAGAACAGCTGCCAGAGAAAATATCCTTGCCGTACTGCCAATGCTCAGAGCACAGAGCTGGTCAGGGGCCAGGTGAGAATGAACCAAGATCCAATAATTCACATGCAGAGCACAGCATCAAACTCCTGGTTATACATAATCAGAATAGCAATACATCATTGGCTATGATATTCATGCTGCATGATTATGT
This sequence comes from Cliona cf. orientalis, assembly GCA_963930775.1. Classification (NCBI taxonomy): domain Eukaryota; kingdom Metazoa; phylum Porifera; class Demospongiae; order Clionaida; family Clionaidae; genus Cliona; species Cliona cf. orientalis. The sequence goes on from OZ005690.1 coordinate 6,960,826, forward strand.
GTATCATAGCAATAATCCTAGTGATATAATTATACTTCAGAGATTCTGGATACTTACGAACAACATGGTCAGTTAACAATGCAGTATATGCCTTTACTCAGATAGCAGAGTTCAAAGTATAAATGAATACGTAATAATAACTGCATTCTCTGTTATGAAACTCCACATACCCTTCATTCTCCTGCCTTTTTTCTTGCTCGAGACAGCAGTCATCCGATTTTGTGGCAGAATAAGGTTTGGCAGTTTTACCCGGGCAATCCACTCAGCGTGATTGAGAAATGATTGTGGAGGAGATGCTCGACAGTCTCATGAGAGATGAAGAAGCATGCAGACGCGTGCGAGAATGGATCAAATAAAAAACCAGTCCAGAACAGCTCAGGAATCAAGATGATACAGCAAAAGTGAAGCACCTTCATCCGAAGATAAGGCAGGAGCCTCTTCCTCAAACAGACAGCTGTTCAAGGAAGAGTGGAGACAGGAACACCGTCCAGCTTGGTGAGAACCAGGCGGGTTGTGGCCGCTCTCAGTATACCCCAATCTGGTACCGTAAAGTGACATTTTTTTCTGCACGAGTTTTATTTATGCGAAATACGCAAGTCAAGCGGCTGTCGCATAAGTTTGTATTTAATTATTGCGCCATATGTTTGTAATGCATGCAACGTTTAAACGCATAAATAAAAATCATAAATTTTTCGAGGGGCCCGTTTTGACTGATTCGCATGCAGAAACATGTACCTTTACAGTAGTCACACACCCCAAGGGCCAACAGTAGGTACCACCTGTAGTACCGGAAGGGGCGAGATTTGCTCTCGGCAGACCCCATCCAGAGTGTCAACAGATGAGTCTAGGGCTCAAACAGGGTCCCATGGCAAATGACCACTTGATAGACCACAAAGGTGTGTGTCCTAATGACCAATTAGTGGGCATCACTAACTTTCGGCGCATGGGCGAGGGTTATGGTAGTCTGTTACTGTGCTAGCTGCTACATACCTGTTTTATACTTGAAAACAAGGTGCCATTAGGCTTTTCGTGGTACTAAGATACAATAATAAATTATTGTATGCATTGTATGTATTTCATTGAAAATGCTTTGTTCAAAACTTCTCGCGACATTTTCTGACCGCCACGGTCTTCTTCGCTTCTTATCGAGCTCTCACTCAATGAAAGAGACAGTAGCCACTTCCTCAGTGTACTTAAGGCCAGGTACCAACTGGAAACTACTGCTGAAATGGGCATACTTCAAAGGCTGGTGCTGCCTCTAAACAGAAGGATAGAGGCCTCATCATGGTGTTTAAATGAAAGACTAACTTAAGTACTTTGATATTCATAATTAATCAACCGCAACCAATTAACTAATTAAGCGCTATGCACGGCGTTTAGCCACGCCCTCTAGATTGCTAAATCGCGAGTTCCAACCTTGAAGCAGCAACTTTCAGCTGACCTTAACTATGAAGAAAGAAGCCTAAGACAGTGATCTAAACTTTCATCGGAGGGATTGTGAAAATAGCGTTCTGGTCGAGTTTTATTCCACGTAGACACTGCTTTTGGAGTGCTGACGGCCTAATCTTCCTCATGTAAGTTCAAAACGAACAAATTTATTCGTAGTCCCTCCGACAGATCCTCGAAATCCATCTCAACGGTCACCTTCTTGCTGTCAGACCTGCGAAATGTTGGGTAGAACAGAACAACCCTGGACGGCTTTTGCTCGAGATATTGAGCTCCAATCTGCAGCTATGCGGCCCCAACACCGTGGCTTGTACGTGCTCGATATGATATGACGTCACAGTACAAGTGCTAATTGATCGCAACCACGAGCGATATACGCGACAAGAGGCCGTTAATCGGGCGCGCGCTAAGCGTTCAGAACCTGGTCATTTCAAGATTAATGTGTAGCTCAAGTGATAGTAACTTGACTGACTCATGCATCACTAGCTATCATCTATGCTTCTTGGCTTACTTTGTACTAGATCTGCTGATCAGGCATGTACGTGGTACTATTACGTAATACCGTGCAGCCAGTAAGGCATTCTTGTGGTTATAGCATAGATAATAGAAGGGGGAGGAGGGATTGGAAACGGCGGCGGATGCGTGTCATGGTAAGTGCTCACACCCCCTTTTGTGAATTTCTTTGTTCCACATGAAAACAACTAATGCATTCTACAGGTTAAAGTTAGTAGTTTCTAATCTTGAGAGTTCTATTGGTAGCTTCTTTATGACCACAAAAGGTACACAATGATGGGCACAAGTGTAGCAAACACGATAAGAAAGAGCAGGTTGAAAATTATGTTGCTATGGTAACTGCTACCAATGTTTCATAGCACTGTGAGTTTAGTATTCATTGTTATAATTATGTATTGTGGTACATAGTAATTAATATTAGAAATAAAATACCAGGGATTCAATTTTGGAGGAGAAAACTGAAAGCACCCCCAATCATCCACCTCTAGGAAGGTTCAACTATTGGGGGGGGGGGTCTATATTTATCCTTTTATACAGCCAGGACAAACTCCTCAATTGAGGGTCAGTCGTCACAACCAGAGGAGGGTCAAAGAGATCTCTCGAGGAGGCACGACCAGCTTGTAATATGTACATGTATAAACGGGGCTTAATACATGTAAGTGTTAAGTATAGCTACTATGCTGAAGATTGCTTCATCATACAGCTTATGATAGCAGAGTATATTATTACAGAGATTACCAACAATTAAATCTATAACATTGTGAATCTCTAATTATTATTAATCTAAGTATATTATTGCTATCGTAAGTGGGCCTGGACACTACATACACACCACTTCTATTTTACAGCAAATCCAGTACTAGATTCCAAACAGTCTGTTATTGATTCAAAGTTTCGTACTTGAATGCTGCTTTGGTGTCAATATCATGTCCGTTGCCTGTTCCCAGATAGCTATTAATCCTATAGGACCATGAGTCCATCCATGCATTAACCTCAGGGTAAGGATAATACTCTTCCCTTTCCCCCAGCTTCCTTCTCCACACTTAGTCTATACTCTACCAAAACACATCAATTTTATCCATTTTTGGTTATACTACTAGTTTTAGATTGACATCAAGAATCGGTCTAAGTTCAACAGTGTCATTAACAGTTAGATGTCTGACTTAATAATAATAATATTAATAATAATTATTGTGAACTGTATCCTCACACCTGAGCATACAAGTACGCATGTCATGGTGGAGAGACATGGTAATATTTGGAACTATTTCTCTTTTATCTTCCTCATTAAAACCCGGCCCTTACTATATTATATCTATGTCAGCCTGAAATGTTCCAAGAACATTCAGGAACTTCTACTTGATCTGAGCACAAACCTACCAGACATGGACCTCCCTTTGGTGAGTAAGGCTTCAGTACAAGGGTTGAACTTTCTACTGCAATTATTGCATGACTGACCCTTGCAGATATGGGTGCATGGCATGTGGCCAGATGCTACTTGGTTGACCAAGGAATATCCCAAAGGAAGTATACAAAGTGCATGATACCCACCAAAAATTTTTCTTGTGTCTGTAATCCATTTCACCAGCTGTCTAGATCTATACATCTGGAAGAATCTGTTTGTAGGGTTATTCTAGCATGGGCTATAATAAGACTCTAATGCAAACAGAAAGCTAACACTTCACCAAAATAATTACACAATGTCATACTTGTATAATACAACATTATACCATTCGTACAATAATTAAATATCTGTGCATGATACAAGCGGGACGTGACTGGAAGCCATTTGACTTGAGCTAAAATGCAATCTCATCCTGCCCTGCCGTCTTTGGGACGCTACAGCTTACTGTATTATTATACGTACAAGCTTCATGTAAGTGAGGGTCTATAGCTATTACACAACGTCATATACACAGCACGATATTACTGACCGACCATTGCATAGTCCCTTGAATTATCAAGTTGAAATTAACTAACAGATTACTATCATGACATTGTAAGAGTTAAATTAAATGTTTTTATATTATGCTATTCTTGAAACATAAAACTAAAATTTAAGTGTCATCATGTGATGTCTTTGACTACCAGCCTAGTTACAATAGAGTTTTCTAAAGAGCTGATTGCAGATTCGTCCACTGAAATTCTGTAAACCTGCAGTGTATTGTAGTTCAAAAATGGAAGCCATTGATAATTGCATAAGAAAAGTTTATGCAAACTAAAAAATTAGGGCATTTCCATAAGGGTGTGGTCATAGATCCATAAGACGTAGGCTGAAAATTAAAAAAATTGTTTGTAAACCAAATTCTACTAATCATCATCTTCATTTCTTTACACTATGCACTAGTATCATTCCTACATCCCCAAACATTTGATAAATGTTCACTTGCTAAGATTAGGGAAAGCGCATTTCTCGGGGAGGACAATCCCAAGGGGAGGGAGGGAGGGAAGGGGTAAAAGCACCCCTGAGATAACCAGTACACTCTGCCACATTACACTTACACTTACAAGCACTAACCTTTGTTATTTCTTCATGATCATTGAGCTCTGCTAGGTCTGAGAGTGAAGTCAATTGACCTTTGACTTGAGTTTTAAATCTTTCAATCTTCAAAAATAGAGCATTAATTTATTACAGTCGTACTAAAGTTATACATATAATATGCGAAGCTCCAACATAAAGTTATTAACATGGAATTATAAAGTAGATATGATGGCCAGAGCATGCTCAAATGTAGCCTCATCCCCAGGCCTTCTGAGAGGGGAGGGGGAAAAGGAAGGACTGGTATCCACTGCATGCGCATACGCTACATTTTCCGTATAATTTACCGTAAAAGTGTCCGTATACTAATTCCTACCACGTGCTGACAACTGAAACGGTCTGTGTGTCAAAGAATATGGGATGACCTCCTGACCTTTGTACTAGCGATCGTGCTGAACGCGTGCCCATGCTGTTCAGAGATTTTTGTCAGTCAATGGACAACGTCACTCGGGCTACCTCGAAATCTCACTCGAAATTCAAATTATCTAAGCCTGCAGTTTCTAGGTATGTTGAGCATGACGCATTAAGGTCAAAGGGCAAGTATACTAGGCAGTATCCATACGTAATCGGATTATTCAAAATCTGAATAATCCGACTAAATCTGAATAATAACAGCGCATGCGCATGCAGTGGATACCAGGCCTTCCTTTCCCCCTCCCCCTCAGAAGGCCTGGGGACGAGGCTAACTCAAAGCTAAATCCCCTAAAACTCAAGGACCCCGGATGATATAGGCCATGGTACTAAAAGTAACCAACTTCTGGTGGCATTTGTACATGTACATGTACATGTAGCTTAATGCAATTACAAAATTTGCCATAATATGTCACTCAGCGCATGCTTTCTCTCACGAGTTATTGTTTATTCTTTGCTTTAGCATACCATTTTCAGTTCCCAGTGCCATAATCTAGAGCAAGTCCACTTCGTATACTACTTGCAGTAACGCCTATAAATAGCTATTATATGGCTACAGGATATACGGATAGCTATAGGACAAACTCAGAAATGTATGTACTAGTGCATGCTCAAGTGCTCACGCTCATGTGGGCGCGGTGCCGAGGTGCAACAATATTTACGTCATAGTGGTTGACAGTTTATTAACTTTTATCATATTTGCATCCTTGCGGGGACAGTCGAATTCTGACTGTCCTGTACGAGTACAGTATAAGCTTTAGACCAGACCCTCCTCTTCCTGCGAGGGTTGGCTACGCCAGCCCGCGTGGTATTCGACGGTCGGTAATGGTTGTCACACGGAAATGTAAGGATCCCATGTATAAGCCCCCTCCCCACTTTTGCCCAATCCTAGCATGCAAAAAAGGGCGGGGGCATAATCACAGGATTCTACAGTAATTGAATGGGTGGAACAAATGATTGTCAAGTCAGCAGTAGAAGATGCACTCTAACTTCGAGTTGAAATCAAGACAGTGGCGATATGGCCGGCCTTTTGTATGCAGTGACGATAGTATTGTGGTTCTGAATGTCAAGGAAGAAGCTCGAGTTGGACAGAAAACGGCGTCAGCTTACTACATGTGTATGCATCAATGTCTAGTGTCAATGGTTTGAACTGTCGCTAGGTACAGGCTGGAGCCTTTTATGGCCGGCACTGTAGTTGCTAGGCCATAGGTGCATTGTCAGGGCCACATAGCCCATGGTACATGTACAAGTCTGTCACATCACCCAGTTTGGTCTCTATGTGTGTAAATCCCTTAGAGATCTGCAACTCATGATGTACATACAAAAAGTGACAAATGATAGTAACTGTCTGTACACTTTTGTTTGCGGGTACTAAATTTAGCGAAATTAGCGATTTGCCTAATTATATTTTCGCTAAAAATTGTACCCGCAAATATTAAAAATTTCAAAATTATCGAATAAATAGAATGTTAAGTTTGAAAAACACGAGTACCTGCTAAATGCGAAATCCACTAAAATTTGTACCCACAAATAATCGTAGCCCTAAGGTATATGTATAGTCTAGCAACTTCAATGTAGCACAAAAATATCAAACACAAAATAACCCTGATTCACAATCGCAACCATCAACGTTACTTCAGTGCTTTCATTATTTACATAAATTTCCAGTTAGGTATGCACTACTAACCTGTGACTGGTAGTCGGAAGATGGTGTGATCCATACAATAAGCAAATTCTGTGATGAATCTTTAATGCCAAACTTCTTAAATGAATCAGAAATCTACATACATGTACATATTATCATAGACTACACATATAATCTTTCTTGTGTTGTATGCAAAATTTTGCAGCAATAAAATTAATATAAATACAGATCTTCACTTTGGGCTGGCAAAATGCATGAAGAGCTTAAATTAGCGATTACGGACCTCCAAGGGCCTGCAGTAAATCGTGAATATCTTGGCTCTGGCTAGGAGTACTCTCACGAAACAAATTGCAGTAGATAGCTCAATGAAAAAGCTATCTATCGAGGCCTTAACCTTACAAATCGGTTGCACAGAATCGTTTATTTTTGCTTGTATTAAGTTTCTATGGAGAAAGTTTAGGTGGGCGTGGCTTCATAACGGTTTGGCTACGATCGCGTTACAAGCGCCGTTGGATAGAGCTCGTGGAGAGCTACCTTCTGATACTCGAACACTGATATCCCACTGGGAGAAGTTCCGCAGAAAAACTGGAAAAACATGGAGGTCCGTAATCCGTAATCGCTACTTAAAATTAATGGCCTGAAACGGCCCTGGAGATGAGGCTGCAATGTTTTATGCTATGTCATGAATTGTCAAACCTTGTATTCACTGAACTACATTATACCGTTGTTACGTGAAATTTTTCGCTGGATAAATAATTTCATCAAACCCAGCCACCTTTATATTACAGACAAAGAAAAAATGCCAAAGTGATAAAGGTTGCCATATCCACCATGCAAATTTTGAACACACGACAAAAATAAAATGTCCACCAATGAGAGCAGGTGGTGAAATTGGTGAAAATTTCTACATGGTACATGTATATGCGAATTCATGGATGTACATGAACATGTAAGTAGTGGCAATAGTGTATATCCCAATGTTCCAGGTAGGCTTACGTTTGTTGATGGAGACAAAGAGAAGATAACTTCAGAGTAGATGTTCTTAGTTGTCATCTGTCCGCTTTCTTTATTCACAATAGCTTTGTTGGCAGCTGCCAAAATATGAAATGGACTGACAATCTATATGTATAATAATTATTATATAATGTGTGTTTCTAAATATGTGTGCTAGAAACCTTTATCTACATGTATGTAAAATACATCATAAAAGATACATGTACATGTAGGGGCACTGACTTACACACTTTTAAAGGAATAGAGAATCATTCATAATTCAAGGGAAGACTGAAGGCTACTGAGCACTGCCGTGGTGAATATAAAGGAGATAACTATAGAGCTTATTCTAAAAGAGTGACTTCACTACTCTTTCAAAAGAAAGATGCCAGGGAAGCAAAACAGGTGTGCCCGAGTATCCATCAGATTTTTTGAATGACGACAAAATGTTTGACACCCGGCAGGATCATTTGAAGTAAATGACAGTTGCTGCTCCATAGAGTAGTTGACCTCCAGTATGATACAACTAGGCTACTAGTTATCATTACAGAGATGGAAAACATCCGAGTCATATGTGCCTGACATGCTGGAGTTGATGGAAGCCATTTCGGAAGGATAGAACCATGCATAAGGAGCTAGCTGTTGACTCACCATAATTACCTCATAACCCACTCTGATCATAACCACAGAAGTAAATTGCTACTGAAATTAAATTTTATATCTGGGGGTGGGCACTAACCAGAGTAGGATCCAAGAGAACTGCTTCGATTCTTCCTGATGTAGCTTCACCTCTGAGCTGAGCAGCATTGGAAACGTTAGTGAACAACGCTATTGATATCCAGCAGTTTAATGCAGGAACCTCGTGAGATTCCGCCATGCCTCACCATCAAGTTCGCCAATTGGCGACCTTTACCTCGCCAGTCAGAAGATAGGAGGGGCTGCCCCGCGATACTTAATAATATCGCGCATGCGTGCTCTCTGGCTTCGATGATGCGCGCCCTTGGTTTACGGTGGTGAACCCCCTTGGCCTTTACCGCAGCTACGTATCAGCCCTAGTGGTCACTCTACAGTCGGCACCTCCCTCAGGCTGTTAAATATTTTCTCGGCTAGATCCAAAGTGTTGCAGTACATGTGCAGACAGTAGTGGTAAGTTGCAGACATTATTATTATGTATCCGGTGCCAATTTTGATTAAAAAATAATGCGTCAGGGCTCTTCTTATACTAATATTTAATATCCAGCTTATTTTCTACTCTGCAACACTCTATTAATCAAGCCATCAGAGAAAGTTTGGACTCAGAACACCGACTTTAATAACGGTATGACTAGTACTAAAACACCTCAAGATTAATGATTGAACACGAGTAAACCACATCAATAATTATTATGTGGTTTTTTTTATGTTTGTGGAAATGGAAATTATGTCATACATGTACTACCACTCATACACTGGCTTGCAAATAGTCTCGAACCCAGACCCCTCCCTTTCCCACAGCGCTGGATGTATTGCATCACCAGCACGCGGAAGGAAGGGTCTGGCAACTCTTGCACGGTTTTCGTGTGCGTTTGGTATGCAATTAAAGCCATAGTCACATGATTGGAATTTTATTATAATTTAAAAATTTGTTCTTTGGCCTTATTAAAATTCGTGCGACTCACATATCGACTTCACAGCCATGAAATGGTGCTCGCTACCGTAGGCCGGGTTTTAATTGCGAGTATCTATTAAATGCGAATCGTGACGCTCGCAATCAATAGATTCGCAAACATCAATATTCGCGTATACCGTAACATGGTACAGGGTCGACATTCGCATTTGTTAGATGTCGCAATTTTTAAAACTGCAATCATTAAACTACGCAATTAAAACCTGGCCTACGGTATGCTATTGCTCGCCACCTGAAGACTCGAGCAAGCATAGACAACTAACACAGCTCCTCGTTGAGTCAGGACCATCGCTAACTCTGACACAGACACAAAGACGTCTTTTCCTAGAAAAACAGCTTCTTTCTCGGGCTTATCACGGAGTGCTGTGTAGCCCATCTCCTTCGCCGTGTTCTCTAGTAGTCTACTGCGTCGATAAACTCAGCCATATTAAACTTCACTTACAGTATTCAGGTATTGCCATATCAATACATGCCATGTCAACTGCGATCGCACGTTCCTGCGGTCCATAATTTGAAAGTCACATGACATCTCGCACCCCATTGGCTCTATGCAAATTCCTCTAGAGAACACGAAAACCGTGCAAGAGTTGCCAGACCCTTCCTTCCGCGTGCTGGTGATGCAATACATCCAGCGCTGCGGGAAAGGGAGGGGTCTGGGTTCGAGACTAGCTTGCAAACTGGTTCCAAGTGACTAGAATATTGTTGTGTTTTGACATGTCGCATAGTATTTGCCCCCCCCCCCCCCCCAACAGAGCCGGGAGACTATCCCTGCAACGATTTATACCCAGAACCCAGCCCCTGACCCCCCCCCCCCCGGGGCGTAGCCAGGATTTTAGGTAAGGGGGTGCTGAAGTACGCGTGCAAAAATTTAAGCCACGCCCACTTATTAACCGCCAAGGTCGAAGTTCAAATTGTTAAGGAGAACGCGTTCTAAATGTAGCTAGCGAGCTAGCTCAAGGTTTTCGGTCAAATCTTGGGATAAGATAAGTTTCTAACTGTCTTCTAAGCTGTTTTTTGTAGTAGATGATAGTTTGGGGTAGCCAAGGGGGTGCTGGATAAGGCTGTTCTATGGACTATGTGAACAAGGCATGACTAGGCCAAGAGCAGAGGGGGGTGCTCGAGCCCCCTGAGCACCCCCCTGCCTACGCCACTGCCCCCCCCCCCAAATCTCTACTGTAATTGATCACATGCAGGGGGGTCCATAAATATAAAGGTGGGGGGGGGGGGGTCCAAATATTTGGACCGGGGGAACATAAAGTGGGGAGGTACATCAAGGATACATTAGTAGTACTCTTGACTGCATTTCCGTAGTCACATGCCAGCAATAATATCGCGTGCCTATTGCAAGCATGCTGCACAATAAAACTTAACATAAAGTGACCAATTGTTATATGAATTACTCACCCCCACAATCTAGACTAGAGTTTGAGGTTGTGACCAAAAGGATTTCCTGCATTCTTTTGGTTGCCCTATAGATGATGACAGACCGGTGATTTTTCTTTATGATAATTTATGCATAAGTATGCAAGGGAAACATAAAATAAAAACACTAGTACAATGTATGTATCCATGAGAGTATGATAATAACTATTATTATGACATGAATGACATACAATAAATTATATTAGCTAAGATTTAATGAAATGTGTGTTAACTGCCTTTTGAAGGAGGGTAGGGATGTGGTAGTAGCTAGTTACTGATGCAGGAAGAGAGTTTCACAATGAGATTGCATGATGAAAATATGAGCCCTGGAGCAAGTTGGTATATGATTACTAGGACCACTTGTAACTTCTACTAGTTGAGTCAACATAATATTAGTGGCATTCATTTAAAACTTGCCTGTGTCATTTCAGGAACAAAATTTAGTTTTGTTATGGCGGCCTTTGTACCAGTTTTGGTTACATTACGTTTGATAGAGGAGGTGAATGAATATAAGCAATGCTTTCAGCCACAAATAATCTTGATTACTGTCAAAGTTGGGACGTCCTATATTTCCCACACCATGAATAACCTTATGTATGCATGCCATAATAATAAATAGCGGTAAACTTTCAAGGCAAAAACCTTCATGAATTTCGTGATTTAAAATCCACCTGCTCACGTTTCTCCACGGCATTCCACACCAATTAAGTGATTAGTCCGTGAAAATTTTCTCTGCAAGATGTACTGATCCATGATAGTTTTCTCCCTCGAAAGTTTCCCACTATGCGGTACACTGATGTATTCAAATGTCAAAAACTGAACTGGCCAGATGCTAGATCCTCAAGAGAGCCTCTAAAGAAGTATGTCGACTTACAGTTGGCTTTTAGTTTGACTTGTGTACATGTATACCCTTAATTTTGACTACTACCTTCCATTACTTCAGAAATTTTATGTGTATATAGTACTAATTAAATTTTGCTACACATCGTTGGTCAAACATCCCAAGTAGTTAATGGTAGAAATTGGTGTGGTAGCTAGTGCTATTGCACTTGTGATAAGTGATTAAGGTGCACACATGGTCAGTTAACTCAACTATTTCAGGTGGCTGCAGAGCAGTCTGCTTTAACTGAGCACACTGAAGCCTTGCAAATTATATGAGCATTCATGTCTGGAAGATATTACTTCCACTGAACAGGCATTTGACATTGATCAAGACAGTGTACAGAGGAGGTGAGACAGGATCAAAAGGTCACTATCGGCTAATCACCTGCACCTGCATAATATTTGTATGGAAGTACTGTTTTCACTACTGTACCCTGGCCAGTTATCTAATTGCGAAAGTATCTTTATCGTGTTTTTGGTCGTATCTATTAGTAGTTTGAGCCCTAGCTGTACCCTTTGTAAACAATTTTCTAGGCTACCATTTGGTCGACCTTTGGACAGTAAGGTAAGCTGCTGTAGTGAGAATAAGGGCATAGAAAAGCCACCGATTACTTCTATCGCCTGCCTTGGAGAAAGTAGTACCTGTCAGAATACTAAAAGTACAAAAATGCTTGTTACTAGGGGTTATTGCTGACCTTTTGACCCTGTCAAACTTCCTCTGGGTAGTATATAGGTCTCGGGTACATGAGTATTCTAAACAGGTATGTGTAACATAGCTGCCGTGTACGTCAGGTGGCAATATTCTCTTTGAATGTGAGTTAAGAGATTGATTAATTTATAGACTGAATAATAACAGATTCTATGGCCTTAATTATATAGAAATCAATAGCATGTAAGAGGCATAGAGATGCGGCATTAGGACGATCGAGACACAAATTAGATACAATAGACAACATGGACATAACATCAATAGTGTACATAATAAACAGAGTCAGTCAGGCACACGTTACATATGATTATGGCATACGCTCATTACTATCGTGGTTAATACTCTAATGAAAGCTGACCTAATGTGGCCGACAGATTAGTTTTGTCAGGCACAATAATAGTAAGGTTCTCAGATACCAATCGTAGCTAGGACTGATATGCCTCAGGCATAGTGTGTGTACACAGTTAGCTCAACTCACCAACTCCTGCCTGATATTCTGTATGGGCTTTCAGATACCATCTTTTAGATACTATAGTCATCCAAGCACAATAATGTTTAGTTGTGTCAATGCCCCGTAGAAATATATGATTGAAAAATCAGTTGTCACACTTATCAAATAGCTGCATATTCAGGGTTTCATTTAGGATTTTGTCAAGGGGGGACAAGCATGATCATTTCAGAGTTAAAGGGGGGCAGACTATAGTAATATTTCAAGTGTTTTTTCATCCACAAAGAATGACATACAATGTAGTGATCATCAACTGGGGGTCTGGGGGTATATGCTCCCCCTGGAAAAAAATTTTAACTCTTCAATCTCTGCTACTGTTTGTGGTGGCTTCTGAGCACCCAGTTGGGGAGACGCCTGTCAGTGATATCCACTGGTTCCCCTTAAGTTTAATAGTTGAATGTTGGATGTGTCTCCTACATGTACGTACAGCACGGAGCTTCAGCTAGTTTATGGGTTAAAAATAAACAAAACTGCCGCTTTGGACTCTCACCATTCAAACTTTTTACATGCAAGTGTATTGCATGTATCGATGGTGGCTATACTGTCAAGGGAGGGTAGCCAGCTTTCAAGGAGGGAGGGCTAGTGCTCGCTAGTCTCATCCCCAGACCCCACCTCCATGGAGGAAAAGGGTCTGCTGAACTTTGGCAGAATCCTTGGGCCTGCGCTGAGGAATTTCCACGTGCCAATGAGATCGCAGCTCTGCTCAGTCACATGACAAACTTACTGCAACATTGCTGTATAGCTGTATGAGCTATTCAATTTCGCTGATCAATCAGGTTCAAGGTTTGGTTTACAGCCGGTTGCAATCACATGCAAACACAGCCATAGCAACCAATCAGAACCAAGCTTTGCATGGCCTTGCACGCCATAGATTGAGAACCAAGGATTCAGCCCAAGTTCATCAGACCCTTTTCCTCCTTGGACGTGGGGTCTGGGGACGGGACTACGCCCCCCCCCCCCCCCAAACTGTGCGTATTACCTTTTATGATGTGGCTACGTACACTCTAAGTGCATGAGAAAAAGATGCGAAAATAACAAGCCTGCCCTAGAGTTCACACCCCACATGCACTACACGAGTGTCTCACTCTGTATAACAATTTATCACGGCAAATTGTAAGGATATATAGCGGAGAATAAGGCCAGACCAATTTAATTTGTTGTTGCTCGGATATTGTGAGGTAAAAATTGGACCGAGCGATTGAAAAAAAAAGGAAAAAAAGCAATTAATTGGGGTGTGGTTATAGACCACAATCTAATTAAGACAGACTAATGTGATTATCTAGGACCAAGGAATCAAGATAGAATACAAAAACCACTCTACTGTACATAAGCTCCACCCAACTTAATTAATTTTTTTTTTTTCTGTTTGCCCAAAAACTGGAGCGAGCGAATCCGTGCAACAACTTATTTAATTGGTCTGGCCTAACTTTCAAAACTTGTGTACTTTTGCTGCTGCAGCCTTCAACAACATCTATAAAGAACAATCATAATTTTGAAGTGGACAGGTTTCTATAGACCACATCAATCTAGTTGCATAACTATGCCCCTCTGGAATAATGAAGAATGGAGAGCCCGCATTGGGTCATCATGGTGTGCCATCGGTCGGCCTTTTAAGTGCAAGTCGTCAACCAACCATCAAGGAAATCTATTGGGACATCTGCTGCTCAGTATAATATCTGCTGAAAGAATCTTGCAGTGTGGATTTCTGATGACTATGTTAGCAATAATTACTGGATATAACCTTCTCACAAGATTGATTAAAAGATGCAAAGGGGCTGCAAAAGGTAATTATGGCACTAGTTTATTCAAATGAGCCTTGCCAATGTCAGTTTTTACTGCCCTATAGCTAAAGGATTTTGTTATTCATTCATACTTAAATCTGCCAATAAAACTTTCATACTTATATTTAATTAAAGCCTACGTACTACATGGGTGAATCATAGTGCTATACGGATTTTCGCTATAATATGCCGTAAAGCTGAAAAAGGCGAGGGTAATATACAGGATGTGGTTAGGGTAATCAGAGTATTGCCCGCTTCCCTAGCTAACTAGACCAGTTATATCCAAAGTATCTTATGCAGGGCCGTACTCGGGGGGGGGGGGGGGGGGGGGGGGGTGGGCATGCATGGACACACTTGCCACCCTACTAATGCTCATGCAGACAATACTAATCATTCTAGTTCAAATTAGTCCTCTTTAGACTTACTAGGTCAAGTGCTGCATGTAAGCAGCTATACACTGGGACCATGCAAGACAAGTTGATCTTCCTATTAGTGCGCCCACCATCACATGATCGATCAGCTGACAAGCGCTCAATCATACCACATGGATTCCTGCCCTATGAGCCTAACGCCTAGGACTTAGCCGCATACCCAGGCCCTTTGATCAAGGGGGAGGATCCGAGAAAGGGTCTAGCTTGTATTCCTAGGGTACGAAGCGATGTCATATCAGTGTAGCCTCGTACCCTAGGCCATGGGAGGAGGGCAAAAAAGCGTACAGTCGTTCGCGGCACCGCAGGTTTCTTGGGGTAATGCACCCAGAATACATTTCTGAGCACACATTAGATGGGGTTTTGATGTTTTTGGCTGTATTGACTAGCGACTTAATCGCTAGTTTTATAAGAGGATTCATAATCCGATTAGCTATACTGCCACCAGGATACACGCCTACACCATACATATAGATCATAGCTAGCTTGTGAATACAATCTGAATCTCTACCATGCACTGAAGAACGATTGTATAAGCCCAGTAAGCCTGTTTGAACTAACCCAACCATCTCTAAATTTTAAAGCATCCAATATATTAAAGCTGAGTTTATGTATTAGTGGGTGTTAATTTGTGCAGACTGATGCAGGCTGCAGATGTGGTGTACACAGTAGGAGCTCTAGTACAATATTATCATGATAATAATAATGAGGTAATGACTTAGGCTGAACATTTCTATTTGCTGTAGGAAATTTTCATCATACTACTACTGTAGCAAAAACTCTTATCACAGTCGTAATCCTACTACAAGCTTTCATGGCAGTCCAAACATCACTGCTTATGCGGTCAGGAGATGTAGAGAAAAATCCTGGACCTGGTAAGTACATCCTTTGACAATCATTACCTACACTTATTACACTAGGCCAGTCATGTACATGAGCAGAAAGCACGTGGCCTACAGAAGGCACTCTCAATGGGCATGACTAACAGAATTTGCCACACTTGTAGGTCTTGCCTAATAATTTGAAGCATAATAAAGCCAAATATTAGCCGATTTCTACATGTACGTACATAGTCGTGCAGTTGCTCAGTGCCTACGTCCAATTTACATTCCAGCGTTGTCAAGTAGTTGCCACTATGCAGGTTCTCTGCCTTTAACCAAAATTGAATAATATACATGTAAGAAAAATAAGAATTTCTCAAGTTCATGGTTCTATAGCTAAACATTCGTAATTAAGGTCATCACCATAAGAAGAATTCTAATTTCCAGTCATCATATTGAGCAGATCAAGTTTATGGGGAGGCGTGTGTGGATTTGACCACACCCCTCGGTCATAAGACACTAAAAAGTTTGATTGACGTTCAAGAGCCTGACTCAGAGAGCAGCTCTGTGGTAAGACGAGCTTATCTTTTTAATGTTTTATGCGTATCCATGCACAGTATATAGCTATGCCCATGAGATATAAACTTAGTCTAGTGGTTATATCATGCGCACTCGAGATTGATGCACGACATATTAATTTTATTGCCCTGAGCCCCTGGGCACAAGGCCCTCAGGCTTCAATGCAATAAATGCCTTACATCCCTCGCATGTATATACATGATTGTGATTGATTTGAGAGAAGCCACTTGTGCAGATTATAATTCACTTAGATGTAATATCCATACATTGCAGTAGTGCTGTGAGGTAGGTACATGTACATGTATAAACAAAGATTTTCTGATAACATCTTGACAGTTACATAATCGTGGGTGTGTACGGTGCATGAACAATTGGGTGTGTTCGATATACCATTTGTGATATAATGTGTTGCCATACGTCAGCGGCGCACGCCACGGCATAGCTCTAGCCAGCTATATTATCCCTATGTGGATATAGCAGCATTATTTACAGGCCGGCCCCATCCCTTTCAATGAAATCATGCCCACATAATCACTACGAACGTGACAGCAGCAAGATGCCACCATTGATTTCGAGCTTTTATGCAAACCGGTATTTTAGTCACATTTGGTAGTTCATGGTAGATACAAGTTTCCTTGGCCTGGAGGAGGTGCGTACTTAACTGTCTGGCCAAGGTCTTTCATTGAATCTATCATGATCTATCAAGGTCTTTCATTAAATCTGTCATGATCTTCATTGGCGCCTAGGGTGGTGCCCAGGCACACTAGGTACCACCCCTGAATCCACCACTGCAGATATGTGCTTGTTATTATTAGAAAGCGATATACCGTCAAATTTCAGTTGCACTACTTAAATGATATACTGCTCCTTGGTTCTCCCAACTCCCAGCAAGGAGCAGTCACTTACAGAGCAGTCACTTAACAAACCTGGAATCCTGATCGCAGTGCATAAAACAGAGGGGCTGGCAACAACCCTGACCTGGTTCCAGGTGCAATAGCCGGTGGACTGGCATGCTTTTCATATCACAGCCAAGGATATGAAAAGCGTACACGCATCCACACTGTGAAGGGAGACCTCTATGGACTAGATAGCAGATCATCTTTAGGTCAGACAACATGTGTGGCAGTACTAAAGCTTCTTAAATCCTGTACCTCTCCCGACCAATGCATTGCTTATGCACATGTTGCATTGTATAACTTGGCATAATATTATTTGCTATCAAATTGGCAATGGCATTGAAGATCTTCAGTACAGAGCATAAACCGAATGAAGGTGGCTGGTTAATAAAGGGTGGAAGTCTCCTATACTACATTGCATAAAAGATCTAGTGAAGGGGGTTGGCTAGCCACCCTATCCACTCCCCCTGGATCAGCCCCTGATCATCTACTTTGACATAATGCAAAGAGTATAAATCTGAAGAAATACCCATTAACCACCCTTCAGCACTCGGAACAAGGTTGTTGACGAACGAATTGCAATTGAGCTAGCAGAGGGAAGATTGCTGGGACCAGTTCCTACACACCATAGGCCACTGGTTCATACCAGCCCACTGAATCTAGTCCCCAAAGCACACCAGTCTAACTAGTGGTGCATAATTTGTGACCTCGCATCCCCACTTGGTGGCAGCGTTGGTTGTGCAGGATCGTATGTGGGCATGGTTGTGGCTGTAACCTATTTTAAGGCCCATTAGGAGGCTCTTGTGGATATAAGATACCAAGGCTTGGTTAGGGTGTCTATTGAGGAATGCTGCGAGCTCCTCCAACTTACCGTATTTCCTCGAATAAAGGCCGCCCTCGATTAGTAGCCGCACTTGGAGCTTTGCGAAAGAAATAGTAGCCGCACGCATGTGCGAACACAATTTTTGTCTGTGAGTCTGAAGTGACTCTTCCTGATACTATCTAAGAGTGCCGTACTGGTGGATCATTGTATAGCCATTTTGTTTTATACCTTTGCATCTACTGACCATCAGGGACAAGCTACAAGACCATAGATAGAGACTGTATGTACCAAGCTTAGTTTGCAACCTAATTGAGAGCAGGTGATACATGTAATGCACATGACTAATATTTTTGAGTATTTGTAATGTATCACAGACACTGATTGTTAAGTGATTGTGCTTGCAGCAACAGTGCGCTTTTCAAACATTGCACTCAAGTAAGAGTACGTGTAGAAGGCGTGATGTGCAAAATGATAGAGGGAAAATGAACAGAGCTTGCTTCTCAAAAGTCTTTACTACTAGCTTCCAATTTCCAAGTCACAATCAATCATAGATTGTATAGTCCATTCAGAGGCAGATTCAGGATTTCTTGAAGGGGATTCTGTTATACTCTTGTGCGCAAAATTGTTAGGTGCCGCACCCACTTTGGAGCAAAACCTCTCCCATTTCTGTTGTTTCCCCTATTTTCTTGTTTAGCATCAACAACTTTAGTTAATAAATAACGTACACAAGCATTCAAGGCTCAAGTCATACATGTATAACATCAGTGTTACTCTCAGGACACTTATTACCTTTATTATAAAGACTGTATTAACTGTTGTATTTATTCAATACTACTCTTCCTCTCCCACATTATTATACTATATACAACGAAAAATATTTTTCAGACGATCATTTTTCTTATATAGTCCATGTCATTACATGAGGGCATGGATACAAGCGGCCTGCTAAACAAGTGCTGGCGCTAGCCACCAAGCCTCGAGCAAAGCGAGAGGCGAGGTCTGTTCTTTATCATACCTGTCAGTAGTCCAGTAGCAACGTTCGAGCAGAGTGAGAACGTCGCCATTGCACACTTTAATAGTTGGAGCCAGAGCCGTTGCTTGCTATGAGGGGAGTGGCCTCGAGTTCTGCAACCGCTTCAATCTGCGCATGCGCACGGTACTAATGCCCATGCAGGATACTGTTTGTGCATGAATTACGTCTCTATGTTTTGTTGCATGCTAGCCACATTATCCCATGATTGTGACATTAAACATACTTGTGATCAAACTTAATAATTATTTACATGTACATGGATGATTTTTAATTTTGTGATATTTATTATATATTCTCCGATTTTATCATTGAATCTAGACTACAGCTCTGTTGATAATGACACCATTTTAGGTGAGTAAGATATTTTTATTATATTTAATATGTTTAATATCTGTACAGTTCAACCTCGATTATTGATTATTTGAACCCCCAATTATCCCAAATTCGAGGTGCAACACGTGCAGGGTCAAAGTACAACTAGTGACCACCCGGACATTTGCGCATGCACAGTAAACCTACGTCACATGGTTGCCTTGCAAGAACCAGCTGCTGCACGACTGCCAAGTCGAGTTCAAATGCTCAATAAAATAAATGCAAGATAAGTATTCTATTTATCGAGGACTAGATTATAATCATTGAAATACCATGTTTATGATAGTAGAATACAAGCTAAAAGAATAATTACGATTTATCATGATTTTCTGGTAAAGGTCGTCACACTCTACATTATGATGTGCCGTATCCTTGCGAAAGAGGGCCCACTACGGAATGTCGGCCCACCCCCATACTTTGGGCTCTATTTCCTGCTAAGGTCTAGTGTTTACTCAAATATGCACCCATGTGTAGCTAGCCTTGAAAGCGCAGCTCAAATGCATGAAATGGCTAGACTGAACTTCGAATAGTCTATGTAAGATCGATAAGTAACGTGCTAAATAGCCGTAAAACTAAGCCTAGCTAACTTGATGCCATGTACGTTTCAGCACAAATAAACTATCATACATGGCTGGCGATCGTAGCCACGCCCACTGAATACAGCTACACTCAACGATACACGGTGAAGTATCGTGGCCGCCCTTGCTCTGGATTGATAACCGTGCTTGAATAAGGCTGAAATCAATAGTAGCCGCTGGTACTATTCAAATTATGAAGCTAGCGTGGGTAACTTACCTGGGCGCTCTTTCGAGCATAAACGCGATATAGATACCTCGAATATCGGCCCATCCCCCAATCTTGGCCCAACGTAAGGTGCACCGCCCATGGGCCCTCTTTCGCGAGGGTACGGTATTATGAGTCCTAGAACGTGAATTTTCTTGTGCTAATTAGATCTTGTGTCTTATTTGCATAAACACAGTACTCGATATCTGTGACATGCACACGTTCTTGCGTGCAAAATTGAATTCGTTGATATGGCTTGGGCATGGTCAACATCATTCCAACTTCTTGCTTATTCAAACTTTCGATTTCTTCTCATGGCCAAAGGGGTTTGGATAATCAAGGTTGGACTGTATAATATGTATGGCATGTGATTTTTAGTTGTGCTAACTCTATTTGTGGTCAGCTTAGCAGTAACCAAAGTCCCCAAGAATGTTGCTCAACACGGTCACCCATGAGGGCAGCAATTAGTGGGCCCTCTTTCACGAGGGTATGGTAAATTTTTAGCAGAATCTTTGCCACACTCGTTCTCTGTTCTTGCTCTAATTTGGCTTTCAATGTCATGACTGCTCTCGGCATGTATATACTGCTATATATGTGGTCAATTATCGCTGAAACCTCTGAGCTTAATTAAAACCATGGCAATTACTTCTATTGAGTGTCTAGTCTAACAAAATTATAGTGGCATATCCAAAAATTATCTGTATTTTGCTTAATATGTAGGTGAAGATGACTTCAGTGAAGTATATGGAGAAGTATTCAAACTTACAGGAAACTACTATACGCTTGGTATAGTTCTTGGGTTACCAGTGCAAGAGCTAAGCAAGATTAAGAAAGGGTTTCCCAGTGATTTAGAACAGGCCTTCACTGAAATGTTGTTAGTTTGGCTGAGGCATAGCTACAATATTGATAAACATGGTCCTCCAACATGGCGGAGACTAGTGGAAGCAGTTGACAATGATGCTGGTGGAAGTAACCCTGCACTAGCAAAGAAGATAGCATCTAATCATCCAGCAGGTACGCTTTATAATAATAATTATGATTAGCTTAGAGATCATGGTTACCAACTATAGTGGCTCTATTCAAAGAAACACTCTCTATGTTATATATTGATTTATAGCTGTCGACTCTACATGTGGAGTATTACTGGCACAATCGATGCGTGCTCATTCTGCCCACACCAGTAATAAGCAGGGCTACGAGTGTAGCAGGATGATGAGATAATTATCATACTAATGTTGTACTTTCCTAAAGACGAAAATTTAAAAAAGCACAATAATAATTATTATGGTCCCTTGATTTTCTCATAACCTATTGCATTATTCAGCTCTTAATGAGGCAATATGATCAATTAAATACAGACTCATATTAGTTATATGAGTTACTACCAGTGAGATCAGGGGAAATTCCCAAGTACATATACGTATGCAAACTAGAACTATTATAATATTATCTACATACATGTACATGACACTGTTGTTCTTCAGTTGTAGAGCCAAGTACAAACAACATTTTGCCATCTAAGATGCAAGTAGTACCTTCAAGGGATCGCAAAAATGAAAAATCATTGGAAGAAACAGATGAACCCAATGGTATATAGTCAAAGTTTGTCAAAATCTAAGATTGTAAAATTGGTGATTACTGACTTGAGGGTGATGCATAATAAATTTTAATCCTTTATACATCACTCTCAAGTTATTACGTCATTAATAAGGGAGTTTATGAACTGGTATAATTATTAGTAGGTCTGTAGTAATATTGTTTAGCAAGACATGGACATTAACTTTGGAAATCAGAGGATTACCATATAACGGGTAAATTTGGCGAAATGGCTCTCCATTGGTATTGGAAAAGTTTAATTTTTCACAATTTGAAAGCTTGCCGCCCTAGGTATGCGTGCATTAATTAAGTGAGTTTTTCTTTGGCAATCTATACCGAATTCACCAAGTCGCCAAATTAAAACCTCACCAAAGTTTCCCGCTATGTGGTATGTATATTAAGGCACCATAATATTTCAGGTGCAGAGGTGAATGTACCCAACGTTGGTCGTAGACGCACCCTTCCATTAGCAGCACAAAAAGTACGAGGACGAACTCTGTCTACAGTATGTGAATATTCAAGTAAGTATTAAATTTTGGTTGACTACCCTTTATTATACACTGCTCCTGGTATTTTGTACATTTGGGGCTTGCACAAGCTAATACAGTGGAATTTCTCATAACGGACCCTCCCAGGAGCGGCCACCCACTATATTAAAACTGACAACCGCTATGAATTTGCCATAGACTTAGTACATTTCGAATCTCCGAGGAGCGGACAACCTCCCAATTCACTATAATGGACGGATTATTCAGACCTGATTGAACAATTTAATAGCGGGTGGCCAGGAAGCCACACCCCTTTTTGTAGCCAGTGACGTAATTGCCGACGCCATGGATGGCCGGCCAGCCTGGGTACTGCACACGTGATACCGCTGGACATTACGCAATCCTGTGTATTGTACATTGAATTCTTGTTACTCTTTTGACTCTCTGGCTAAGCTTGTGACATAATAATAAGCATAAGCTTGGATCCATGTGAGCATCTTGCAGTAATGTTGGACTTGCAATAGCTACCTCTCAGTGCTTGCTGACTGAGGGTTTTAGACTATAGTGCTTCATTAATTGTATTGGTCCTCATCCTCATACGCTTTGTGGCTTGTGCTCCAGTATTTAATAGTGTTAATATCGTAAAGAATATCAATGGCTTAACATAATGCATGCATATTCTTGTACTCAGCAGGATATGTGCACCATTGTAACAATTATCGTAAATCTAAAGCAGCCTCTACCTGTAGTAATATAATTATGTATTTTAGACCTCAGAGGATATGTGATCAGTGATTTACAGTATGAATTGATTCTATAGATGATTGGGAATCAATTGTCCACAAATTTCGTGACACACTGGCTATGTACTACATAAGACAAGTTGATGATCGTGCCTGGCCACCTGTAAAGGTAACAAATTTCATAAATCTGGCACTTATCAAAGATAGATGTGGCTGGCGAAAAACTATTCGTGGAGCTGCTGATAAGACAGTTAGTGAAGGAGATACTGCTTCTTATAGTACTATGTTCAATGACATAGAGGCTGAGAGGTTTATTCTTTTTGAGGGGCGGCCAGGTAGTGGTAAGACCACTCTCATGAATAAGATCAGTCGCGACTGGGCATGCAGAGAAATTTTGACATCTTACCTACTTTTACACATTCCCCTTCGAAGACTCAACATTAAAGGAGACCGCAATATTCAAACAATTCTTCAAGTAGCTTATCCTGGTCTATCCGAAAGTGATTTAGAGCAGCTGGCAGTTTATATTGAACAAAACCAGGGTGAAGGTGTTGTATTTGCATTTGATGGGCTCGATGAATATGCTCCCCACTTTTACGATCCAATAACAAAATTAAAAGAAGAGCTACCTTACGGCAGTAAAAAGCCCCTCAGGAGACAGCTGACAGACTTCTTTGCAAGTAGTAAGAAACAGGCGATTGATGATGTTTTTCAAATTGTGTATGGAAAGAGCTTTACTAAAGCATTAGTAATCGTCACTTCTCGGCCTTCTGCATGTACACAATTTCGTGAGTATGCCAAGAAAAGGATTGAAGTCCTTGGATTCTTGAAAGCACAGATTACTGAATATCTTCTCCACTATTTCGATAAGGATGAACATAAAGCTAAGCAATTATCACTGCACTTGGAACAACGTCCAAACTTATTAAATATGGCATACCTTCCTCTTCATTGTGCTATGCTAGCATTCCTTTATGAAGAAGACACACTCCTACCTGAAACAGAAACTGAGTTTTACAAGTTCTTCACGATATCGACATTATTGAGAGACATGCGCAAACGGCAAGGTGGGGTTGAATTTTCACTGAAGTCTTTTGATTGTCTTCCTATGAGTGATAAAGCCATCTTTGATAAAATTTGTCAGCTGGCATTCACTGCTACAGTGAAATCTAAGCAGGTCTTTTCAGCTGATGATGTAAAGAGCATATCAACTTTCACTGATGATGGAGGTTCTCTTGGATTAGTTGTAATTGATCACTGTTTCACAAGATACGGACTGGATGACACCTATACATTTCTACATCTGACATTCCAAGAGTACCTGGCAGCAGTTCACATTACTGGATTGACTGTTGCTCAACAGCTGGAGCTCATTAAGAAACATCGTAATGATAAACATCTTTCTGTAGTTTGGAAGTTTCTGTGTGGACAGATTAACTTCTCCAATCCTAATGCAATGGATATTTTCAAAAGCGTGCTTGACACAGCTGCAGCTAAAGATAAACTCATTCAGTTACAATGTTGTCATGAGTCTCAGAACCCACTGGTATGTAAACACGTGATTACTGCTTCCAAAGCACAGCTCAAGTTCAGATCTACCAATTTTACTCCATCAGACTGTACCGCTATTGGATATGCTGTCCATGAATGTGACGTTGAGCCTGTACAACTAGTATTTCAAGACTGCAACTTAAGTTATGAAGGAGCTACAGCACTTTTGAAGAAGATCGAAGACCACCCTGTGTCACTTACACTCAAGTAAGATTCATTAATATTATTTATCTCATTCTAAGTACGGACGTAAAATTCATCATTATATTCATGTTATAGGAAAGGACCAGCTGTAAAGTCTTTATTGCAGGCTTTAGCAGAATGTACCACTCCCGGCTTACATTACTTAATGTGAGTTTACATTTCTTACTCGATAGCTAAATTTATGTTATGGGAGGGAATCCCCATTGATGAACAAGATAGTATGCTACCACGGTGATCACTATTATACTTACCACATAGACTGGATGTTCAAATTACATGTATGGATAAAATTTTACTCCTTAAGTTTGAGCATCTGATCATAGGGTCTGATCCAGTTCTCTGAATGTATACTGAGCAATTATCTCGAGTTTTGGTGACTAATAGGTGTTGTATATAATCGAACAATTAGTTGCTAGCATGACCATACATTATGTCCTGTAGGTTTTTAACTCCTCAATTCCCTCCAAGCAATGTAGTCTAGAGGGAACTTTATATAAAGCATTGAAAATTCACACAGATAAACTGACCTGAAAATTTGAAATTCTCACAGATGGTGATCATGTACATGTAGTTTGATGTCCATTTATAAACAGGTCATGATTTTGATTACCACTTTGTCTTGCAGACTTAGTGGTAACAACATTGATTGTGAAGATGCTGAACTACTTGGGAAAGGCCTCAAAAGCTGTACCAACATCATCAAGTTGGAGTAAGTTATGTTTTCGGGTAAATGCTTGGCCTGATTAATAGACCTTTTCGTTATAGGCCCTAAGAAATACAGGTTACGTTTTTTGTATAATTATGACATACATTTCTATGGATCATATAATTAGAGCCGGCTATTCAGGCATAATAATAATAATATTGTAATGTTTGCAAGTTCCAATGCGTAGCTATAGCCCATGAACGACTCCAATATTTAGTCCAATATTTTATGTAGTCATCCAACAAACAAGTAGAACAGTAGCTTTTTATCAAGATTCAGACCCAGAAGAACTCCAATCTTACCTCTTGACTTTAAACTCATAGATCTTCCAAATTTAAACATTGATGGGTTTTTTGTGGACTATCAAATCTATACATCTACTAGTTAACATAATACTATGCTCTTAAATGGCACACTGCATGTAGTGCGCCAACTGCCCTGTATTCCCTCATTATTAGAGCCAGACCGATTAAGGTAGCTATGATGCCCTTTCGGCTTAAGATTATAGGTGTGGCTGTTGGGTGGAGCCAGCTCGTGCCGTCTTGGTGTAAGCAGTGATCCACATACAATGTACCCAAGCTTAATTACCATTCCAAGCTAATTAGCACCTATTTTATCCTTGGGTAAAATCCCTGCCCACGCCACCACAGCTTACACCACTTCTTCCCTTTTGAAACTTCTCCACCCCAGTGTAGGTATAAACCGATGCTTGATGATGACAATGTGAATGATATTATGATTATTTTATTGACTACCGTCTGAAATGCTGTGTATAGTGTTTCCTAGGCGGCTGGACAGTGGCGGATATAGGGGGGTTTCGGAAGTTTCGACAGAACCCCCCTTTTGGGCCGCACCTAGTTCTAAGAAGTACTGATGATAGGCTAAATGAAATCCCCTCTCTGGCTAAAGAACTAAGAAAACTGCTGCTATGGCTCACCTTAGCATGCTTTAGCAGAAAATTCGTTCAAAAATCCATCGATTGGACTGCTTGGGCTGGTAGTTATTCTCAAAACGATAAAAAAATCGGAAAAGTGGGCGTGGCTTCTAAAATTTTGCACGCGCTTCACGGCACAAGAGTATAACAGAACCCCCTTCAACAAATCCTAGATCCACCACTACTGGAGTAGGACACCAAGTGTTTCCGTGGTGTCTTGATGTAGACCTGATAGATGCTACTTTTCCACCTACCCAACATCTTGCTGATTCCCCATTTAGCAGCAGTTGTGGCAGCCCTGATGCAGAAGCTGTACCCAGAATAAGCAGTGCATGCAGTCCACTCCCGTTAAGGAGAGAGCCTTGCTCCTTGACCTTGTCCACAACTTCATGCGAGTGAGAGGGGTCCCGTTCTTAATTTTGAAAAACAGACCACTACCCTGCCCTCTTGCCACCATAAAATGCAGCACAACCATTACCAGGCAAAGGGTGTTTCCTGTCCTCCCAACGTAGATATGTACCCCCACCATGAATTGATCTGCCTTTGAAGCTTTTAGATGCACTTGAAGGATGCGCGGAGTGTGCATGCCACTGCTATATCATTGAAGCTGAGGTGAGCCCCCTCATCATAGGATGTGGCAGAGGGGATAGTGACCACATAAAACCGAAAAAGCATAGTGAGGCTGTAGCAAAAAGCATTTGGCCATCAAACTTGCTCAACCAGCTTGACCATACCACCTTGCGTTTAGCCAAGTGATTTGGAGTTTTCGGCAGATGTTCCCTCTTCTTTGGGGTCCTTTGATTGAACCATTTTAATCCTCTTCAAGACTTGCTCTAGTCTTGCCATGGTATGAATATGAGGATCCCCATATCCCTCTGCTAGTCTCGCATTGCACTCCGCAGCGTTTAGTTCTTTCAGGATAAACACGCGGGGGGGGGGGGGGGGGGGGGGGGGGGGTGGGGTCTGGCACACTGCCTATGCCCATTTGGATCCATGATTGCGTAGCATTTTGACACATGACGTTCAACTGCATGCAAAATCTTGCTTGAAAATGGTAGCCACAGAAGCACAAAGAAACAACTTGAACAAGCGACACTATTGTTGTTCAGGTGCTGGTATAGGGAGATAGAACCTTATCGTAACAGAACTGTAGTGCTCCACAGCTCTATCCAACATTTGGACAGAATATCAGATGGTCCAGCAGAGACTGGGGTACTGATCCTGGTTGGCTTGGGGATGTGGCGGAATAGGGGGAGATTTTCCTGAGATAGTGAATATGCTTGTATATTGTGAGTTCTTTTGATGTGGGTAGCTGTGATAAATGATAGACATCTAGCCAAGTGAATCACTTCCTGGTTCTTTGACGCCCCGTGGTTGACAATGCTGATGACTGCTAAATTGTCGCACTGGGCTAGTACCGTAGCCCCCCGCCACAGTGGTCCCATATGGCTCCTGCTGTCACAATTGGGATGAGCTCTTTTACTGTGATAATATGGTAATCTGCGTTTAAGCCAGACCACAGAAGCATGAACCAGTTTGAACCGTAGTGAGCTCCACATCCCCAGTTGCCTGATGCATCGAATGTGAGCACTGCTGCTGGAGAAGTCATGTTAGGGAGATGCATCATGGCATTCAATGTCTGATCTAGCTTCTGAGTTGAAGCGATAATCGTCTGGTAGGCCATTAATTTTGGCAACCTCGGTGGATACTTTGCACTGAGAGTTGTGATGTAAATTGAGAAACACTG
This sequence comes from Cliona cf. orientalis, assembly GCA_963930775.1. Taxonomy (NCBI): domain Eukaryota; kingdom Metazoa; phylum Porifera; class Demospongiae; order Clionaida; family Clionaidae; genus Cliona; species Cliona cf. orientalis. Next base: position 6,989,045 of record OZ005690.1, read on the forward strand.
CATCCAGGTGGCCAGACCTGGAATATTCTTCCTTGTCTGCAACAGCTCGGCCGGCCGCCTGGACCACAATAGCATGGCCCTCGAGCGATTGTGGCATAGGCCTTCCCTTGACCTTCACTGGAGGCACCTCCGAGAAGTCGATGTTCTCATTGGCCAGCACTCTTACAATCAGCTTCTTGAGAAGGGCTGGCAATCCTGTCCCTATAGTCACCGGGGGCTGTGAGCTGCTCCTCACCTCGTTGCTTTCAAGCTTGCTCATGAGGGCGTCAATCTGCACAGCCAGATTCTTAGGCTTAGTATCATTATGCAGGTCCTTGCCCTTGTCCTCGCTGCCATAGCTTAGGACCCCTGCATCCCGGAGAGAGTCTTCCTCTGGAGGGTCAAGTAGTGTTCCTGCATATTTGGCCATGTGCAAACAATTATATTATTAACATCAGCCACTGCATATATGATACCTCTTTACAACTTGTACCCTCAACATGCTCACAGGGTCTAGTTGCCAGCACCTGCTGCCCCATTTTTTGCTAATGGGCTGCATTTGCATCAAGATAACTTTCTAGGGGCCACTGCAACCCCCCCCCCCCCCCCCCCAGCAACTCTGCCGAGCAATTTATACCCAGGCAAGTGTCCATTCTCCATGTGAATATCACACCCGAGCAGGTGGAGAAGGGATTATTGGACTTGTTCAAATAGTTCTGGCAGATACTCACCTTTGCCTGTGCTAGAGGACCCACTGCCCTCGTTGAGTCACTTTTTGGGTGGCCTCTCCTGAAGTCTAGCCACAACTCTTTCGATGATCACATCCAAAGACTGCTGTACAGGCTCATCTTCTTCCTCGTCGGATATCTTGCCTGGCGATTAGAGCGGATAGAGAAAGAAGAGCTGCCTGGTTCATCTGCTGTTGAGAGCCGCATGACTAGAACTGACCAATGTGCATGTCTAAACCAAACACACTGTCTCCTCCCTCTTAATTGTCTGCGCATCGGTCTATAATACTAGTGACATGCAGGGCCTGTTTGGGGCGAGCCTGAGCTGAGCCTCTGAAAGTCTCTGTCAGTAGCTGCTACTCGAAAACTTTAATAAAGCCATAGCACGATAAATCTTGAAGACTACTGGTACAGATCCAAGCAAACAATGACAGACAGTCTCATAGTGCCGTGTAGGCCTGTAGGTCTACAGCTGCATGATAGTCCCCTTCCATCCTTCAGTACCGACAGTCAATACAAAGTTTTACCAGAGTCATCAGTGAGCAGTACGTCTAGTCTATCTTTATCGTATTCTTAGCTGGTCCTTGCGCTATTGAGCTGATGACAGGCTCTATCTCGCTCAGAGTGTCCTCCTTTGGAGCCTTCTGCTTGCTTCTGTACGGCGCACGATGCGCTCTCTCTCTTTCGCGCCTTCTTTGAAGCCTTTTCTCTCTCTTCGCTTCAGCAGATTGAGTGTTAGTAGAACTCATACTAAAACAGTAGCAAAGAACAAGTATAGTCGTAATAAAGTGGCCTTTGAAATAATTCAATGTGTCAAAAAAACACGTGACTATGCTGACGCAAATGTTTTCATGCGGCCTTTTGAAATATACCGCGCAGCGCTGTACAATATCTATGGCGGTTTGCGCGTGACGGACGTACCATACATAACAATAATAATAATAATAATAATATATGGATTGCGAGCGTTCACCTCGTCTATGTGGGGCTCGCTCAGGCTCGCTCAGGCTCGCTCAGGCTTGCCCCAATTAACTCACATTAGACTATTTTGCTGTAGATGACATTAACTCTTACTTTTGATTTGTATAGTCTTAGTGATAGTAAGATTGATGCTGATGGAGCTCAGGAACTTGCTTATGGTCTTGAATTCTGCACTGAATTACAGGAACTTGAGTAAGTATTGTATGAATATTAGCTGTGTCTGTTATCGCTCTGTGCTTGATATCCAAACACTACTGTAACATGTACAAGAGTATCTCTATTTGCGTTGATTTTTGTAGCATGTTCATGAAGTTAAATCATCTATAGTATCTCGTGCTTGTATTCATGTTGCTCTTTGTATAATTGCAGTCTTAGTAAAAACTATCTTACTGATGAAGGAATTATGGCCTTATCAAATGCTATCGGAGAAATGGAGAGCCTTCAAAAATTGAAGTAAGATATGAAGCAATTATACGTGTGTAATAGCAAATGGCCTAATCTTTTGAGCAAAGGACTACTTAATCGTCCGCTCTTAATTCTTTATAGCCTTAGTAAGAATGACATTAGTAGTAAAGGAGTGGAGCCTCTCACTGAAGGAATAGAGAAATTAAAAGCTCTTCAGCAATTGAGGTAAAACATGCAGTTACTGTACCAATTATTATTTCTGAAATTTCATAAAATTAATGATATTTTACCAATAGCCTCAACAAGAATTTAATTGATGATGAAGGAGCTATAGCACTCGTTGAAATGATTGAGGAAACGACATGCCTTCAATGCTTAGAGTGAGTTAACAATCAGATCCTTCTGCATGCTTACAATTAACATAAAACTATCAGTGTGATACGATGTGCATACTATAACATACTATAGTGTAGAGTCCATGCAGCTAATTGACATTTTAGTGGTTATACTAACATGCTGTTATAATAGCCATAGGAGCAAAAGTTCGTATTATTAATGCTCATAATAATAATCTAGTAAGCAAAAGTTTGTTATTATTGCTCATATTTAGTCTTACACAATGTAGACATTTCAGTGGTGCAATAATGCTTGCCCCAGTCTTTTGCATTGATTTTGTGCTGTATCTAATTGGAGTTGTACTACAGTGCTGGGTGCATCAACGTGTTCATCTAGCAAAACACACGCCAGGTGTAGTCTAACTGCCAATTAGGACTACCCTACATCTCTACACATACCACATATCCATGCTTTAGCTCCTGATACACATTTGATTTATCAATTTCATAGTCAATAAAATTTATAGCCAACATCATTAAAAGAGAGTTTCCAACATACGTATCATCTTGAAAGCATTTGGCTACAACCACTTCGCTGCTCACAGTCCATCGCAGTCCAGACAAGTAGCAGCTACTGTTATCTGCTAAAAGAAGAGGCTAATTTTCTATTATACAAAGTTTGCGCCTAAATTTGTCTATATGAGGTATAAATAGATCAGGTATATCACCTCAAGAGTCCATACAGCCCAGTAGCAAAATGTGGGCCTAGCCTACAGTATCTAGCATAGCTGACAAATATTGGCTAGTACTGATTTTTGGCCGGTTAGTATATGAAACATGTACAGGTGATTTCCGTGGCCTCCGCCCTGTGCCACTCTCCCTTAAGAGCTGTTGTACCTCAATACCTGCCTTGGCGCCATCGTTGGTGCCACTCAAGGGTCTGTGATGGTGGCAGGAGTCTTTTTTTATCATCTCTGCGATTATTTTTCCACCAGATAAGTGCTTTTCTTTCGTATATTTATTTTGGTGCAAGATCGTAAATAAGGCAATTTTACGATTTTCTTGTGTACCCTCGTGGGAATAGGTGTGTGTTGGTCTTCAGACTGCCTCAGGATTCTGTCTGACTTATCTCTGATGTGAAAATATCTGCATTGGCTTTCAAGAAGCTAGCATAGAATGAATTAGATGTATTTAGTTTGTATCGAGTACATGGGTACATGTTGCCGATATTTGGCTGATGATCCCACAACCTTTGCAGGCTCCTCTATGCCAGGCATTGAAGGGTGTCAGGGTTTCGTCTAGCGACAAAAATTTGGGGTGGAAGTGCGATGAATAAATGGGTGTAAATGTAGCACGCCGAGTTCTTGTGACGTTTTTGTTGGGTAATTATTGATAAAACTAGTGGATACATTTGGTTGGTGACCTGTGACATTATTTTTTTTTTTAGGAAAGAACTCTTCCCCCCCCTCCCCTCCCCCCCCCCCCCCCCCCCCCCCAGATGAAACCCTGGGTATCCGTTAAGTGGGACTCCACAGTATTACATATCGCCATGGAAGCAACAGTTATTATCTAATAATATTATCCATTTTCACAGACTTAATTACAATTACATTGGTAAGGATGGAGTAGAAGCTATTTCAGCAATCAAAAAGGAAATTAAGATCCATTTAAAGTAAGTAAATCCTCAGTACACACAATGCCAGGCAAACTACATTCATAGTTTAGCATCAGGCACATCCTTGAATTACATCTTTGATACCTTACTCCGCCCCCAAATAAATTATTGATGCCACACCCCTCAAATTAGAGCCAAATCAACTTGAATCAGGGAGGCTAAGCAGCATGCGGGCGCTAGTGCTAAACTATGAATGTAGTTGCATGGCCTAATCCACAACAATAACATGGTACTTGTGTATTAGCTACTATGCTATATAGCTGCTTTAGACAATGTTTTAAATTATCCTCCACAATGGGACCTTTATCAGTATGCTTTGTATTATTCAGTGATAGCTTCTTTAGACAAATTAATTTTAATAATAACATACTAAGTTTCTTATGGTAGGTGACTGCATTGTGTATCTGGAAATTAATCTGATTAACGTACAGTCATACAGGGTCATCTGGATGACCTTACACTCCATGTACTAGACTGTGTTAACTTAATTAAGCATTTCGGTCCTATTTTGCATGCATATAGATTTCATGATTTCATTCAGTTCCATTTTGCATGCATGATTCTTTAGCAATCAATACAGGGGGTTGTAGAACCCATGATGCTCCTAGCAAAGAAGCAGCAAAGACAAACGACCACTAAAAACTAAGAATAATTATTCACTAACTTGGTTCAAATGCATGGTCCAACTGATACACGTGTAGCTGTTGTTATTATTAACAGTTAGAGACATGCAGCTAGTACATGTACTTAATTATTCTCCTGTACCAACGTGTTTGACTATCAATTGTAATAATAGCTGTTTGTCTGCTATGATAATAAGTTTTAACATTATCAAGTCAATGTTATGGGCATGATGATAGTTATTGCTTTGTGCATGCCCGCGCATGCACAGTGTTGAAGTATCATAATAAAGCTCTTGGCAGGTTACACTGCAGGTGTGCGAATGTGTCACATGTAATTATATTATAAGCCAGTAACAATGTATACCTATAATATTATATATATATGTGGTATTGTGATTAATCTTAAAAATTTATAGCAGTACTAGTATTAATTATTGTTCAATGGAATAAGGGGTCTTGTCCAATGTCCTTGTGGAAAAATTAACATCATTATGACGTTAACATTAATTTTTACCCCCCCCCCCCTTAACGTCGCACATTTCAACATAGATTCAATACTGAAACTCTGATTCCACTCCATTCTATACATTCGGTATTCACTTGTATTCTACAGTGCTGCTATGTCTTCATGGATCATCATTACATCATTGCATACCTGTGCTTCTTTAACAGTTTCTTGCTTTGCCTGCATGTAGCTACATGCACACTTCTACGTAGTACTAGATACAGCTGTCACTAATTTGACACTGCTGGAGGTGTGTCTAGACCAAGGGCAAGTGGATTTAGCGGAAACGGACGAAAACGAACGCGGAAACGAAAACGAAAAAGGAAATGGTCGTCAAGAAGGTTCCAAATGTGGTATAGGTCGACGATCTTGTAAGCCTACTTTATTATGCAAGATAGTGTAGAGACTTGTCACAGGCTCAAGGCAGGCTGCTCATGCTAGCTACATAAATTATATCGTGGGCCAACATATGCTGAAAGTTTGCCTGTCTGGAGTCTGGCAGGACCTAGCCTCGTTCCCAGGCCTTTCAAGAAGGGCCTGGGTACGAGGCTAGGCAGGACCTTTCTGGTCTTTGCATTTGGTAGCTATCTGACAGTGAATTGAATGTCTATATAATTTGTCAGATGTTTAATAATCATATTAATTGATAAGCCAGGGGTGGGTAAGTACTATAGTAACATGCTGGTAGTGAACTCATGTAAGTTGTATCTTGAAACTGAAAATTTAATGCAAATTATTGTAATTAGGGTTGTTACTGGTAGTTCATAAATATGGAAAGTCAGCATTTACACACATAAAATTATGTAGTTAATAATATATAGCTATTGTTGTTGGTTCCTTAGGTGCCCTTGATGTCTCTGGTGTCATTGGTGCCATTCGGTGCCCCTGGTGCTCCTGGTGTCGTTGGTGCCTCTGGTGTCATTGGCCACTACCTAGCTTTAAGCTGAGCCTATATAGGGCCTGGGGATGAGGCTCAGGCTGGCCTACAGTCATCAGGGCCAGGGCCAGAGTTTGTAGATACCTTCAACTAAATACATGTAGCATAGATCAGTAGAGAACTACCAGATAGGTCAAATATAATATTATATCTTATGTATCGGGTCAAGGTTCTGTAATATTATATAGCTGATCATGCAGTACTACATGTGCTGTTTAGCAAATAGGGGTGATAATGGAATGCGAGACTAGGGTAAAAAGTGTACTGATTGGCAAACGTGCATGTGAGACTCCAAGTGCTCCACATCACACGGCCCCGTTTTAGGATAGCTGCATAGCCAAGTCATACTTTTTCAGCCCAATATTGGAAAGCATTTACATAAGCTAGCTACCTGTGGCTAAATGCAAAGATCAGAAAGGTCCTGCCAGACTCCAGACAGGCAAATTTTCAGCGTATGTTAGCCCACGATATTATATAGCTCGAATGAGCAGCCTGTGACAAGTCTCTGGACTAATAAAGCTGACAAGGTCGTCGACCTATACCACATTTGTAACCTTCTTGACGACCATTTCCTTTTTCGTTTTCGTTTTCGCGTTCGTTTTCGTCCGTTTCCGCTAAATCCACTTGCCCTGGACCCAAGACCTAACCTAAAGCATAAATCACATAGAAGGGATGACAAAAATAATTGTAGTGTAAGCTGCTTAACGTGTGGCTGGTCAATTTAAAAATAAAAATGATAGTCACCGTCATGATTAGTGAGTTTTACATAATTATACATAATATACAGGAATAGTAATCACGTGACCAGTCTATACTGTGCTCTCCGGATTCACCAATAAATCTTTGTAGCTGCATTGAGAGTTATAGATCAATCCTGATCACTCCTTTCACCGCTGGACTCGGCCTGATTCCACTGGGGGCCATTTAGGAAGCTAGAATCGAGCAGAGAGCTTACTCAATAGTCACTAGTATGACATAACAAAATTATCATAATTTATTTTCTTTGAAGCAGAAAATCAGGGAAATAGTAGTGATGAAGTATTATAGTTTATCTTCATGTTGCAAATTCATGCGTCGAGGGTTAACGAAACTGTCGGCAATGGCAATTCAAATATAATTTGACGTCCCCAGGTCACTCCCACGTTTTCTGCGGGAGTGGCCTTGCGCCTGGGACCCGGTATCGCTAGTATCAAGGAGAAGAGAAGCCTTTGTCAGTGTGATCTCAACTTAGTAAGACGTGAGGCGACCTATAGCTATGTACGTACGTGAGTTGAAACAAAACTAATCCTTACATAATTATCTAGTCATGACCTGTATCATAGGGGAATATATGCTCTCGCCAGACCGCTCTTTTGAAGTTTCCGCTGCGTTCTTTACCGGTGTTCAGGGTGTATGACTTTCAAGTTGTGAATCTGCTAGTAGCGATTTCGCCACTGTAACGCCGTTTCCAGTGCAGGGTGGTTTTACGCCAACTTGATGCTTTGAAACTACCGGGGATACTATCCCAGCACTCTAATTCCGTGATATTGAAATTAAAACTTCCTAAAGGATGAGGCGATTACGGTATTTGTACAAATAATTATGGCATTCATGTGGCAGCTTAGCCTCGTACCCAGGCCCTTTGAGGAGGAAGGATCTCGTATGCACATGTGCAAAGTTTACAGGGCATTTAATATTTGCCGGATATTTTTCACTACCACACAGTCAAACAAGGTATACCAAGCATCCAAAGTCGGTGAAGTAGGGACTTATGTGTTTCTACAGAATGTCGTACAGCAGACTTTGTTCGCTCTCATTTCACTTTAAATAAAGTCCCTTCGCTGCTGTTGAGTACTGCCTCAGTGGTCAATAGAGGGATTCCGCAAATCGATTATCCCGCGGCGCTAATTAGCTAAGCGGCTGAAGTTGATGTTTTACGCCTACTGCCGTTCTCAGGCTTGTAAGGATCATCTTGGATACCAAGACCGACTGCTTGGAGCTTCTCTTTGTATCGATTCTTCGCTTTATTGCTCAGACCTTCGAAATAGTCGCTCGTTTTCGAAAAAAAACTTGACATGTTTCAATACAACAACATGCAGCAGTTGGCCTTTTTGCCCACAAAGGGTGTGGCAGTAGGCGTGGTACGTCGACTTCTGCCGCTTAGCTAATTAGCACCGCGGGATAATCGATTTGTGGAATCCCTCTGTACTTAATTTTGATTGTCCATCAGAACTTTACTATTAATTAAGTGCAGATCCTTTTCATAGCTTCTTTATTGTTCCTCTGTTGATGTTGCTCGCTTATGATAACTAAATTGGTCACAACAGGCATCTACATGTATAGCTAGCCCAAAATTAAGCGCTGCCAACAAAATGTCTTACATGTAGGTATATAAATTTCTGAGGTCAAGGTTCACATTTACAGATAAAATTTTAATAAGCGGACAAAATACGAATTCCCAGCTTTTACTGGGAAAATACATGTAACACATGCGCACAGTGTGTACAAGGCCCTTTCTCCTCAAAGAGCCTAGGTACGAATGTAGTTGTAGCTATACTAGGGTGGTATAAATATTTAGGCAGGGGGACCTTTGCTTCATTAGAAGAAAAAGGCAAACCGTGCACAGTGACAAGCTCAGTAATAGTCTATTTGCCAATGATCTTGGTCTCTCCTTGACTGATGTTAGACGTTAATAGTTGCGATCACTTTGTTTTGGATTGATGAGCTTTTATTAATGGAGAGAATTCTTGACATTCCTCTTCCTCAAGCATGTGTGTGATGAACATGTGGATGATGTATCGCTTCATACATACATAAGTATAGCAGTTTCTTGTGGTACTAAGTATAAGGAATGTGTGCAATAGAAATCTCACACAGCTTACCATATTTATTTTAATAGAACACAAGTACATGTATGTTTGATTTCACAATCATGGTATATAATGTGGCTAATATGCATGAGTTACTGACAGTATTAATGCTCACATACTCAGAGAAAATCTAAACAGTATCGTCTCATTAATCATTAGTATAATGCGCATGCCAGCTGCAGCAGCATGAACTTATTAGTATTACTTCGCAATTGTAGACCACACCCCTCAATGCAGGTCAATAGCAGCTGCTCAGATTCGCCACTGCAATGGTGATGTTCTCGCTTGATTGAATCTACCATCAGGCTATGACAAAGAACAGACCTCGTCTCTCGCTTTGCTCAAGACTCGGTGGCCTGCTGAGCTGGCCTCTTGAAACACGCTGTGCTTGGCGTCGTTTGTTAACCCGCGTTGAGAATGCATCTCTATGGGCAACCCTAGTTTGTGCACGCAGCACTGCAAATCTGACCAATCGTGGGCCTTCTGAACTTGTAGAAGAGCACATCTTTTGTTCTTTGTGCCCTCCAGGTTAGGGTACAGACTATAGAAGAAAATTGTTGCTCTGAAAAATTTTTTTGTGTATATACATTGTAGTATAACAAGCTGAAAATTATAATTTTAACTTTCGTGCGATTTTCTGGTAACACTCTACATTAAGAGTCCTAGAATGTTAATTTTCTTGCACTATTTGTATCTTGAGTTTTATTAGTATAAACACAGTAAATTTAATGAATAGTTTTGGTTATTGATGATGAGTACCCAAGCGATGGCATACATGTAACTAGTGCTCCGTAGAGCACATACCCCGCTCGCACATTGCACAATGTATAGATTTACTTTCGGTGCATGGCTATAATTTTGTGAACTTGAGAGAAATAATGGAAATGCTGCTTAGTTGTACTGGGGGTTCCAGTGACACTTGATTGAAAAAGCGCTCTCTGCATCCAGACTAGGAACATATGAATTTCTATAATAGAATAGAGTTATTTAGCTTGGCATAGCAAAACTTTTCATTAAACTTTGGACGTTTCGGTCTGTTGACCTTTGTCAGTAATAACATCAATGCACGTTACATATCAATAAATAGTCAGGATGTTGATGACGGACCAAAACGTCCAAAGTTTAATGAAACGTTTTGCTATGCCAAGCTAAATAACTCTATTCTATTAAAGTACACATAGCAACGAGCCTCTATGATATGAATTTCTATCTATATTTGTTGTAACAATAGTAGTATAGCTATTATCGTTGGTTCCATGCGGCTTCAGATTTCAGTCACTATAGATAATCATGAGCATTATTTAGAACATCGACGATCTTTTCCAGCACAATTGGTATGCATATGCTTTGATGGGCACTGCTGATAGGCGTGGCTACGATGGCCAACAAAAAGTTGTGACGCTCGTGGACCGTATCCCTCGATTTGATGCATACTGAAGCTAGTTTTTCACCGAATTCAATTGATTCATTATGGTTACGACTCACTTAGACGCCTATATCTTGAGATATGGTGATTTTTGTGCTAATGACAATGACAACAATGACGATACGACCGATTATTTTACCCCTTGCGCATGCGCGTGGGGTAATTAACCCATGGCATACTGTATAGCAGGAAATTTTTGAGGGTATTAATTTTCTTGAAAAGTAAGATTTAGCCACCAGATTTAATTTTCATGGGTCTAAATTTTATGGCTCTTGATGATTACACTTGCCACACCCCGTTCGCCATCATCAAGCAAACCTACCGATGACTGTCACCTAAGTGACAGAAACAGAAATTTTCCAGTCTCATACTGTGTTCGATGATCGCATAGACTCAACAGATTAGAGGCAGATGCCATGCGTTTTGACCACGATCGCGTGCACACTTGCGGCAACTTTACCAGACGACCTTTACCTACTGAGGCAAACTTTCGTGGGGTGTAAATTTCGTGACTGTTATAGCAGTCACGAAAATAACGAAACTTAGCCCCCCACGAAAATTACCTGCTATACGGTATGTGTGAGGGTCACAGTAGTCATTCTGTGTGTGTATGTGTGTGAGCTAGCTGCTACATGCCTGATTTATATGTTAATTGAAAGCAAGGTTCCATTAGGCTTCCCACGGCATTTTCAAGATATGCATTGGTTGGTGGGTTTTGTTGAGAATGCTATGTTCATAAGTTCTGGCGATATTAATTTTTTTGATCACCGCTGCCCTCTTCACTTGCTCTCGATTAGTTGATGGGTTTGGACTCTTCACTAGTCACAGTAGGCTATTAATTACCCTTCTTGGATTTACTTATGTACTAGATCTACTGATCTGGCATGCACGTGGTAGGCTACTATTACGTAATACCGTGCTATAGGTACATGTATTAGGGCATTCATATTAGTCAGAGGTGTACACAAGGGGTTTCACTTTTTTTAAGCCTATACATTATTATTTTATACAAGGAGCCCACTCACTTCGCTCACTCACTCCTTATCCCTGTCGACAACCTTTACCTATATACAATGTATTTATACACATGCGCAGAGAGCAAGCTAGCGCATGTGCACATCCTGCCTAATCATGTGACTTTATCAATCAGCTAGCTGAAAAATTCGTTACTTGTCTTGTAGCTTTGCTCGCAAGGGCTGCCAAGAGAAGACGCCTAGAATAGAATCACCTCCCTCTGGAAAACACCTATGGGTAACAGCGACTCCAGAATGTCATCCTTTCGCATTCTCCAGGCCGCCATATATAAGTGTACAGTTCAGTCTAATTCTGCCCTGCCGTTTTTTTAAGCAGCTCACTTTAGTGGCTGCTGGGGGCCATACCCAGCCGTATCAATGGGTTATCTGTTGTATCGCCCCAAGTCTAGCCATGCCTGGAAATAAAACATTTTAACTCGGGTCGAATTGCTTCCAGTCACCTCACGCTCGTACATGCCCACGCACGGACAACTATAATCTGAGTATAATGATATACCGTAAACTCTGGTTATTAAGCGCACCCCGCTATTAAGTGCACATTATTTATTAAGCGCATGCTCTCTTCTCGTCACAAGCTATTGTTTATTAAGCGCATACGCTTAATAGACGTGGTGTCCTATGAACCCGACCTTGACCGGCTGGAAAGTATGTGGAGTTCAGATATCCTTGGAGAAACGATGGCCACGAATAACGCTGTTATACAAGAAGATCGAATTTTAGATAAATCGCCAGCACTCGCCATCGTGAGCGACATCTATAAACGCTAAAGCACTTGATTGATCGAGCCAGCTAGGGCTAGCGCTTGCAGGCCTAGCATCCATCACGTGCCCAAACATTTATGGCGTGATTATAATATGCCATATAAGTGCATATCCTTTATTAAGCACATACTGTCGCATTCTTTTCCAAAAGTACATGTACATGTATAGAGGAAGAGTAAGTCCTGCCCAGTGGAGTAGTAGTGTGCAGCTATTGCAACTTGCCAGTCTGTGTTTGTATGGCACCTACATGTACCTGGACTACAAGACTGATTGGCATTCTGTGCTTTGCTGGTCAGCTGTCAATGCAGTGACAGTGTAAACAGGGCTTGCAGTTTATATAGTGACATACCAGGTGCCCTCCCCCAACTCTTTAAGGTTACTGACTCTGAAGATATTTAACATGCATAGTGTTATACACAGTGAGCCGTATGCTATATACATGCATGTAGCGGTGAGGGTTCTGCACTCTAAGTGATGAAATAATCATCCATTTTTGGATGATTGAAAAGGACAATGATAGGCGTAGAAGGAAAGACGATAAAAGAGCTGTCATGGAACTAACAGACAAGCTGACGGTGGTGCTTGTCTCTAGGCTCTTGATCCAGATAAGAATCCTGACTCCAGTTTTTGTGTTAATCCACAATCTAGTTAATCCAGGTTAGAATCCACATCCAGATGGGGGTTGAAAGTGGGCCGTGAAAATGTTAAGTACTACTATGTGAAAGCACCATATTTTCCTCTCTATGCTAGTACTAGTTGTATTTCACATTCACGTGCATGTAATTACATGTACTATTGAAATAAGGCTAGTAAAGTGATACTCAAAGGTACCATGGTGTTTTAAATATAAAGAGCGCCAGCTCGTTTTTTACCACTGGCTGATAATTATTGTACGTGTGTACAGAAAAATGTTAGCCAACGATTGATGATTGTGGTTGATAAATAGTGTAAATTCTCACAGGTTGGTACTTATTTTAACCTAACAAGAATGGACGAATTTTTGACTACTATCAAGACTAAGTACTCAACTAATAGTCATGACCAGAAAAAATACCCACCTCAGTACTCAAGTGAGCCGATCAAATTAGAATTGGTTGTGAAGAAAAGGGAACATAAGCGCGCTAGTAAAAGAGGAGAGCACGAACCCACTGGTACATGTTCAGACGCTCAACTAGTGACTTATAGTAACATATTTAAAAAAGAAAAGGAACAGGTAGTTAGAAAGGTGCTTATTGAGGGTGGTGCTGGAATTGGTAAAACTATTTTCTGTTCAACAATCTCGGAAGAATGGGCAAATGAAAACCTTTTTCAAGAATTTAAAGTGCTTCTCTTATTACCTCTCCACGAAAAGAGAATAGCAGCCTCCAGCTCACTTGCTGAATTGATAGAAATTTTGCAAGGAATTGAAAATTTATCAGCTTCCATAGCTGACAGTATAAAGAAGACTAGAGGAGAAGGTATACTTATTGTCGCTGATGGATGGGATGAACTTTATGCACCAGAATGTTCAAAGTCATTTTTGTGTAATCTTTTATTTGGTCATATTTTTGAGCTTGCTTTGATTATTGTGACCTCCAGACCATCGTATTCTGATTGGCTATGCAAAAATGGATGCTTTGACAGATTATTGAGCATACATGGCTTTGATGATGAAAGCATTAGACAATACATCCGGCTTGACTTTACCGACAATCAACAAGAGTCAGATCACCTTTTGGAGACAGTGGACTGCAATCCGCTAATAAAGAGCATGTGTCATATTCCCTTGAACTGTGCCACTCTTTGCCACTTGTGGCGCACTGAATCTCGAAAACGAAAACTTTTAACCACCATGACAGAGCTCTGCACCAAGATGATTTTGAATGTTATTCTTCATAGCATCAAGAAAGTAGATAAGTATGGGAGCATTTCACAACTACCCAATGTTGAAAGCCTACCAGAGGAGTTGAAAAGTTCTTGGTGGAATCTGTGTCGGCTTGCTTTTCAAACAGTCCAAAAATCTCAGCAGATCGATTTATCACAATTATCTAAGTCCGATATGTTAGTAAAGTTTGGATTAGTTGAGATCATGAACAAAGCAAAGTGTAATTTTCTTCATCCAGTAATTCAAGAATATCTTGCCGCCTCTCATGTTGCAAACCAGTGTCACAGTCCAGATACACGCATGCAAGATCAATGGATTAGGTCATTGAGTAAACAAATTACCAACTTTTGGAGATTTCTGTTCGGAATTTGTGGACAGAATAGAAGTAATTTAGCACTACTGGAGCGTGCCATTCAATCATTATCAAAATTTGATCATCGACGATGTCTAATTTGTCACTGTGCATTCGAAGCCAAAAACTCTATTATCGATAAAAAAGCTATCAAAGCACTTAGTACCGAATCTGACTATAAACACTTTGGTGATCCAAAAACTACTCATGATTGTGAAGCTATTCTGTATGTAGTGAGAAAGATAGAATCTGATTCCAAACTAGAGCTCAACTTCAAAGATTGTGATTTCAAAGAACAGCAGCTTCATGACTTGGCAAAAATACTCTCAAAGGATAAGAAAATTGAAGTTAAAAGTTTAGATTTGAGTAATAAATTTAATCTACCAAGGAAGAAAGTAGCCAACCTATTCAACAAGGCATTGACGGCCTTTCAGACGTTAGAAAAACTTTCCCTTCGTAACAATAAGATTGGAAAGAAGATTGGAGAAGCCTCGTACACCATGCAAGCACTATGCTTTTTGAAGTGTTTGACTCAGCTAGACTTGTCTTTCAATCGTTTGACACTCCCTGGTTTGGAAGCATTGCAAGATACTGTTGAATGTGGCTCTTTGGCACAGTTAGAGATATTGCTCTTGCAAGCATCACTTGCTTATGATGCAAAAGAAAACATTGAATTTCTCAAGACTTTCGCACCGTCTCTTTCGAGTCATTGTCATAAGTTGCGGGAATTGGACATTTCTAGAAATGATTTAGGAGAACCAGGATCTCCGTTTGTCTGTGCTCTTGTCGGCACTTTTACTTACTTGAACCTTCATGTGAACAAAAAATATGAGTCAGAAGTTGATAAAACTTTTGTAAAAACAATGGAAGACTTAATAAGACGGGAAGAGGAAATCGGTCACACTGTAGTTCACGGTGTAATTGTTGGTCCTGGACGATCTGGAAAAAATTCCCTCATGGATCGCTTAATGGGCAAAGGTCCTCTTGATCAAGACTCAATCTCACCTAGTACTGGTGTTTTAGACAGTGTAATTAAAGTGGAGGTGAAGAAATTGTGTACAATGGATGCAGCTACAACTAATTTGAAATGGACAAAGTTAGAGTATGATCAAGAAGCCCTTGAATTAATGATGATCACTGTGCTAACTCATATTGCTTCACTTGCTGATGAAGGAAGAAAATTCGAACCTATACCAGATTTAATTACTCAGATAGTTGAACCCGTTAAATATTCATCTGCAGTAATATTTGTTAAAAAGGAGAGTGAAAAGGATAGTAAAAATGATGGAGAAAGCGAAAATGAAACAGAAAGTGAAAGCAAAATTGACAGTCATCAAGCAGTTCCAGAAGTAGCTAAGGGAGCTATACGTTATGAAGATATGTCATCATCTGGAATGCCAAAACCATCATACTCAAAAGAATTCAGCTTGCGTGAAGGACCTATGAATATCTTCAAACGTGCTGTTAAATTGCGACGTATGCATGGACTTCGTGAACACCTTGAGTCATCATGGTCCCTCTACCTGACAAACACAGGAGGTCAATTGGAATTTCAGGAACTTTTGCCGCTCCTTGTCTGTGGACCCTCTGTATTTTTTGTTACATTTCCTCTAAACAGTAAGCTCGATGAGCCTTACACTGTACGGTATCAATATCCCAGTGGTACTGAGAAAACCTATTTGTCTTCCTTCACTTTGATGGATGAGATACTTCAGACTCTTGCTACCATAGCAGCTTTAGCATGCACTGGACCTCAATTAGAGCAGGTTGATCATAAGCCTATTAAGCCTAAGGTATTTTTTGTTGGTACTCATAAAGATCAACTACCAGAGTCCTCAGCTGATGAGAAGATCCAGGAGATCGATAAGCAACTTCAAGATATCGTCAAGCAAACATCACTTAAACAAGACTCAATTCAATATGCTGAGGGTAGTGATCAGCTTATGTTTACAGTCAACAATCTTGATAAAGATGATCATGATTTTCAAAAGATCCGTTCAGCCTTACAGAGAATGGTTAAAAGGCAAGAAGAATTCACAATACCATGCCCTTGCTCCTGGCTAGTTTTCAGCCTTGTCCTTCGAGCAAAGCATAAGTCAAGTCAAATCTTGAGTTATTATGAATGCCGTACTGTAGCACAGAGCTGTGGAATATCAAACAAAGAAGACTTTAATAAAGCACTACTTTTTATTCATCACAGACTTGGCTTAATACGATATTTCCCTGTCGAAGGACTTAATGAGAGTGTGATTATTGATCCTCATCTTATGTTTGATACAATCACTAAACTGGTAGTAGAAACGTTTGTCAGTGATCATGATACTGAAAGAGAAATTGACAGTCTTCAGAAGAGGGGCATTTTCTCAGTAGAAGCCATGAGAACGATTAGTTTAAAGAATTATTCTGACTTGCAGCTTCCATTTAAGTGGACTCTAGAACTTCTTAAACATCTCGGAATAGCTGTTTCTTTCAAAGATCAAAATGGAGAACAGAAATACTTTTTTCCATCTGTGCTTTGTCATGCTCCTGATGAGAAGCAAGGATCAAATGTTTCTAATTGCTCAATCAAGGCACCACCACCTATATCAATTACGTGCAAAGATGGATTTTGTCCAAGAGCCATTCCTGGAGTACTTATAAAATCTCTCTTGGATAATGAAATAAAATCATCATTTTCTTGGAAACTTAATCAAAGGAAGGTATTCAGAAATCAAGTTTCCTTTAGTGTTGGGGTGGCTCGTGTTATCCTCAAGATTCGACCCACTCATATTGAAGTTTACTGCTTTTGTCCTGAATCATCAGTAGCTGATCATGAATCAAGTCTGAGGGATAGATTCACTGTTACCTGTGCAAAAGTTTACAAACGGATCAAGAGGATTGTTAGGGATATAAATGTGAAATTTCGTGGTTCAGAATGTGATTATTTTTTTTTTGCCTTCAACTGCACACGATCTGAATGCAAAGAACGTCCACATCCAGCTAAAATTGATTGGGATACAAACACACTTTATTGCAGAGTAACAGGTGAAGACAGTCACTTACCAGATGGTTATAAATTATGGACTGATAGTCAACAAGGTAACTGTTATCATGCATGCATCTGTATAATATTATGCATGATACTATGGTATACAGTGGGATAATAATTAAATTTTAAGATATTGGAAGCTTCCTTTAGGGTTGAGACTGACCATGCTATATGTAAGCTATTTCATTTTTTATAAAACCCACGTCTTCCTAATCATTATGTTGAAAAACAACCAGGGTACGATTACAATTAATTATTTATGCTATGATTATAGTATGTTGTTCATCAACTTCATATTTTTGCATATCCAGTACTTGGGGATCAAGTGTTAGATTTGAATAACGATGGAGTTTCTATACACCTTGGACAAATAGCTGATAAAATATGTGAGTGGAAGGGATCTATTGCTGACCACTTGGGTCTGGCACCAGCTGATGTTGCGGCTATCGACACAGAGTATCCTAAAGATTTAAAACTACAAACGTAAGTTGAAAATCGATGAATGATGTTTGCATGCCTTTGTATCTAGGTCTATGCAGAACAGAGAAGGTACAGTAGGAGAGGAGTAAAAAAAACGGTGACGCTTCCGTTCCATTCCATCCCGTTCAGATACCGTTGCACCCATTCATGCCAGCCGTTCCATTTCCGTTCCGTATGCACGCGTGCATAATTAGTAATTGGGCGTGGTCTTTCGACGTGCAAAAAAAGGAAGGCCAACATGTTGACTCGCCGACTAGAATTGATAGTTTCATACTGCTACGGTCTTCTAAACTGTTCTGAGGCAGTTAACTACTGCCACTCTTCGATTTTGAGCGAGTTCTGCGATCGAGGCTCGACTGGGTTCGAAGTCTGCTATCGACGATCGATCGATCTCGCGTTGCCAATCGACTCTGATCGCCTCCAAATGCGATCGCTTGGATAGAGCGATGCTTCTTATGGCTTTCTTAGGCTTTTGAGACGTCATTTTCGTGCTAGCTACGATTGGAATAGTCGACTGCATTTTCCGTCGCATCGGCCTCCGCCCGTCCCGTTTCCATTCTTAGGCATGGGGAACGGCCATTTCACTTTCGTCTGAATGAGACGAAACGGAACGGAAGCATCACCGTTTTTTTGACTCCTACTGTAAGACTTGAAGGAGTGGCCTGGATCCCACTTCAAGGAATCATGACAGTGCATGTTATTGGACCATGCTAAAATTGCTGATATTACCGTATAATGGGAAATTTTCGAGGGTATTAAATTTTGCTGTTTTCGCGGATCAGGGCGAATCCGCGAAATTTTATACCTCGAAAATTTCCCGCTATACGGTATGACTTGACGACCCGTTCCTACACTGACTCTTAGCTCGAGCATGCGCAGTCCCACCAGCACATGATATCAGTAGAATGGGTGTGGTCGATATAAACCATAAGGCATGCTGAACAGAAAACGCACTATTTGTAGCGTTAGCAAGCCATTTTCGAAAGATACTGCCTCCTCTTCGAAGAAAGAGCGAACATACAGCTGACATTTTCCTTGGGACATATCCAACCGGGTTTTGTGATAGCTACAGCATAGGGGTCACCGATGTTGCCGGGCTCTCGGATACACGTCAGGTTTTCTCCAATTTCAGCCTCCCAAATGCTTTGATACTCGTGGTAGCCGCGGATCATCGCCTCCACAACACAGCTTCGTAGTTCAGACATAGTTAGCTCGTGTTTAATACTACCTGCTATGATTTCCACGCACGTCTGAAAGAAGAGGGGCGTGGTTTTTATTGCATTCAGTTTGAGGGTGTGGCTTTGTCTCTGGGCTGATCCTCGAAAATTAAAATGCGAAAATGTTCAAAATCCCACATCCGCGAGAATTGCTACCCTCGAAAATTTCCCGCTATACGGTATGGGCTCTTGTATGAATGTACCCCTTCATTTGTATAGGAGAAAAGCATTGGAGATGTGGAAACAAAAGCGTGGTTCTGCTGCCACTTATAACAATCTGATCAAAGTGTTTGAACGAGCTGGCTACAAAAATTATGCAGAAATTGTCCAAGATCTGCTGAATAACGTGCGAACAGATACTGAAGAATCCAATAAGAATACGATTAATCAGACTCCTCCCCCTCCTTTAGAACAACCGTCACCTCAATTACCAGTCTTTCCATCTGAGTACTTGGAATCATCGGTGTATGCTGCTGCTGGTGGGGTTAAGCTTCTAAAAGAAGATTACAAACTAGGTACTACAGAAGCAATCAATATACCATATTTATTTGACAGTAGAAACTGCACTCCATTAGTAGCCACACACATGCAGAAGCACAATTTAGTGGGTGTACATAAGCGTAGGCCATAAACGATAGTTTGAGGCAAGAGGATGATAGAAGATGCCCTTGGCTTTGGTTCTGCTGCTTATTTTTCGATCATATCTCTAATATAATATTTGAAAAGCAGCCCTAAAAAACTAGTCTATCATGTGACAAATGACACACAGAGGATTACTCCCAAATTAACTAGAGCTCTCTCGAGCATAAAACCCTCAGTGCATTGCGTGGCATTAGCTACACATTTCAGTGTTGCACGCAGAAAAGGAAGTCAACTTTCTTCACAGTAGCTATAGCCTTCAATGCTTGGGGACATTAGCTAGTTCTTCAAAATATCTTGAAGGACTATATGATGCAAAACCTTGGTGCAAGAGTGAAGTACACTGAGGAGTACTGCATGTTCAATATATTATTATCACTGCAAATTGCTCAAGTGTTGGGTGCAAGCACTGCTTCCTGTTATTAAATATTGTCTGACAAGTGCATATGCCCAATGAAGACGACAGTGATATTCACCATTCGATCAAGAGTTATCCATGCTCTGTATTAATTTTGTTCACCAACCCATTCTCAGATAGCCAGCTGCACGAGATCAGCTATACTCAAGAGTGATAAGTGCATGCGCTTATTAACCTGACTGTACGGTTGCATGCAACACAGCATTTTATTTTCACATGAAGTAATGCTACTGCTAGCCAGACAAAATCAAGAAGCTTAATGATGCCAAAACTTGTAAACAAAGCGTTTTCAGCGAAATTCATACAAATCATGCATTTGGAACGCCACAGGGAACCTTGTAACACCACACTTTGGACTCGTAAACAAGGTATGTAGCAGCTAGCTTGGTTATAGACAGACATACACATGTACACACAGAACAACTACTGTAACCCTCCGGCACATGTGCCGAGAGTTAATTAAATCCCCCCTTGATTAGTAGCCACACTCCAGCGAGGCTAAAATTAATAGTAGCCACGGTTACTATACGAGGAGCATGATAATATTTTCATTATTACCTCGGTGGCACTAGCAAGATTTTACCTGGTACTATCTGTATAATAGTACCGTACCCTCTCGAAAGGGGGCCCATGGGCGGTGCACCTTACATTGGGCCAAGATTGGGGATGGGCCGATATTCGAGGTATCAGTATTGCGTTTATACGTGAAAGAGCGCCCAGGTAAGTTACCCATGATAGCTTCATAATTTGAATAGTAGCAGCTGCTGCTATTGATTTCAGCCGTAATACCAATCCAGAGCAAGGGCAGCTGCGATACTTCACCGTGTGTCTTAGAGTGCAGCCTTATTTAGTGGGCGTGGCTATGATCGCTAGCCGTGTACGCTCATTTATTTCTGCTGAAACGTGGCATAAAGCTAGCTAGGCTTAGTTTTACTGCTGTTTAGCACGTTACTTATCGATCTTACATAGATTATTCTAAGTTCAGTCCGCATAAACCAGCCATTTGAGCTGTGTTTCAAAGGCAGGTACACATGGGCACATATTCAAGTAAACACTAGACCTTAGCAGGAAATTGAGCCCAAAGTGGGAGGTGGGCCGATATTCCGTAGTGGGCCCTCTTTCGCGAGGGTACGGTACTAAATCAGTGATTGTACATAATTACTCAGGGCGTGATCCAGGAAGTAATCCCCGACTCAAAGTTGAAGAATTACTTAGTGATAGTGATACATCCTCACTGTCACAGTCCAGTGAAAATGATGAAGATAGCTATGCGGAAGAGGAGCATCAAGGAGTCATGGTTAGTTGCTATTGTGATGTATTTCATCATGGGGGCGAGTGTTTGATATGAGACCCCAATTCAACGATTATTAGTTTCTCATCAGCCACCCGCATCAATTTTTCCAGTTACAATTTATCGCCATTATTGACTACTGCATGCCATATCTTGTCATGTGATCCATTGTTAAGTACTGTTTGAGTTTTAAGGTTCAAGTATGATTCCCCGCAAGCTGAACTATTACAACAAACTACTCTGCAACACTTGCTGATACTCATGAGCAGATTTTAAAACATTTTTCAGCTGCCTGGTCAGCAATGATAAGAGTTTTAAGTGACTGGATGGCTCTCTAGTGTTTGTACATGTATATTTGTGGTTTGCAGTAATTAGGGTAATACCCGCCCATCCGCATGGTGTATGGGAAATTAATCAACCAGTGGCGGTCTGTTTGACATGCATGTGCAATGCAAACACGTGCACTATAATGCCATGTCACCTATGTCAGCACGCACACGCCTCAGCGACCTGTGTCAGCCTGTCCTTTTATTGTTTGACAAGTGCCTATTGATTGACTTGTATATATTTGTAAATGAGCCACATGCTGGAACCTACTGATAAGGCTACAGTTCATGGCATTGTGCTGCGCTTTTACTATTTCTGACCCATCTGATTTGAGCTCTATTCAGGTGGCTTATCCTAGCTCGCTGTCTTTCCATAAGTTCTCTTCTCACTTAGTTTCAATGGATTATGGTGTTTTGAGCATGCACAAATAAAGCACAAATAAAAGACAAAGGGGCGCTAGGCACGGCATAAAAGAAAGCATGTGTTATATCTGTGCACATATGCTCAATAGGTCAAAGCACTTCTGCTGAACAAACTAGTATGGGGCTCCTTCGTGCTCGCCACTGCTACCTTCTTCGCTTCCTGCCTAGCTCTCGATCAATGAAAGTAACTTGACCTATTCATCACTACGTAGTCACAGTAGGCTATCCACTACACTTTTTGGCTTGATTTTGTACTAGATCTGCTGAAATGGCATGCACATGGTAGTACTATTACATGAATTACATAAACACTACAACACTATTAATAGCAACAGTGCTTACAAATTAGCAACATATAGACTAGCTATACTACGTCACTACTATACACAGCGCCGAGGGTTTAGCACCAATGGTGTTCATTACCATGGTATTGTAGCAAAGATTTGCTGTTAAATTGCGATTGTTTAGGCTCCATGTTGAAAGGTGACTACCTGTCTCTGTTATTGTTTTAAGTGTTAGAACAGCCCTGGCCATGCATCAGCCCTTACTTTATAGCCTGTCCAATAAATATCACGTGTTTGTTCTGTAATATGAACTAAGTAAGCTTAGTGCAATGCATGTGCCTATCAGGCCAAGTGCCACCCTCTGAACAGCTTGCTAGGCTGTCTTTGATGAAGTGACTCCTGCTGCCTGTGTAGTGCTCATAGTAACTTTTTCAGATAAAGAGTTGATATTTTTGAAATGATCAGACATACGTAGTTAATCGAATACAACACATGATCCAATTTAACGGAAGAAATTAGCATTTTATGAATTCTCATAATGTTTATATATGGAACAATTGATGACCATTACCAGAAAAATACGTATTTTCAAAATTTTTTTCCATGCATTGTATTGGATTAAGTACGGTATTTTGATCGGATATCATGAAGCTGAGTATGGCACTATAAGGTATCAAGCTGTGATAGGCTCTGAGACAAGTTTAACTAGTAGCAAGCCACCATCACTTACATGTAGCACCAGCACTACAAGACTTGGGCTGAACTAGTAGTAGTACTAGTGTCAACTATGCGCCACCTCAGAGTGTGAATGGTTGGAAACAGGCTGTAGTTGGCTGCTGCTAACCTGGCTTTCATGTACTGTAATGTCTAACCAAATACAGCTGGGATTACCTAAACAGGAAATTTGGTCGGAAATGTCCAATGTCCAACTGCTACTGTATATGAGCACTGCTGTGTCAGTCTCTCATCCACAACTAGAGCTCTATAGAGCACATACCCCGCGCGCACATTGTGCAATCTATAGATCTGCTTTTGTTGCTGCAGCCAAACGAGTGCCATTAGCATTATTGACGACCTTTACCAGTCCATAAAATTCAATGTTATGCGCATGAGCAGAAAACACAAGGCCTGTATGCATAATGCATTGAATGGGCACTGTCGATAGGCGTGGTTACGAAGGCTAACAAAAAGGCACTATTTGTGATGCTCGTGGACCATATCCCTCGATTCGAAACACACTGAAGCCCGTTTTTCGTCAAATTCGACTGATTCATTGTGCTTACCAGTTGCTCAGGTGCCTAGACCTCGAGATATGGCGATATTTCTGCTAACGACAACAACAACGACGACACGACCGATTACTTTACCCCTTGCGCATGCGCGCGGGGTAATGAGGTATTATGCTATATTTTACAATGAAAATGTTTTCAGAGCAACACTTATAGTCTGTGTGATTACCAGAGGGATCAAAAGATGCACTCTGCCACAAGTTCTGAAGGCTCACAATTGGTCAGAATTTTAGTGCACAAATGAGACGGATTCTCAATCTAGAATTAATTAACAGCACTAAGCAAGAGGCGAGGTTTAATCTTTATCATACCTGAGGAATAAATTATGGTGGTAGATTCAACGCTTGAGAAGAGTGAGAATGTTGTCATTGCAAGGTCTTTAGTGATTAGATTCAAGTAGCTGCTGTTGACCTGCAGTGAGGGTGTGGCCAACGCAATAAAAATTCAAAGTTAGTGTAGCTATCAAATGCGTGTGCGCACTGACATTGCTCCAACCAGCAATCTTGACATGCTGCTTAGGTACAAGATTATGTTTAGATTTTCTCTGAGCATGCTGCTAATATCTCGTGTTTATATCCCTTTTACATTGTTTTTAGGACAGTTATTGTTAATATCACACTGCTAAATGTACAATATTAACCCCCTTAGGGTGTACTAGTATTGTGTGCTTGATACTGAGGTAACAGTTAGGAATTAGGTGTAGGGAGGGAATAAATTTTCCCCAGTTAAGAAATGCAGCGAGCTGGCTGTGGGCATACAGACTCGGTTTACACAGGTACAGGAAGCATACAGGCGCTAATTGATGCCACACAAGATACAATTTAGCAATCATTCAATTGACACTTGAATAGCTAGCCAGCTACTTTTTGCAATACAGTGTATCGTGTTTCTTGATTGGGAAGCTGAAAGGGTACCATTATTATTGACTAAACTGACGCTGGACTATTAAACGCTAGTAGCTATTCAAAACACTCGTAGCTAGCTAGCTAGTCTACTCACAGTCAACAGCTCAGGTGCAAAGTGCCCTTGGGCTTTGGTGCAATATATAGCATAGATCCCTCGTGCCCGTGATATACCGTATTTCCTCGAAATCTCGCCCTGGCGAGATTTAATTTCAAGTCGCTGCACCCTGCGGCGAGATTTAATTCGAGGGCGGCGTCACCCGCCTCACACCTGCACACTCGTCCATGTGCGTTATTTAGAACTGAATGCTAGCATGTGCTAATAACATTTAACATGAGTCAGCACTGAATAAGAATGTAGGCTAGTGTTGTAATTTTAACAATCATCTACTAGTATTTCATTATTCTCGAGTTATTCGTCATCCTTGCGGTCTCCGATCAGGTCGGGGGATCGGGATCACTTTCAATAGTGCGAATTGCGCACGTGCGCCTGCATTCCGCGTGCTTTGAATCTGACGACCCTTTTCCATGCGGCGAGATTTTGAGGGCGGCGTTTATTGGAACCAACCTCCTTATAGGTGTGGCGAGATTTTGAGGGCGGTGGGATTTTGAGGTACCGCAAGATTTTGAGGAAATACGGTAACTATTACAAGCATAAAAACAATAGAATAAATTGAAGAATGAAGTTGGGATGGCAGGATCAAAAAGTACACAAACAAGAGATAATCGCATCTACTATACATCCCTATGCCTGCTTTTTTCGATTATACCTATTAATCATAGTTGACATGTTTGTTGAGTGCGGTATGTGAGAGACATTCGTGCAGGTTGTTCCCCAGTTGTGACGATGGTTTGGGTTTATTACTTTTGATTCAATCGCATTATTACTGGTTATTTTTGCACCCCTCAAAAAGCAAGCGTAGGGATGTATAGTAGATGCGATTATCTCTTATTTGTGTACTTTTTGATCCTGCCATCCCTACTTTATTCTTCAATTTTATTCAATTGTTTTTATACTTGTTTCTGTTCTTTTTTATTGCACTTAGTGTAATTTATCAATGCCATCTTACATGGTTTGCTCACAACTTCTGATTAAGTGGAAGATGGGAAGTGTGCAAAATTCTTGGCCACGCCCCTCATTAACTTACAAAGAAGGCTGCTTTAGGTGGCCCAAGTAGTGATGAGACTTTTCTGCTTATCGAGAAAACAAAGTTCTATGTTTTACTGTTGGCAGCAGCTAGCTACCCGGCATAATTAATGACCTGTACTATGTATAATATTGCTGCTTGAGCCTTGTTCCTTCATATGATGGTATATAATATCTATGACCGATCCAGCGTAGCACTGGCACTACAAGCGCTAGCGAGTAGCTCGCCTATGCCTAGCACCTTACCACTCCTCGAGCCTTGAACCTTGATATCCATGATCAGTTCAGCGCGCCGTTGCACACGCTAGCGATGTACGAGTTAGTATTAAATAGCTAGCTCGCCTATAGCGCCTAGGGCTAGGGTCAGGCACTGTCACATGACTACACCATGGCAACATATTCCGAGCATGCACATTATATCACAAAATGGCTTTAGACACACCCATTCTATAATGCGCCGTACACACCCACTATTACGTAACTGTCGAGATAACGCCAAACTAGTGTGCCACTGCTCTGCGCGCTACAAAATAGAGTGGATTTATACCCAAAGTAAGATGAGCGGTGGAGGCAGTCTTGAGTTAGCCCTGGAAATGAGAAAGAAAGAAGAAAGATTGACAAATGGCCTATTATTTTAACATCTGGGAATTTCACAAAATTACCTATTTTGATATTTGTTATGCATTGCATATATGACATATCCGGGCCATCCCTACTTATAGAGTCTACCGACTATGACATATTAGCCTCATGAAGTTATCCCGTGATTGTAACATCAAACATACATGTTATAGTATTATAATTAAGAGTGACAATTGAGAGAAGGGGTAACGAGAGAAAAGGGGTAACTTCGCGCAAAATGCGATTTTTTTGTCACTTTTCAACCTGCCACCATTTCAAGCCAATAAGAGCCCTAGGCTTCAAACTTGCAGTGTGGGCCTTCTACTTCACAAATCAGGCATTAGAAACTAGGGCAAGCCTTCTATCTTAAGCGGTGAGCCGATGAAGAGAATGTACCATAAAATGGCATTTTTTGAATGTGCTCACGATTTGCAACAAGTATAGCTTAAGGCTCGTATGCTCACAACTGGTCAAAATTATTGTGTCCATGAGCACAGAATCTGATGAGGGTGGCCATAGAGGTGCATTCTCGAATGAACTGCGTGAAGCACTGCACATTCCAAGAGGCCTCCTGAGAAGGCCACCAAGTCTCAAGCCGAGCCAGAGGCATAGCCTGTTCTTTGTCATGCCTATCAATAGTCAGGTGGTAGATTCAACGCTTGAAAAGAGTGAGAAAATTTCCATTGCAAGCTTCTTTGTGGTATGTAGTTTGTACTGCTCTCACAAGCACATCCCCACTGTACTAACGGACAATGCTGACATGAGACGATGCTATTTGAATTTTCTCTGAGCATGCCATTATTAAAATTTAATAGCTCAGGATGCATATCAGCCACATAATCCTGTGATTGTGACTTGAAACATACTTGTAGTATTATATTGAAATATTAATTACTGGCTGTTATCTGATCATAAACTGCTATAGTAACATAGCCAGGTACTTTCCCTCTACTCGTAGATCATGCACTGACTCAACAGTACCAGAACCCTGTTCCTGGTGCAGGGTATGTTGCTACTCCATACAGTGAACTATGCTATACATGCGCATAAGTCATAAATCCATGTAGCAGTGAGGGTTCTGTACAGTAACTCCAGTACATTCATTGGCTGTTGGACTCTAATATTACAGTTAGAGAAAGGGGAGGGGGACTTATACACGAGACAAAACTTTCCTCTGTAGGAATATGAGATAAAAGTTGGGAGGCATAATTGCGGGATTTTACGGTAATTATATGTATATTGCATTATTATAATACGTGCAGGAGTTATATGATGATAAATTATCTGAACAATCAGAGATTGAAAATATTACCTTTATGCAAGACTCTGCTGATTTACATGATGAATCTGTTAGCTCAACGATCGAGTCTGCTCAAGAATGTTGGCTGAGTTCCAACCCTGCACATCAAAATGTATTGAAACAACAAAACAATGAAGATAACACTGAGGCTCAATCTGAAAGCAAGCTGGAAAAAGATGCTGGCTCAATGGAGACAGAGGATGATTGGTTGAAACAAAGCCAGCTAGCAGATGGAACTAAATTTGACAACAAACTGTCTGGCTCAATGGAGATGGAAGATGATTCATTCAAAGAAAGCGAACTAGGAGGTGGAACTAAATCTGACAACAAATCATCTGGCTCAATGGAGACGGCAGATGATTCATTGAAACAAAGCAAGCTAGGAGGTGCAACTAAATCTGACAACAAACTGTCTGGCTCAATGGAGACAGAGGATGATTCGTTGAAACAAAGCAAGCTAGGAGGTGGAACAAAATCTGACAATAAACTGTCTGGCTCAGTGGAGATGGAGGATGATTCGTTGAAACAGAGCAAGCTAGGAGGTGGGACTAAATCTGATAACAAACTGTCTGTCTCAATGGAGAGTGATGATGCTTCATTGAAACAAAGTGAGCTAGAAGGTGGGGCTTTGTCTGATGACAAATCGTCTGGCTCAATAGAGACGGAGGATGATTCGTTGAAACAGAGCAAGCTAGGAGGTGGGACTAAATCTGATAACAAACTGTCTGTCTCAATGGAGAGTGATGATGCTTTGTTGAAACAAAGTGAGCTAGAAGGTGGGGCTTTATCTGATGACAAATTGTCTGGCTCAATAGAGACGGAGGATGATTCGTTGAAACAAAGCAAGCTAGGAGGTGGGACTAAATCTGATAACAAACTGTCTGTCTCAATGGAGAGTGATGATGCTTCATTGAAACAAAGTGAGCTAGAAGGTGGGGCTTTGTCTGATGACAAATCGTCTGGCTCAATAGAGACGGAGGATGATTCGTTGAAACAAAGCAAGCTAGGAGGTGGAACTAGATCTGATAACAAACTATCTGGCTCAATGGAGAGTGATGATGCTTCGTTGAAACAAAGTGAGCTAGAAGGTGGGGCTTTGTCTGATGACAAATCGTCTGGCTCAATAGAGACGGAGGATGATTTGTTGAAACAAAGCAAGCTAGGAGGTGGAACTAGATCTGATAACAAACTGTCTGGCTCAATGGAGAGTGATGATATTTGGTTGAAGCCAGAAGATATAGCTCCAGCTGACAGCAAATTGTCTAGCTCAATGGAGAGAAATGATGATTCACTGAAACTGGGAGGTGGTATTCAACCTGACAACAAACAGTCCAATTCGCTAGAGAGTGACAATGCTTCATTGAAACAAAGCAACCTGGAGGCTGGTCAACCAACTGTTAGAAAAAGTTCCCGTAGTGGCTTGGATTCAGTGCCAAGTAAACATATGAAAGAAATTATTCCATTCCGAGGTAAAGATATACATTAAATTTTAAGCTTATTTCTTGATTAAGCATGCAACTCAATATAAAAAAGGCGTCATACTCTCTCTCTTAGCTTGCATAATCCTATGGATAAATAAAGCTAGCCTTGCACTTTATATATATATAGCTGTACTCTATCGAGTTTATATCTGTGAGTGAAGCATCAAAACCTGTCACTATTGAGGTTAAAAGGTCCCACAACTGAAGCAGGGCTGCTGTGATTTTTGTAGCATCAACTGACAGCCACATTACTATCAGTTGAAATTCAGTGACTGACCAACCCATTGGTTGGTTTGTGGCTAGTTTGTGTAGGTGTACTTTTATTGATCATAGTTAAACTATATTGTACAACGAGAAATATTTTTCAGAAGGACATTTTTCTTATATAATCTGTGTCCTAAGCTGGAGGCATAAAAGATGCACTCTGCTTCAAGTTTAGAGGGCCCATGATTGGTCAGAATTGTGCCTTGTGCTCAAACGAGGTTGCCAGGGCCTAGGGGCCATAGAGACGCATTCTCGAGCTCGATGAACGTTTTCCCCCTCCCGCTATATGGTATCTTAGTGAAGTTTGGAGATGCTACAGTAGCGGTCAATAACATTCCATTTTGTTTGCACGATAGTTTAGATGTGTAGCGTTTCCGTTTTCTCATCATTCGGCAGTACGCATGTACCATAGAATCCCACGAATACGCCCTTTGTGCATGCTAGCATTGGGCAAAAGTGGGGACGGGGCTTATACGCGGGATCGTTACATTTTGATGGGCAGAACTCAAGAAAATTAATGAAGTGAGGCATACTATGGCACAAATAGCTAATTTGCTAGCTGTAGCTACTGTTTTTAGTGGCTTATGGACTCTAATATTTATATTTTACAGTCAGGGAGGGGGGCTCATATGCGAGACAAAACTACTTATACAGGAACTGGAGTTAAAATATGCAAGGAGGGGCGTATTTGCGGGATTCTATGGTATACGCAAGAGTACGCACACGCATTTTTATGTTTGTGCAAATGCTTAATTAGTAGGCATGACCGTACTGCAATAATTGACCGTTCTCGATGCCACATGAAAGAAACGAGCTTTTGAGAAGCCGTGAGCAACAGAGAAGCACAACCAACCCTCGTACCGACTCGATGTACCAGACATCGAAAGAAAACTGTTTTTTTTTTGTATCTTGTCGATCGCCAGGTATGGTAGTTCGAGCGATCGCCTCGAGTAAAAGAACTATCAGCTTGGCTTCCCACGAGCGGCTGAGTAGAGCCACCTAGCGATTGTAGAAGCCAGTGCAGCAATCAACTAAGGCTAGCTTATAATTAGTACACACTGTACTCACTAAGAATATTACTCACCTGCCAAAAGAACATTTGTCATTTTTTGTTCAGTTACCATTTCATCTCATTTATTTCACTGTTATATGATCATAGAAACAGAAACGGAACGTTAACTTTTTATTGGCTGCTACTGTATGTCTGGACAATGGTCTGCAAGTTCGTGGATGACCTTTACCACACTACTGATAGAGTTAACGATCATTACCTAACCAAGTGGTGAAAAAATTAATGTGCTCCGATTCCACCGACTCTGCATAGATGCTGATTCAGTGGTGGATCCAGGGGTAGTTTGTTTAGTTTGTTAGAACCCCCTGACCCCAAGCCTACTTGCGTACCCATGTACCATGTTTCAAGGAGCCACTGTAGCACCTTCTATACAAATATATGTAAGTTTGATCCTGGGTAAGCGCCCATGTGGGCCAAAATTGCGAGTTTTGTTTAAGCGCCCATGGGTGCTTACCCGGGACATTACGGTAATACCTTTCAGCTAAAAAATTGTGTGCACCAGTGGTTCTTGATATAAGACTACATCACTTTGAGAGTCTTAACCTAGCGTATTAGAGCTATAACCAGGAAACTTACATACTCTTGTGTGCGAAATTTTTAGGTGCCACACCCACTATGGGGAAAAACCACACCCATTTCTGTCGTCTTCCCTGTTTTTCTTGGTTAATAAAATGACGTACACATTCAAGTCGAAAAATGAATGTTACTGTCGAAACAGTATGTGACTTGGCGTGATTCAGCAGACTATTATTAGTATATAAATGACGTACACATTCAAGGTGAAAGTCTTAAAAGACTAGTAGTGTATAACACTTTGTAACTTGGTGTGGTTCAGCAGAGTAACTATTATTCACGTGATACAGTATTACATCATACAATGACATAGATATACATAATAATATAGCTAGTTAGAGTTCAGCGTTCATAGAATATTCATTAGTTCACTATAATAATATTATTACATCACTCCCCCTTTTTTGAGAGATAGTCCCCATCTTCATATAAAGCGGTCTAAGGATTGGATACCACTAGCTCGACTCCTAAGAGTTATCAATAACGATAGTTTGTTGCGGGCGATGATTCACTGGATGGTTTGTCAGCTGGTTGCTTTTCAGTTAGTTCATCGTCATCACTTAGGCTTGACTCCAAATCAGGCTCGTCGTGATCTTCTGAGACATTTTCTGTCCACTGTAGCATATTGGATTCTTCTGCTTCCTATGGAAACAGTTTAGCTAGCCAGGGCAGTAAACGACCAGGGCTCTTTCTTTGACCTCCATACCAGTAGAAACCAGCTGGTAGCCGGGGTGAGCAAGAACAAACTTGTGATTGGTGAACTGGAGCATTTGTTGATCCGAAAGGCGTTACAGGAAATTGGAAAAGCCCTTGATGCGTAATGAATGCCATCTTTTCTTTCGATTTGTCACCAATTTTATCCTGTGAGTACCCAGCTGCAAGATCCAACTGTGACCAGTCAGCTGATCCAAAAGATCAATTCTCAGCAATGGAATTTATCCAGCTTAGTCAGGTTTTGATAATACAAAATTGAAGGGTACCATCCTTTCTCTATACTGATACGATGGGACTAGCCCAAGGACTATTGGATGGATGGATGATATTTCTGTCTTTCATTTCCTTTAGTGCTTGGCTATTTCCTGATAAGCTGCAAAAGGAACTTGGTGAGGAATCTACTGGGCACAGCATCTCCAGTATCAATTTTACGTTCAACTAGACCCATCTCCCCTCATTCACCTTCAAGACTTAAACATTGTATATTTTTCCACCAGTGACCACAGCATTTTCTCCTCTGATACAGTGATCTCATCAAATTCACTCTAGTAGCTCTCTCTCAGCATTTTTGTAGCCTCGAGAGTAGCCTCCAGTTAGGGGGCACTATTTCAACAGGTAAGGTAACTCCAACTTCGGTACCTTCATTCACCAATTGGGTAACTTCCAAGGAATCGGTAAGGAGGACTTTTGTACTAGTATTAGTAGTATCAGGGAGCTGAATAGACATATCTACTAGCTGCCGCCCCATTTTTTTAGCATACCTGTGCCTTCCATTAACATTGGAAAGGCTTAGTGTCTCCCACTAATTTTGCTTCAGCCATGATACTGTGGTTAGGAGGCAATTTCACTCTTTGTACCAATTGTACTCTGACGGAGGGTACCTGACATGGATTATCTGAATCTTCATTAATTAGTGATGGGGTATTCTCACTCTCCATTTTAGGAGGGTAGGCTTGCACTTCCGGATAGTAAGAAATAATTTGTAGTTGTCGTTAAACTCCCTCAGACAACAGAAGCTCCTCATTTTAACATACATGGGTGTGTTCGTGGTTGATCTGGGGGTTTAAAATCCTTTCTCAATTTGGTAACCTGCTTTAAGGCATTTCCACCCATGATAGTACTATCAGTTGCACTCTCCACTATTTGATACATGGGAATACCCTGTACACACACTGAGACTTACTCCCACGGTCATACACATATACCTGATGAACTTCTGTGCTGTCACTATCAGAGTCATCTGATAGTAGGTACTACATTAGATCATTTTAAAAACTTCTCTGGACCATTTCGACTTTTTCTCCTGGCTGCCTGTCAGATGATCCGCCTGTGCTTTCAGTTGGTGACAATGTGGCCCGCACACGTCAGGCCTACCGGAGAGGTAAGGCGCTGCCTGTTGACCTGTTCACAGGAGAAGACCTGGCCGTGAAGCTGGAAGACTGGTTACCAGTTTTAACCCTGAAATGAGTGGTCGCCAAAGGAAGAGCTAATCCAGCTAGCGGGACACCTTGGAGGCCGTGCTCTTCAAGAGTGAGATCTGTTGAGCACCAGTGATCGTGCAGTAGGAGCCTTGCATGACCGCTTGGATGCCGGGATGGCTACTCAAGATTTCTGTCACTGCTCATAGTCCAAAGGTGAGAGTGTTAGTGATTTCATTAGACAAACCTTCAGACTGGCCTATGGGCATGATGGAACGATGCATGAAAGACGAAATGCCCTACTCCATGGACAACTCCAAGAGGGCCTTCCGCAGTCTCCAGCACAGGAATAATCGGGGAAGATCTACCAGAAATACTTGGGGAGCCAGCACCTGATGTCTCTCACATCCTAAACGCTTTCAAGAATGCTATTCTGCCTCTGGAGCAGGTATCTGCTGCTCCTGCTTGTGGCTTTGACTGCAATTAAGCGTCCACATCTGCTTGGCCTTATCCTTTGCTGCTTTTAAGTCAGATTTGAGCTTCTCAATTTCTCCCAGATCACCATGGGCCTCTGCTCTCTCATGCTCAGCAATTTTGCCTGTGAGTGCAGCTGTACGCTACCTTTCTTCTCTAACAAACGAGCAGTGTTGTCAAGTTCCTCACTCAGCGTTGTGGTGCACTGATTTGCTTCATTCATGGCTTCAGTAAGCTCCAAAGTCGCATTCTCCTCTGACTTAGTAGCAGGGTCAGTCTCCAGGAACACACTTTATCCTCATCAATGAGCAACAACATGAGCTCCCAGTACATGCTTTTCTGCACAACAACTTGAACATTACTGACCTCTCTGTCTCCTTGGAATTATCTTTCTATCAGTAGACAAGTCTGATCAACTGACACAGTAGTAGGTAACTCAAGTTTCTCTATCACTTGTTTTAGGTGAGCAGAAGTTAATCTCTTAGAAGTCAGGGGCAGGACCTGACTACGTAGCAGCTCACGTGATCCTGAGCCAACCTCCCCAATCGCTATTTCTTCTGATTCACTTTCCATTTTTACAGACGGATTTCTCCTAGGGTAAAGGTTTTACGAAATTTTGGAGGTATTAATTCACAGATCTGCTGGCCCACGTTTGTGTACTGTACCATTTCTCCTCTATTTAGTGAACACTACCCGGGGACTTAATTCACCTATGATTGCCGATTCTCTCGCCTGGCGTAAAAAGAGTCATCTTATAAGGGCTATAATTGTTATAGTATTCAATACTCTTTTCCTCTCCCACATTACCATAATTTGCATAATTTTTTTGTTCACAAACTTTTTGTATTAGAAATATTCATGTAACAATATTTTCATCAACTCCAAGCACGCGCCATATATGCTGTATAAAGTAGTACAGGTAAACCATTTTCGCATAAAATTCTTTTGTCACTTTGCACTGAACGAAAAATTTTTAATCATGAAATTTTCGTAAATTATATGGTATGATCAAACTTAGAGGATTTTCAATTTTGTCACACTTATTGTACATTATCTGATTTTATCATTAGGTCCAGACTACAGCAGTGTTGACAATAATACCATTTTATGTAAGTAAGATAAATATAGTTATGTTCAATGTCTCTGCAGTCCTACCTTGATTATCCAAACTCGAGATGTAACAAAAATGCAGTGTCACAATACAAATTGTGACCACCTGGACGGTTTGCACATGCACAGTAAACCATTGTTGCGTGGTTGCCTCACGAGAACCATCCACTGCGCGGCCACCCAGTCTAGTTTTATTGCTCAATAAGTAAAATAAATGCAAGGTAAGTTCTATTCATCGAGAACTAGATTAATATCATCCAAATACTTGATATCTGCGTCATAATATACGTTCTTGCATGCAAAATAGGAATTCATGGGTGTGGCTTGGGCATGGTCAACGTCATCCAAACGTTTTGGTTATCCGAATTCTTGATTTCTCCTCATGGCCAAAGGGGTTTGGATAATCAAGGTTGGACTGTATATATGTTATATATATAGGGCATGTGATTTTTGGTTGTACTAACTCTATTTTCATGGTCAGCTTAGCAGCCCCGAAAATGTTACTCAACGCAGTCACCCATAAGGGCAGCAATTAGCGGAAATTTGCAGATGAATGTTTCATGACTGCTCTCGGCATGCACACACTGCTATATATGTAATCTATTATCACCAAGAGTGAATAATGAGGGGGAAGAGAGTATCAAACATACAATAATATACTCTGTATAAGATATTTTCAGGAAGTCACATGCCAGGAATTCAAAAATTGACCAAAGAGAGCTCTTGATTTAAATGGTACCTTGTGAGCGTGGTCTCTAGTTCAAGCTAATGCAAGCACAATCTTGATCGAGAATGCCAGCAGATCACAATATAAAAATGACCATTCATGAATAATCTAGCATAAAACTCTTGATAAACGCCTCTATTCTTTACAGTTCTACCAATAATCAAGTGCTTAGCCCTTGGGCTAGTCACGTGTGTATGGCAGCAAGTCACGTTACTTGCAGAAGACATATTGCATATAAGTATATAGCACATTTGACAGTCTCTTCCCCTCCTTATTATTTACTCTTGTTACTACTGAAGCTACTGAACTTAAAACCATGGCAATTATTTGTATTGAGTGTCTAGTCTAACAAAATTATAGTGGCATATCCAATTTGCTTAATATGTAGGTGAAGATGACTTCAGTGAAGTATATGGAGAAGTATTCACACTTACGGGGAGCTACTATTCACTTGGTATAGTTCTTGGGGTACCAGTACAAGAACTAGGCAAGATTAAAAGAGGGTTTCCAAGTGATTTAGAACAGGCCTTCAGTGAAATGTTGTTAGTTTGGCTGAGGCATAGCTACAATATTGATAAACATGGTCCTCCAACATGGCGGAGACTAGTGGAAGCAGTTGACAATGATGCTGGTGGAAATAACCGTGCACTAGCAAAGAAGATAGCATCTAATCATCAAGCAGGTACGCTTATTATATGATTAGCTTAGAGATCATAATTGTAGTGGCTCTGTTCAAAGAAACCCACCGTCCCTATGTTATATTGATTTCTAGCTGTTCGACTCCACATGTGGAGTATTGTTGACATTTCCCTAGATGGCCACTCTATAATGAAATCATCTAAGGTACACATGAATATATTATAGATAGCACGATCTAATTGTAGTCATGCATGCATACAAGCTAACTAATATTGTAGTACAAGCCAGTACATTATACAGTGGCACCTTTTGAACACAATCGATGCGTGTTCATTCTGCCCAGACTAGTAATAAGCAGGGCTATGAGTGTAGCAGGTGGATGAGATAATTATCATACTAATGTTGTAATCTATTACTCCTAAGTGACACTATACTTTCTTAAAGACGAAAGCACAACAATAATATGGTCCCTTGATTTTCTCATAACCTATCATGTTATTCAAAATTTGAAGCTCTTAATGAGGCAATGCTAAATACAGACTCCTATTAAGAGTTTTATATGAGTTACTAACAGTGAGATCAGGAGAAGTTCCCAAGTACATAATGGGATATAAGTATAGTTACATGTACTTATTCTGTATGTATACAAACTAGAACTATTATATCTACATACATGTAGATGATACTATTGTTCTTATGTTTTAGAGCCGAGTACGAACAACGTTACGCCATCTAAGATGCAGGAAGTACCTTCAGGGGATCGTAAAAATGAAAAATCAACAGATGAACCCAATGGTATAGTCAAAATCAAATTCTATAAGATTGTAAACTTGGTGATTTCTTTGAATTAATGCTTTGAGGGCGATGTGTGATAGTTACAGTACAGCTCATAGGCAACTTGACAAACGAGTGCGAGTGATACGCGTATAGTGTAGTACCTGCTCACGAGTCAATTTCCGGCAACAACGTGTATCTGGTATCCGTTTTGAGTGCACGCGCTCGCGCAGGCACACGCAAGTATTCGAGACTCAACAGCAATAAAAAATACGTACTCGCAAGTGCATGCGTGAACGTCCAGGCCATGCAAGTCACCTTCTCGCTACTTGTATTCATTTGTCAAGTTACCTGTAATCGGTACTGTAATACACTCTACCTGGGCTGTATGAATTATAATGTACCAATCCAGACAGCCCAGGTAGGGATGTATCGACTGATTTGTAGCCCACACACCCGTCTGACCAAAAGGATGTAGTAATTTTGGTGGGCATCTGCAGCTAGCTAGGCTTTTGCAATACCCCATGTACTACAGTAGGTACAGTACTACGGAGCAGTACTGGGATACTACGAGTGAACTAGCAGGATAGCTAGCTGCCACTTAATCTCGACCTGCTTTTCTCAAGAGTAATAAGCTATGTTGAAGGAAACTGTATAAAGAGGTCTAGTGCCAGTGCTGATTTCGTGATACCTGGACCATCCAAGAAGGATTGATTTTCAAAGCCATTGAACGGAATACAAGTGGAGGCCTTAGAGAAGGGCCCAGTTGCTCCCAACATGGAAAATAGCACCATGTAGGCACTTCAGACCTTTGATGCGTGGTGTGACAAGCGAAATGCCAACTCTGAAATGGAAGAAAAATGCCCCTTTGATCAATAGAGAAGCCCAATGCGGAAAAACTGAACTGATGGCTTTCTCATTTTGTTTTAGAAGTGAGGCGCCAGGACAGAGAGCCATATCCTGCTCGTTTACTGTATTTGGTATTGTGTTGTCTACTCAGGCATGGGCGCTCCGAGTCCAAAACTTTTCCTAATTTCTTAGACAAGAAGGACCCACGTTTTTCAGAGTTATCTGGTGTCTATGGATCTATTACTAAACAGTCGCGTAAGGATGGGGTCGGTACTTCTATAAAGCATGCACCAAGAAGACCTCCTTTTGGATAAATGGGTCACTGGTATTTTTGCTACCCAAACCCAAACCCAAAGCTAGTGAGAGCTATGTTTTACTATGATCATGAAGGCGTTCTGTCTTAGAGGAGGAATGGAGCAGCGTTCACTTCAGCCATCATAATTTTTGAGAGGGTACAATCCAGATCGTTACACTTCAAGGGGTAATCACTGCTGTGTACCCTCTCTATACTTGCATCTGCGACGGCGATCAAAATTTGCTCTTGATCGTTTGATCCTGCTTTGAAGTACCCCTTGATCTTTTGATCGAACAATTTTTTCGCTTGATCGTTGATTGAGCAATTGACCACACCCATTAGTTACGCCCACCATCGCGTGAACGTAATGGTCGTCAATAACGTAGATGCAATGGCTATTGGCAGTACCTACGTACTAATAATCCCTGACGACCAAAATTTAATATTAAATGCGACCGACATAATACTATGGCTGCAGATATAGCCTTTGTTCACACTCGTGCAGCTAGCTAGTGCTTAGCACATGGCAATGAACCTTTCTTTCCTCATGCAAATCAGTCTATGACTTGCTAGCTAGCTATGTCTAGATACATGGAACAATCTACCCATGCACAAAGCAATATGACATGCACTTCAGCAATGTTAAATGATACAGAATTTTACTGCCATTT
Source organism: Cliona cf. orientalis (assembly GCA_963930775.1). Lineage (NCBI taxonomy): Eukaryota > Metazoa > Porifera > Demospongiae > Clionaida > Clionaidae > Cliona > Cliona cf. orientalis. The sequence continues at coordinate 7,027,925 of OZ005690.1, forward strand.
TTCCGTAATCTGATTGGTCAATAGAAGGTAACTAAGTAGCTTAGTTACCAGTGTAGGTTTTACTTAGTTACTTGTAAATTTTGGCCAATAGGATCCATGGTATTATGTGAGCTCCGCAAGGCAAATAGATGTACTACTATAGCAACAGTTGTAAAAACTCTAAATAACTTAGCTCACCTCGGCCAATGGGATCCACAATATTTAGCATCCCTCTGTCCCCTTGGTAACACCCTCGCTATGCTCGGGTGTCACAGCTCACGGCCATTGGGATGCTTAATACTGTAGATCGGATAAAGGGCAAGCGTCTTGTATCCTTATATGCAGAACTCGTAATCCACTGACTGGATCAAAGGATTAACAAAACCATTCTACTGACAACTAATGAAGTAGACAGCTGCGTCAAAATGTATTACAATAAATACAAAGGATCTGGTGCAAGGAAGCTATACCGTGCACGCACAATTTGCAGGGTCTTTACGGGAGTCACAGAACGAGACATACAAGCTTACATAAATCGCATTCCCAAACAATAACGTATTCATCCCAAATTTACGAATAAACTCCCCCTTAAGCCAGTGCAGAGTAGTAAGGTTTTGAACCAAGTTCAAAATTAATCAATCTTGTGGATCTGAGTGCGTCTCCTTCGACAGCAGATACACCCGGCATGACATAAAATACATCCTAGTTGTCTAGTTGTTGGAATACAAAGAAGCCGTTGAACACCACCAGAGACATTCCTATCCTTAGGCTAGTATTTAGAATATCGTATACTATAAATATGAAGTATCTAAAATAGTACCTGTAGATGGATCATGATTGTACATCCATTCAAACTAATACATAAACCAATAGCATGCAGCACCAGTTTATCACCTATAAAACATCTTGCAGTTGAATACATCAGTCTCCAACACAAAATCAACTTTGCATTAGTTCCTAGCATAAGATTAATGAGAACCATCATGATTAGTTAAAACAGCCCATTGTCAATGATGTACTTATCACATGTGACGTTAGTCTCAAACGCAAACGACAACCATATAGTTAAAATGCCCATTGAGTTGTAGTATGTAACTATCATATTATGTCACATTGAACTATAACAAGGGCAGTTTACCATTCATAATATTATCTATCATCTTGCAGTTGCGTTAGTCTCTAACGCAAATGAGAACCATAGTTCAAATGCCAATTGAGTGAAGTAGCTATCACGTGTGATATTGAACAATAAAAAGGGCAGCTTACCATCCATCTTTCAGTTGCGTTAATCTCTAACGCAAACGTTACGAGAACCATGGCATAGTTAAAAATTAATGCTCACTGAGTAGCTATTATAGTGTAGTTATCACATGTGACATGGAACTATAACTAGGGCAGCTTAGCTACTATCCGTCTTGCAGTTGCGTTAGTCCCTAACGCAAACGAGAACCATAGTTCAAATGCCCATTGAGTGAAGTAGCTATCACATGTGATATTGAACTATTACAACAAGGACAGTTTACCATCCGGCCTGCAGTTGCGTTAGTCTCTTACGCAAACGCGAACCATAGTTCAAATGCCCATTGAGTGAAGTAGCTATCACATGTGACATTGAACTATAACAAGGGCAGTTTACCATCCATCTTCAGTTGTAGTTGCGTTAACTAAGTCTCTAACGCAAACGAGAACCATAGTTCAAATGCCCATTGAGTGGTATACGTAGCTATCACATGTGACATTGAACTATAACAAGGGCAGTTTACCATCCGTCTTGCAGTTGCGTTAGTCTCTAACGCAAACGAGAACCATAGTTCAAATGCCCGTTGAGTGAAGTAGCTATCATATGTGACATTGAACTATAACAAGGGCAGTTTACCATCCATCTTCAGTTGTAGTTGCGTTAACTAAGTCTCTAACGCAAACGAGAACCATAGTTCAAATGCCCAATGAGTGGTAACTATCACATGTGACTTTGAACTATAACAAGGGCAGCTTACCATCCGTCTTGCAGTTGCATTAATCTCTGACGCAAACGTTACGAGAACCATGGCATAGTTAAAAATTAATGCTCACTGAGTAGCTATTATAGTAAAGTTATCATATGTGACATGGAACTATAACTAGGGCAGCTTAGCTACCATCCGTCTTGCAGTTGCGTTAGTCTCTAACGCAAACGAGAACCATAGTTCAAATGCCCATTGAGTTGAAGTATAGCTATCATAACAACATTGTGATATTGAATTATTACAACAAGGGCAGTTTACCATCCAGCCTGCAGTTGCGTTAGTCTCTAACACAAACGCGAACCATGCCGTATATTGGAGAGAGATATATAGAGGGAGAAAGATCAGCAAAATAATATAAGCACACTCAGTCTGATAGCCAGACTGCTTAGCTCTCCTGAATGCACCAGTTTTGAGCTAAATCTTGGAGATACATGCATCTTCAAACTGCTCTCTAAGCACCTGCGCGCCATGGCGTGGAGTCATCACAACCAATCTCTGATTCTCATCAGGATGATAATTATTGCATAGGCAAATCTTGTGTGAAGGCGAGTTCTCCTTACTCCGGGAAGATATTGAGAATCTTGAATTGGGTCGACTGCAATATTAATTATCTGCAATTTAATGTACATAAAATAATCAGAAACCCAGTCACCATTTTATCCATGTCTACGGTTCTACAATCAACAACTAGAAATGGTATCTACCTAGTACGTCTATTGCTGTCCAACGATCTTTCATGGTCAAAACACATAAAATAATAATATAATTATAATGATATTATGTTCAAAAGCACATAGAATCCAGGACTCATTTATCGCAGATTCTACTGATAATATTAATCTCTACTTCTGAGAGTCTTCTTCAAATGTAGCTATGTATCTCACTCATACGTCTGAATGTCGATTACTGATGCAAGTTAAGTTTGGAGCCCCTACAAGATTGGAGAAGTTAACTCCATGCATCGAAAGCATCCAGAAATTTGCCTGCATATGTGTGCAAAAAATGGAATAATCTCACTGGCCAAGGTGAGCTAAGTTATTTAGAATTATTATCCATGCATCCACATGCAAACTCAAGAAGTTTTGCTGCTTCTATAATATAATAGTTAGAGTAATAGACACCGAGGACAAGGGCAGCATCGTGAGTGTCTCGCTGCTTTTTCGGGATTGACTCTCCCTCAAGGATCGATCCTGATTAGTGAGTTATGCACCGCGGTAGAAACACTGCATACAGTTTTGTAATTGCGGCCATGGTTTTCTACTGCCGGACTAAGAGGTTCTTCATCATTATCATCAGGGATCTACAATTGAAATCATTTAAGGTGTATGCAATTATATTATTTATAGCTATAATATAGACTAAGACATTACATAGCTATAGTGTAGCTATAAATAATGTACTCATAGTAGCTATGTACTACCGAGTGCATCACTAAAAAATCAAGTTGCCTACAGTCTTAGACTAGCTATACATACATAATAATTATAGCTACTGCTTCCCACTGTCCATGCATGGTCACTAGCTGACTTAAAACATACCAGTGACCAGCAGGCATTAAATGAACGTTCTGGCTCAGAATCAGAGTCCATATGGGCAACTGGAGAATCTTCTGCGTGATCTTCGAACGATGTCACAGGCTAGAATGACTCCCAGGCTAAAGTGACTCCCCAATCATTCTAACCTAAGGATGAAATGACCGCCCCCAGGAGGAAATGACTCTCCCAGATAATTGGCATTTTGCAGTTGTCTTCACGTCCCTGTAGCTGAGCAGCTGCTCTGGATAATCTAGAGGCCCCTGTGCATGCAAAAATGGTGTACATGATACAAAAAGAAGCTCAGACTCCCCTACAATAACATTGAGTTGCCATTGGCCTTTGCCTCTAAAGCCTGAGCCCCTCACTTTTGCAGAGCATCCCTCCCTGGAATTTTTTTTCAAGTTTTGTGGTTTGATTTGCAAAGGTCAATGATCTCTTGAATCTTGATTCTCAAGATCTGTCAAACAGCACCTAGACAGGGTTTCACCCTGAAGAAAATTTTGGGGGAGAAGTGGGCATGGCAGTTTCACACATCATGTCCCACCTCCTCCCCCATTAACCATTAAGATGTGTTCTTGGATGTCACTGAGGTACAGTGTATTACATGATTAATTTTCATCTTGTGCTCTTAAAATTTTGCACTGCAGCGCAAAAAAACACGCTCCCCTCCCACTACCTCTCTCTCTCCTTTCCTTTTTTCCTTCTTTCTTCCTTTTGGCCCCCCCCCCCCCCCCCCCCCACCACTGGATGAAACCCTGCTATAGCTATGAATAACACACTGCAAATTTTATAATCCAAATTTATTAAATAATATGATAGCTAACTATGGAAGAAGTAAAAAAAATTCATTACAATCAAGAATGCAAGGTACCCAGAGAACCTTTACATCAGACAAAAAGCAAACTTTCGACGTAAAGTGTGCATTTGTGAGTGCCCAGACACTCAGAAACACATGGTGCATGGCCTGTGATCACTGTGCATGCATGCACGTATAGTTCCATGGCTACCTTGCATGTGTCTGACACCTGAATGCCGGTCAGTTTCCGAGGAAGTACCATCCAGATTGCTATCCATGATCGGACAAGATAGCTGCACAGTCACAAAGGCAAACAATCAGAGTCACTTCGGCTGCTGCTGCACAACACTCGGTCGCTAGATACGGAGATATCGATGGGTATAATATGTCCAACTACAAGTATGCATATTATAGCTCTTGGTATATATCTCGTGGTACAGGAAGATGCATGCGGTTGGCAATGCAGTTTAATTAGATTCATAGATGTGTTAAAGTTTGTGCAACCATTAACTTTAATTTCTGACTACATGTTAGTGACACATAATTAGAATATAAATTTTACTCAGTTTATTATACTATAGCACATCGATCTTAGAGTAGCTACCACATGCGTCTACTCATTCATCATAACCACTAAGTCTTATAATATTAGCTGATATGAATGCTTCAAGTTATATGCCCAGCATTGCATTGTCTATTAAAATTTATTGGAATAATAAGATATGTTACAGTATCAGTATTTCCATGGTCACTACTGTAACATAATAATTATTATTAACAAGTGACCTTTACTACCGTTAATTGTGATAATATTTTATGCAGACTGAAAATTAGTACATAAAAATTAGATAAACAACATGGTAGAAGCAGCTTTATACTATAGTTATCTATAGAGCTATGACTGAAAGACAGAAGCTGTGTCAGCCTGATAACGTATTAGCTGCAGAGCTTATAATAATAGCCGGATGCATGTATGGATAAAAGGGTGGTTTTAGTTGCATGACAGTGTGTATTGAGTGGGCCAGGGAATGGGAAAATTAGGAGATTTAGAAAAACCAACAGTCTGAGAGTTCAGCTGGATGAATATATAGTTCAAATGCCCATTGAGTGAAGCAGCTATCACATGTGACATTGAACTATAATAAGGGCAGTTTACCATCCGTCTTGCAGTTGCGTTAGTCTCTAACGCAAATGAGAACCATAGTTCAAATGCCCATTGAGTTGAAGTATAGCTATCACAATATGTGATAATAACAAGGGCAGTTTACCATATCCGTCCTGCAATTGCGTTAGTCTCTAACGCAAACAAGAACCATGATTGAAGTGCCCATTGAGTCGTAGCTATCACATGTGACATTGAACTATAACAAGGGTAGCTTACCATCCGTCTTGCAGTTGCATTATAGTCTCTAAACGAGAACCATGGCATGGTTAAAATGCCCACTTAGTATATAGTTATCACATGTGACATGGAACTATTATAACAAGGGCAGTTTACCATCCATCTTGCAGTTGCATTAGTCTCTAATGTAAACGAGATCCATGGTTAAAATTATTGAGTGAAGTAGCTATCATACTTGACATCGAACTATAACAATAGCATTTTATCACCTGTCTTGCAATTAAAGTATTAAGTCTCTAATGCAAAGTTAATGATAATTCCCATTGAGCTATCACATGACATTATGATATTGACAGTGACAGTGTATCGTCTGTCTTGCAGTTGCGTTGGTCTCTGATGAAATCGAGAACTATCGCTTTTGAGTGAAATAGGTATAACATATTATGATACTGAACTACCATCTTGCAGTTGCATTAATTTCTCTAACGCAAATGAGAATTTTCAACATGCATCACAATCTCATGTTAATGATCAGGCAGTGGCACCTAGCAAAATAGTTGTCTCGCATTTGTATTAGTCCCTAACGAAATGAGAACCTACTCTCTATGCTATCTGATCTTACAACGTAGCTATACATAGTTAAAAGATTTAATATACATAGCTAGACAGTATCTATCGTGATAGCATGCATAATATACTAAGCATGCTATATAAATAATATTATTATTATAATAATATCTAATGCTGTTAGTATGGTATTGAATGTTGGCATAGAGCCACCAAGGTCTGTGTGCCAAGGATCGTTCGCCGCCCTACGAGGGCAGCTCATGTATGTAAGCTCCTGCAGCTACGTAGGTGTCAGACAGCAGCATGCGCAATAATTATTATTAGCGAGCAATGTACACATTCTATTATTTTAATGATCGCGCGGCACGCTCTTTCCGGTATTCATACTTCCGGTCGGATCGCGTTTGCATTTGCGTTCCTACAGTGCAGCCATAGAGCTATGCCATGCTGCAACATTCTGTAAACCACGCCTACTAATATGCGCACACACTAGCTCGAATGAGGCTATAGCGATGAAAGAGCTTGTATATTCAGTGTTGCTTTCAAGAATTGTGAAGTTGACATTTGAAACATTCACTAGAGCTATTATGAATCCTATTTTGTATGCTAATAATTTAATGCGCCTGACACGTTGGGTCAAGTTTGTGCTAGACATAATACACGTGATATTGCACGCTGTGCAAAGTGCTCGGCCCCCTTCTCGCAATCGTACGTGCATAAAGGGGGCTGGGTTAAAGATCTCAAGACTATAGACAAAGTACACTTGACAGTGAAATATGCTGTAGTTGGATGTGGTACCATTCTATACAAGGCGGTATGAACTTTCCAATTTTGATCGCATTTTGTGGCCTAAATTCTATCTTGATCCTTTGATTGACGCTTGCCAGTGTTCTTGATCCTTTGATTTCACTTTGATCGCCGTCGCAGATGGAAGTACAGGGCACATTACGGTGACCACCCCTTGCACTTTCACTTAAAATGGTCATCAAGGATGCTTTGGTGCACTCAACAATTCCAATAAGGTAGTCACCATCTACAGCACGCTTGTTGAAACTTCTGGCGAATGTGTGTAGTTCCTGCATTTTTATTTTTCTAAGTTTCCCAATCCTCCCCTAGACAAGAATTTCCTTATAAAACCCCAGTGACCCAAAAGAGACCGGGTGTTATCCAAACCCAATTGGCAAAAATACCCTACAGAATTTGAGTAACATGTGTATTGAGGCAGGTACCGTATTTCCTCGAATAAAGGCCGCCCTCGATTAGTAGCCGCCCTCGAATAGTAGCCGCACTTGGAGTTCTGCAAAAGAAATAGTAGCCGCATGCATACGCGAACACAATTAAGTGGGTGGCCACGATAGCAAGCCATGAACGATCGTTAAGTTCGAGGCAAGAACATGGCAGAAAACGTCCTTGGCTTGGTTCTGCTCGATCATCTATCTCAAACATTCGAAAATCAGTCCTGAAAAATCGAGTCTATTATGTCAATGTCACCAAGAGGTACTGCTTCAAGTTAATAAAAGCCACCCTCGATTAGTAGCCGCACTCCAGCCAAGGTGAAATTAATAGTAGCCGCGGCGTCTGATCGAGGAAATATGGTATTCAGGAGAAGACTAATCACAGTCTTTGCGCCACTGGTGCAACAGCCATGTTTGTGTCAGAGAAGTGGATTAAAGATAGTATTTATAAGCTGCAAGTCATCAAAAGCTTTGGCTCTCTATGAATGACCTACTGTGGCTCAGAAACAAGGCTTGTCTATGGTCCTAGCTGGATCTAGCAGTTCAGGACCAACTTCTTTTTCTACAAAAGTGAACAAGGAACAGCAACTTGAAGCAGCTGAAAAATCCAGGTACACTTCAAATTCCAGAGCTAATCCTACTGGTCTATTTTCATCTGTTCCAAGGGCTTACCAAAAGCACCATCAATTTTTTCCTCAAAGTATCAACATTGGTGTTGGTTTTGATGGATTTGCTAGCAGTGAGATGGATGAATTTGATTTGATTATAACTGAAATGCCCATTGACAATTTAATGTAGTAAAGAACAGTCAATGTAACTTAATTAAGATACTGGTGCACACACCTAGAGACTTTTCCTTTTTTGTGTGTGTGTGCATGCACAGCACACCTGACAGTATGTTCAATTTTTGGCTTCTGTTATGACCTTATTATGCTTTTGAGACTGGTTTACATTGCTAATTGACCACAGGGCAATAATCGTGATTTTGCCCTAGCCACAGGGCAATATCACATATGTACCACAATGCCTTACTTTGATCTAGGTCATAAGTGGGCTACAAATATTATTTAATCCTTTATATTATATCCTCAAGTCATTACTTCACTGATAAGGGACTTTATTACCAGGTTTAATTATTGGTGGGTCTGTAATAATAATATTATTATTTAATAAGACATGGATATTAATTTTGGCAATCAGAGAATTACTGTATAGCAGGTAAATTTGGCAAAGTAGCTCTCCTGGACCATTAATTTGGTATTGGCGAAGTTTAATTTTAGTGATTTGAATACTTACTGCCATAGGCATACATGCATTGATTAAGTTCAATTGGCAAGTTTTTAATTCGGCGATTTATATCAAATTTTCCAAATTACCGAATTAAAAATCTCGCCAAAGTTTCCCACTATATGGTATGTATATCAAGGCACCATAATATTATTTCAGCTGCGGAGAGGAATGCATCCAGCATTGGTCATAGACGCACCGTTCCATTAGTAGCACAAAAGGTACAAGGAAGAACAGCTTCTACTGTAGTTGAATACTCACGTAAGTAAATTAAACTTGGTGGACTACCCTCAAACTATATGTATGTTTTTAATTAATTTTGCCAGATGACTCTGCTTGACTTAGGCATGCCCATACAAATGCTCTAGTGTTTGTGCACACTTGATTATTGATTCTTTGAATGTGCTATCTAGAGAGTGTTTTGGAGGACTATTAACAGTTACGGCTATATACTGTGTAGTAGTATTATTGCTGGCTGCACTAGCCCTCACTTTGCAGTTGCTATAATATAATTATTGGCCAACAAAACAGTTATTAGCGAATGTGCACTTAAAGCACTAAGAAGAAGAAAGTAAGGTAGTTAAACTACATGTATGTATGGCTCATGCAGTTAGCATTCACAGTATTTAGCTACAGACTAGACAGTCAAATACCATATTCATTCGAATAGAAACTGCACCCCAATTAGTAGGGAGCTCTGCGAAAAAAATAGTAGCTGCCCTCGAATAGTACAGGGGAGGCGGAACAGGGGGGCAGGGGGGAGGGGGGGGCAATCGCCCCCCAAGTTAAGATCAATGGGCCTTGCCCCCCCAAACTGGATGGCTATAGTTAGACCTACATTATTATTATGATGCATGTACACTGTATTTCTGGCAACTCACCTACTATCATCAATTCAAGTTCGTTGAACCAAAATTCTTAATTATGAAGGCGGACCTAACTAGCTAGCTATAAGCTCAGTTTATAAAACTTGTGGGTGCCTGACTGCCCCCCCAAACTGACCTACCCTCAGCCGCCCCTGTAGTAGCCGCATGCATGCACGAACACCATTAAGTGGGCGTGGCCACGATCGCAAGCCATGAACAATCGTTAGTTTGAGGCAAAAAACATGTCAGAAAACATCCTTGGCTTGGTTCTGCTGCTTATTTATCGATCATCTATCTCAAATATTCTAAAATCAATCCTAAAAATTGAGTCTGTTGTGTCTATCACCAAGAGGTGTCACTCCAACTTAATATAAGCCACACTCGAATAAGAGCTGCCCTTGATACGTATGCAAACTAGACTCAGGATCAGCGCCTCACTGAGTTTCTTGTTTACTGCTTTCATGATCCGACCCGAGAACGAAATCATCCCAGTGTCAATGGCCTTCTTCCATTGCCATTGCAGTGAGCTGGGTCTCGTTGCTCATCTTGGAATTGTTTGCTTGATTTCAGAGCTCTTTGCTGAGCAGCTAGCTCGTCTTGGCCACTTGCTTTGTGGTTTCTTCCCGCGTGCGAGCTCACCCCACCCCTCCCACCCAACTGCCCTTCCCCATCCTGTGTTAATCACCTTTAACTTCCTTAAAGTGTCACGCCCACTTTGGGGCAAAACCTGTTTCCCCTATTTTCTTGTTTAGCATCAACAACTTTAGTTAATAAATAATGTACATATTCAAGACTAAGGTCATAACATTAATGTTGCTCTCAGGACACTTATTACCTTTATTATAGTGACTAACTGTTGTATTTATTCAATACTCGTCCTCTCCCACATTGTGATCAAACTTAATAATTATTTACATGGATGATTGTAATTTTATCATAATTATTATAATATAATATTATTCTCTGATTTTATCATTGAATCTAGGCTACAGCTCTGTTGATAATGACACCATTTTAGGTGAGAAAGATAATAATTTTATTACAATTATGTTTAATGTCTGTACAGTTCAACCTCGATTATCGACTATATTTGAACCCTCAATTATCCTGAATTCGAGGTGCAACACATGCAGGGTCAAAGTACAATTAGTGACTACCCGGACGTTTGCGCATGCACAGTAAACTTACATGTATGTCACGTGGTTGCCTTGCAAGAACCAGCTGCTGCCCAAACCGAGTTTAAATGCTCAATAAAATAAATGCAAGGTAAGTGTTCTATTTATCGAGGAATAGATTAAAATTATTGAAATACGTACCTGGCGTGTTGATGCTAATAGGACGCAAGATAAAAAAATAATTACGATTTTAAGTTTAGCATGATGTTCTAGTAAAGGTCGTCACACTCTACATTAAGATGTATTATGAGAAGTCCTAGAACATGAATTTTCTTGTGCTAATTAGATCTTGTGTCTTATTTGCATAAACACGGTACTCGGTGTCTGCGTCATGCACACGTTTTTGCGTGCAAAATTGAATTGGTTGATATGGCTTGGGCATGGTCAACATCATCCAAACTTCTTGCTTATCCGAACTTTTGATTTCTTCTCATGGCCAAAGGGGTTTGGATAATCAAGGTTGGACTGTATATATTATATGTATGGCATGTGATTTTTGGTTGTGCTAACTCTATTTGTGGTCAGCTTAGCAGTAACCAAAGTCCCCAAGAATGTTGCTCGATACGGCCACCCATGAGGGCAGCAATTAGTGGGCCCTCTTTTGCAAGGGTATGATAAATTCTTAACAGAATCTTTGCCATACTCGTTCTCTGTTCTAGCTCTAATTTGGCTTTCAATTTCATGACTGCTCTCGGCATGTATACACTGCTATATATGTGGTCAATTATTGCTGAAACCTCTGAGCTTAATTAAAACCATGGCAATTACTTCTATTGAGTGTCTAGTCTAACAAAATTATAGTAGCATATCCAAAAATTATCTGTATTTTGCTTAATATGTAGGTGAAGAAGACTTTAGAGAAGTATATGGAGAAGTATTCAAACTTACAGGAAGCTACTATACGCTTGGTATAGTTCTTGGGTTACCAGTACAAGAGCTAAACAAGATTAAGAAAGGGTTTCCCAGTAATTTAGAACAGGCCTTCAGTGAAATGTTGTTAGTTTGGCTGAGGCATAGCTACAATATTGATAAACATGGTCCTCCAACATGGCGGAGACTAGTGGAAGCAGTTGACAATGATGCTGGTGGAAATAACCGTGCACTAGCAAAGAAGATAGCATCTAATCATCAAGCAGGTACGCTTATTATATGATTAGCTTAGAGATCATAATTGTAGTGGCTCTGTTCAAAGAAACCCACCGTCCCTATGTTATATTGATTTCTAGCTGTTCGACTCCACATGTGGAGTATTGTTGACATTTCCCTAGATGGCCACTCTATAATGAAATCATCTAAGGTACACATGAATATATTATAGATAGCACGATCTAATTGTAGTCATGCATGCATACAAGCTAACTAATATTGTAGTACAAGCCAGTACATTATACAGTGGCACCTTTTGAACACAATCGATGCATGCTCATTCTGCCCAGACTAGTAATAAGCAGGGCTATGAGTGTAGCAGGTGGATGAGATAATTGTCATACTAATGTTGTAATCTATAACTCCTAAGTGACACTCTATACTTTCTGTATTTTTTAATGACGAGTCTCGAGTATTTGTGAACGTGATCACGAGTGCAAGTATAATATGGTCCCTTGATTTTCTCATAACCTATCATATTATTCAAAATTTGAAGCTCTTAATAAGGCAATGCTAAATACGGACTCCTATTAAGAGTTTTATATGAGTTACTAACAGTGAGATCAGGAGAAGTTCCCAAGTACATAATGGGATATAAGTATAGTTACATGTACTTATTCTGTATGTATACAAACTAGAACTATTATATCTACATACATGTAGATGATACTATTGTTATTATGTTTTAGAGCCGAGTACGAACAACGTTTCGCCATCTAAGATGCAGGAAGTACCTTCAGGGGATCGTAAAAATGAAAAATCATTGGAAGAAACAGATGAACCCAATGGTATAGTCAAAGTTTATAAGATTGTGAACTTGGTAATTTCTTAGAATTAATGACTTGAGGGCGATGTGTGATAGTTACAGTACCACTCACAGGTAACTTGACAAACGAGTGCGAGTGATGCATGTAGTGTAGCGCCTGCTTGCGAGTCAATTTCTGGCAACCGCATGTACCTGGTACCCGTTTCGAGTGCACGCGCTCGTGCAGGCACACGAAAGTATTCGAGAATCGACAGCCAAAAAAAATCTGGCTAGTTTGTGAGCCAGATGTAGTTTTACTGCCTCTCTTCCTTTAACAAGCTTGCTAAAGCTTTCTAAAAGTCTCATGCCTCAGCGGGTGACAGTGTTCGCGATCACGTTCACAAATACTCGAGACTCGTCATGAAAAAATACAGAGAATAGGAAGCTTATCTATGCCTAGTGAACCTTCTACTACCTCTCCACTCAGTAAACACACCAGTGTTCATCAAAAAGTACGATAAGCATGCGAACTGCCTATTGTCTCAATCTTGCCACCATTATCTTGTCGGTGCATTAATAGGACCACGCCCTATACATACTCGCGAGTGCATACATAAATGTCCGGGCCATGCGAGTCACCTCCTCGCTACTTGCATTCATTCATCAAGTTTCCTGTGATCGGTACTGTAATACACCTCAACCTGGGCTGTATGGATTATAATGTACCAGTGCATTATCCAGACAGCCCAGGTAGGGATGTATCGACTGCACACACCCGTCTGACCAAAAGGATGTAGTAATTTTGGTGGGCATCTGCAGCTAGCTAGGCTTTTGCAATACCCATGTACTACAGTAGGTACAGTACTACGGAGCAGTACTGGGATACTACGAGTGAACTAGCAGGATAGCTAGCTGCCACTTAATCTCGACCTGTTTTTCTCAAGAGTAATAAGCTATGTTGAAGGAAACTGTATAAAGAGGTCTAGTGCCAGTGCTGATTTCGTGATACCTGGACCATCCAAGAAGCCATAATTTTCAAAGCCATTGAACGGAATACAAGTGGAGGCCTTAGAGAAGGGCCCAGTTGCTCCCAACATGGAAAAGAGCACCATGTAGGCACTTCAGACCTTTGATGCGTGGCATGACGAGCGAAATGCCAACTCTGAAATGGAAGAAAAATGCCCCTTTGATCAATAGAGAAGCCCAATGCGGAAAAACTGAACTGATGGCTTTCTCGTTTTGTTTTAGAAGTGAGGCGCCAGGACAGAGAGCCATATCCTGCTCGTTTACTGTATTTGGTATTGTGTTGTCTACTCAGGCATGGGCGCTCCGAGTCCAAAACTTTTCCTAATTTCTAGGACAAGAAGGACCCACGTTTTTCTGGATAAAGGGGTCACTGATATTTTTGCTACCCAAACCCAAATCCAAACCTATGTTTTACTATCATGAAGGCGTTCTGTCTTAGAGGAGTAATGGAGCAGCGTTCACTTCAGCCATCACAATTTGTGAGAGGGTACAATTCAGATCGTTACACTTCAAGGGGTAGTCACCGCTATGTACCCTGTACTTGCATCTGCGACGGCGATCAAAATTTGCTCTTGATCATTTGATCCTGCTTTGAAGTACCCCTTGATCTTTTGATCGAACAAACTTTTTCGCTTGATCGTTGATTGAGCAATTGACCACACCCATTAGTTACGCCCACCATCGCTTGTGCAGCCATAAAGCTATGTCATGCTGCAACAATCTGTAAACCACACCTACCAATATGCGCACGCACTAGCTCGAGTAAAGCTATAGTGATGAAAGAGCTTGTATATTCAGTGTTGCTTTCCAGAATCGTGAAGTTGACATTTGAAACATTCACTAGAGCTATTATGAATCCTATTTTGTATGCTAAAAATTTAATGCGCCTGACACGTTTGGTCAAGTTTGCGCTAGACATAATACACGTGATATTGCACGCTGTGCAAAGTGCTCGGCCCCCTTCTCATAATCGCGCGTGCATGAAGGGGGTCTGGGTTGAAGATCTCGAGACTATAGACAAAGTACACTTGACAGTGAAATACGCTGTAGTTGGATGTGGTACCATTCTATACAAGGCGGTATGAAATTTCCGATTTTGATCGTATTTTGTGGCCTAAATTCTATCTTGATCCTTTGATTGACGCTTGCCAGTGTTCTTGATCCTTTGATTTCACTTTGATCGCCGTCGCAGATGGAAGTACAGGGCACATTACGGTGACCACCCCTTGCACTTTCACTTAAAATGGGTCAAGGAATCATCAAGGATGCTTTGGTACACTCAACAATTCCAATAAGGTAATGTGATATTCCACTTAGATTACCCCAGGTAAGGATGAAGAATGTTACTCGAGTACATTGGGCATAGCAAAGCACTAAGAATGCTGATATTCCGTGTATGTAAGATATATTCATGGATCTCCAACTTCGAATTCTTGAACATAGATTCGAATTCAACAAAGCAACCAAGCTGAGTACCAGTAGAAATGCAAAAATTGTTGTAACGTACTTCATTGCAAGAATAGGCATCACACCTGCACTTTTGAATATGCAAAACGATAGGTCTTTATGTCGAAAGAAATCCAAATTAAAGATATCATAAATACCCTGATAAATGTGCTCAAAGTAACGCTGCATTTTAAAGTGAAAGGATAGGCTATGGAAAGGTTCATCTTGATAATCTTTAAAGTCTATGGCAACTATATCTAACACTTGGCTAAACAATATCAAACCATTCACATATCCTGATGTAAAGTTGAAGTTGCTAACGATGATCAGAGCAAATACTGCCACTACTGGGAGCAACTCTGAAATAATGTAAAAAAGAATTCCGTACGAGCACAGAGCTTCACTTCCACAATGGTAGTCTCTTGAATGAAAATGAACAGAGAGTCCGTCATTACAGAATCCACACAAAATACCCTTTCTCTGATCACACATAAACTGATTCAAAGTTCCAGCATTGTGGGGAAGTAAAGTCGAAGTTTGAAGCAATCTAGTAGATGTTGAGCAAAAGTGCATTGGACACAAGGCTGTGTATAGGTTATTTGCTTCGTAATCATTATCATGGTTCTGCTGCTTATTTATCAATCATCTATCTCAAATATTCGAAAATCAGTCCTAAAAATTGAGTCTGTTGTGTCTATCACCAAAAGGTGTCGCTCCAACTTAATAAAAGCCGCACTCAAATAAGAGCTGCCCTTGATTAGTAGCCACACTCCAGCAAGGCTGAAATTAATAGTAGCCACGGCTAGTATTCGAATAAATACGGTACATGCCAAATATAAAGATTTGCCGAATTATTTTCAACTTCCTGAACAACTTGATGCAAACACTACTGAGGCTTTTATACTTCAGCTGGAAGAAGAGTACCACCAACAGTATAGTACATTTGCTTGACTCAATAGTACCGTACCCTCGCGAAAGAGGGCCCACTACGGAATGTCGGCCCACCCCCCACTTTGGGCTCAATTTCCTGCTAAGGTCTAGTGTTTACTCAAATATGCACCCATGTGTAGCTGTCCTTGAAAATGCAGCTCAAATGGCTGGTTTATGAGGACTGAACTTTGAATAGTCTATGTAAGATCGATAAGTAACGTGCTAAACAGCTGTAAAACTAAGCCTAGCTAGCTTTATGCCACATTTCAGCAGAAATGAACGATCGCAGCCACGCCCATTTAATAGGGCTGCACTCAACAACACACGGTGAAGTATCGCGGCCGCCCTAGTTCTGGATTGGTAATCGTGCTTGAATAAGGCTGAAATCAATAGTAGCCGCTGGTATACTATTCTACTTATGAAGCTAGTGTGGGTAACTTACCTGGGTGCTCTTTTGCGTATAAACGCGATACTGATACCTCGAATATCGGCCTTTCCCCCAATCTTGACCCAATGTAAGGTGCACCGCCCATGGGCCCTCTTTCGCAAAGGTACAGTATTAGAATTGCGAGGTCATAAATATTTTGTATACTCAATAACGCACTGTCAAAATATTATGAACAGCTCTATAGACTAGCAGACTCGGACTGAGATTAATAGTTATGCAATTCATGCCATGGAAGAAGTTCATTGTTGAAATATGAAGCCAATCATTCATCAATAGTTGTAGCTGTAACTTTGAATACAGCTTTCTGTAGCTGGACAATCTAATGAAAAAGATCAGAGCCAAGTCATAGAGATCACATGGGCTGCAGGATTTCATCCACTGGCGGGGACAGGGGGAAGCTTCCCCTCCAAATTCCCTAGCTTCCCCCTCTAAGAATTTGACTTTAATTAAATTAAGCATCATAATATCACGACTTAGTCACCAAATCCAACCACTGGAATTTTTGTTTTTTATCAATGGGAATTGCTCCTAAAAATACTTCTCAAGGAATTTTGGGTACTAAATACGCCCACTCATTTATCACGCTTCCACCCCAAATTTTTGTCACTAGATGAAACCCTGGACTGTTTGAACTTGAGAGTTGTCAAAGATCAAGTCAGGCTCTAGTAACCAGTGCTGGCACCTAGTGCTATAGCTCAGACTCGATAACAACCTATAGCTATACTGGTCATTCATATATGTTTGAGCGTGTGCATTCAAGTTGGCATATGCTATTAAACTATATACTGCTCTTTGTATTTCATATTTTTGCGGCTTACTTAGCTAATATACCCCAAATAACTACACTTCCATACTTGTATACATGTTGAATTTCTAACGACTTCAATGTAAACAAATGTATAGTCTGCACATGGTCATCACTAAAATTAAACCTATCTGACTTTTTGTTACATCCCCAGTATAAATTTACTTTTTTGCTGTTATTAGGTAATTATGTTGTAATTATGATGTAACCTATGTCGTCATAGCGTTAAAATTTAGAGCCTTTACAGAACACTTCTGAGACCTGAAAATCCACAGAATCATATATTAACTTACATACATATCCAGCGAATACATTAAAAGCTGAGTGCTACTTTCTCCGACAAGTAATGCCGGCCGAACTTCACGCGTTCTCTTGGCTGACGTAATCCTGTGGATAAATAAAGCTAGCCTTGCGCTATTTATAGCACGCGGTCATGCCACGACCGATCTGAAGTTCGGAAGCTGTACTGTGCTGTCGAGTTCATCTCCTTTGATTGAAGCATCGAAACTCGAAGTCGAAAGTTGATCTTAGACTCCATCTCTGCGATTGAGGTCCCGGCATTGAGGTGTGTATTGACGACCTTTACCACATGCACCATTAGAACTATGCAGCCACTGGGGATGTGGTCAAGGGTTCATAATAATTACAATGTCATCACAATAATCTTCACTACATGCTGAGGTGGTACTTTGGTGTTAAATATTATTAGCGTCCTTTCATTTATTGCACAAGCTTGCAGTATTGAGTGCATTTGAGGGCGGAAGTATAAGAGCAATTCACAGAATTAATTAAGCGCGAGGGCTATGGTAGTTGCTCTGTCTATCTGTGTGTCTGTTATTATGCTAGCTGCTCAATACCTCGTTTGTGAGTCCAAAGTGCAGGTTTGTAAAGTTCCTAAGGCATTCCAAACACATGTATTATATGGATTTCTCTGAAAGCGCTTTGTTCTCCAGTTTTTGCATTATTTGCTAATTCTAAGCTTCTTGGCTTTTTCCCAGCTAGCAGTAGCATGGACTTAATAGAACAGTAATTTTGTGTCACACGCTACCGTATACTCTGGTTAATAAGCGCATGCGCTTATAGCGGTAAACGGAACGACAGTATGCGCTTAATAAAGGATATGCACTTATATGGCAATAACCACACCCACAAACGTTTGGGCACGTGATGGATGCGAGGCGCGCTAGCGCTAGTGCTAGCTAGCTGGCTTGATCAATTGAGCACTTTAGCATTTATAGCTGCTGCTCAAGATGATGAGTGCTGGTCATTTGTCTGAAACTCAATCTTCTTGCATGACAGCGTTGTTCGTGGCCATTATTTCTCCAAAGATATCTGGACTGTCACTCCACATGCCGGTCAAGGTCAGATTCATAGAACGCCATGTCTATTAAGCGCATGCGCTTAATAAACAATAGCTTGTAACGAGAAGAGAGCATGCGCAGCGGGGTGCGCTTAATAACCAGAGTTTACAGTATATACGGTATGCATGTATTATTAATCCTCGGCGCATGCGCATGCGCTTTAGGCACAGTTGAAAAAACGCTTATCACCGCCACCATGTACTACCACCTTCCTAGCTCAGCCCACTGGCAAGCTTTCGACGGATTAAGCCGGTGACAGTCGCTTCTTTCGGGCGATCCCTACTTATAGTCTACCAACTCTATGATAGGCATCTAACAGGCAACATCAAACTGTAGCAATAAATATTAATAATTATGTATTTTAGACTGTAAAGGATTTGTTACCATGCATTTTAATTTTATAATACTATTATGAATTGATTCTACAGGTGGTTGGGAATCAATTGCCCACAAATTTCGTGACACACTGGCTATGTACTACATAAGACTAGTTGATGATCGTGCCTGGCCACCTATAAAGGTAACAAACTTCATAAACTTGGTACTTATCAAAGATAGATGTGGCTGGCGCAAAACTATTCGTGGTGCTGCTGATAAGACAGTTAGTGAAGGAGATACTGCTTCTTACAGTACTATGTTCAATGACATAGAGGCTGAGAGGTTTATTCTTTTTGAGGGGCGGCCAGGTAGTGGTAAGACCACTCTCATGAATAAGATCAGCCGTGACTGGGCATGCAGAGAAATCTTGACATCTTACCTACTTTTACACGTTCCCCTTCGAAGACTCAACACTAAAGGAGACCGCAATATTCAAACAATTCTTCAAGTAGCTTATCCTGGTCTATCCGAAATTGATTTAGAGCAGCTGGCAGTTTATATTGAACAAAACCAGGGTGAAGGTGTTATATTTGCATTTGATGGGCTCGATGAATATGCTCCCCACTTTTACGATCCAATAACAAAATTAAAAGAAGAGCTACCTTACGGCACTAAAAAGCCCCTCAGGAGACAGCTGACAGACTTCTTTGCAAGTAGTAAGAAACAGGCAATTGATGATGTTTTTCAAATTGTGTATGGAAAGAGCTTTACGAAAGCATTAGTAATCGTCACTTCTCGGCCTTCTGCATGTACACAATTTCGTGAGTATGCCAAGAAAAGGATTGAAGTCCTTGGATTCTTGAAAGCACAGATTACTGAATATCTTCTCCACTATTTCAATAAGGATGAACATAAAGCTAAGCAATTATCACTGCACTTGGAACAACATCCAAACTTATTAAATATGGCTTACCTTCCTCTTCATTGTGCTATGCTAGCATTCCTTTATGAAGAAGACACACTCCTACCTGAAACAGAAACGGAGTTTTACAAGTTCTTCACAATATCAACATTATTGAGAGACGTGCGCAAACGGCAAAGTGGGGTTTCACTGAAGTCTTTTGATTGTCTTCCTATGAGTGATAAAGCCATCTTTGATAAAATTTGTCAGCTGGCATTCACTGCTACAGTGAAATCTAAGCAGGTCCTTTCAGCTGATGATGTAAAGAGCATATCAACTTTCACTGATGATGGAGGTTCTCTTGGATTAGTTGTAATTGATCACTGTTTCACAAGATACGGACTGGATGACACCTATACATTTCTACATCTGACATTCCAAAAGTACCTGGCAGCAGTTCACATTACTGGATTGACTGTTGCTCAACAGCTGGAGCTCATTAAGAAATATCGCAATGATAAACATCTTTCTGTAGTTTGGAAATTTCTGTGTGGACAGATTAACTTCTCCAATCCTAATGCGATGGATATTTTCAGAAGCGTGCTTGACACAGCTGCAGCTAAAGATAAACTCATTCAGTTACAATGTTGTCATGAGTCTCAGAACCCACTGGCATGTAAACACGTGATTACTGCTTTCAAAGCGCAGCTTAAGTTCAAATCTACCAATTTTATTCCATCAGACTGTACTGCTATTGGATATGCTGCCCATGAATGTGACGTTGAGCCTGTACAACTAGTATTTCAAGACTGCAACTTAAGTTATGAAGGAGCTACAGCACTTTTGAAGAGGATCGAAGACCACCCTGTGTCACTTACACTCAAGTAAAAATTATTATCGCATTCTAAGTACGGACGTAAATTCATCATTATATTCATGTTATAGGAAAGGACCAGCTGTAAAATCTTTATTAAAGGCTTTAGCAGAATGTAACACTCCCGGCTTACATTATTTACTGTGAGTTTACATTTCTTACTAGGAATCCCTGTTGATGAACAAGATAGTATGATAACTGTGCTAAATGAACATACAGTGCCATAATTATAGTTTGCTACCACGGTCATTACTAATATATCTACCACATAGACTGGCTGTTCAAATTACATATATGGATAAAATAGTACTCCTTAAGTTTGGGCATCTGATCTTAGTGTCTGACCCAGTTCTCTGAAGGTATACTGAGCAACCGATGGCATTTATTGGTTGTCATTTTTGTATTGCTCAGATTTGAGAAAGCACTTGTGATCAGCATCTTACCATTAAGTTTTGGAAATAATAGCTGTTGTATAATTGAACAATTAGTTGCTAGCATGACCGTACATTATGTCCTGTAGGTTTTTACCTCCTTGCCTTCAAGGAACGTAGTCTAGAGGGCACTTTATATCAAACATTGAAAATTCACACAGATAAATTGACCTGAAAATTTGAAATTCTCACAGATGATGATCGTGTACATGTAGTTTGATGTCCATTTATAAACAGGTCATGATTTCAATTACCACTTTGTCTTGCAGACTTAGTGGTAACAACATTGATTGTGAAGATGCTGAAATACTTGGGAAAGGCCTCAAAAGCTGTACCAACATCATCAAGTTAGAGTAAGTTATGTTTACGGGTAAATGCTTGGCCTGATTAATAGACCTTTTTGTTATAGGCCCTAAGAAATGCAGGTTACGTTTTTGTATAATTATGACATACATTTCTATGGATCATATAATTATGCATTTTGTAGAACCGGCTATTCAGGCATAATGATAATATTATTGTAATGTTTGCAAGTTCCAATGCGTAGCTATAGCCCATGAATGACTCCAATATTTATTTTATGTGGTCATCCAACAAACAAGTAGAACAGTAGCGTTTTATCAAGATTCAGACCCAGAAGAACACCAATCTTACCTCTTGACTTTAAACTCATAGCACTTCCAAATTTAAGCATTGATGGGCTTTTTGTGGACTATCAAATCTATACATCTACTATTTAACATAATACTATGCTCTGAAAATTACGCTATTAAATGGCACACTGTATGTAGTGCGCCAACTGCCCTGTATTCCCTCGTTATTAGACCCAGACCGATTAAGGTAGCTATGATGCCCTTTCGGGTTAAAATAGTAGATGTGGCTGTTGGGTGGAGCCAGCTCGTGCCGTCTTGGTGTAAGCAGTGATCCACACACAATGTACCCAAGCTTAATGAGCATTCCAAGCTAATTAGCACCTATTTTACCCTTGGGTAAAATCCCTACCCACGCCACCACAGCTTACACCACTTCTTCCCTTTTGAAACTTCTCCACCCCAGTGTAGGTATAAACCGATGCTTGATAATGACAATGTGAATGTTACTTTATTGACTACTGTCAGAAATGCTGTGTATAATGTTTCCTAGGTGGCTGGACAGTGGCGGATTTAGGGGGGTTTCGGAAGTTTCGACAGAACCTCCCTTTTGGGCCGCACCTAGTACTAAGAAGTACTGATGATAGGCTAAATGAAACCCCCCTCTCTGGCTAAAGAACTAAGAAAACTGCTGCTATGGCTCACCTTAGCATGCTTTAGCAGAAAATTTGTTCAAAAATCCATCGATTGGACTGATTCCCCATTTAGCAGCAATTGTGGCAGCCCTGATGCGGAAGCTGTACCCAGAATAAGCAGTGCATGCAGTCCACTCCCGCTAAGGAGAAAGCCTTGCTCCTTGACCTTGTCCACAACTTCATGCGAGTGAGAAGGGTCCCGTTCTTAAATTTGAAAAACAGACCACTACCCTGCCCTCTTGCCACTATAAAATGTAGCACAACCATTACCTGGCAAAGGGTGTTCCTTCCTCCCAACGTAGATATGTACCCCCACCCTGAATTAATCTGCCTTTGAAGCTTTTAGATACACTTGAAGGATGCGCGGAGTGTGCATGCCACTGCTATATCGTTGAAGCTGAGGTGAGCCCCCTCATCATAGGATGTGGCAGAGAGGATAGTGAGTTCTCCCAACCACATAAAACCAAAAAAGCATAGCGAGGCTGTAGCGAAAAGCATTTGGCCATCAAACTTGCTCAACCTGCTTGACCATACCACCTTGAGTTTAGCCAAGTGATTTGGAGTTATCGGCAGACGTTCCCTCTTCTTTGGGGCCCTTTGATTGAACCATTAATATTCCTCTTCAAGACTTGCTCTAGTCTTGCCACGGTATGAATGTAAGGATCCCCAAAACCCTCTGCTAGTCTCGCATCGCACTCCGCAGCATTTAGTTCTCTCATGGGGGGGATCTGGCCCACTGCCTATGCCTGTTTGGATCCATGATTGCGTAACATTTCGACACATGACGTTCAACTGCATGACGTAATTCAAAATCTTGCTTGAAAATGGTAGCCACGGAAGCACAAAGAAACAAGCGACACTAGCTATATTTTCGATAGTAGAAAATGCCCAAACGGTAAGTCAACTTAAAAAAAACCTCGCCGTTCACCAGCTATACAAAGGATAAAGATTTAACAGGATGTAATCATATTTTCCACGAATCTGATTGGCCAGACAACATCTTATCTGGCTGGATCCAAATGGGTATAGGCAGTGGACCAGACCCTCCCTCCACATATTTTTCCTGAAAGAACTAAAAAGCTGTGGAGTATGAGGGTCTGGCTTGCGAGATGAACCCTCTGCTATATGGAGGTGTCTGATGGCTGCGAGGTATGATGGTACCGTAAAGTCTGGTTAACAAATGCATGCACTTATCACTCTCGGTGGTAAGGAAACATGTGCCTAGCTATTAGACGATGTGCACTTAATAGAGAGTGAAGGTTTGGCCCCGCCTACTGCCAGCATATTCGAGTACTCGATCACAAAGCTAGCAAGTTATAAACATATATAGCTATTCTTGAAATGAGCTCTGTAATAGTTCGTGGGAGTATGGTCAGAAGCCATTGCTGGGAGAAAACCAGGCTGTGGAAAAATCACCGACTTCTTTGGCAATACTCGCTTCAAAGTCAAGGTCATGAGTCCGAACCCGTCTCAGTGGAACGTCACACTGTTGAGTATAGCCGATCTCATGCAGCTGCCTATCCGAAATAGGTTGGCAAATTAGTTCTAGCCATGTAGAGCATGGGACACTCTTGATCGAACAGCGAATACTACTGTCTTGATTGGGCACATGCACTTATTAGACTATACTTAACAACAGGAAGGAAGTATGTGCTTATTAACCAAACTTGACGGTTATGACACAATGACTGAATGGCTAGTTAGAATACAAACTGACATAATTGTTGTTTAGGTGCTGGTAGAGGATATAGAACCTTATCCTAACAGAACTGTAGTGCTCCACAGCTCTATGCAACGTTTGGATATCCAGTCTGGCTTGGACAGAATCAGGTGGTCCAGCAGAGACTGGGGTACTGATCATGGTTGGCTTGGGGAGGTAGTGGTGAAATAGGGGGAGGTTTTCCCGAGACAGTGAATCTGCTTGTATATTATGAGTTCTTTTGATGTGGGTAGCTGTGATAAATGATAGGCATCTAGCCAAGTGAATCATTTCCTGGTTCTTTGACATCCCGTGGTGACAATGCTGATGACTGCTAAATTGTCACACTGGGCTAGCACCGTAGCCCCCCGCCACAGTGGTCCCATATGGCTCCTGCTATCACTATTGGGATGAGCTCTTTTACTGTGATATGGTAATCTGCGTTCAAGCCAGACCACAGAAGCATGAACCAGTTTGAACTGTAGTGAGCTCCACATCCCCAGTTGCCTGATGCATCAGATGTGAGCACTGCTGCTGGAGACATCATGTTAGGGAGATGCATTATGGCATTCCCAGGCAGAACTGGGTCCACCATTCAATATCTGATCTAGCTTCTGAGTTGAAGCGATAATCGCCTGGTAGGCCATTAATTCTGGCAACCTTGGTGGATACTTTGCACTGAGAGTTGTGATGTAAATTGAGAAACACTGCATCCAGGTGGCCAGATCCGGAATAATCTTCCTTATCTGCAACAGCTCGGTCGCCTGGACCACAATAAGTTGGCCCTCAAGCGATTTTGGCATAGGCCTTCCCTTGACCTTCGCTGGAGGCACCTCCAAGAAGTCGATGTACTCATTGGCCAGCACTCTTGCAATCAGCTTCTTGGGAAGGGCTGGCAATCCTGTCCCTATAGTCACCGGGGGCTGTGAGCTGCTCCTCACCTCGTTGCTTTCAAGCTTGCTCATGAGGGTGTCAATCTGCACAGCCAGATTAGTATCATTATGCAGGTCCTTGCCCTTGTCTTTGCTGCCATAGCTTAGGAGAGAGTCTTCCTCCAGAGGGTCCAGTAGTGTTCCTGCATATTTGGCCATGTGGCAACAATTATATTATTAACATCAGCCACTGCACATGATAACTCGTTACAGCTTTTACCCTCAACATGCTCACAGGGTCTAGTTGCCAGCACCTGCTGCCCCATTTTTTGCTAGTGGGCTGCATTTGCATCAAGATTGCTTTTTAGGGGCCACTGCACCCCCCCCCCCCCCCAAGCAACTCTGCCGAGCAATTCATACCCAGGCAAGTGTCCATTCCTCATGTGAATATCACACCCGAGCGGGTGGAGAAGAGATTATTGGACTTGTTCAAATAGTTCTGGTAGCTACTCACCTTTGCCTGTGCTAGAGGACCCACTGCCCTCGTTGAGTCACTTTTTGGGTGGCCTCTCGCGAAGTCTAGCCACAACTCTTTCGATGATCACATCCAAAGACTGTTTACCCAGCTGTACAGGCTCGTCTTCTTCCTCATCGGATATCTTGCCTGGCGATTAGAGCGGATCGAGAAAGAATAGCTGCCTGGTTCTGCTGCTGCTGAGAGTCACATGACTAGAACTGACCATGTGCATGTCTAACGCAAACACACTGTCTCCTCCCTCTTAATTGTCTGCGCATCGGTCATAATGTTAACTCACAATAGACTCCATTATTATTTTGCTGTTACAGTAGATGACATTAACTCTTACTTTTGATTTGTATAGTCTTAGTGATAATAAGATTGATGCTGATGGAGCTCAGGAACTTGCTTATGGTCTTGAATTCTGCACTGAATTACAGGAACTTGAGTAAGTATTGCATGAATATTAGCTGTGTCTGTTATCGCTCTGTGCTTGATATCCAAACACTACTGTAACGTGTACAAGAGTATCTCTATTTGCGTTGATTTTTGTAGCATGTTCATGAAGTTAAATCATCTATAGTATCTCGTGCTTGTATTCATGTTGCTCTTTGTATAATTGCAGTCTTAGTAAAAACTATCTTACTGATGAAGGAATTATGGCCTTATCAAATGCTATCGGAGAAATGGAGAGCCTTCAAAAATTGAAGTAAGATATGAAGCAATTATACGTGTGTAATAGCAAATGGCCTAATCTTTTGAGCAAAGGACTACTTAATCGTCCGCTCTTAATTCTTTATAGCCTTAGTAAGAATGACATTAGTAGTAAAGGAGTGGAGCCTCTCACTGAAGGTATAGAGAAATTAAAAGCTCTTCAGCAATTGAGGTAAAACATGCAGTTACAGTACCAATTATAATTTCTGAAATTTCATAAAATTAATGATATTTTACCAATAGCCTCAACAAGAATTTAATTGATGATGAAGGAGCTATAGCACTCGTTGAAATGATTGAGGAAACGACATGCCTTCAATGCTTAGAGTGAGTTAACAATCAGATCCCCCTGCATGCTTACAATTAACATAAAACTATCAGTGTGATACGATGTGCATACTATAACATACTATAGTGTAGAGTCCATGCAGCTAATTGACATTTTAGTGGTTATACTAACATGCTGTTATAATAGCCATAGCAGCAAAAGTTCGTATTATTAATGCTCATAATAATAATCTAGTAAGCAAAAGTTTGTTATTATTGTTCATATTTAGTCTTACACAATGTAGACATTTCAGTGGTGCAATAATGCTTGCCCCTGTCTTTTGCATTGATTTTTGTGCTGTATCTAATTGGAGTTGTACTACAGTGCTGGGTGCATCAACGTGTTCATCTAGCAAAACATACGGCAGGTGTAGTCTAACTGCCAATTAGGACTACCCTACATCTCTACACGTACCACACATCCATGCTTTAGCTCCTGATACACATTTGATTTATCAATTTCATAGTCATTAAAATATATAGCCAACATCATTTAAAGAGAGTTTCCAACATACGTATCATCTTGAAAGCATTTGGCTACAACCACTTCGCTGCTCACAGTCCATCGCAGTCCAGACAAGTAGCAGCTACTGTTATCTGCTTAAAGAAGAGGCTAATTTTCTAAAGTTTGCGCCTAAAGCTGTCTATATGAGGTATAAATAGATCAGGTATATCACCTCAAGAGTCCATACAGCCCAGTAGCAAAATGTGGGCCTAGCCTACAGTATCTAGCATAGCTGACAAATATTGGCTAGACTAGTACTGATTTTTGGCCAGTTAGTATATGAAACATGTACAGGTGATTTCCGTGGCCTCCGCCCTGTGCCACTCTCCCTTAAGAGCTGTTGTACCTCAATACCTGCCTTGGCGCCATCATTGGTGCCACTCAAGGGTCTGTGATGGTGGCAGGAGTCTTTTTTATCATCTCTGTGATTATTTTTCCACCAGATAAGTGCTTTTCTTTCGTATATTTATTTTGGTGCAAGATCGTAAATAAGGCAATTTTACGATTTTCTTGTGTACCCTCGTGGGAATAGGTGTGTGTTGGTCTTCAGACTGCCTCAGGATTCTGTCTGACTTATCTCTGATGTGAAAATATCTGCATTGGCTTTCAAGAAGCTAGCATAGAATGAATTAGATGTATTTAGTTTGTATCGAGTACATGGGTACATGTTGCCGATATTTGGCTGATGATCCCACAACCTTTGCAGGCTCCTCCATGCCAGGCATTGAAGGGTGTCAGGGTTTCGTCTAGCGACAAAAATTTGGGGTGGAAGTGCGATGAGTAAATGTAGCACGCCGAGTTCTTGTGACGTTTTTGTTTTGGGTAATTATTGATAAAACTAGTGGATACATTTGGTTGGTGACTTGTGACATTATTTTTTTTTTAGGGGAGAACTCTTTCCCCCCCTCCCCTCCCCCCCCCCCCCCCCCCCCCCCCCCCAGATGAAACCCTGGGTATCCGTTAAGTGGGACTCCACAGTATTACATATCGCCATGGAAGCAACAGTTATTATCTAATAATATTATCCATTTTCACAGACTTAATTACAATTACATTGGTAAGGATGGAGTAAAAGCTATTTCAGCAATCAAAAAGGAAATTAAGATCCATTTGAAGTAAGTAAATCCTCAGTACACACAATGCCAGGCAAACTACATTCATAGTTTAGCATCAGGCACATCCTTGAATTACGTCTTTGATACCTTACTCCGCCCCCAAATAAATTATTGATGCCACACCCCTCAAATTAGAGCCAAATCAACTTGAATCAGGGAGGCTAAGCAGCATGCGGGCGCTAGTGCTAAACTATGAATGTAGTTTGCATGGCCTAATCCACAACAATAACATGGTACTTGTGTATTAGCTACTATGCTATATAGCTGCTTTTTACAATGTTTTAAATTATCCTCCACAAAGGGACCTTTATCGGTATGCTTTGTATTATTCAGTGATAGCTTCTTTAGACAAATTAATTTTTATAATAACATACTAAGCTTCTTACTGCATTGTGTATCTGGAAATTAATCTGATTAACATACAGTCATACAGGGTCATCTGGATGACCTTACACTCCATGTACTAGACTGTGTTAACTTAATTAAGCATTTCGGTCCTATTTTGCATGCATATAGATTTCATGATTTCATTCAGTTCCATTTTGCATGCATGATTCTTTAGCAATCAATACAGGGGGTTGTAGAACCCATGATGCTCCTAGCAAAGAAGCAGCAAAGACAAACGACCACTAAAAACTAAGAATAATTATTCACTAACTTGGTTCAAATGCATGGTCCAACTGATACACGTGTAGCTAGCTGTTGTTATTATTAACAGTTAGAGACATGCAGCTAGTACATGTACTTAATTATTCTCCTGTACCAACATGTTTGACTATCAATTGTAATAATAGCTGTTTATCTGCTATGATAATAAGTCAATGTTATGGGAATGATGATAGTTATTACTGCTTCATGCATACCCGCACATGCACAGTATTGAAGTACCATAATAAAGCTCTTGGCAGGTTACACTGCAGGTGTGCGAGTGTGTCACATCACTACTGCTATGATAATAAGTTTTAACATTATCAAGTCAATGTTATGGGCATGATGATAGTTATTACTGCTTCATGCATACCCGCACATGCACAGTGTTGAAATACCATAATAAAGCTCTTGGCGGGTTACACTGCAGGTGTGCGAGTGTGTTACATCACTACTAGACAGTATTATAATTCCCATGAAATGTTCATGAAAGTTATAGGAAAACCTATATGCACTCATTGATACTATGAAACTCGCGTCATAGCCAGATATAATATTTTTATGGGATTTTCATGGAGACGACTGTGCACATGCATTGCATGTGACATGGTGCAGTGGCAGCTGCTTCTATTTTAAATCCTAGCTCACAATAGTTTAAGATGGAAGTTCAGTAGAATAGCTAGGCCAAGTTGTTAGAGCCTAGTTCTCTTAGCTTGGTTGGCTGCGTGGTGAACCATCTATACCACTGTGTGTCTGGACATACCTATCCAAAGTACACTACTGAACAGCTACTAGAAAGCTTGGTTCTTGTACTATAATATCTTGCCTGTCCACACTAATCTGGTTGTAAATTCGATGTTCAAATCCGTCACCATTATGCTTAGTGGCAGCTGCTATTGGTCAGCTGCAGTGAGGGGTGTGGTTTAAAGTTTGTGCTGTATCTGCACATACACGCTGTCACTGATGGGGACATATCATTGGTTAGGGAGATAATACGGTTTACATTAATTTTTATCTGTATGCATTTATTCTTGGTATCAGCCACATTATCCCATACTAATTGTGACTTGTATCCATGGATACAAGAAAAAGACGGCCTATAGTTGAGGCACCTAGCTATCCACAAACCACTCACAGTACGCAACCAATTCAGACAGGTCAAATCCGTTTGGAGCTTGCTGCAAAGTTCTCCTAAGAATTGCAGGTAACAGTGACTTACCAGTATTACCTTAACTAATTGTATTCGTAGTATTATAATTACTAATAGCAAAATTTCATAGCATTATCTTAGGTAAATTATAGGTATATCATGACAATATTATTATACCATGAAGACTCCATGAAAATCCTAGCGTTTTCATTGGTAAATACGTTATGAAAACCCCATCAAATTACCCATGGTTTCATGGGTTGGATCCGGAGTTCCATGGGGTTTTCATGGCTTTTGGTATATAGGTCAAAAATTTCATAGGTATTTCATTGGTCTATCATAGTAGTATATACCGTATAGCGGGAAATTTTAATTCGAGGGAGAAAACTTTCGCGGATCGAGGGAGCGTTTCGCGGAATCGCCTAGAATTTCGTGGAGAAAACTTTCGCGGATGGCTGAAAAATCGCGAAATTCGTGAACGTTTTCTCCCTTGAAAGTTTCCCGCTATATACAATATGTTCATGGAATAACCAATAGTTGGCTATGAATTAGTTATTCTAACAGGAGACTACGTATCGTATAGCGGGAAATTTTCGAGGGAGAAAACTTTCGCGGATCGGTAGATAGGAAAGGAGCATTTCGCGGAATGTTAAAAACTGGTCGCATAATGGGTGTGGCATGCCAGAATTTCGTGGAGAAAACTTTCGCGGATGGCTGAAAAATCGCGAAATTCGTGAAAGTTTTCTCCCTCGAAAATTTCCCGCTATAACGGTATACATTGTACCTACATGTGTCACTAGATCCAAAAAGCGTTGTTATATCTAGCTCTTGAATTGTCCATCAAAGGTTGTCAGGAAGAGATCAAAGAGGTATATATATACCATGCAGGAAGTCGGCAAATTTAATGTTACCAAAATTAATTTTTCACAAAATTAATCACAATGTATGCACAATATCATGGAGTGAGGGTTAATTATTATAATATACAATCTTGTTGATAGTAATTAAGTCCCTTTGACCATGCATATTGAGCGCATGCAGAAGTTTCCCAGCACTGCATTCCTGAATAGTGTAATGCCACATCCTAAATTTAATGGCTATAATAATAATATTAGCTAGCACACATTAAAACAGTAGTAATAAAATAAATTATTAAAACAAGCTACTAAAGTCTGTTATAAATAATAATAATATTATTATACATGATTAATTTGAAATAATCAAGCATAATACGAAGGTGAGATGAGTAAGTCTGTAAGTACAACCAGCTGATCATCTGTGAAGTTCCTTTTATGTTCGTTCCAGCTATCATGATGAGTACGACGAAAATCGGATAACACTTTCTTGACTGTCCCCTAAACAAAAGATACCAAATTTATTCACGTGGATATCTATTATACACTGGGCTGACACTCCTCACCAGAATAACATTATAATAATTATTGATACAAGTTGACATTAATCTTAGTACCATAGTATCAAGTGTCTATATAAAATTGCCAAAATTTAATGGTGTCCAGGGATGTCCTGGAATCTAGGATATACCATAATAATTGCTGGCAATCCTGGACGAACAAATAATGTACTAATTAATTGTGTGACCTCTATAATTGGAGACAGGACTCCATCTTTAGAATGTCTTGTAGGTGGCTAGCTAGTCACACCCCATAATTACAAAGTTGCAAGTAGCACAGAGGGTTGTGGCCAGTGATTGCTTACCCCATCATTTTGTTGAGGTTGAAATTATAAAGCAACATAGTTTGTCTGTTGTATGAAGGTGGTCCTTATATCTTGTTATGGAGGGTTTCACTATTATGATTACAAACTACATGAGCCACTTACTCGTATTGGAGCTGGATCATGGTTATGTGAAGCCACATGTTCAATAACTTCTGGAAGCCACTCTGGAACAGAATATGGACACGCTTCAACGAGTGCAGATAATCCTAGCACACCATAATGACGTTTTACCAGCAACTCTGCAAATAGTAGAATATGATGAATTTTGATCGTCACGCTTTGCTTTTAGCTATATAAAATTTACTAACTCAGTACACAACAAGAATAGTCCACATCATTGTTGATATCAGTAACATTAACAAGCTACCGTATAGCAGGAAATTTTCAAGGAAGAAAGTGTTTGTAGATCAGTAGGAAGGGAGCATTTTGTAGAGAAATAGAATGCTAAACTAATTGCATAATGGGCGTGGCATGCCTAAAAGTTTATGGAGAAAACTTTCAGAGGTGACTGTAACATCACGAAATACATGATTTTCTTCCTTGAAAGTTTCGAAAGTTTCCCACTATACAGTATATTAGAATATACAAGTAGGGTGGGGACTCGGGATAATTTGCTCACCTCCTGCTGCACATGCACCTACTATGCAGCAGGTAATTTTTGGGGGTACTAATTTTCACGGAAGTCCTCAATAAATTTCGTTGCCGCTATAAGTTTTTGACATGGTCCAGGATACATGCAGCGCAAGCAATGATGTAATAAATCTCGCTCAGTTTCTTTTGACACTTGTCAATATTCTGTAAAGAAATGCTGGAAAGCTTGAAAATCAGAAACGCATGTATCCAGCGAATCTTATAATATAAGCTGTGTGCTACTTTCTCTACATAACAAGCACTGACAATCACCTTGGGCTCTGCCCTCAACATTCCTTGGTCAACATAGAGAGTCACTGCTTACGGCAATAATCTATAGTTTTAGGGTAATGATGGTATATATATATGACACAACTATACCTTCATATTCTGCTTCCCTCCCTTGCTTACGTGGCGGTAATTTACTTTTTGCTTGCTCAATAAACACATCCTATAAGAAATTATCAAAGAATCACTACTGTTATCATTATAATTTTTGCAATACCTTGAGTTTCTTTATACATTTTATAAACCCACACTGCACTAGTCCAGCAACTGTACTAGCAGCAACTTCACGAACCTGAAACAAGTAAGTATTGTCATGGTATATGGTGCACCTCACATCCTAACCACTACCCTTGTCATGCAGTGGCTAATAATAATAATACACAGACACTCTATGCCATATTTTAATTTATAGCTACAACTGAATCTTCAAATCAAGAAACATCTGTGGTACACAAGGGGTACAACTTCAGTATCCACTAATGCATATCAAACCAAAATTAAGCTATAGTAGCATATTCATTGCATTGAATCATGGGCGTAGACACAATTTATAATGTGGGGGGGCTTAATGATCATTGCGCGTGAAGCGCGCGAAAATTTTCTGCCCTGTTATTGAAAATGTCATAAAAATGCACTTTTGAGGAGAAATTCTCATAAATTTGGTAGTATAAATTACAATTTTGGAGGTTTTAGACTGATAAAAGCCAATATTTGATACAAGTCAACAATTATTGTTCCCAATAAAATATAATGTAAAGCTGAAAATCTGGGGGGGGGGGGCTTCAGCCCCCAAAGCCCCCCCCGGTGTCTACACCCTTGATTGAATAGACATCTTACATGTACTTTTACTGATAAAGAGTATAATAATATGCAATTATTGAATTCATCACCTCTGTCTGTAAATCGTTCATGGCAGTCAGTAAAATTTGAGTGATATCTTCTGAAATGCTCTCAAAAGTAAACAAGTTTTCGAATATAAATATCTATGAATTCAAAGTACATTCCCTAAAGTGAGATTAGGAGTACATATATGATTCCACAGACCTGCATCAGTTGAAGACCAAGGACTCTAACCTTCCATAGCTCACAACCAATTGCCTATACATAAAGTGATGATGATAATTATAATAAATTAAAATATTAAGTGTACTAGAGATTTATTGTACTCAGCCCTCAGGCTGTTTCATTCCCTCATGCTTTAGTGCAAGAGTGCCATACAATGTATATCCCTTGCAGCATGCTATACTGGCTCCGTGCTGGAATGGCTCACAAGAACTTAGAAAAATTTCGACAAGTGAAAAGAAAAAAATCAAAGCATAAAGCCAGATTTGGACCCACTACATTCTGTTCCACACACAAGAGCCTCAACCACTACATCACCGCTGTTGTCGCTGCTGCAAACCATTATTCCCCCCCCCCCCCCCCCCCATCATAGAGAAACCCTAGAGACTAACCCTGCTAACCATTGGCAACCCATCCCCCCCCAGCCCCTCCTGTCCATATTGCGTATAGCCAAACCCTAGAGACTAACCCTGCTAACCATTGGCAACCCATCCCAAAACTCCCAGCCCCACCCACCTATACCGCGTATACCGTATACACGGTATAGGTGGGTGGGACTGGGACGTATACATACGGTATATCATGAATGAATCATTGCTGCACGCGCCTCCCTATGGCCATTCCAGCACGTTGCATGGAGCCATTGTGGCACAGAGCCATTGTGGCACACCACAAAAACGTTCTAATCCTGCATCAGGTAACACAGATAATTTTCATTCATTTTTTGTTGATGATCTGTCAAATCATATCCCAGTTTGATCATCAACAGTTGGTCAGACATTATATATGTCTATGCGTAGTATAAGACTAGTGTACTTGCAAGGGAAGGCAGCAGCATTGGCTTACTTGCACACAAGCACAGCAGCTATACATGTATATAAGTCACCAGTTATCACAAACCACAACATAAAAGCAGACAGTTGTAAGCTAAGTGGGTACTAAATAAACTACTACTACTAACATCCCCCAGCTACTGACCTAGAACGCATGAGCATGCATTGTGAACTACACTGGCAAGCAATGGTAAGGTGGCCATATATCCAACCAGGAGCAGTTCGGGCGGCCATGGAGCCATGTTGGTCAGATTTTAGCCAATGATTAATCCTGACTGCATGATGTATGCTCAATTAATAACAAAATTATTACACTAACCTCTTTGAGTGCCAAAAATCCAGCTTTTGCAATTGATGCAGACACTTCCGCATGGACTGTACGTGTACAAGCCTATATAGCAAAAGTAGTAACTTAATGAATGAGGTTGTGACAACAGTATTGATGTAGACTTCAGACTATGTCACAAAATTTTCAAAATAAATACTTAGAGGGCTTGTCTTTGCTCAAAACTGTTCGATATTATGGTCCACAGAATACAGATCATACATTGTATTGTATTGGCCACATCTATAATTATTAAAACGCTATACATGTTTAGCAACTGCAGAGTGATGTAGATATTATGGATACAGTCAAGAACCGGTATCAGATATACCAATATTATAATATACCAAAAGAGCACAGGATATCACAATACAAGGACATTGATATTGTGCTCAAGGTCCAAATGTTCTTTGGAATGCTACACTCCATACTCAGCATACTCATAGTAGATTTTGTTGAAGGCTTACGAGGAATACGTGACATTCCAATCCCCCAAAACTGAGGTGATTTCTTTTTTGAGAGCACTCAATGCTCATAATAGAGACAGTTGAAATGCAACATCCTCTCCAAATGGCACTTCGCTGCAGCTTAGTGTCCTCATCTTTGCTACATTATAGTCATCTACATTCATTTTCAGAGTCGGAGTTCCTTATACGAGAAGATAAGTGCCTGTTGCAGAAAAGTTCCCTGACTATTGTGATCCCTTCTTGCATATGCTCGAAGACTTCTGGATGTCTCCTGTGTGCCACGGTACCTCCAAAGACAGGCGACTCATATGTTGATAATGTCATTCACTGTGTTATCAAGCAACAGAGCAAACTGGAAGTCGGGTCATTGGAGATATTTCTTTGGGTCATTGTTTTGCTTCAGATGGCTGGCCATGCATATAAACGTAAGGGGATACGTTACTTTTGGTGTTTAGAGAAGAAATCTCCAACTTATAACTTCTATCAAGACATTAAGAATTTCATTAACACTTGCTGCACTATGCTTCCAGAAATGGTCATAGTATGTTACATCAATTTAACACCATACTGGAATAATACTCGTAAAATAACACGTTTTTGCATGTGAAATAAATATTTTTGTGACCGCCACTCACATAAATAAAACTCAAGTATATTAATGGTAGTTAGAATGGACCATGTGCAAGTAAAAACTGTGACTATGGTATGCACAGCATGCCTTTAATAGACTAAAGTACTCACTCGTTTGAGGAGAGATATAATATCATCATGATCTTCAAGAGTTATCAGTGGAAACAACTGTTACATACATGTAAGAGAGCAGCATAAATCAAAATTTTGGAATCCACCCGTTTCCACCTATATGAAATCCTGACTTGCATTTGCAAGTTTTAGTACTATAGTTTTATCATATAAAGTACCCGTACTTGCTCTAATTCTAATAGCCCAAACAGCAAGTTAAGTAATTTATTTTCTTCCTAATTTATCAAATATCTTGAATTTCAAGTTTTTTCACCCACAAGCGATGTGGTACGGCATAGCAGGAGCTTGAGACAATTCTTCTACATTCATCGAAGAGTGTGGCTACCACATCTTGGATAGCATCTGAAAGCTAAGAGGTACCGTATTTCTTCTAAAATTAGGCCCTTCTAATTCTTCGGCACCCTTTACCGAATGATTGAAAATAGTCCCTAATTTTCGGCAAAGGTCATCACGTGAATATGCTATAAATGGGAATAGAATGTGCACGCAGACAGAATGTTGAATGTTAACCTCTAAAAATTCGCCGAAGCTAAAGCAATATTATTACCCCGCGCACATGTGCAAGGGGTAAAGCAATCGGTTTGTCTGTCTGTCATCGTCGTCGTCGTCAGCACGAAAATCGCCAGATCTCGTGTTCTAGGCATTTATACGTGCTGTAAGCACAACCAATCGGTATGTATCAGTGAAAAATTGGTTTGTACGTGCTTTGAATTGCTCAAAAAGGCTTACTAGTGCTACAAATTGTGCATTTTCTGCTCAGCATGCCTGTGGTTTATCGGCCACACCCACTCTTAATATGCTGATGCGACTGCGCATGCTCAAGCTCAGTATTGGAAAGGTACGTTAAGTCATAAAATAGCTACATGTATGTGTTGCAATACTATACTACAGTGGCTATAGAGCACACGGGGTATGTGTTCTACAGAGCTCTAGTTATTTTCATGCCGAATTTTTAGAAGAAATACGGTAACATGGACTTACACAGACGATGATCATTTTGCAATTGCTCAGAGCACAGCGATACAGGAGCTCTAGAGCTGACGATGAAAAACATATAGTTGGAAATCAAATGCTGTTCCTTCGTCGCTAGTACTTTCTAATTTTTTTCACCAGATCCGTTCTTGAACAAGCCACTGGCCGAATATATTTACTTTCTATTTAACGTCTAACAACAACATTAGTAACTAGAGCTCTATAGAGCACATACATGTACCCCGCACACACGTTGCGCAATCTATAGATCTACTTTTGTGTACATGGGGAAATGAATACGGAGTAGAAATGCTGCTTGGTTGTATAGAGTGCTCTCGGTAATACCAGCCAAAAAACCACTGACTCTCTCTCTCTCTGCACCAGATCTAAACTAGAAGATATAGCTATCTTACATTCTGATTCGATAGGGTTATACATTCCAGTCTGTGGATAGCTAGATATGCCACTAGCATTGTTGATGACCTTTATCAGTTCATATGACTGGGGAAAGTTTGAGCGGGCCCTACACTAATCAGTATTACTAAAAAACGTTATACTTATGCATGCATGTATCCACGTGTTCACTAGCTCATAGCGCATGCACATAATCATTGCGGTTGGTTGCACCAACTCTACATGCAGATCACTAAAGGCCAAAGGATACAGCTAGCATCCAGCTCCAGTAAACCACTAGAAAACAAGCAAAGGTAAGGCATCAGTACATAAGAAAAGTTTCTATAGCAATATGGCTATAGAGTGGGTCTAGGGCTACATTATGATCTAATTTCTGTAATCACCTACCAAGTCCAAGCTAGCTATAGTTGCCCAGACAACTTTGTAGCTACATAGGGGCCAAACATACTGGGAATGTGGTACACAATCATTAATTGTACATTTGTTTTTATCTTATTAAATAGCAACAATAGATTGTGCTTAGTGAATAATAGCTACTTGTACATGTACTTTGGATTGAAGATAGTAGGAGCAACCCTTTACTACTAAAGTCTACGCTGTGAACAAAGGCTCACCCCCTCGATGGTTATGTGCATGAGCAGAAAGCATAAGGCCTGCATGCATTAAGTGGACACTGTCGAAAGGTGTGGCTATGAAGGCTAACAAAAAGGCACTATTTGTGATGCTCGTGAACCATGTCCCTCGATTGAAAGCACATTGAAGCCCCTTTTTTTGCCAAGTGCGACTGATTCGTTATGCTCACAAGTCACTTAGGTGCCTAGGCCTCGAGAGATGGCTAATAACAACACAACTGATTACTTTACACCTTGCGCATGCATGTGGGGTAATTATTTTGGCTGTTTGGATAATTAGAGCGAGTATGGTATTAAGGCATT
Organism: Cliona cf. orientalis; assembly: GCA_963930775.1. Taxonomy (NCBI): domain Eukaryota; kingdom Metazoa; phylum Porifera; class Demospongiae; order Clionaida; family Clionaidae; genus Cliona; species Cliona cf. orientalis. Next base: position 7,066,404 of record OZ005690.1, read on the forward strand.
TCTTTAATTGATAATATCATTCACTTATTCACATAATAATATAGGGTACAATACTCCAACTAAACTCACCCTGGAAAGAATTTGAAAGTGTTCAGGTGTGAAATTATAGGAATTTGATATCCAAATAAGGACTGCAGACACATAAATAATATTTATTAACTAATAATAGCTATTATGGTACAGATTAGGTATTACACACAAAGGGAAATTATCCAAGTTCCCTCAACACTAACCGTAGTTTAGAGTGTCCCACACTATATCTGAAATCAAAACTGAAACTTACTAGTCTCACATATCTTGACAAAATCTTCATTTGCAGTACCAGATAATTCCTTTAAAGATGGAAGTGTTGGCCAGATGAATGTCATAAGTTCCTTTACACCTGGGTTGTACTTCACTGGCAGTATCTCAATTGCATCATACAGAAACATTTGCGACAATACACTGCATCAATGAAACAACAGTCACTAACAAATAGAATGGCAACTACAGTGGAAGCAATAAAGCCTAGGATTTACCATATCACCAGAAATTTGCATGCATTACCTGCCAATACGTTCCCTAACATTCTTGTAGGAATGTGACAGGTTGAGTTTAAGGTAGTCTAAGAGTTTATACTGTAGATCAGGAACTCTCCACTCTTGCTGGGCAAGTACACACTGGAGAAGATAGAGCCGGCTGTGCAAGAAAAGAAAAGGAAACTATCTTAAAATAATCACATTGTAAATTGATATTTTCTCGCATCAATCATGTTATAGTCAAGTGCAAAATTCAAATCATGGTCACATAGTTGCCACCTTAGCAGTACTGAACATGAAACACAGTAAGTGCCATTCACTCGCACAAAGGCCAAAGTGAGTTAGTACTACCCGCACTATGGTTTGATTCTTGTTGGACAAATACACCTAGTGCCGCCACAATACTGTATACCTAGCTACAAGCCTTTTGGGATACCTTATTGCAATAGTAAAACAGTAAAATAACAATATCTAGAAAATATCATTCGCTCGTTGCCTTTTGCATTGTTACTCCAGCTTTACATCATAACAATAATGAACTTCAGATATTTCCCAGTATCATCATTCTACTATATTACAAGACTTATAAGGGATAATTGCATCTGCTGTACATCCCTACACTTGGTTTTCTCGATTATTGTGCACCTATTAGTATTTTAATATCGACGTGTTTGTCAAGTGCGGTCTTTGGGAGACATTCATGATGGTTTGGGGATAGTCAATTTTGATTCAGTTGCCTAATACTGGTTATTTTTGCACCCCTTAAAAAGCAAGCATAAGTTTGTATAGCAGATGCAATTATCCCTTATGAGTCTTGTTTGTGCACTTTTTGACTCTGCCATCCCTACTTCATCCTTCAATTTTATTATACTTGCTTCTGTTCTTTTTATTGCTCTTAGTACCCAGTATAATAAAGTTACCTGTATTGAGATATATGGGTATTTGTAATGTATTACATCCAGGTCATCCCTTTTACATGTAATAGTGACTCTATGATAAACCGCTAAGGAACTTACATTGGCCCACAAACCAAAGAACAGTATTAGACTAACTTTGAAAGAATTATCAACAAAAAACAAATGATGCCTTGCATAATATGTTGATCACTCAAACTCTATGCATAGTCACAAAAGAATTTAACATTTTAGACATGTACACTTGAATAAAAAATAAATAAAACTGCAAACAATAACACACAGTACTAACACACATGCTACCAGATATATAATTTTATTCTCAGGAACGTAAATAAGCATTAAGACCCCTAGCGTAGTGAGAATCAACCCATCAGTATTATTCATCCATTTCACTTTATAAGGCCTTACAACAAGGAACATTGTTCCAAGAAAAACATGCCAGGCTCCTATGACACACTCCAGTGTGCTGTGCTGAACTAAATCCAAGATGGCTATAAATTCAATGTAATACGTAGCAAGCACAATTCTCAGTATCATGTAGAGGGCAGAGAGAGGTCGGTAATCATAAGTGCCTTCTGTTCCATTCTTATACCAGCCTTGAAAAGTGTCCATGATCAGATGCAGAATATCCCAGCGCTTAAATCGACAGCAACTGAGGCACATCCTGAAGAGTCTGGTTGGATAGAGCAGCAGAACCAAAGGAGGCAATACAACAAAGATTAAAATAACTGAGAACGATAAAACAATATAAGGAATATGCTCCAAGTGAAAGAATTTTATCTGTGGGTCAAAGAGCAATAAGGCAGAGTCAGAAATTATTTCACCTTTGCAGTTGTAGATTTCAACTTTAAAGAGAAGATTGAATGAAACAAATAAAAATTTGGAATAGGAAAGAAGTAGAAAGGTAGCGCAAGTACTCAGCAGTGTCTCTCGAGGATTCCAGTTCCTTTGCAAACAACACTTCAAGTGAACAGTTATCCCATATCTATCACAAAGCTCTAAACCAATGTATAGGATAATAGTAAGGATGATGGGGTACACAGCTATGATATAATCTAGCAGAAGAACATTGATGGATTTCAGTGAAGCAGAGATACACAATGGTGGGATCAGGTGACGAAAAAAATCCAAATTTAACACACCTAGTATTGTCAAGACGAAAGTTGTGAACTGACTACCAGTGAAGCATATTACTTTAGCATAAAATCCTGAAACTACGAACATTGCATTGACACCAATTTGCCCATATGTAATAATAACGTTGAATGGACTAGAAGTTCCCTTAATCTGAAATAGAATGATAATAAGATACAGAAAGGTCACCATCGCCAACTGGAATAATAGATTCAGGAGCCAAAAGTGTCTGTACTTGGAGCAATCAGCACACGTGACACCATCAGAGAAAGCTGGTGGTCCATAGCCCGGGATACATTGGCTGCAATGTGTCCCATGACGGTTGTAAGATCTGCAGAGTATATCATTTAGGGCTGGCCTAGAAATATTGGTGGAAATGTTGTACATGTAGGAATTATCACAGAATACAATCTGTCTATAAAGACATCGGCAAATTTCTACATCCTGTGTAGCATTATTCCATGTGAAGCAGTGGCCACCTGCCACATATATTTGGTTCCTTGCACACCGTACAAATCCACCTACTGTGCTACAGCACTCGCATGACATCTTCTCCTTGGAATAAATGTACCCAAGCTGGCAAGACTTGTGTTTCTCTGCTACTACTAAGTCAGTGCTGCTCACCACAAAGATATAGTAGAGGACTAGAAAGCTTGACAAATAATAGCTCACTACCATCTTAGTATCAGCTAGTTGACAGGTTTCTGTACGAGTTGTTCCAGTATGTCTATACCGGTACACTATAGCACTGCGCTTACTCTTTTCGTGATGATTTAACTCGTTTTTTATATAGTTCATTGTTGACGAACTTTGATCACATAGAAAGTTATTTAAGTTGAGATAACAATATTATTACTGTAGCTAAAAGGTTCACAAATGCAGCTTATCTGCCTTCAATAATAATTACATGTACATGTATCTGAACTGCACTGTCCTAGTGCTAGATTTCAGCTTCCAATATTGAAAGTTGGGAATAAGACTGGGGGAAAGGCTAGCACATGTGGTATCATTATCAGAATAAACACAGAATGTCATGTATCAGAGGGTGCACAGTGAAAAGCACGTAACTCTTCCGGCCTGAGTCTCTACAGGTATAATGTGATGATTATCACCAGGAGTAGATAAGGGGTTACTTATCTACTTCTGTTATCACGTACATGTACGCTCTTTTATGCTATACAGAGATTCAACAAACCCGCTGGATCCAACACCATTGAATAGGCCATAGGGTTGTGGCATCAAACCACATAACAGCACATTAAAAAAAATCAGGTGCTCCCTCCCCATGATAAAAAACACTATCTTTGAAAATTAGCAGAATAATATTTGTTTCCATTAACTTACATGTACCATGCAGTACTATTATTTCTGTATCACCGTGACAGCAGAGCAAATTATTTCATGGAAGCTATAGCCTCTGTGACTGAAGAATTACATGAGGGAGCCAAGATCATGCTGCCGTAATCAGTTCAAATATTATGTGAACTATTGACTATCATGCAGAATCCATTGTTTTGTAAATACAGGAGAGGGGTATATAAGAGGGCTAGTCTTTGCCATACCGTAGATCTGGAAATTTTCGTGTAAAGAAACTTTCGTATGATAAATTTTTGTGTAAAAAACTTTTCGTAGGAACGACCCCTTACCGCATTAGCGTTAATAGTGCATGCTAATTCTCGTAAGATTAATTTTCATAGCCGCCATCGACTACGAAAATATTTTACAACGAAAATTTCCAGATTTACAGTATGTCTCACTCAATCTTTATGCATAATAATTATAAGTGTATTTGATGTCACAACCATGGAATAATGTGGCTAATATGCATGAGTTACTCACAGTATTAAAGCTCACAGACGTATGTCAATCGTGTGCATGCAGCAGCACGAACTTTGAATCTATTAGTATTACTTCGTAGACCACACCCCTAGATTGAGGTCAACAGCAGCTGCTCGCTCTGTCGAATCTACCACCAGGTTATGACAAAGAACAGACCTCGTCTCTCGCTTCGCTTGAGGCTTGGTGGCCTGCTGATCTGAGCAGACCTCTTGAAACACGCAGTGCTCTGCACTTTTTGTTCAAGAATTATCTCTATGGCCACCCTTGTTTGTGCACACGGCACTGCAATTCTGACCAATCGTAGATCGTAGGCTTTCTGAACTTGTAGAAGAGCGCATCATTTATGCCCTCCAGGTTAGGACACGGACTATATAAGAAAAACGATCGTCCGAAAATATTTTTCATTGTATATAGTATAATAATACGATAAGTATACTACACTTCGTATTAATAAGACATAAGGTGGCAGTATCAAGCATAACAGTCCCAATTCTAATGAATAGTAAACCACATACATGTATACATCACTACTTACCTTGCATCCAAAAACGATCCACTGTTACCATGCAGTGGGTCAACCATCAAAAGTTCAATTAACCAGTGTATACGTCGTGGATCACGATTGGCCTAAATAAAATTTAATGATGTTCACATTCAATGTCATGGTGATACTGAGGCATCACTACCGATATATTGGTCAAACAACAAGCCCAGTCTTCTACAGTTTCAACAGTAACAGCCTCCAGAACCTTATGCAGCAACGGCTGCAAAAATTCTTGCATTTCTTTCACCTGCAATTGTAATAGGTAACATTATCTACACATTACATCACAAATTAATGGACATAAGCCACACAATTCTTAGCTACAACGGTACCGTATTACCTCTAATTTAACGGATACCAGAAAAATAATTATTTTGGCCAATGTCCGCTATAATTAGAGCACACGAAAATAGTTGGTGTTCGAAGTGTCCGATGAATTAGAACACACTTTCACGCATGCACATTCAATCAAATGGACGTGCAATCGAGCAGCTGCTGAGATTGAGTAAATGAGATAGTACCTGGAGCTCCCTGTTCATGGTAGGAAAGAGAAAAACTCGTCTCCTTCATACACTGATATGGGTATAGGTAGTGCGCTAGCCGAGCCGTCGGCATTAGAACAACGATGTCCGGATAATTAGAACAACAAAAATTCAAACTTCATTGACTGTCCAGTGTAATTAGAGGTAAAAAATAATTCGAAATGGTGTCCGGATAATTAGAGATGTCCGTTAAATTAGAGGCAATACGGTACTTAATGACATTAACGTGGTATAGGGTCACTCATACAAAAATCTTATAACAAAAATCTACATACTGATTCCTCCAGAAGGTAGAGATAATTTAGTGCTCCTAGGCTAGATTTTTTCAACCAACTCTGGTAAAATTAATATCAAGACTTTAATGTGTCTACAACTAACTTGGGGTCCTACTCTTTACCAGTAGTGAAGAAACTTTCAGCAAAAAGTGACTATCTGGCTAAGCTTCGTGGAAATAGCTCCTCATAGCTGTACAAACTTTCCCCTTAATGGATGTAACCTAATCAATTTCCCTTTATGCTATTATAATAGTTACCATGCAGCGTAGTTCTTTGATAGTGGTTCTGCTAACCAAGCTAACAAAAAAGGCAAAACTTGTGCCCCAATTAAGGCCTGAAGTCCATCACATAAGGAATATACTATCACGTACTTACTCACATAATATGTTGACACCAGTGCTCATATTTTTTTTTCAGATAAAAGGACAAAATGTCCTGATATTTTGAAATGGTCAGACATATCCAAAATTAATTATGATCGGACATCATGAAGTCATGCAGCTCAGTGGTGAACCTTCATGTGCAGAAACAGGTGCTATTGATCCTGAGTCATGAAGGCACTACAAGGCATCAAACTGTGATATGTTATAGGTTCTGAGACAAGTTTATCTAGTAGCAAGCCACCATCACTTACATGAGGCACCAGCACTATAAGACTGGGCTGGACTTGTGGTAGCTAGTACTAGCGTCAACTGTGAGCCACCTCAGAGTGTGAATGGTATTTGTGGCTGGAAAGCCAATGTCCGCCACTACTATGAGCACTGTGACACCAATCACATCATATATAACAGTATTATCACCTGTGACCATACCATAGTAAAGCTCCACAGTTTGCTGCCACTCACTAATCCTGCAATTATCTCAGCAGCACACCTTTGATGACTTTCCTAAAGAAGAGTGAATACACAGGATTTCAACATTGTGATAACAATGACAACTTCAAAAATTAAACTCGGGCAATTTTGGTACAAATAACAGAGTTAATTTCAGGTGGATTTGTATTTGACCCCGCTTAAAACTTGCTGCTATGAGTTTGCCCCCTCTTCAGCAAAATCCTGAAAAAAAATCCGGAACAACACAGATAGTGATTGATTTAAAACTAGTGAAAGCTTCATGATTGATCTTCCAGCCTTACCGTATACATCTACTGTGAAGATTTAATATCTAAATACTTCATACTAGAGAATACAGTGGAACCCCGCTTAGCGGACACCCCTCAACTACGGACACATGCGATATAAAGGACAATTCTGAATGTCCAGATCGTATCTCCATAGACTTCAATACATTCCAACCCCCACAACAGCGAACACCCCGCTATTCCGTACAATGGACACATACTAGGGTCCTGTTTGAGCTTGCGCAATAGTGAATGACCTCGACATAACAGTCTCTTTAGCCACACCCATCAATAATTATCACAGAGCAGTATATAGATCTAGTACATGCATGGCCCAGCCACGATTGAATATACAGTTAGATCTAGCTCTAATATTATTTCTACAATGTTTCTATAAACGGCCCTCTTCAAGAAGATCCACCACTAGTTGGTTCAGTTTGTGAATAAAGGATTTTGATCCATAGAAATGATATGTGCACAGAATCTCTAGCCCATAACCGGCACCTCGATTAACTTTTGTGCCCTTTACTTCGACAAGACCCTTGATGATGTCTCTTCTAAGAAAGGCAGATACTACAGGGGCTAGATTGAACGGGAGATGACCAACAATATTGCCTCTCCTTATGACTGCCTGCGACTGCGAACTTGTCCTCAGGATTGTCGGGTTCTCGCTGGAGCAGTAACACCTCCCCGATGCGTGGATCCCAGATATCCTGGTAAGCGTGGTATCCACAAATGTAGCACTGGACTTCCAAGGAAGTAATATCTTCTCTACCTCCAACAGGTTGGCTTGCCATGAGAGTTAAAATGAGCTCACCACCAGCAGCAAATAGCAGCTGCAAAATAATATTAAATGAATTCCAGCTGCAACCATCACGAGAGATTCACGTAAGGCAAAAAATGGCAGTATCGAGCAGAAACACCCTGACGCTTCAGAAGAAATACAAAGTTCTAGATATGCTGAAAAAGAACCCTCTGATGAGTGTTCGAAAGCTTGCCCGATAATTCTGCTGTGGAAAGACACAAATATCTAACATCATCAAGAACAAGGAGGCCATCATGGAGCTCTATGAATTAAACATGCAAAGTGAAATCATCCGTTCATGAAAACGAGCTCTTGTGGATATCAATGAATCTCTACATAAATGGCATTTATTTGCTGTGACACCAAATATCTATCCTGGTGGTTCACAGCTTTGTGAAAAGGCGAAACAAATAGCAGAGCATTTAGGATTTCCTGATTTCAAAGCCTTAAATGGATGGCTTGACAGGTGGAAAAGGCGATACAACGTGAAAAGAATGAAAATTAATGGAGAATCGGGAGACATGCGTGGGGAAACTGTGGAATCGTGGAAGGAAAGACTTACCGAACTTCAGCAGGGTTTTTCAAAGGAGAATTAACATTTGGAACATTGATGAAACAGCTTGTGTTTGGCGGGCTCTCCCAAATTATGGTTTTGGCAAGAGAGGATCACAGTGCAAAGGAGGTAAAAAAGCAAAGCAGCGAATTACAATTGCCTTACTTGCAAATACGGAGGGAAAGAAAGAAGCACCTGTTGTCATTTGGAAGTCTGACAGTCCGAGATGCTTCAAGGGAGTAGACAAGACCAAACTCCCTGTACAATACTTCAGCCAGTCAAAAGGTTGGATGACAGGTGAAATTCTGGACCAAGTTCTTCCAAATTCAACCGAAAGCTGAGATCCAAAAATCGTTCTATCGCACTTCTTATGGATAATGCTGGATGTCATCCGCCTGAAGTGAAGGAAATATTCAGCAACATCAAAATCATTTTCCTTCCACCAAACACATCAAAATTGCAACCACTGGACTTGGGTATTATCCAGAATTTCAAAGTTCATTACCAAAAGCTATTTCTGCGTTTTGCTATTTCTGCGTTTTGTAATTTCAAAGATTGACGAGTGCAACTCGGCCTCAGAGGTCAGTCATCAAGTCAGTAGATATTCTACAAGCAATCAGGTAGGTGTCTCAGGTGTGAAACAGGAGACCATTTCCAAACGTTTCAGAAAGGCAGGAGTTTTGAGAGAGTTTTGCTCTCGTATCACGTGAACATGAGGACCAGGATCTATTTGATGAACTAGATTGCCCACAATCTTCTCAGGATGATTTAGAAGACCTGATTCGTCAACTAGATATGCCTGCTACCTGTTCTATTGGTGAGTATGTGAATGGTGAAGATGATCTTCCAACTTGTTTGAAAAATGATATCACTTATGGGAAGATGATTTTTTTTTGCATCACTGGATCCAGACCAATCAGTTTTGGAGCAGGATGAGTCCGAGTAAAATGAGCCTGACAACGCTTCATTTGACTTTGACCCACCTCCTCTAAAGATTAAAATTTTTGGTGAGGCGTTTCAGTCACTTGAAGATGTGTGAATCTTTCTAGATAGCAAAGGACACAGTGATCAAGCTATGACAATAGCTTCAGCTGTAGACCTGGTGGCATCCCTGCACTGCAAGAGTCTTGCACCAGCTAGAGAGTCTACCCTTAATGAGTACCTCTGACTTCACAAGTGAATTGAAATGATACCTTGTAAAATTAATGCATATTATTATTAATATTTATTATGCTCTTATAGTCTCATATTACTGTACAATTATTACTATTTGAGACAAACATAATCATGACCCCTCAGTTAAGGACACCCCTCTATAAAGGACAAAATTTCGGCCCAATGGTGTCCGTTATAGGGGTTCCACTGTATTCATTGTTTGCTTCAACCCACAGAATCTATCAACAACATAGTAGGACTTTCAACCACAAAAAAAGCTGAGTGGCCTTTCATACGCTCATAGTATGCTTACATGAGAGTCCAATGCCATCTCCTCTACATGAGGTCTAAAGTGCGGCAGGAATCCTGTGCCGTGGTTCCTAAATAAATACTGCAAAATACACATTAACTTAAAATTGTGCTTAATAGACTAAATCTCATGAACCTTGAACAGAGTGTATTTCTGAAAGTGAAATTTATCCTTTCCTTTTTCCTCCTCAAGAGAAAAGTATGACAACAGCTGCTGAACAAACTTGGCAGAATCAAAGGCTTTATAAATAACCATTTCACCCTAGAAAAATTGAATGGCATAAAATTGTATATCTTAGCCATGCATGCATCTCCTAACTTCAGTTAGTGGTTCAGTTGTCCCAAGCTGCTTAGTAATTTCACCACAGTTATGGGTGAGGAGTGTCCTGGATAATAAACACATGTAAGACTAGTAATATCCAGCATTCATGTATAGTGCATCGTACTTTGGCCAACAGTAGTATCCCCAGTGTGTTTTATCGATGAAGACAAAGTTGTTCCACTGATCTTCCGTGAGTGGTAGTTTGTCAGAGTTGTAACATAGCCTATAATAAAAAAAAATTGAGTTACATGCATGCGTTATATTATCAAAGGATGAGAGATTGCACAGCAGTGCACCATTTCAACTGCACACTGTTCAAACATAAACCATGTAGTACACCAGGCCCACTATTTACAAAGCTATCGTACTGCATGTAAACATACCATTTAATGTCAATTCTTTCACCATGGCCGCTATCTTTATGAGCACCACCTACAAGTCATGAACAAAATAACCACAATCCACTTTTTACTGGGCACAGGTATACAGCACACACTGCATACCTACTGGCATGACAATGTCAGTAGTAGAACAGAGCTATTAATGCTACACAAGACAATTCAGTATATTGCTTGGCAGCCCCTACCCATAGAGCCATAGAGATTATCAGCTTTGTCACCCTATGTCAGTAAGCATATAGCTACATTGTTTACACATGTTTGCCCTTCGGGCTTCTTCAGGTTCCAACTGACACAGATACTACTAGCATTAAATCGAAAGACATACCTACCTTCTTTTTCCACATTTACAGTGACTTTTTTATGTTTGTGTTTGTGCTGTTGAAGCACCATGGTGAGTCCAGCAACAGATAACTGCAAATACACCAACCGTAAAAGGAAATTCAGTGCGCAGTCTCAGTGATACCTTTCTTATAACCAATGCATCATTGATGAGACCATTAACAATCAACTCAACTCCAACAGTAGGGAAAGGATAGTCATGTCTAATAAGCATCAAGAGAAATCTCATAGCCATGTGCTTGTGTCTCCACTGCCTGAAAATAACCAAGCTCTAGAATAAAAGACTAAACATTAATATAATTACAAACTCACAATTTTTCCAGTCCAAAAAGATTAACAAGATTCTCAATTAACTCTCCATAGTTCCTACAGTGTCAACAGTTGGTGATTCAATTTATAATACAGCAGCTAGAAGTTTCACTGATAATCATTTACTTTTTTGATTTTCGATTCAGCTCCTCAGTTACTAACTTTCCATCTAGCTTAGCATCATCACCAATATCAGAATACAGATTAGAAGCCAAAGAATGACAATCTGAAGGCACCTTTATTATAAGCAAACACAATAGTATAATTTTAGTAATGCTACTAAAGTACAGAAATATGTATTACCGTAGTTAATCGAATACAACGTATGATCCAAATTAAAGCAAGAAAGTAGCATTAATTTTTACGAATTCTCATAACGTTTATATATGGAGCGATTGACGACCTTTACCAGAAAAACACGCGTTTTTCAAACTTGAAATAATTTTTTTCCATGTGTTGTACTAGACTAAGTACGGTAACAAATCTTAACAGGATGTGTGCACTTTTACTACGACCTGAATATTGGGTACTATCAAGTTCACTAAAATACATGCTACATTCAATAATCATCACATATCCAATATTCAAATGTATTACCTTGAATTCCAGGCTGAAAGATTGGTACTTCTTTTGAATTTCTCTTACTGTCCTTTCTATCAGTGCTATGATGCTTACTTTTTCAGAATGGTCACACTATAAGCAATTAAGTAGACCACAAAATTGATATAATTAGATACTCCTACACAATGAAGAACATACAGTAACCAGTGCAGGAAGAGTATTTGCCATTAGCTGCCAGTCATGAACATAGACAGTCATAATAGATGGGAGCAGCATCACATGAAGAGCACCCTACAGTGTATTGAGAATAAACCTTAAGCACCGCTGGGTATGGCATAATTACTAGAAGTATTCATAATTGACTATACGTATATATACCTCTATATAAAATTAATATTTGACAATTGATTAAAAACAAACCGCCACTAACAATAGACATTACAACCTTCTCTAGCTAAAATTAATCAATAATTGATTCCATCACTTCGACATGTATTTGGGTATCTTGATCAGGGAATGAAGAGTACACTGACAAAATAGGGGAACATTGGATTGGAACTGTCTGCCAGATTCCATTTAAGGAATACTCCAAGATATACAATGGCCTATACTCATTGATCAATACGTTTAAGAACTAACACCAAGCAGTGAAAATGGAGACATATAAACACTTTGGCAGTCACAGGTCACCAATGGCAGTATCAACATAGCAAGGATAAATATCATGAACATGAGTACAGCTACTATCAATCACCTTAAACTGTTCATGTGAGACACCATCCTCGTGTTTCAAAAATGGCATTATGTCAGGCAATACGTTTCTTCCAGCATAAAGGAAGGTGTCCACGCAAGATGAAAGAGCATTCTGAGCTTGCTTTCGAACCTGCATATATACATAGCATAACTATGAAAGTCAATCCACTATTATGTTCTAACTGACCTCAGCATACTCGGAAACTGACAATCTCAGAATATCCTTGATGAGAGTGAGATGTAGTGGAGTTAAAACAGACATGGATCTTTCAGTTTGTCGGAGCTGAAATGGTTTTCACATACATGTAATTACACACGCATGTACCAGCAATAGTAAAATTTTAGAAGCAGTCTCATATTAACTGCAACATGCACAGTGGTAGAACACACAGAGTAGCAGGACACCCCAGTAGTGAGCAAGTCGGTGAGCTTTAGGAATGTGGGTCGTCCTGGTACTAATCAAGGGAATGTGACTAAGAGCTTGTGTATGCATTAGTATACTATGCCTTAAAGTCACTTTGCAGCTGTCAACAAAGACAATGAGCCACAGGTAGCTAGCTACCATAGGATTGGTAGGTTAAGTTTATGTGACATTCTAGTTAAAAGTATTGTGTGACTTTTATTTATGCGATAATACCATGAGCCAGACTCCACCCTCGAGGGTGGGTTCTGGGCACGAGACTACCTGCTCTAGTAGAGGAAAGAGCTACATATCAGCCCTTAGAGGTGATTAACGCTGAAAATACTCACCACGAATCCGTAAATATCCGAAGCGTACTTCTCTCTGGCTCTTTCCAGACTTGTACTGTTTGGCAAAACAGACTGAGCAATTACTAGCAGATCGATTGCACGTGCAATATGACCACATGTACGTGGCGCGCACCTCAGCCAGCCGCCCTATTGCGCAATGTATGTAATGCGCATATTTATTTTGCGATTTTTAATTGTGCGATTTCGATAAAATTTGCATAATTGCGTAACTAAAAATACCGCATAACATACCAATCCTACGGTACTTACCAACTATATTTTGCGTAATAAAATCCAGGTATTTATATTCAATTGACTAAATAATCCTTGCCCAACTTAGTAAACTATAAGGACAGTTGACACTAATAATTATAATAATATTGTTATGATAAATATGATGAAATACACAAAATACAGAAACTATACAGTTGCATGACCCAATGCCTCACAATAAAGCACTTAACAAATTAGAAATACCTTTCATGGCTATGATTACTTGCACATACCTCGTGTTGGAGTTTTGCACGGACAATCATCATTTGTCTTGTAAATCGTTTCTTGTGGTAAAGCTAAGATATTTAATAATGATCATGTGTGAAGATATTATGGCACTGAATAATAGTAAGAGGAGCATATCCCAAAGGAAAGAGAAACACAGTAGCTGCTCAAATATTATGGCTCAAAAACTGAAGCACAACCACGAGGAAAGCTCATACTCACTGCTTTCCATAACTATTTAGCTTCCATTATCTACTACCAATCAAGCACTCATTAATCAATCACATCCTTGTCTATAGACCATAATATAAAGTATAGTATACACATACAGTACAGTACAACAGTCATTATGCATATCCAGCAGCTTGGTAATTAACAACATTTGACTATCAGTAAATATTTCGGGTGTGGCCATGGCAGTCACTATTTCAAACAATGCGGGCCAGCTTTACACCTCTCTCTTTTGGGATCAGTATAACCACAGCAGTTCAAACCTTATCTTCAAATGCATGTTTTGAGAATGAAAATTCCTTCCACCTACAAAACCACATAAATGATTGCGTCAAAATTAATGTATTCATGAAAAGCTAACATCAACAACATTACTTCACATTAAAACAAAAGTAGCACAGAGTATGTAACATCATTGCAATGAAGAGCCAAAAGGCTAGGATTTCATCCCAAGTATACACATGCATACTATTTGAGAATTGTACGAAAATTGGATTTGCAAACATATAACGTGCCAATTACAAGCAATTATTGTAGTCTCGCAAATGTAGGCCCACTATGAATTGGCCACCTTGCTTCGATTACTTGCTCAGATCAGGAACTTATTTGAAACAACACCCACCAAACATAAACACTGCAAATACAGTAGGAATTCTCATAGTTTATAGCAAGCAGAGTACAGTTCGCACACACTACAAGGGGTAAGAGTAAGGTGCACAACCTATGGGCCCCATTTCTGCAACGTTGCCTCACTAGCCATAACTATCATGTATAGCCATGCAAACGTACATTTGAACCTCTACAACTTTTTACAGCTACAATACCAAATCAACTCCAACACACTAAGCTGGTAAAACCTAGATAAATTGATACACTAAATGCAGAGTAGCTATAGAGTACTAAGCTGTACATGTAGCAATATGGTCACTACTCTTGGATGATTGAATGACACTTGCTTAAAATAAACATTCACTCAAGGTCAGTAAATCAATATCTGATTATTAATTTTAATAACAACTCATACTTTCGGTCCAATTCTGCTTTCGTTGATCCATAATTCACTAAAATAATCCACGATATCTACAGTAATAAATAGATAGGAGGATCATTACGTACACATGCACGCTTCAACAAATGCGATTGTATGTATTTCCTGAATTTTCAAGATTTGTAACTCTTAGACTGGAATTAATTAATTGTTTTCGTCATCCTGCTGGTAGCATTCACAAGTAATTTCAAGCCCCATCCATTCACCTCCCACTATAGGAGGCTTGCTGCAGCTTCAAATATGGGTCTAAGCCTAAACAAACCATTATGAGAAAACTGACCATAAAATTGACCATTCTGTTAAATCCCATCACCAGTACAATAATTATACGCGGTGAAAATTGTATTAACCGTTTCTACACCTCTAATCAACAACACGTATCACCACCACCGCACCTGGAGCTCAGGAAAAAAATAGTAGGCACACTCATTAAGAGGGTGTGGCAACAGTTGCAAATATTAACCACTTTTCATTTGGGGCAGACACATGGCAGGATAGCACAGCTGCTTCTTTGTTAATCACACTTTGAGTACTTAAATTGTAGTCCTCATATACCAGTGCTTTGTGTTAGTATACATCTCCTTAACATGTAGATAGGAGTAAGTATTATTAGCAGCTTACCTGAGTTAGCTTCATTAAACTCTTTGTGTCATCCTCGCAGGAGCTTAAGAAATGATCTAATAGAGATTAAACATGTTCAGTTCCAATGAATATCACTACCGAAATTTTTGAAGTGTCTAACTTTCACAGTTTTTGTGAGAATGAAATCCATGAAATTGTTAAATGTATAGTGCATATGGGCACAATCACATGCATTAGCAAAAATTCAACCACGAAAATCGGACACTGCAAGTATAGCTCGGTTGTGATCACTGCTTCTGAATCAGTGCATGCTAACTGATCACCCTGGCAGAGTCAGCATGAAGAAACCTCTTAGACTTCCACCCAAAACACAACCTATGCATACTGTCAATTAGTACTATCCAGTGAAAAGCTTCACGTCTCATTGCAACATCCAGAAGTGATCGATTGTACGTTGCAGGCCCTTTTCTTGTTCAGCACACATACCAATATGCTGCTTCAAGGGGATACCAAAAAAAATACCCACCAGCCTAAAAGATGGAGGACCATCATCGATCTTTCACATAATAGTGTAAGTGATGGGATTTCTAAACCATTATTCCATGTCCTACATTACTATTGAGGATAATGGTGCTTGATAAGGGTGCACTTATGGCAAAGGTGAAGAAGGGCCTTCCATCTGATCCAAGTGCACTCATCAGACCATCACACATGTAGCCATCAGAACGATTATCTCTATCGTATATGCTATAATTAAGGTGCCACTTCTCATTTTCAAAATTTATTTCGTCCTAAATATGGCACCAACCAGTGCCTCGAATTATTTTTTGGCAGCGGTTGTTAGATGCATAGTAATAGCTCACCAAGTACCTGAGTCCAGATACTTTTATAAACATGAAACCTGCGTATATAACACTTCTAAACTCAATACCACCCTAATCTAGGCGCCAGTCATATGCAGTTTTCATTGTTCTTATTTAAGCACCAAGCGGGATTGGAATTATTTATTTCTAGCACCTTAATTACAACAAATACAGTATTCAACTCCAGAAAGGCATCGAAGCAGTAGGTAAGTGCCCACACAAATGTAAGAGATATCTAAACTACTAACTCGATAGATTAACTCGATTGACGGTATAATAGCGATATAGCATGTGGCAATACGTTCCTATCAGGTATCGCCCAAAAAGAATTGATATCTGGAAAGGCACCTTAAATTACAACCAAAAAATTTTTCAGGCCTCAAAGGGCGCTTAAATTAGGGTTGTGCCTATTATTAGAACATAATTATACGGTACACAACATAATGTAGCTTGGAATACCTGTAAGGTGGTGAACAGTCTTTGCAATAGCATCCCTTTTGAATTGAGATGGAGGCAGCTTATCTGCAGTATAAAAAAATTGTCATGTCATGATGCCATGGTACATGTATCTACATCAAACCAAAACTAAATTACAAACCTAATAGTGAAGTGCAGTAGTATGTTCTTTCCATTAAAACAGCACTCTTAGGACTAAAAACAATATTGATAGCAAGCAACAAATAAGTTAAAAACAGTATATAGACATTAGAATTCACAATAAAGGTAGTATGATAACAGAATGTCAATTCTGGAGGCCATTCCAAGCAGCTGCTGATTATAATATTATACCTATCACAGAGGGAGGCTATCAAGTTAGTTTACAATGTGACTAAATAGGATAAAAGGAAGGGGTTATGCCTGCATGCACCCCCTCCTCCACATTCTGTAGAATAGTACGATAAACACGGAATTGCCACTGATTATAGGAGCAGGTTCATATAGACATTATTACTGTAGTGTCCCAGCTAAACACCTATGGGTGCTTAAGCACAACTTACGATTTGGGCCGCATGGGTGCTTACCCAGGATCAGAATTCCATACATTCTAGAAGTTGCTACAGTGGCCCCTTGAAATGCGGTACCATGGGGCACTTACCCGGGAGTGGGTGCTTGCCCCAGATACTACAATAACTAGAGCTCTCTCGAGCACAAAACCCTCGGCACGTTGCATGGCATTAGCTACACGCTTCAACAGTTGCATGCAGAAAAGCTGGTAGCTAAAGGGCTGGGGCGAGACAGGGATGAGGATAATGTTATAGCTACTTGCACAGCAGTGTTATCCAAGGTTCAACAGCTCATAGCAGCAACAACCCTAGTGTGTTGTATTGAACTCCACACTGTGGTGTTGACATCAACTCAACTTCTCTCACTGTAGCCTAACCTCCAATTCTTGGAGACTTAGCTAGCTACATCTTAACTTGAAGGACTATGATGCAAAGCCTTGGCACAGGACTGAAGTACAATGAGCAGCTGAGTCTTGAAAAGAAGCCACTGTCATCCCACGATCGTCTGAGCGGCGGGATAATTTGATGCAACCGCGCATGCGCTAAGGGTTAATAGACGTACATACCATATATAGCGCGCAACCTATTTATACGTTAAGTCATGCTATCGCTAGCTCGGGCAAAGTCAAGAAGCTTAGAATCAGCAAATGACGCCAAAACTGGCGAACAAAGCATTTTCGGAGAAATCCACACAAATCATGCGTTTGAAACGCCATAAGGAACCTTACAACACCGCAAATTGGACTTGCAAATGAGGTATGTAGCAGCTAGCGTGGTAACAGAGACAGACAGACAGACAAGCCAACTACCGTAACCCTCGCACATGCGCCGAGGGTTAATAATATTATAAGGATTACTAAAGCACAATACTTAAGGAGGCTTGCTACTATTAAGCTTACCATCCTTCAACTTGGGTACCTGACCAAGACGGCATGTACGGAGCACATCCAAGCAAAATATGAAGAACAAAATCCAGTAGAATATGTAACCTGTCCCTATTAAATGATAGCATATAGTAAACTACTACACTGCTCAGTGCAAAGTTCATTAAGGACAAACTCTATGAACCCAATGTACCTGTCAGTCTGACTTCCATCAACAAAAGCTGTCAGTTCATCAAAAGCTGGCTGTAAAAACTCTGACAGTAGTCTATCAGCAAACTCCAACTCATCAAGAATTGGGATGTGCCAAGATACAGAAAAAGTATCGATACTAGGTACAACAGCCCAGTCCTAAACAATATTACAGAAATTATGCCAAACTAGGTGATATGATATTAATATCAACAACACTTACCCTGATATACAAGTGCTCCAATGCAGATGATTTAAAGTCAGAGCCCATACTTCTTGACTCGAGTGGGTACACCACTGTCAAACAAGCTAATAACTTACGAAAGGCCTGTAGGTACAAACAGAAAATTGGAATTAATGCAGGGGTAAGAATACACAAAGCAAGAAAGTGAGTGCAAATCAGAGTGTACTTTCGTTTATTATATTTACACATTAAATTTTGTAAATAAATTACAGTGATCTACTATGCTCTGCTCATGCAAAACATAACAGCTCTTTAACTCAAATACCGTAAATTCTGGTTATTAAGCTCACCCCGCTATTAAGCGCACATTATTTATTAAGCGCATGCTCTCTTCTTGTTACAAGCTATTGTTTATTAAGCGCATGCACATAATAGGCGTGGCGTTCTATGAACCTGACCTTGACTGGCTGGAAAGTACCGTAAAAGTTCTAATTACAGCGCCACTCTAATTTAAGCGCCACTTGGTATTGTATCATATTTTTTCTGTTCTAAATATAGCGCCAACCTCCAGTCAGAAATATTAAAACTGGCGCTTATAATTAGAACGTGGTAAATGCTGCGCAGCTGCTCGTACAGCTGATCTCAGACCAGCACATCTGCAACTTCCACTAAGACTCTGCAGTACTATTTCCAGAGGGCTGCTGAGAGCAGTCCATCCAGCAGCACTAAGCCCCGGATTACGATCACCAAGCCTGAGCCGCGAACGCGTAGAAAGGTTGGTAGACCTCGCAAGAAGCCACTGGTTGCAACCGAGGATGGACTCGAAATTATCGAAGTGCCAAGTAAAAAAACAAGACAGGATGGATCCACAGATGCTGGTAATTCAATAATTTCTTACTGAATACAGTCTCTTTACACTATTTTTATAATAATAATATAATCTTCATCAAAAGGGATAAGACAGCTATACTCGCATTCTCAGAAAGCAAAGATAGCTCGATATGCAAGGTATCATGGAGCCAGAAGAGCAGCTAAGCACTTTGGCGTGCATCACAAAAATTGCCAAAGATGGCTCAAGGAAGGACAGGACAAAAAGAAACCTAAAGATGTGCCATCACGTGGACATAGAGAGCAGCTACGTAGTGAAGTGGATTTTGGAGAAACATGAAGAATGTCAGATTCCTGTATCAACCATGATGATCCGATTAAAGGCTTCTTCTTTAGTGAAACCAATCATGCCTGACTTCAAGGCTTCTGAGGGCTGGGTGAGAAAATTCCTTGCAAGGAACAACCTTGTTCTCCGAGCAAGAACCTCCATCGCTCAAACTCTACCATCTGATCTTGAAGAAAAAGTAGCACGATTTCATCAAAATGTTACATATATATATATATACGAACAAATGCTGACTTTCCATACGAATTAATCGCTAACATGGATGAAACTCCAGCTTACTTTGACATGGTTAATTCGAAAACCATTGACAGGAAGGTAAAAAATCCATTTCAGTCCGCACAACAAAATCAGAGAAGCGCCATGTGACTGTTATGCTGACTTGTGTTGCTACGGGCAACATGCTACCCCCAATGGTAATATTCGAAGGGAAAACTTCCAGGACGATTTGTGGTGTTTCAAACAAAAGCAAGTCGATAATAACGTACCAAGAAAAAACATGGATGGATGAGACTCTCATGAAAGAGTGGATTAGGAAAGTGTAGGCAGTATACACAAAGAAAAAACCGGCCCTCCTTATCCTCGATAGCTTCAGTGCTCACCTAACTAATGCAGTTCAAGAGCTTTTCAGGAGGTACAACACTACTGTCATTGTAATTCCAGGCGGGTGTACGTCTGTACTGCAACCACTTGATGTCAGCATCAACAATCCCTTTAAGCACCACCTTAGAAGGAGTTGGGAGCAATACATGCTACAGCAATCTGAAACTATGAATGAGTCTCAGAGTGATGGGAAAATTCAACCTCCCACAAAGCAACTTCTTGTTGACTGGATAGTAGAAGCAAATGGGAAAACTTGATTCTAATACCACAATTACAAACAAATCCTTCCTAGTAACTGGAATTTCCAACGCTTTAGGAGGTGACGAAAGCCATTTCATCCGCAATGATGCTGTTAGACAAGAAATTCAAGAGATTTTGGCTGAAGTTTTCGGATATGAGCACATGGGATTCATTCCATCAGACAATCATTCTCCTGATCCATTTGCAAGTTCAGACTCTGACAAGGAGGAGCAGGGTGGTGCCGACGACACAAAATTCGAGGAGGAGCCACAGGACGCTACTGAAAGTGAGATAGATTCCGATTACTCAGTTACAGCACCAGAATTTGAAGAGTTAACTTCAGACACTGCTGATTCAGCTCATTGACTTTATCCAACGCTGTGACTGGACTATTGAAATTTCATTATTCCAAATAATGTATAATATCATTGATATTAAACTTTGTCATAAGATTACTATGTCATGTGATATCAATACATTGCTATAGCAACGCATGGCAACAAACACATAGCCTGTATTATGTAATGAAAGTGATGATCAAGTGTGCACCATGCATGCCAGTTCAGGTTATCTCACTAGGCTAGCTTGAACTTCATCTCCTGCAAGATGGTCGTGACCTTCTCAACTAGTTTCTTTTTCCCATGAAAGTGTATTTGCATGGTACTTCTAGACCCCCTTCCAAGAGATTAGTAAGCACTGCCCTAATCTAAGCGCCACTGGCTACTTAATGCAATTTTTTACGTTCTAATATAAGCGCCACACGAAGATTAGAATTATTTTTCTTGGCGCTGTAATTAGAACTTTTACGGTATGTGGAGTCCAGATATCCTTGGAGAAATGACGGCCACGAATAACGCTGTCACGCAAGAAGATCGAGTTTCAGACAAATTGCCACCACTCGTCATCTTGAGCTATATACGCTAAAGCGCTCAATCGATCGAGCCAGCTAGCTAGCGCTAGCAGGCCGGGCCTCGCATCCATCACGTGCCCAAACGTTTATGGGCGTGGTTACGTGCCATATAAGCAAATATCATTAAGCGCATACTGTCGTTCCGTTTACTACTATAAGCACATGTGCTTATTAACCAGAGTATACGGTACCATCAATTGGTAAATAGAGCATTCTATAGTTCCAAGTCGAGGAATACTTCCCATCAATAAGATGTGGGAGCACATGCACAGCAAGGCATGTACGTCAAGTCTGTTTCCTTTACTAACCTTTGCTGTGTGTGCAGTGGCGATCTTCGATTTCATGTAGAAGCACTTCTTCAAACAAGCTACTAAATCATCCGCATATGGCAGCATACATTCACCATTTCCATTCAATATCTACATGTGATCACACACACTACATGATGGACTGTGCTTACTATAAAGGTTACTATATACAAACTTGTGAGAGCAAGTGTATATTCCAGATTAATTCATAATCAGGATGTTCAGATTCTGCCTGTTCAGCATCTGTCAAGATAAGCATAACTGTCATAATCATAGTGTTCACATGACATTAACTAAATTTACCACTCAGAATTGTAGAAATAACCTGAACACAATGTGGAACAAACAACTTCAGTGTTGCTGAAGCCTCAACCTGTCAACCATTATAAACTTTGACTACCATTTTAATTATGCACAATATTATTACTGTACCTTGGCAGCAGCTGCACACATATCACAACACATTTGACCTGCAGTCTCAGACTCAAAGACTTTAGTAGTTGCAAACCGAAAAAGTTTATCTAAAGCAACCTGAAATACAATTTCAAGACACAAGTAAACATCCACACTATATTCAAAATGCATGTCACAGCAGTTATACCAATATTAAATTTCTATTACAGATCCTAGTCACAGAGAACGCGTTCTGAACGTAGCTATAGCGAGCTAGCTCAAGATTTTTGGCCAAATCTTGGAATAAGATTAAGTGTCTAACTGTAAGCTACAGTATATTATTGTAGAAGGTGATTGTTTGGAGCTAAGGGGGTATTGGATGAGGCTGTTCTATGGACCATATCAACTAGTCCAAGAGCAGAAGTGGGTGCTCGAGCCCCCTGAGCCCCCACCTGGCTACACCACTGTACATCAATAGGAAACAAAAATCTTTCAGGATCTGCAATGTTGGACTACAGTACAACTACCATAATTACATTGAATATCTGAGGAGAACACTGCATCAGCACAGCATAAAAAGTTCCAGAGATACCAATTCCCATCATGGATTCATGTGAACGCTTGCCAGATGAGGACACAAAGCGGTCAACAGCTGCAGCTTGTTCAACCCTTGCATTTTCAGTGAGGAAAAAACACCTACATGAAAGCACACAGACAAAAATTATTCACAATCTTATGTTATTGACTATCGATATACACTACGGATCAATAATAGAGGACTGAATTCCAGCAGGAAGGACAATAAGTATACATGTGTTAAGCAGATAGTGGATAAACCAAATTTGCTACACTATAGATATATTAATTTGTTTCTCAACTCTAAGCACACTGCTCATGCACACTACTTAATACCCTATAGCACATTCTAATTAAGTTTGATTTTTATAATAATATTATCTTCACTGCTAAAGTTCAACCAACCTGTCCATAAACTGTAATACAAAATCTTCAAACTGGCTAGTTAGTGAACACAATTCGACTTCTTCCTACATGAAGAAGTGATAAAATGTTTAAGAAATATCATGTATCATACATAATCTAATCAACATACAGAAAATTTTTTCAATTTTGAAAAATGCGCAATTTTCTGGTAAAAGTCATCAATCACTCCTTCATATTATAAGAACCCTTTACATTAAATGAGATAATATGCTATATTTGACCCTGCAGTGCAACACTCTATGCAATCTGTGTATTTAAATGGTTAATCTATAATAGTACTTCTAGTTCCACAGAAAGCTGGTTTATTGAAACAAACCAGCTATTATAATAGCCCTATAAACCATTGCCATCATGCGCATGCGTAGCGATAATGACATAATTATTTTTATCTATTTATACGTCAATTAGGAAAATTTAATATTAGATACGGTATAAGCAAAGCACGTTGTCCAATTTCTGAATGTGCAGCGATTGTGTGTATGGATTCTTTGTATCTGCTTCAGGTGAGTATGATTTTGATCGTATCTGTTACAGCTACTAGATGCTTTTGATACTGAGTCTCCTTTCTCCTCTATATATCGTTTAGCACAAAAAGATGGCCTCACTGTCGAGCTCACGCTACTTGACTTCAGACAATCTTGAAAAGATATTTCAAAGGCCCAAGAAGAGCGAAGATTATCTGACGACAGTAGCACCGAGGCTAGTGCTAACAGCAGTTTTTGGGAGAGTAGCGAAGCCGAAAGTGATTCTACTGTCACAGATGATCTATCCAGTGAGCTGTTGGGTAGTGACCCGAATGAGCTGTTAGGACTGAGCGGACCAAGTGAGCCATCGTTGGGAGAAGATTCAAATGAGGCATCGGAGTTGACACCACAACCGTACAATTTACGTGTTCGTACATGTAAGACAGCAGTACCAACTGAGCTTCTACCAAGTGCCAAGCGAAGTCGCCTTGACATGGAAGCAAGCACATCTTGAAGAGGCCAAGGTAGCAGAGGAGATCGGGGAAAACATGGAGGGGGGGGGGGGGGGGGTGGCGGGGAAGAACAAGGCCAGAAAGGTCCAGTTACAGCAAAGGGCTATCATCCAAGGGGCAGTCAAGGTAGGGGTAAAGGGAGTCGAGGAAGATAAAACATTGGGAGGAAATAGTCAGCCATTCCTGTGTTATGTGTTTCCGTTATAATACCCAACAAAACGTATAAGCTCCTGGAAGAGTTCTGCCTACTGCGTGATCCAGGACCTCACCTACCTGAAAATTGTGACATTTCAGCTTTATCCCTCTTCGAGCAGTTCTTTGATGAGCATGTGATCAACCGAATCATCAAGAGCACTCTATCATATGCCGAGTTTCGAAAGCGAGCAAAGCCCAAGCGTTATACTCTCTTCAGAAAACGACCATTTTCTAAAGAAGAATTGATGGCATTTTTAGGGGCACTGATTCTGTTAGGAATCCATTCTGTTCGAAACAGCAGAAAGGCATGGAGTCACCGAAAAGCACAGTTGCTAATCCATTTGCATGACTTGATTTCGTGCCAACGCTTTGAAGTGATCGGTACCTTCTTGCACGCTGTCACACCAGAGGAGGAAGAGGAGATGAAAGGTGATCGACTTCGTAAGCTCTTACCTTTGATTAAGTATGTGAGGGCAAGATGTTTGGATCTGTACCAACCAGTTATGGAGCTGAGTGTCGATGAAAGAATGGTGAAGTCCAGAGCACGCTGCCACATGGTACAGTATATGAAGAATAAACGGACGAAGTTTGGTTTCAAGCTTTGGGTGGTGGCTGATCCCAGTGGCTACCGTACTTACTGTAATTTAGGTGCCACTGTAATATAAGCGCCGTCTGGCCATTTATGGAATTTTTTCCTTCTAAATATAGCGCCAAACGTCGATGGAATTATTTTTAGTAATGTTCTCTATATATATACATAAATGATCTACCCCAAAACATATCGTATGCATCTTGCTATCTCTTCGCGGATGACACCAAGCTGGTTAAAGCTATTACAGACTCAAATGATTGCACCCTTCTACAAAATGATCTTGATGCTATGGCTGCATGGTGCAATCAATGGAAGCTGCATCTGAACCAGGCCAAATGTGCAGCCATGAGAATGAGCCTATCCCCCAACACAGATGATGAGCCTGAATACCATCTTGAGAATCAGGCAATCGCCACACCAGACTCGCAAAGGGATCTAGGCATAGCTTCAAGCAGGAACTTGTTCTGGTCCACACACTACTCAGCAATATGCAGAAAGGCATACAATAGCCTGCATCTACTACGACGTACTCTACTTCCAGTTCACCAATCAACCTAAAAAAGAAATTGTACCTAACCCTAGTGAGATCTCACTTTTCTTATTGTTGCCAACTCTGGAAACCGAGACTAATCAAAGATATCAAGGCAATTGAGAGGGTGCAAAGGAAAGTAACGAAATATATATTTAAGGGTGCTTCACCACCGCCCATGCACATTTTTGAGCGGTTGCTAGGGACTATATCTCAAAAACTATAGCAGCTACTTGAATGAAACAAGCGCCAGTTTGGAGACAGTGTAGAGCCTACTCTATATGCCAATCCCAAGCTCTTGAAGTATAACCGGGGGAAATATTATAGATGCGACCAGCTACAACCTTCAAAACGATAAAACTCACCTTGTGTACAAGTTTAGAAGCTCAAATTTTTGTTACATGCATATTTCAACAAGGGCAATCCATTAACGGAGAGCTTTTGCCAGCGCTGTACTGGCAAGTTCGATTTTTCACACATGACATCATCGTTTTTACAAATTGGATGTGTATATTTGGAAAAACTCTCCGTTACGGTCTAGAGCATGCAACCAATAGTCTACATTCCAAGCGTGGTCCCATTCTGATGAACACAGTCGGAGTTTTACACTGGAACAATTGCTAACAGATTTCTGTATGGACAATGTAGATTAGGTAGTCATTAGGCAGAGGGTAGGGTTTAGGGTTTGGGTTTGAACAATAGGGTTGGTATTGTTTGGGTGGGCACTGGAATGCAAGGTAAAGGGTCCTGAGTACAGCTAGTAATAGTATAGTATAGAGCTGCATAGTGCTTATCAATCATGAATATCATTATGCGTGTGGTTTGTGGTCTTGTAGCATGTAGATGCAATATGATAGTACATTCCTGCATACTATAATGCATTGCTATGGGAAGCACCCTTAACTCTGATCGCTCCCACCTTCTAGTACAGTGGTGGTATTGCTGTTGCTACTATGACTACTTTTGGCGGGAGCCAGGCTGGCGATTGCTTGTCACTTGAGTGCTGTACCGTTCCGCGATCTGTGGTATGCAGTCGCGGATCACTTACCGGTTCCGGACTGCATGCCTGGTGCATGCCTGGTACGGTACGATCATGTCACGTGACCTATCATGCTTTGGGGGGAGTGTGAATGAGGGCTCCCATCGGGGGGCCGAATGCCAGCCCAAGGGGGCGCTCGCGCTCGCTTCGCTAGGTGAGTGCGGGCGCCCCATTACCCCCAAAGCTAGGTGTAGGAAGCGAGGTGCCTCCAGACGTGCGTATGCTACTGCATGCCCCCTACCCTACCAATGACCTCTATGCATAATGTGATCTGAACGCAAGTGACACACAGATGAGCATGATATGATCCTAACTAGGTCTAGCTAGCGAGTTGGGTTTGGGCTGCTTGTGCTGTTGCTCCCAGCCAGGGTGGAGGATATGGCTGCTAGACGTTCCTTCAGTGTCCTTATGTACTGCAGGAAGGCTGCGCTGTGCCAACGGCCTAACGTCTGTATTGTTGAGTCCTCTATTCCGAGGCTGGCTGCCGTTGTTGCCGCTCCGATTCTGAAGCTGTGGCCGGCGAAGTTGTGCTGGGGTAGGCCGATGGAGGTCAAAATCTCTCGGATTCGGGCTACGAAGCGTGGTTTGGTGATGATCGAGTGAGTGGAGTCCAGAAAAAACGCTCCCGGTTGATCGCCTCTCTTCTCTATGTACCGCAGTAGAGCCGATACCGGACACAGTGGAGAATTGGTGCAGCCGACTACTACGTCGGAACCTGAGCCAAACTATTCGCACTTCGACACCTTCAAGTGAAACTGAACCATCGTGGGGTTAGTGTGGCTGTCGGTGGCTACGTCGCCCCAGGAAAGACTTTTTGCTGGGTGGAAGGAGGATGTTGACGCTGGCAGCAGCTCACCGAGCCGAAAGAAACCGAAAAATGCTGAGGCCGCGACGGCCCAGAAGGCCAGCTTGTCGGGATCGGCCGATGCTGTCAGGGAAGCGCGTATTTGCTCCAATATGTGCACCGTGATGGGAAGCCTGATGCGAGGGGGAGAGCCTTTTAGCATCCTGGTTCTGCTAATTCCTGCTTGTACTTGTTTCAATACTGGGAGGGAAGAGTGTTCTCTAGGGTCTGGGAGCCCGAGAGAGATCTGCATGTTACGTAATGCTGAGAGGTAGGACTTTATTGTCTGTGGTGCGAAATCTTGGTCAGCTAGATAGGCAGCGAAGCTACATAGAGATTGCTCTGAGAGCGGGAAAGGTGTGCAGATGTTATAAGTGGTGCAGAACGTGTAAAACCGCTTCATGGCGGCAGCGTACGACTTCTGGGTTGCCGGCGCTAGGCCGCTTTGAAAATAGCGCTGAACTGACGGCTCCAGCGCCGTAACATCCAATCGGCTGTGGGGTCCAGCAGGAGGTCCAGTAGGGCTTGGGACACCGGGGTTGGGTGGGGGTCGGCGGTGGGAACCTTAGAAAGAAACGAGGACAGGTTATTGCGTGATAAATCGTCAGCTAAGTGGTTGGCCTTAGTATCTATGTATGTAGGATACAGGAAGTATTTGTGGGACGCTTCCACAAACACTAAACACCTGAGGAGGTGCATAATATCTTTATCCCTGCTTGTCCTCGAGCGCAAGCATGCCACTACAACTTGGTTGTCGCATTGGCAGAGGACTTGCCGTCCGTGCCACGAGTGGCCCCAGGCGGCACAGGCTAGGATAATCGGGATTAGCTCCTTTACTGCTATGGAGAGAGGTGCGGATCGCGAGTCCCATTGAAGTTGGAATCACCTCTGCGCCTGCCAGGCGCCACAGCCCCATGACCCAGAGGCATCTGTGGTGAGTACTGTGTCTGGTAGGTGGGACGGTGGGGGGAGGAAGGAGATGCCGTTCCAGTGTGCTATGAACGCAGTCCACCATGCCAGGTCAGACCGGAAGCTTGTGTTAAGCCTGATGATTGACTGTGATGGTGGCACCGCATGGAGGAGGTCTAGCATCCTTCGCAGGAAGGATCTACCGGAGCGGACCACTTTGCAAGCGTGGTTGAGGAGTCCTATCAGGGATTCCAGCTCCTTGCGGGAGCATGAGGCCTTGCTGCCCCAGTGCTGGAGTAAGGCACGTAGTCGGTCCAATTTGTCAGCTGGGAGGCGCAGCTCCCCGGCTACCGTGTCGATGACGATACCCAAAACTGCTAAACACGTGGTCGGGCCCTCGCGTTTGTGCGCGGCCATGGGGACGTTCAGGTAACGGCATTCTCTGTCCAGAATGGCCAGAGAGTCAGCACACTGGGGGGAGTGTGGGGGGCCGATGATGACGAAGTCATCCAGGTAGTGGTAACTCCAGGGTATGCCCTTCCGCTGTAGGTGCCAGTTGAGCGCGTCAGCCACTGCGTTGAAGATCTTCGCCGCGGATCGGAGCCCGAACGGCAGCATTATGTCGATGAATATCTCGCCATTCCACCTGACTGCTAAGAGTGGACGGTCTTGCGGGTGCACTGGGATTAAGCGGTATGCGGATTCGATGTCCACTTTTGCGAGCAACGCGCCCTGTCCCAGCTGCGCAGCTGCTGCGGCTATGTCATCCACCGAGATGTAGGAAAGCGAGGACAGTGCTGCGTCTATGCCATCGTTGACACATGGGAAGGAGAGATCGGTGATTAGCCTCCACTTGCCCGTGTTGTGGCCTTTCGGTATGACCCCGAATCTGTTGATCTGCAGCGGGTGTAGGTCGTCTGGGGATGAGAATGGGCCGAGCATCCTCCCCCTCGCTAGCTCGTCGTGGAGGTAGCCCCGGACCACCTCGGGGTGCTGGTGCGTTGACGGCATGTTCGCTGACGCTGACCGTAGAGGGGAGCCATGCTGAAACCCCCACTCTGAAACCTGAGTGAAGGCCGTCGGCGATGTAGCGAGCGAATGCCCTGTCTGGGTGAGCTGCCAGGGCTGCGGTCCATGCTTGAACATCTAACGGGGTTGATACCCTCGACAGCGCTACAGAGCTGTGTGGAGCCAGAGGTCGGCATAGCTGCCAGCAGAGGAGGTCGGCGGTGTATGGGTATAGCTGGGACCAACCTGCGGATTGGGAGGGAGGGAAAAAAGGGGGGGGGGGGGGGTGGGGGATGGGGAAGTGTGATAGAAACTTTATGGTGGCTGAATCAGGCCATCACACCCTTGGGTGGAGGTTCGCTCTAAGAGAACCGCGCTGTTTATTCACTAATATTATTTTTATCATTACTCTAGGTGCATGCTTAATTATGTCATTCTAATTCTCTCCCTGCAGCAGTGAGTCAATGGTAATGATAATGATAATAACAGGAAATACAAGATAGCAGAGAGCAGTGTCGCTAACTATAGTTCTGTGCTGAACTGATGTGACAGCAGTTATGTTTGGAGAAGAAGAGGGGCCTAGAACCTCGGGGCCGGTGGTCCGGGCATAGCTCTGGCCGGGGCTCTGAGGGGCGAGCGGCTCCGTCCGGCGGCGTGAGCTGCAGTTCGAGATGGGCACTCCAGGACCGCGTGGGCCCCCTGGCAGGCACTGCATGCGTGGCGGTATTTGCACCGCTGCTGCTTGCACCGTCCCTCGTTAAACCTCCGACAGATCTCCTGCGATGCTGGGGGTTTGGTGTAGGAGGGAGGGTTGGGGGCAGCGTACGCCGGCCAGGATGTTGGATCTGGGAACCATGAGAAGAAAGGCCGGTTCGGGTTATGTGGGCAGTATGCTGCCACGTGATCGTCTTGCAGACAAAAGCTGCACCGGGCGATGGAGCGTGCCCGGCCTGTAAAGGCTTCGTTGTAAAGTCGCGGATCTGTGATCGATCAGTTAAGGTCTTTCCTTGCCAGAGCCTGTCTCCGGAATTGGTGGTCGTACGTGACCCACCGTTTGCCCTCGTAATTCCTCTCCGCCCGGACGATTGTCGCCTGATAAGCCCATAGCTCCGGAGCCTTATCAGGGAATCTGGTGCATAGCACCGCTGCATACAGCGAAAAACGCTCAATCCACTGCGAAATTTCCTGCACTGGGGGGCGAGCTGGGGCTGGTGGGTGGCCCAGGGTCTGAGGAGGCTCGTCGTTCACCGAGATCTCCGACATCTCGACGAACTCCAGGTCCAGAATCTTTTTCACCACCTTCTGCGGAAGGGATGCAGCCGGGTTGAAGGGGCCGCTGGCCAGGAGGGAATTGGAACGGAAGCTGGTGGGCTTTGGTTGTGAAGCGGCAGATGCTGCGGCCGCTAACATGTCCAGTCCCGACGTTGGGGGGGGGGGGGTGATAATGGGTAGCCTAGTGACTGGGTTATCGGTCCGTTGGCCTGGGAGGAGTAGGGGAGGGGGGGTGGTAAAGAGAGATGGGTGAGAGGTGAGAGAGTGATGCACTGGCTGCGCAGCGAGGGGGGGGGCCTGCAGACCCGCTTGGGTGTTTGAAATTGGTGGCTCGCCGCTGCGCATGCGTGCTTCGAGGCGGCGCGGCGCCGGAGTGAGCGAGTACCACGCATGCGTGCGGATCCTGGGGGCCGGGGCGCCGGCCGTACGTGCTTGGGGATTGCATGCGTGCGCGCCTGGCGAGGCGGCGTCTGAAGCTTGTATCGATGCGATATCAGATACAAGTTGTTGTAGAGGAGCCTACATGGATGTGCGCTCGCACAGGACGAGCAGGCGCGAGGCGAGGCGAGGACTAGGGGCTGCTGGGCTACAGTTTACCGGTTGTATGCAGGAATGTTAGGTAGCTAGGCACGCCACCGCTTGGCCAGGGGGGGGGGGAGACCTATTGTACTCCTATCCTATGAGCTCACCTCCATCCGGTAATGCAGCTCCTGGGGCACCCGGGTTGGTGGCCGTCTC
This sequence comes from Cliona cf. orientalis, assembly GCA_963930775.1. Lineage (NCBI taxonomy): Eukaryota > Metazoa > Porifera > Demospongiae > Clionaida > Clionaidae > Cliona > Cliona cf. orientalis. The sequence continues at coordinate 7,097,762 of OZ005690.1, forward strand.
TGCAGGAATCGGTCCTGTTGGTTCGGGATTCGCAGGTTGCTGGCCAAACTTCCCCTGGAGCCAGGAGAGCTGCTCGGGGGTAAAGGGGGGCGGGGTTGGTCCTTGCTCGGTGGGGTCCGCCATTGCACTGGAACTCTTCTTGCTGAAATTGGGCGTTAACAGAGGGAGAGCCGTGAAGAGTAGTAGCTCGACAGCGTTCGAAGCTCGAATGTCACCAAGGTAACTCTGTGTTCACGCATGCGCATGCTGCCGGCTTGCGCCGCGCCGCTGTGCGTGTGGGCGTGGCATGCCGAGCCAGCTCCCGCCGTTAACTACGTTTAACTACGTTAAACTACATTGAATGACTACTCAACGAACTACAAGAATAGACTTCGGCAATTACACCTGCTTCCGATCAGCCTTTGGCTGGATCTCTTAGACATAATGTTCCTGGTGAAATGCTTAAAGGACAAGGAGGATAATATGAACATTCATGAATTTATAACAATATCTACTGCACCCACAAGAGCTGGGTCATCTGGGTTGAGCCTGAATGCCAATTTTACTCACACGCTGAGAGCTAAACATTTCTACTTCAATAAAATTGTTCAATTATGGACCTTTACTCTCTCTGACTCAATTGAGACCATCAAAACAAAAATCATAGGTTTCTTATTTCACCACTTTGACCACTCTCACGAACTGTGCAACACCTATCATCTCCTCTGCTTGTGTCACTTCTGTCACTAAACCACATTATTAATTTGTTAATTAATATTATAAAATTATTAATCATGTACCGTACATCCAGCATCTCCAGCTATACCGAGCCACGTGCAACAGATTGCATGCGTCTACCTCCCTGCACGTGTGGTACATGGTACCGCATTGTAATTATTATTATTATTATTATTATTGAACTTTGCAGCCAGACACACAATGAATGACTATAGAAATAAGAAATAATGGGCAAAGTGTAGCAAGTTAGAAAAAAGGTGTGCTGCTGCCAGACATCTCCACCTTCTGGAGATGCTGGATGTACGGTACATGATTAATAATTTTATAATATTAATTAACAAATTAATAATGTGGTTTAGTGACAGAAGTGACATACGAGGAAAGAAAAGTATCAAAGTATCAAAGTACGTACAACTGGGTCTAAAAAGAGACGCATTACTGCTGTTTTGTCATGTACATCCACTGGAAAAATGCTGCCACCAATGATAACTTTCAAGGGAGCAACAACGCGTTGTACTCGTGGCATTAGCAGTTCCAATGGTACAGTAGTGTCATGGGTTGACGAATACGAAATGCTGAAGTGGATCACAGACATATGGATAGTCTATACCAAGAAGGAGCCATCCCTTTTATTTCTTGACAGTTTCAGTGCTCATCTTACCGATAAGGTCAAAGATACTTTCAAGCGGTACAACACCACAATCATTGTAATCCCTGGAGGTTGCACCTCAGTCTTGCAACCACTGGATGTAAGTGTAAACACGCCCATGAAATCAATTTTACGGCAATCCTGGGAGAGGTACATGTTGGAACAATCAGAGAATGACACTGCAAAGATACCCCCACCTCCGAAGCAGCTTATTGTTGATTGCAGATGGCACACTTGATGCTAACCCCACCATTGTGAAAAAGGCCTTTCTAGTAACTGGACTTTCAAATTCGCTTGGCAGGCATGAAGACGAGTTGATCAGAAATGATGACATAAGGAAGGAGATTGATGAAATAGTTGGTGAGGTATTTGGTGAGGATGCCATGGGGTTTAATGTTCCTAACGATCAAAATAATGAAGATGATCCCTTCAAGAGCTATGATAGTTCCTCCGATATCAGTGGTGGTGATTCCGGTGAAGAAGACACAACGGTTGGGGAGCAAAATACTGGATCTGAAATTCCTTGCATAGGTAGTAGTAGCGATGGGTCAGACATTGACTCTCTGACAGCTCCAGACTTTGAAACAATTTCGGACAGTGATCAGTTCTCTTGCTAACTCATGCAGATGTCACCATGTGCTACCTATACTGCTACATACATGTACATAATCATGCATTATGTCATAGTTTGTCATGTGATCTTTTCAGTTGGCTGTTATTGAAATTTCAGAATGGTACCGTAAATGGCAAAATTAATATTAGTACTACATGTATGACAGAGTATGATAATATTATGTACCGTAGACTAAGATCATTCATTTGAACTAACTACTTCATACTTCATTTCCTGCATTAATGAAGTAAGTTTATCTACAAATGTTTTTTTTTCTCACTGAACCTGTATATACATGGGATCTCTAAGCTCCCTTGCACAAGAGAAGACTGCTGTCTGGCTCCAGTAACAGTGCAGTGAATTTTACCACTTCTATTAATGAACATCCAGCAGAGCTTTGATATCTCTCTCGGGATATGTCCGACGACAGTCGACAACTTTAACACCGATACAGCGTATCGATCTTCTGGGTTGCCAAGTTTTTGCTCAGTGTACAGTAGCTCACCCAACACAGGCGTCCAAACGCTCCTATAGACATGATAGCCACGTACAACACTTCTAAAGTCAACGAAAATGTCACCAGACATTGTCCTAGATACAAATCGCGTGGTATCTTCTGAAAGCACATGAAATCTCTGTTATTACTAAGCGCCACTCTAATATAAGCGCCATTCACCATCGAAGCGAGTTTTTAATGCTTAAATGTAAGCGCCAAGTGAGGTCGGAATTATCAAGTTTTTCCTGGCGCTTAAATTACAGCAAAGGTCTCTCCCATCACGTAGTGATAGAGATCACCAAACCATTCCAGTTTCAAGGGTATCATGTATTTTGTGATAATTTCTATTCCAGCCCTGCACTTTTTTGAGACCTCTTGGATAGTGGAATTTATACCACAGGCACCCTGAGAGTGGACAGGAAAGATGTACATTCAATACATGTACGAAGAAGAGCTCTCTCTTACAATAGAAACCAGTTCTGAACTTACTGACTTGTCAATATTATACAGTGTAGCCGTCGTCTGGCAGATACTGCTGGCCCAGTCCCTAGAGGCTTCCTCCGTGAAATGAGCTACGATGATGATCTGGCCTCATCTCCAAGCAACAAGGTCGATGATGAAAAGCTTACTGTAGATGCCAAGGTTTGATGACGAGAAAGATGGTAAAAGGTTGAAGTTCAGTGGTAGACTAGCTACAACACACTAGCACCATTGGTGTGTGACCATGTGGTGAACCACTGGCACCTGCCTGTGGGTAATGATTGCGTTGGAATAATGTAATTGAATTTTATTCATGCGCCTAGGCTATACCACGCATGAATAAGATGCAAGCATAAATTTCTTGATTTATGGTATCACCTTGTCAATACTGCCGATACTGCCGTTGTAAATGAATTTATCATCTACGACATTAAAGCGACTGAGATGGGAGCACAAACCATTACCGAGAATGGTGAATTCTTGGATACACTTGTCCGTCAAATCATAGAGCATGGATGACACAAAAGGGATGAATCTGGACCTGGCTGGAAGAGTGGTCCATTGTAGAGTAAAGCATGGAAGACAAGATGTCAATGCTGCTGGCTACTGTAACAGGGTAAAACCAAGTGGACACAGCTGAAGAGTACTGATTACAAATTCCAGACACTGGTTGCCATGATTGCCATGGCATATGCCAAGCTTTGATGAAAAGAGAAATCAGTAGATAAGATAGAAGTCTGCAAATTAAGATCCTGAGAATTAAAGCACATCTTCTTCTACCTAAATCTCTTAGACCGCTCTCTCTTCAACCTAAATCCACTTCCAGCACCACAACAACAATCGCAATTTATTGCTAACACGTCACAACGTTTATCAGATCTATTGTATCAGTTATTACGCACAATATAGGTTTCTTTACATCTCCAACAATGGACACGAGGACCTTTTACAGAGCTAGATCTACTGAGAGGAGTAAAGAAAAATAAGCCAGGCAGTAAAAATAACTGTCTTCTTCCGTCTGATAAGCTGCACCAAGAAGTTGTGAGATAGACAGGATCACGTTTGTCCTGTGAAGTCAATGCTGAGAGATATACAGTGTAGGATTTACTCTATTCTGTCACAGGAATGGTTCTCCTCTGATCAGGAGTTGGCAGGTGAGCAACCTAAGGGTAATATTGGCATCTGTAGGGGTACATGCACGTTTACCAAACTTCTCTGATCATTATTTCAGAATTGGGCCAGCTACCACGGTGACAGCCAGGATAAATTTATAGCTCAATAGTGTAACTGAGTTCATGCAGATCACTCAGTAATTACTTGTTCTATTCTATGTTACATGTACATTAGGGGACAGTGAACATGCAACAGTGTACACTGAAGTCTCAATACACTTGCATGATCCCATGATGTCATACATGGACTATTGCAACTAAATTCAACCAATAAGCCAAATACCTCAGTCATGTTGAACTGTGTATTTCCAATAGCTGCACTGCAGTCAACAAGTGGAACCAAAGCAATGAGAGAAGAAACAAGCAAAGAAGAAACCTACGAAAAACACCTAGGTATGAAATTGGATGCATAATTTATATTAATCTTTTCATACCATAGTCTTCCTAAAATCATTAGGATCAAATCCAGGTAGGGCAAGCGTAAGAAGAGAGAACAAATGCTTCTTTCCTTCAGGATATCTAGAACAAAAACATAGATAAAATCAAATACACTTGTCACTTACATGATAAATAAATTACACTATTTTGTGTACATGCTACAGTTAAACTAAATATACAATGTACATGTTTGCACTGTGACTAGCTGAAAGACTAAAGGCACTGCCTATGCAGTCATCTAGACCCGCTTCCATATCGAGGTCAAGAGTCAGTTATCAAAACACAATAATGTACCTTCCGTAGCCTCCACTGAGCAAGGATCTGCTGACAGCAGCCACACATTGCAAGGTAGCAGTGAGCTGGTGGGGTTCAATCAGTGTATCAAAGGCCATGTATGTACTGAAAAATAAAGCATACAATATTATAAGAATGAATACATGCACTACATAGATTGTAATACCGGTAATACAATCATAAACAACACATGTACAGTACCGCTCACAACAAATGAGTGAAAGTGACATGTGAGCCATTTTACGGATCATGTGCAAGACTCATAAATGGATGCAAGTATGTGTACTCGGGACTCACGAGAACGCACACAAATGTGGAACTCGTGTGCACAAGTAATTGAGTGGTGTGGCACAAACAATTAACCTGGACTCGCAAAGAAGGCATGTATATGTTGCAGCTGGCTTGGTAACAGACAGACAGACACACACACAGAACAACTACCATAACCCGTGGCAGATGCGCCGAGGGTTAATAAACTCAGCCAATGGCTTATTTGAGTGTACATACATGTTTTATAAAAACAACATGTACACGTACAATGGATATGGTGAAACAAAATGGAGAAAGTACTAGTGACAAAGAAACAGCAGTCAATGTCCAGCTATAGACCTGTATATTGCATTGTCAGCTATAGTGTCGCTTTGCTCTCTGAAAGTGAACGTATGATCGTCAGTGTGAGTCCGTGTTACCTTTCCGCTCTTAGATGCTATCCAAGATGTGGTAGCCACACTCTTCGATAAATGTAAAAGAGTCGTTTCAAACTCCTGTATAAATATCGTACTGCATGGCCGTTTGGTTTGATTAGAACGCTCTGACTGATATTTCTGCCTAAACGTGCACCTTTTGGGATTGGCTACCAACTTGAGGTGACATCCTACCTATTGTACAATACGAAAATTAATATTCAATTTGAGTGGTGAACATGCATTGTTTTTTGCCATTTCCTTGAGAACAAGAACATTAATCAACACAAATCCCATTGAGAATATTTGAATTAAAGCAAAAACACTCTTACTCCAAGTGCATGCAAAAGGCACCTCAAAAACTTAATGTCATTCCTACATGTAGGTCACATGCATATGCACAAAATTAATATCAACTAGAGCTCTGTAGAGCACATACCCCGCGCGCACATTGTGCTATCTATAGATTTACTTTCGGTGCATGGCTATAATTTTGTCACAAAGTTCAGAGAAATAGAAATGCTGCTTAGCCTACTGGGGGTACCGGTGACACTTGAAAAAGCGTTCTCTGCACTCAGACCTAGCCCAGACTAGGAAGATATGAATTTCTACCTATATTTTTTGTAACAACAGTAGTGTATAGCTATCACGAGCATTATTTAGAACATCAACGATCTTCACCAGTCATATTAGTTGTGCGCATGAGCAGAAAGCACAATTGGTATGCATATGCATTGATGTGCACTGTCGATAGGCGTGGCTACGGTGGCCAACAAAAAGGCACTATTTGTGATGCTCGTGGACCGTATCCCTCGATTTGACGCACACTAAAGCCAGTTTTTCGCCGAATTCGATTGATTCGTTGTCATTACGAGTCGCTCAGACACCTATCTCGAGATATGGCAATTTTGTGCTAACGACAACAACAACAACGACGACAATGACAACATGACCGATTACTTTACCCCCTTGCAGTATTGTACAATGGCATGCATGACTTACCTATCTAGTAAATCAGGGAGAACCATCTCTGGGCGAATCAACGCTAAATTATGGTATGTAGAAGCTGCATCTGCACTTCCAATTTTACTGAACATGGCCATTTTCAATAATGGTAGTAGACATTGCACAAACGCATCAATATCAGTGTCTTTCAGCTTCACGCTGTCAGGAACTGAAGGGAACCACTCTTTCTTTTCTTTCCTCTCTCTAAGTGAGGTTGGAATAGTAAGTGCAATATTTAGGGTACCACAACTAGGCTTGCGATCTATATAATATTTGCTGCTATGCTACATTGATCATTGGTGGGTTAAAAGTGTACTAAAGGCAATCAAGGGCACACAAATATTATAGCAAACATTGTCCGTGCAAGTTTTCATAGGAACTATCAATCGATGAATCAAATAATTAAGTTCTTACAACACTGTACTGTTCGACTGTAGATTTTTGTTGCATTATAAGTACATACAAGTACATATATATAGCTACAGCAAAACTAATACATGCAGGAGGCAAAAAGATTAAAAATGTCAGCTTATTATGCACATCCCACGAATTACAAAGAGCATAAACCTCATCATCAATGTGACATAATTGTATATACACATGTAGTAGGAGACAACTGAGAATGTGGATAACTAAGACAGTATCCCTCAGGCATGACACACAGGAGTATTTTGCTAACCATGAAAATAAAGTTGTACAAGCACATACCGTTTCAGCCTGCTGATAAAGCGTGATGACAACCCTTTCAAAAATTGCAATAGCTTTCTCTGCAAACAGAAAAAAATACCATGTACATGTAATTCGAGAAAATGTACATGCAATAATAATTATACCATATACAACAAAAAATATTTTTCAGACGGTCATCTTTCTTATATAGTCCGTATCATTACATGAGGGCATGGATACGCGTCTTGGATGCGCCCGGTTGCTATGAACGCACGGCGCAGGCGGAGAGAAAGTCTGCACTACAAGGCTCAGGATTGGTCAGAACTGTAGGGCCGTGTGCACAAAGAAGAGTGGCTTTAATGCCTCGGGCCATAGCTACAGCTAGAGACGCATCGTCAAACGATCGGCGCGAAAGCGACACGCATTTCGAAAGGCCTGCTAAGCAGGCACTGGCGCTAGCTACCGAGCCTCGAACGAAGCGAGAGGCGAGGTCTGTTCTTTATCATACCTGTCAGTAGTCCAGTAGCAACGTTTGAGCAGAGCGGAACATCGCCATTGCTCACTTAGTTGGAGCTGCTTACTATGAGGGGTGTGACCCCTGCACCGCTTCCATCAGCGCATGCGCACGGTACTAATGGGTAATCTTTCCCAGGCAGGATACTGTTTGTGCAGGGGTGGATCCAGGGGGAGGGAACAGGGGGCCAATTCCCCCCCCCCCTCAGCTGTGAGCTTTCCATTCAACACAATTGATCCATAAACTTCAACATTCTATAGTGTACACTACTTGTTCTGTCGTAAAACATACCAAGCTCTGCTTAAAAGTTCAAATCTTCGTAGAAACAGAGCATTTTGCTGCCAGAAAGCAAGCGGTCGCGGCAAACAGGAGGCGTGGTTTATTGATTTTGGGGGCGTGGCCTAAAATTTTGCGCGCGCGCTTCGCGCGCATCTTCATTGTGCCACCCCTTCCTCAAAATCCTGGATCCGCCCCTGTTGTGCATGAACTACATCTCTGTTTTGTGAGCATGTACTGTTAATAGATCATCATGCATGCTAGCCACATTATCCCATGATTATGACATTAAACATACTTGCATTATTATACCCATAATATAATTCTATCTGACTCACTGTATGTTTTCCAAAATTAGAAGGATGATAGTAGGACTCAAGGCCCAGCATAAGCTGACCAAAATGTTGTTGAGTATTGTTACCTTCACCACCCTTTGTAAATGAGAAATTGCTTTCAAAGTCTAATACATGTACATACTACAATATTATACTATAGAAGCACTATTACCAGCAGATTCACAATCAGGGAAGCACAATTGTCTGCAGTAAAGTGACCTCTATCACCTCTGCCAAGCAGAAAATCCTTCTGACCAACAGGAAGATGAAAGCACCTTAGAATCCTGGTGAATATCTTCCAATACAAAATAACAGGTGCTCATAAGAAATTCATAACAACTAAATTATAAGATAACACAGTGCCACAGATTATGATGTAGTGGATAATTATACAAGACATACATAATAAATATAAGCCACGGCTACTATTAATTTCAGCCTTGCTGGAATATGGTTACTAATTGAGGGTGGCTTTTATTAATTTGAGACCAATAGCTCTGAAGTGCATGCTTTTCAAACAGTCGAGATATGATCAAAAAATAAGTAGCAGATCCTAGAACCAAGCCAAGGACATCTTTTATTGTGCTTTTGTCTCCAACTATGGCCACACCCACTTAATCGTTCGCACGCATGCATGCAGCCACTATTCGAGAGCAGCTACTATTTCTTTTGCAGAGCTCCATGTGCGGCTACTATTTGAGCATGGCTTCTAATTTGGGTGTGACTTCTATTCCAATAACTACGGTAGGTAAATAGAACATACATTATAGATAAACTACAAACACGTACAACTCAGGTTATATAATACACACATACGTGCAACATGTACATGTAATTGGGTTGAATACTTCCCCTCCACCCACTACTCCCACCAAAGGATATTTGAGTAAAAATATCAGCAATGGATGGGGTACAGGGTCTCCAACTACATACAAACTGTACAATCCACTCAATCCGGAATAAATACCCCCAATTAACAATAAAATGATACCATTGGATATTTAGCATGTACATGTACATACATGTAATACTATCTCAGATGCATAATTACTACATGTAATAAGTGATGGGGTCTATAACCCCTTGGTGATGTAGAATTATTACCTGGGATACGTAAGGGCTCCAATCAAGATATCCGAGTGAGTGCTTGGCTAAGCGATCAAAGAGTTCCACAAATAGCTGCATTTTATTATAAACATCATACAATTACTAACTTATGAAGGAGTATTATTTAAAAAAAGTACAATGTAGAGCTCTTGCAACATATCCCTTATGTACAAATCCTACATGAAGCATGAATGTACTACTAATGTTGTCCTTGTACAGGTACATATATGAGATGAGGTACCATAGCCATAATTTTTCTGGTGTACATGCAATTGCTATTATTATTATGCTATATATACAACAAGTATGTTTAATGCCACAATACAAATAATAGTCATAGTTTCTATACACAAACAGTATTCTGCCTGTGCGAGATTGCCCATTAGTACAGTGCGCATGCGCAGATGGAAGCGGTATGAACCTTGAACTTGTACCTATTAATGCAGAGGCCACACCCTTCACTGCAAGCAGCTGCTCTGGCTCCAATTAAGTGTGCTATGACGACATTCTCGCTCCGTTTGAATGTCACTACCAGACTATTGCAGGTATGACAAAGAACAGATCTCGCCTCTCGCCTTGCTCGAGGCTCAGTGTCTAGCGCCAGCGCCTGCTCAGCAGGCCTCTCGAAATGCATGGTGCTTTCACATCAATCGTTCAACAATGCATACTGCTTCTCTAGCTGTAGCTGTGGCCACTCTTCTTTGCGCACACAGCCCTACAGTTCTCACCGATTCTGAGCCTTGTAGTGCAGGCATTCTCCACCAGCGCCACACGTTCATAGCAACCAGGCGCATCCAAGACACGTATCCCTACCCCTCATGTAATGACACGGACTACCGGGGTATATAAGAAAATGATATCTGAAAATATAGTGCTTCATTGATTTGAGTGTAAGCATATTAAAATAGGCTATATATAAGCCGAAAGATTCATTTCAGTCACAAGTTATGCATGTACAATAATAGTAATAGCTTTACTTTGACAAATAGCTATATTATGCACGATGTTTCGTCCTTGTGTTTGTGTTATTTTACACCCGAAGAAGCCCAAAGAGCGAATTATTCTGCATACAGAATGCCAATATGTACGTAAGTGTCTACTACACTGCAAACTGAGTGGGGAAAAAACCATAGAAAATCACCAAACGATTGCAGTAACCCTCCACCTACGCTTTGCGGCGAGGGTTAAAAATTCACATGTATGATGTAGTGACTTATCATGGCACATGTACCATAGCTGTAGCCAATGCATCTTGTGTATAATATATTATTATAGTACAATTGCATAATGGCATGTACCACAAATCAAATTTGATTGCTGACTTCCTCAGATAACTGTAGCTACCCACACAAAGTTAGCTTTAATATCATCAAAGGCTGGATTCAATTATGGATAACTCTGCAGCAAGTGATACTGCAAGAAACGAAACTGCTGATAGCCTTGGAGAACCAATCAAACTATTGAGTGTTACTAAAGGAGTTGAAGGAGCAACTTAAACAAGAAAAAAATAAATTTACTAGTGAATTGAATAATTTGAAAAAGAAAAATAAGTAAAGCAAAAGAGGAAAGGAAGACTTTTACACAGCAAACGAAGACGTTGACGGAGAAAAATACAGCTCTTAATTGAGGCAGAAATTGATTCACATAAATTAGAAATTGAGGAATTAGAAAGAAAATGTATCGAGCTTAAAAAGGAGTTAAAGAGTAAGGATGATGTTATAAAATCACTTAAGTATGAATAACAAATCTTGAAGAGGAAGAGAGTGTGATTATGAAATCACTTGAAGCAAGAATAACAAATTTTGAAGAGGAGGAGAGGAAAGTCAAAAGTGATCAGGACACATACATAAGCCAGGTTGCTTATCAATTTGAGCAAGCAATTTGTACATGACATGTCTTCCCAGATGTAACAATAATATCTTTTGTGAGCAGATAGACGCAGTCAGTACATAGAAACAACAGCAAGACGTTTCGACCCATGGCTGTTAGCACGGTGTCTCCTGCATCGTCAAGCACTGCCAGTAAGTAGTTGCAAAGCGATATGGTTTATACTTTCCGTTCTTAAATGGGTATTAGTAGTAGGGTTTTTGTTGCCAATTAAAAAGGGGGTTTTGTGGTTGTGTGGTGGCTGTGGTGTAAATACCTTCGGTTAACGGGGTTTTTTTTTGAGAGGTTGAGTTGCCATGGAAACGGAGTACTGCTTGCATGGCTGTTTGTGTGCACAAGTTGAGCATGCGTAGTATGCCTTGTTGCTGGGTCAGTGCGGTCTATATACCTAGCAGTAATTATCTGCACAAGGAGTGTTGATGCATCTACGTAATGGATAAGTGTTGGGCTGGCAGTATATTACGTGTAAGCAGCAGTGGGCTGTAGCTAGTTTTGTTGGTTATGGTTATGGCTGAGCTTGGTAAGGGTGGTAGGACAAGCTCGAATTGCTATTATTGTTAGCAAGGTTTGGTGTTCACATTCGGCTGTGCGTGGTGCATGGGCTTGGTGTTCGGATGAGTTGGCGGTTATCCCATCTGCTTTATGCAGTTATGCAGTTTATGGTGTGTGTGTTGATGGCATGGCCAGGCAGCATTATTTTCGTGTAAGCAGGTAACGTGTGCTAACCAGTTGTATGAGCAAAGCAAGCAGGTGCTTTTGCTGTGCTAGTCTTGCTGAGGGCATGCATTGCTCAGGGCATATCATTTCATACCTTTTCCAATTTTCTGTGTCAGCAACATTAAATTGGGAATGTCTAATTTTGTGCTAGCATGTTGGACAGGTGGTCGCGATAGAATTGACAGAGTAATGATTGGGGGTAGATGTGATACATGGTGTTATTGAAGTGGTAGCTATTATGATGCTTCGGTCTTTCCTTATTTATGTTAAGGTGGTGTGTTGGGGAGTCCCCCTGCTGGTGGTGCAGTATCGTGGATTCCGGTTTTCCCATCAAGTGTGTCCCAACCAGTTCCAGTGATGTCGCCATCTGTAGTGATGGGGACACAACCGGTGATCCCGTCAGTTGGGTGTGTGGCAACCCTCGTGGGCTCACACTTAGGAGAAGGTTTGCTTCCCGTGCGAGAGAAGCTAACACAAAAGATTATACGACTTGAATTTGTAGAAATGAGAGATCTTATGCCAGAAACATGGCTAATGGAGGAGGAGGATTCAAGGAAGAACACGCTGTCCTTTCCCCGAAAGAAAGCTGCTCCGGTCACAGATATTCTTCAGTAACTTCAGTGTTTTGCAGCTATGGTAGGGGTACTGTCGAGGGCATATCCGACTATGGTGCTGGAGTTTATGTCGTATCAGGTAACCATCATCAAGTGTGCAAGGGATTTTTATGGGCCGGCGTGGGCCCAATATGATAGAGCCTACAGGCATCAGGTGGCCCAGATGAAGGATTTGCAATGGTCACGGCTCAATCCCAACCTTGTATAGTCTTTGTTTTGCGGGGAAGGCCAAGCGCCTTGTGGTGTGCACACACTGCTTGAGTGACTCACACACCACTGATCAGTGCCCAGAGAATATGGATCTTGGGGCAGCTTTGATGTCCTGGCAACAAGGTGCAATAAACCCTGGTGCTCCCGTTGGGGATTCATCAGTCAATCCAAAAGCAAGTTGTGCTTCTTGTTCAACGCTTCTTGTTACATGTTACGTACACTATTATTCAGCTGTTATCCTATTCATGTATCATTATGGTGTCTTTGGGAGTAGTCAATAACATTTTTTACATCGTTATAATAACTACATGCAGTCTGCATGAAGACCCCCAATTCTCTTACGCACCCGGAAGTGAATCACGCATGCGGAAGTTACGTTTACACTATGGGGATTTTGCACAGGCGAATTCCAACATGGCGGACAAAACAACTGGTCAACTGCAGTCGACTCTATACGTGTCAACAAAGCCAGTGCGAAGGCTTTTGAACCAAGAACTAGATGAAGTGATTGTATTTTAGCTAAAATATCGTAGTCTAAACTTGTTTCCTCGGTTATTTTCGTCGTAAGAGCTCGAAGACTACCGCCACTACCTTCCATGTTTGAGTGTCTGAGCCAACTTCACAATTTTAGTGCACGCACTAAATCACCTGCAATAATCTCTAAACTTGGTTTGTGGGTGCAGTACCTCAGGATCTTCAACATTTATTGTTGAAGTGAGACTACTGCTCTCCAGCTCAGAACTATACGAGGTATAAAACTAAAATTATTTACCATGTTCAGCACGTTGTAGCCCGACTGGGAAAGACTCTTAGTTTATACTGGGGCTGAGCACTCGTACTTTCACTACTTTAGTTGTAATTTAATCATTCCCTGTCCTCTATTTTTCTGTAGTTCTGGAGATATACAGTACGGATCTGATGCAACTTAACACTCCCTCGCGCGCGAGCTTGCAATTACTCGAGCGTAGTCACGTATGGCACCGCTCTTAGCGTTCGAGTGCCTCGCGAGGGATGGTATGAGCCCCTCCCTAACTCGCGCGCGCGTGCGCGTTCGTACTCGCGTACTCGCACTACGTATATTCGAGTGCCTAAGTACTCGATCGAGAGCTTACGTAGGCGTTGAGTGCAACAGTGCCTAATCTATTTAAGCCAACAGCGCGCGTGCTACGCGCGTGCTAAGTCACACTCCTATGATATGATTAGCTAACACAAGCATGGTCATGACCCTGGCACGTAAACAAGCTTCACTGAATTGTGTTGTGGTTTTGCAATGTCTTTAATTTAGATAAGAGGGGAATGTAGAGTTGTGACAAGAGCAAGACAGTACAAGTGTACACACATTGTAGCAGCTTGTGCATGTATGGCAGTAAAGGAGCTATAATATTATACTAAAGTTCCTAAGCCTTGGTTTTTCTATTTAGTCTTCTATTCCCTTCATCAATGGCAATGACACACTCAGACCAGGCCTTTTCAATCTTCTCGATTTGGTGATTCAGTGGATACATCTGAAAAGTCTTTCTCTTTACATAGTCGATTCGTATAGGATCCAACTTTGGCTTGTTACGACCGTTCACATTGCACGTAGAATGCTCTGTCTCCGTAAAAATCATTGCAACAAGCTTTTTGGCGAAGTTTCTTCTTGATATGCCACTGCTTTTCATGTCTAGAATCTTGCTGTGTTCAATATATTCTTTCTCGAGGTTGGTAGTAGCTGGATGTTCGATTAAAGATGTGGAAAGATTGGCATACCATGTGGAGGAAGGATGTGCATAGGCCGATGTTGAGAGAGGGGCTGGGGATTTGCTCATGGAGTGAGATAGAAGAGGCTGCTGAAGTTTATCCTGGCCCATATCAGGGAGGGTGGGTGTAGGCTGAGCCAGCAGACAAGGATCTACAGATGGATTTTCTGGAGGGGAAATATTTGTCTGACTTGGGGCTGACAACTGGCTCATGGCATGACCCAGCTGAACTTGAGCCTGACCCACAAGAGGTAGATTGGCCGTAGGGTGACTCGGTGGAAAAGGATCGGCTGGATGACTTGCTGGCGGGGAAGGATCAGCTGACTGAATTTCTGGCGGAGGAATGACCGTCTGTCTTGCTGGAGGATGAGCTGGTTGCGCAGTCGACGAGTTCACTGGTTTCAGTAGACTCACTAATTGTCCTAAAGATGCCTCTACTCGATCCTGCCTCTCACTCAGATTTTTCAAAGAATCAGTGACCAAAGTCAATTTGGAGTTCATGATGTCAACTGTGCTTGAAATTGATGACAACAATTCGGATAACTTGAACTGCTGTGTAAATAAAAAAGAATATGTATACTTACCATGTACATGTATGTGTATGTTGTTATGTAGAGTTATTTTTTGAACATGTACCTTTGTGGTGGAATGATTCTTGTCATCATAGCCATCAACATCAATGACAATCTTGTGAGGAGAAGGATGGGGGTAAACTGCATCATCGCTGTTGCTAGAAGAGAATGATAAAGATGGTAGATGACTGTCATCGGGATTGGTTTGAGGTGGCACGTCATCAGTTGCTGGAGTGGACTTAGCAACTGGAGATGTCATCTTCGCTGGTGAACCTAGTTCAAATGTGAACTGCTGTTGCTTTTTCCCCTGTTGGTGAAGTAAGAAATGTGTGTACAGTGTATAAAAAAATTGTACATCAATGGGAATCTCTCACTCACTTTTTGAATCTGTGCCAGAGGCTTCCTGGTAGTTATCAGCTTGCGGTGCGGTGTACGTGTTTTGTTCTCCTTTGCTCTACACTGAGAACGCTTAGTCTTCTTTGGAGGTGGCGGTAGCTCGGTAGTAGCCTCTTCCTTCTCATACATTGAGGCTAGATGCTCTTCCTCAGCTTTTTCCATTGAAGCCTTATCACCCTTGTCAATGACGGTTGCGGTCAAAAGCTCACTTCCATTCCACTTCACTTGACAGCCATCTCCTACATTTAGGAGGTCGGGATCTACCACAACCTTCCTTGTTACAACACAGAGACATTCATCCACTTCAAACTTGACAAGAAAGTGGCTGGCACCTGAGAAAGAATGACCTTGTTTCAATCTAAGGTACAGTATAGGACAAACAATAATTTGTACCACACACACATACCTGTAGGTACTCTCTGACACACACACACATACACACACACTCACACACACACACACACACACACACACAAACACACATACACATCTCACCTGCTGTCAGTTTAAGAATTGCCTGCCTATCAGTCATCTCACGGTTACGATGGTCAGGTTCAGTCACATTGGGTGGTAAAGGTGAAGTTCCACGATGGTCAGGTCGTGAATCTTGCAGGATCTCTTCAGTCATATTGGGTGGTAAAGGTGAAGTTCCACTTGATGGCTGAACTGGAGGGTTAAGAACTTGGAAGCTGGAGAGAAGGCTTGAGCACTGGAGAGGAGCAGGAACTGGAAGTTATGATCACTTCCAAAGCTTCTGACAGCTTTTATGGACTGGGTTTTGAAGGCACTTGAGAAGTTTGTACTTTGTCCTCAACTTTGATCTTGGACTCATGGTATGTACAGAAGGGCAATACTTTGACCTTTAGACACTGTGAACTACATGTACATGTATCGCTTTTCATTTGTCAATGAGACTACATGTAACAATTATTATTAATTTTGTTTCTCAACTTGTTATGTATAACAGCAAGTAATCAAACAATAATACTGCAGATACATGTACAAACATTAATACCCTGAAGGGGCTCCATTAACTTCTATTACTTTAGGTACAACTTTAAGCAGGTGGTCTATATACTTTGTACAAACTTGAGGTGTCAAAGTTTTCCAAAACTGTTTGATCCCATCTTTCAGCTCAGGTACTGTCTTAGGTTTTGCGTATGTTCTTAGGTACTGCTTCATCGATCCCCAAACGTTCTCAATGGGGTTGAGATCTGGACTTGAAGGTGGAGTTTTCCACCATTCGATCCCCTTGCGCTGGAAGTAATCTTGTGCCCATCGACTCGTGTGTTTAGGGTCGTTATCCTGCTGAAATCTGTGTCCATCAGGATAACGACCCTCGATGAACGGTACCAGTGCCGCGTCAAGAATGTCAGTGTAGATGGTGGCATTCATTATCCCAGTGAAAATCACGATTGCTGTAGCTCCTTTCTTAGAAATTCCTCCCCAGACATGGACCTTTGCTGGATGCTTTGGTCGGCTGCACATTCTTGCTGGCTCTCCTATTCTATGGTAAGTTACTTTTCGATGTGACTCGAGTTGTACAGAGCATTCGTCAGTCCAGATGACGTCAGAAAATTCAAGATCGTTGTTCTCGATCAATTGCCTGCAAAACTCGACTCGCTTTTCTTGATTCCTCTCGCTGATGAGAGCGCAGTACCGCGTTCTCTTGGAGATCCATCCTAGTCGAAGGCGAGCTCGCTTCACCGTGCTGACAGAAACCGACTCTAAGTCAGGATACTCTGCTAATAGGGCCGAGTGTAGCTGTCTCGAAATCATGTCGACGTTGTTGGCGACGGTGTTATCGATAAATCTGTACTGGTCCTCGTTCAGCAACAGTGGTCTCGATCTTCGCTTTCGATCTTGTATCGATCTTGTAGCCTCGTACTTTCTACATAGGGCGTACAGAGCCACCTTCGACACGCAGACACCTTCGTTCTCTAAATGCTTAGAAATCTGGTGAATCCCGATGCCTCTGTTCTTAAACCGCACCACCTTCGCTCGCGTCTCCAAACTCATACGCCCCATATCAAACTTCTTCGACTCTGCTAGTACCTTTCACGATGACTTGATTCTTCTCTCTCGCTCTTACACGTCTCTGGTCGCACAACAAACTGATTTATGACACCTGGCCTGTCTCGAGCGCGAGCGCGCGCGCGAACGCTAGCAATTACTCCGCCCACTACTGAGGCCTCGCGAGCTCGGCCTCGCCCTCGCGCTCGCGCGCGCTCGAGCATGCAGTGCGCGCGCGAGATACTTCATACTCGCCTCGCGCTCGAGCGATGCGTGCGCTTGAACGTATGTACACTCTACTCGTACTCGTGACTCGAATGTCGAGCGCTCGGGAGTGTTAAGTTGCAACAGATCCGTACTGTACCTGAATCTGCAACACCATTTTTTGAAGATTAGTGTCTGGCAAATTTTTGGAATTTTAGTGCACGGGGAAAGAAATCCTTGAATCCCTCGAGAGTTAGCATTTGAAGACATTACCACTAGTAGTTCAATATAATATTGTAGATGTCTCTTATCTAGATAATCTATGAGAGTTATTTCTCTCTCAAATATTGATTTATGCAAAAATATGTTGCTCACCTCCATGACCCCAATGACCTTTGGCGGTCCTGCCCCATACGCAGATATTAGGGTTGACCAATATAAACGCGCAGTAGTAGAGTAGATGCTGAATATGATGTGCCCGCAAACATGATAAAATTAACGCACATGCCTCGAGCGCTCGCGTGGCGGCGCATGGCATAACACAGTCATAGTAACGAAGTAAACACAAACTTCCTGTGTGGGTAAGAGAATGTATGGAAAACGTGGGGTCTTCGTGCAGACTGATGTATTACAAGTATGAACAACAATAAAATTGAAGGATGAAGTAGGGATGGCAGGGTCAAAAAGTACACAAACAAGATTTGTAAGGGATAAGCATCTGCTATACATCCCTTTGCTTAGTTCTAGCCTCGAGCCAGGCGCCAGGCTCTCCCGCACGAGCTAACTATAGCTAGGTTTACTAGGCCAGAAATAGATTGTAAAACAGCATGGTGTCGAATTGCTGTGGCACTACCTGGATGATTTCATCACTTGTGGACCAGCAGGTACTGACAAGTGTTCCTTCAACTTGCAGATGCTTATGGATATGTGTAAGCATTTGAGTACATGTACATCTGGCAGAGGAGAAATTGGAGGGTCCAACCACAGCTCTAGTTATTCTGGGCATTCTGATTGACACTGTAAAGGGGGAGCTTAGACTTCCAGTGGAGAAGCTGGAGAGGCTGCATTCACAAATCAAGGCGTGGCTTCAGAAGGATAGGTGCACGAAGCTCGAAGAGGGAGCTATTGTCAATTGCTGGTCAGCTTCAGCATGCAGCTACGGTGGTGTGGTCAGGAAGAGTTTTCATTAGACGGCTTTTCAATTTGAGTATGACAGTGAAGAAGCCCAATCATCATCTCCGGCTCAATAAGGGAGCTTGATCTGACTTGGCTTGGTGGAATAAATTTTTGGTTACCAGGAATGGTACATGTATTTCGTTATTGGTGGTGATGAGGGAGCAGGAGCCTAGCGTTGTCCTGATGTCAGATGCATCCGGCTCATGGGGCTGTGGGGCTTACTGGGGGTCGAAATGGTTTCAGCTTCCGTGGAGTGATGCAGAGTGTTCAGCAGAGGTGAATATCGCGACTAAGGAGTTGATTCTGATCGTTATTGCAGCTGCTATTTGGGGCAGAACATGGACGGGCATGGTGGTTTGCTGCCACTGTGATAATGAAGCGGTAGTGGCGGTCATTAACAAACGTACAAGTAAGGATGCAGAACTGATGCACCTTTTGCATTGCTTGATCTTCTTTGAAGCCAAGTTTTCGACTAGGATGATAGCTACTCATGTGGCTGGGGTGCACAATACACTGGCTGATGACTTATCCAGGGATAGGTTATCTTCGTTCGTGCGAGCAGCAGAAAATATGTCACTCACAGGGCAATGTTTTCCTCCTCAGCCTTTGCTGGACATGTTAATGAACCATAAGCCAGATTGGACATCAACCAATTGGAGAGAAATGTTCAAAAGTACTTTGAAATTGGTTTAGTGGTCTCAAAGGAAGAAGAAATACAGAGCTGGCATTAACAAGTTTGTTCAGTTTTGTGCATCATACAACATTGCTTCACCGTTACCAGTGTCACAGTGGTATGTTTATTTATTTCTCATTTGGCTATGGTAGATTTGTCCTATGGGACCATTAACATGTAGCTGCAGTCAGGCACTTGCAAATCTCAATGAATCTGCCAGAACCCAGATCAGTTCCGATGCCCAAGTTGGTGTTGGTGGAGAGAGGTATTTGTTGCCTTAGAGCATCGAGCAGGAGGATAAGATCTCGGCTGCCAATTACATCATGCATTCTGAGACAAATTAAAGCTTTGTGGTCTAGGGAAGCTATCCATTAATTATGACACGATAATGTTGCGGGTGGCATGCTGCACGGCATTTTTTGGTTACTTCAGGATGGAGGAAGTTACTTATTCCACATCAGATGGTCGGAGCAGTGAGCATTGTGTGCCAGTAGCAGACATAGCAGTAGATAACGCTCACAAGCCCTTAGTGATAAGATCCATTTTCGCCCATTGAAAACGTATCAGTTCAGACAGGGAGTGAATATCTTTCTGGGAAGAACAGGGCAGGACTTATGCTCGGTGTCTGCGTTGCTCACTTACTTGGCAATTAGGGGCAGTGAGCCAAGCCCCCTTTCAGATTAAGGGACAGACAATATCACACAAAGGAAGTTTTCATAACCAGGGTTAGAGAAACATTATCCGTGCTTGGATATGATGAGGCGTCATATTCCGGCCACAACTTTAGGGTTGGAGCAGCCACCACAGGAGCTAAGCAAGGGGTGGAGGATTCTATCATCAAGATGTTAGGCCACTGGGAGAGTTCAGCATTTCAACGGTACGTGAGAGTTTCTCATCAGTCATTAGCAGCTACGGTTGTATGTCCACGAGATTGGTGACTCCTATGCAGCAGTGATCAGCATTAACAATAGGTGTTTATATCATTAGTCTACTTAGTATTATTAGTTCTGTATCACTAAACTCACCATGTATATGTACACTAGTACGACCGTCATACTTCTATGTGGTTGTTTGGAGGGAATGGCTGTGCCTTCCTGTGGAGGGTATTGGGGTGCAGGGAGCCCCAATTTGGGTCCCTCCAAACAGAGAATATGTATAGGAGGCATGGTTACCCACGGAAAATGCTAATTGCTGCAGAACCAGAAGGCGGAGCATGCGCAGTTAAGTGCGTATGTCTCCACGCTGACACGTACGAGTTTATAGCGCAAGTGCAGGATTAAGTACGTGTTTAAAGTACACGCCATGCCTGGTCTGCTGACTCGGCACGACCTCCATACACATAAATGAGGTACGAAAAGCGTATGTGATCCTTGTGTCATGGAATGTAGACGAACGAACCAGTTAGCTACACAATCAGTTACATGGTCACACCAAGAAATGAGGTCTGTTCTTTGTCATAGCCTGGTGATACATGTAGATTCAATGTTCTAACAGAGAAAGAACGTCGCCATTGCAGTGGTGAGTTCAAGCAGCAGCTTTTGACCTACATCGAGAGGTGTGGTCTACGAAGTAATACTAAATTATAAGTTCAAAGTTCATGCTGCTGCACATGCGCACTGTACTATTAACAATTGATATACATGGTGGGATGATTGATACATGTATCAAAGGGAGTTTTCATGCACAGCATTAGGATGCTATGCTCTACATGTACGTCCTGTTTGTGGTTGGCTATTGATCACCACTACTCGGTTACTCAGTTATGGAGATAATTAGCTATCAGTAATTTAAGGCTTCATTTAAGACACCATGAGCTACATGTACGTGTTCTACTATTCAGCCACTGCATCTAAAAGCTTACTTACCTTGTCCAAATCCATCACTGTAAAGCGCTACCATTTGTATTCGAGGTTATAATATCACAAAACAGCAGCTCTTACATGTACATGTACATGTAGGTAATGGCACCATGCACTGCTCAAGGGATTGAACAAGCTTGCCAAGTCGATTAGAATAACATATTTTTCTTCACATGATAGAAATTCGGGAGTTCAAAGCTCATTCGACTTGCAGACTCCACCATAATCAGTGAAGTCAAATGGTGAGGATTGTAGTTATAATATTATGTTGATTAATGCCATCAATCATCAGCAGTAATTAATGAACAATACAGTATCTCCCTAATGACAAGATTGCTAACCCATCTTTTATACTCCATGTACAGATCAACAATTTGGGTGATACATACGGAATTGCAAACCTCTTCAGTTGGTGATGGATAATGCACTGCTAGCCATAACTGCATCAGTTCATCAAACCATAGCCTAAAAATTATAATGTCTCGTTAAGTACACTGTAGCATAGTAATGTAGGAACTTATCACTGACAGAAAACCATGGAGGAAAAACCACTATTACAATATTATATAGGTGATACTCATTTCCAAATCAAGATCAAGAGTCTCATTCCATCTCTAAAACGTACTTGAATCCCTTATGGTGCAGTTCGGTTGGTAAGAGGGTGGGCAGAAACTCGGTCATGCACGTAAGTGCCTCAATACATGACTCATCAAACGGACACAACAGTGGACGCCATTCTTCCAGCATTTCCTCAGTACTCTCGGGAGGGAAGTAGCTGTATTGTGATGCAAGCAAGCAGTACAAATAACAGATGCACACGGAAAGACATTACTATACTATACTTACTTTCTGGCGTGAAAAATCAATGCTTGCACAGCACGAGCATCATGGCTAGATAAGAAATAAGATTTTAGTTTGGAAAACTACACATAATATTATACTAAAGGTATTCTATCACAACAACATCTATCATTAACTCCCAAGAATTATTATTGGAATGTAATAAAATGCACATTATGGTCAAATCATTAAGTTTTCATGAGGTGTGATCAATAATGCCATAAACTTGAAAGTTGGAGCTATCGTGGACTTCACGAGCTGAAATCTGTGTGTATGCTATGAAAACTAGCTTGGTGACTAAACGTTCCATACACAATGAATATTCATGACTCCTTGAATACTTTCATGAAAACTAAACACTACATTGTACTTTTCGCTGTGATAAAAATTTGCTAAGCCTAGCAAAAAGTTTGCAGAAAATTCTTCGCCGATATGGTAAAGTTCGTCATATCCTCCATGCAATCTTTAGCACGCAACAAAAAATTAGTGTGACAAAAATTTTCACCAATGAAACCAGGTGGTACAGTTGGTAAAAAATTCTACATATAAGGCCAGACCAAATTAATTAGCTGTTGCACGGATTCGCCAGTCCAGTATTTGCCTTGTTTGAAATTAAATAAATGTGCCCGCGCACTGTCGACTCCTTACCAGATATTGTAGAATTTCGACCTTAACTCATGCAACTGAAAAAGACAAGTTGACTGGATACTAAAGGCAAGTGCTATATTCAAGTATCAGCTAGTCTTATCTTCTATCACTTGATTTCTTGCTCACTAAATTTTTACGTGGAGTACATTAAATTCCTTTTATTATGGCTCACAGTCTATATACATGTAGAGAAACGGTTAGCATTAAACTTGCGAATAGACTGTGAGCCAAGTAAAAAAGGCTAAGGAACAACAATGACCAGGATCTTTCTTTCTCTCTTCATGGAGTATAGTGCCATGCCAGGTAAGCCCTGCTGTCACTAAATACATATACACCGCCACCGCGTCTGTCAATAAAACTATGGAGTATCTCAATTATGGTTTCTAGCCACTCCCACTTAATTACTTCCTTTCTTTTGGTCGCTCGATCTAATTTTTGAACAGAGAATCCGAGCAATAACAAATTAATTTGGTCTGGCCTAATATGGTATGTCATAGGCAATACACAGTACAACGTACATGTACATGCACATGTACGGTTGTATATATACATATAATTTACATCTACATGTACTAATAGTCAGAAGTACAGTTGAATATTGACTTACTCAGAATAAACCATCATCCCTAGTTTTTCAGACTTGGAAAAGAACATTTCTCTGAAAAGCATGTAGAGTGGCCTCCATGGCAGTTGTAGATCCACCGGTGAAAGAAGCCTAGTTTTCCTACATACACAATTTATGCATGTACATGTAGTACATGTATCTTAATTGCATCATTTTCAGCATTAATTTTATTACTCATTACTTAATGCACTATCATAGCCCTAAGGCACATATCTACTACAAGTGCTAAAAAGTCGATCATCAAGGAGGTTTCTATGTGATTTAGAAGACCGAAAGGCTATACGTAGAATCCCGAGCGAAGCGAGGGTTCTACGGGCCCTCAGGGCTTCTAAATCATGTAAAAACCGACTAAACCGTGTCTAACAAATTTATATGTAGATCATAGCAACCGAGTGCACGGCGGTGGCACTTCTTAATCTAGAAGTGTTTCGTACGGACCAGAAACGATGTGAATCTACGATGGTTGCTAGAAGAACTAATGTATAAACGTCATTTAGCTCTCCTGTGACTCGAGAACACCAACAAGTCACCGTTATCTTTGCTTCTTTGGCACGCTTGCTAACTCAGCAAGCTCCAATGGACTCCACCTACTATTGCATCATGATACGATGTCTGAACGGGTTGCATACTTGTGGTTGTGTGTACTCAACCACAGGTACTTAAATGTTGGTGTACTGCTAGACTGGAGTATCTGTCTCCATTTTTTTTTATCCATGGATACAACCAAGCTTGGCCTCATGCTCCAAGCTATGAAATTTACAGGTGTCTATGAGATTTTACAAGTGTCTATGAGAAATAGATACCTCCTCTTGACCAATTAGATCACAGTATTTATTACAACTATGGTCTAAATGTACGTGTACACAAATCCTGCATGGGACTCGGTTTATTTACTACCATATCCCTAGCCTTAGGCTATTACGGTAGAATCCCATAATTATGCCCCCCCCCAACGCATAATCTCCCCCTGCACTTTTATCTCAAATTCCTGTATAGGCAGTTTTGTCTCGCATATAAGCCTCCCTCCCTCTCTGACTATAAACTGTAAAAATGGAATCCATAAGCCAATAAAAAACAGTACCTACAGCTTATAAACTGGCCGTTTACATGTGTATGTCATACTATGCCTTACTTGAGCATTTTTCTGAGTTTTTCCCATCAAACAGCCAGAGAAAGTACGGGATTTACTCTTTTCACCCAGCTTCATGTCGGAACCATGACCATACCCACCAATAGTAGTAGGCTAGCTAACCGCCAGAAATAAATTGACCTGGGATTTAACTACAATTGAGGTTTGAAAGAGCTACATGTAGCTACTAAGCTGCATAAACTCTGATTCCCACGCACCTCACTTCAATTTTCTGTCATCAATTCGAAACTATTATATTTTCTCAGACTCAGAGATCAGCCGCACGCAAACGATTAATTGGCAGGTGTGGTCTTAATATGCAAAGGGGGCGGGTGTAATTGTGGGATTCTATGGTATACATGTAACTATTGCATTAATTATCCAATACCATTATGGCCATGGCAGGTCACACTAGTTGCACACGTGTATATAGCTACATGTACATGTACACTTACTTTAGTAGTTTTGACAGCAAAAGGCACCATGAGTGCACTAAAGGTGACTCCAAGTTAGGAATTGTAACAAGACTGTATAAGAGTTGAATCAATTTGACATGATCCTCCTTTGAAAACTGGAATTCATAAACCCTCAGGAAACTACATGGAAAATAAAATTAATTGTACATGTAGATGTACATAATAATACTCAAGTATTCTACTGGTGTACATGTATATTATGTACAATGTTCATGTTTATGAGTATTAATCTTCTATCATGTCAATGGTAAGGATCAGAGATAGCAAAATCTCTACCATTGAAAGCGTTCCGCCTGTATCAATGTACCTGCACCTTGAGTGGATATTCTCCAATTTCCCTAGACTCAGTTAATATTATGGACGTTAAATACAGTAGAATGGGGGTCACTTCAGAGAGCATTCTACATGAACATGTACATGTACTGTTGAACAATCATACATGTACATATACATGTACATTAGCATGCATACCCTACACAAAATCTTGCATTGCACACTTGTACATGTTAAATACATCCACGTACGTACAACATGTACCTATTGAGACGTTGGGTCCAGTAGATAGCTCCAGGCCAAAGTTCAGACTTCTGCACAGCAATACTCAAACATCGCTTGATATCCTCAAACAAGTGTTCACTTTCTTCATTCAATTTAGATGCATATGGCAAACACTTATTGTAAATTAAAGGCTTCTGGTAGGTTGCATCGGCTGACATGATCTCATAGGGCAACTTCACACTACTGATCCGTACAGTGCATGTGTACAGAAAGTATAAAAAAGTAATAATGAAGTACATCAAAAGGACAAAAACAAGACTAGTATAGGTACAATATACAAGACAATACGGTCTCTAAGTAATTATATGTAGAAGTGCAGAAGCTTCCAATATTACAGAGACCACTACCATTTGTACGTGTAAACGGGGCTATAGTCTATTTTCTTGATCATACAATCGTTTTTATGGAGTATCTTTTACGGAATGAATATTTCCCAATAGTAGATACATTTTAATTATTGCATGCATACGCTATCATAGTCCATTGTTGACAACTATCAATACTCTGGTACACACACATGTACAGTAACAGCGTATATGCACAAAAGCAAGTTATACGGTTGCTCATGCACTCATTGGCATGTAATGATACTCCTCGCTATTATTGCCACCACTGCCTTTCACAGAGATCACCTACATGTAGTACGTACTAGCTTCTAAACGATCAATGGCCAGAGATAAAGCTTCTTGTGACTTGAGGTCACCAGTGAAAGTTGCTTCATAAGAGCTAATGATTATGGTGAAGGTCAAAATCAAAATCTACATGTCATTTTTTTCATCCGTATGAATACTTGATCACATCCCCAGTAGCTACATGTACAGTGCAACCAAGCAAGAGAGCAAAACTTTTTTATTTCAGAATTTGAGCCTATTTTGACTCATAAAATAAAATCTATTATAGATAAGAATTTGAAATTTGGTACCAATCTTCTTCAACATAAACTCTACATAGAATTTAAATTATGGGATGTAACCATGATTACTTCCATTTTTATGGCTTCATAAGATAACGTGGCTCTCCAAAATATGTTAGTATCATTAAATGAGTATTGTTTTCGGTTAAGGGTGTGCGCTCTACCCAGTTATGCACATCCATATGAAGTTAATTGGACATGAGTGTAGAGGCTGTGCAGTGCATCGCTAACCAGATATTGTCCTAAAATCCCTTTCGGAGGGCCAAATATGTTAGGCACATTTTTTCCTATTTAGTTCTAGTTAAGAAATTCCACTTGGTTGGCTGATAGCACTTGTAATAAAGTTACTAAATCCCAAATTTGAAGTCTTGACTCCTTACCACTTCCAAGATATAGCCACTTTTATCCAAAATCAGTGAAAAATCTATGAAAACTGGCCTGCACATATGTGGCTTCTGTATTAGCTATATATGGGAAATTTGCAATTTTGTAAAACACAATAAAAATGATTGTTGTGGCCATTTTGATATCAAGTAGGTCTGTTTGTGTAGTTTTTAGCCCAAAAATATGGTTTTAAAAAGTTTTGCTCTCTTGCTTGGTTGCACTGTAGCTGCATACTTCTAATAGTGCATAAGGTGAAAAGGTCGTCAATATTATAATACATACACACTCTACATCGATGCCAGCACCTCAATCGCAGAGAAAAGCTTCAAGTTTGGCCAGTGGTACTTGTCAGAAGTTTCAGAAAGGCTCCATGGAGGCCCTGAAGTTTTTGGTAGTTACCTCATAGATTATACTATACATGTAGGTTACACCGTAATTATCTCATAACGGCAGAAAAGTAAATTACTGGGGATATGATAGTCACTACAGGAAAGTGCCTTGCAACAGTGCAAACCAAGCTCATACATGTACAATAACATGCATGTACGTGTGGCCAAACGTAATGAGATACATTGTACTTTTATGAAAAACTTACTACGTACACTGTACATCCCTCACGAAAGTATTGCACCGCACTACTGTACATCACCACTATCCACCTCATGCTCAGACACATTAGCCCCGTTTACACTAGGCCCTTATACCAGATTAGAATCCGGATTAAACTAATCCAGTTTCTGTGTAAACACCTTAATCCACTTTTAATCTGGATTAGTTAATCCGGATTAGAATCCACGTCCTGACGTGGATTAAAAGTGGATTACATGTAAAGTAATGGGCCATGAAAATATTAATCCGGATCAAGCGCTAGTGTGTAAACGCAGTTTAAACCGGTTCAGTTCAGTGTGTGTGAACAGGGCTATTGACTAACTGCGCATGCTCCACATTGCATAATGTTGGGGCTGCCATGTGCTGCATGCTAGAGCACGAGCTCACCAACTGAGAGAATCGCCATATATCATCAATAGTCCATGATCTCTTCAACACTAGGTTCGAATTCTGGGTCCCACCTCAAGATTAATTAGCAAAGGTGGATGGGAAACAAAAGGCTCACTCACACTGTACACTGCAGAACCCCTCTATACTACCCATGGGAGTTGCATAAATGCCAATTGAGTACGTGCATGTATACAAATCATGTAACTTCTAAACCACAAACAGATCTGCATACATGTACACTGCTGCTACATTTATACCAGGCTATCTTTCCTCTCAAAAGAGAGCCTGGGGACGAGGCTACCGGGGTAACTCGATGATGGTGGCCAAAATTTCACATGTGTACATGTACGTACAACACAAGGTACCAGCACCCCTGTTCCACCCACCCCCACGAGCCATGTGGAAATACGATAAAATTGTATAGCGCAGGAAACTTTGGCGAGCTTTTTTTACTTGGCGATTTGGCAACTTCAGTATAGATCGCCAAATTAAAAACTCGCCAATTTAACCTAGTGCATGCACGCCTGCATTCAGATCGCCAAATTTAGACGCTTCATCTGCTTGTAAACCACTATTTTGTACTTCTATGAGGGTAAATATATGCACTTGCTTTTCCTTGAGACTCAACACACTCAACTAATATAAAATGTACATGTATTAGCCGTCAGGGTCCAGGTGGAACAAAATTTCTTTGCTCCTGATGTACATGTATGTTGGTCACATAGCTTTCTACAGTCAGATTTGTATCCCATGAACCCTGAGCTCCAATTTGATACCTGAATCGTCAGGGATCTCTTCAGCTCAAGTCAGAATAGCATTATCACAATAGTTTATACTCTTGATTGTTTGTTATCATGTACTACATGTAACTGTATACGTGAAAAATTGGATAAACATTTCGCCAAACCCAGCTACTGTACCTTTGTGTTGCAGAAAATTTCACCAAGAACATTTTCACCAACATGGTAAAGGTCATCATATCCTCTATGCAATCCGTAACACAGGACAACATATTTTCTCTTGGTGAAAATTTTTATGTATACAGTATATACTTTTAAATAATTAGTAAATGGCCAGGGATTATAGACTCCTTTGGGGTCTATAATTCTTGGTAACATCTGATGAGTATCTTAATTGTTTTCAGTGGTACACAAGCATGGCCTGGGGACAAGGCTAGCCATCGAGTACGCCATATAAGCAAACTTGGCCACACATGTCCATGAAAGTGGTAGTCTGGCGGGCCAGCCCCTTTACTTGGGGGTGGGGAGGGAGAGGATGGCCTGCCAGACTATTAAATAAAGTAGCACAATGGAGGAAGATTTCAGCAAATTTTGTCAACCATCAATAGGTGATGCTTACTCCACGTACGCAACTAAATGATACTTAATTTACGGATATGGGATACTACACATGTACATGTACATGTACGTAAAAGTATTAAAACAAAGTAAGGCATATAAATACAACAGAAGGACTGACATACTATGTAAAGTCAATAGAACTTTAGAATCTCATGGGTGTAAATAACTTTTTCATAGTGAGGGGGCTTGTGTTGCCACGCCCAATTTGTGACCACTCCTACTTATTATTGGATTGCCACCGTGGCAGTGGTGCTATAAATGAGAGTGGCTCGTCCCTTTTGGCAAAAATGAAAGGATTATACCAAGGGCTCACTGAGCCATGGGCTTGATAAACCCTTGATTGTACATAGTTTATGGTGAAAGCTTCAGCCCCCATAGCGCACCCCCCCCCCCCCCCCCGATATTATCTACACACTTGAATCTTAGGCATTCTCCAATTGTCCTTCAGCCAATGGGTTAGTGAAATGGCACGTACGTATATGTACATGTACACGTAATACTGGACGGTACCGAAAATTGCACACGTGTATACACTGTACACATGTATAGATCATAAATAAATTTAACATGCGCAGACATAATTGTTTAGCCGCGTGCTCAGCCCTCTCTTAGTCTAGAGAGACAAGGCTCGAGCGCGGAACTACTACTGGATGTCTATACCCAAGTGAATCACTCACCGTTCCTTTGAGGATCTAGCACCATCAGCATACTCAGAAGTGCCTGTGACGACCATTTCCTGGAACAGCAGTCGGATGTCAACGACCCTTACCTGGCGCGCTATCCGCGCGCATGCGCAAGGGATAAAGTAATCGGTCGTGTCGTTGTTGTCGTTGGCACAAAAATCGCCATGTCTCGAGATATATGGAGCGCCATAGTGGACAAAATTCATGGCTGTACAATCGCATCGATGCGATTATACAATCACGAATTTTGTCCACTATGGCACTCCATAGAGATATAGGCGTCTAAGCGACTCGTAATCACAACGAATCAATCGAATTCAGCGAAAAACTGGCTTCAGTGTACGTCAAATCGAGGGATACGGTCCACGAGCGTCACAAATAATGCCTTTTTGTTGGCCACCGTAGCCACGCCTATCGACAGTGCCCATCAATGCATACCGTATTGTCTCTAATTTAACGGACATTTCGAATTATTTTTTACCTCTACCGAACAGTCAGTTTTTGTTGTTCTAATTATCCGGACATTGTTGGACAGCTCGCGCTAGCGTGGTACTGATCGAGCAAAATTTGCAATGGACAGCTGCTTCTTTGGTGGTAATGAAGGAGGTGAGCTGTTCTCTTTCCCACCATATCAGGGAACAGGGAGCTCTAGGTACCGTTTCATTTTCAGTGGCGGATCCAGGATTTCTTAAAGGTGGTTTCTGTTACATGGTTGCGCGCGGAGCGCGCGCAAAATTTTAGAAGCCACGCCCATTTTAGTGAACTCCGCCCATTTCGATCGTTTTGCGGGAAACTACCAGCCCAATCGAGCTGCTTTCAAACAACTTCTCTGCTAGCACATGCTAAGGTGAGCAAAAAAAGAAGAAGCCAATCATGAATATCTTCACGTGGCTCCAGGGCTATGCCTCACTGGTGAGCGCCCTCTCCACCAGATACCCCGCCATGGTCCCTGAATTCATGGCCTATCATCCACAATCGTAAAGTGCTACAAGGACTTTGAGGGTCTAGGGTGGGCCCAGTACGACCGCGCCTTCCGGCGACAAGTGGCAGTCACCAAAGATCTACGATGGTCCCAGATCAAAGGGACCCTATACAGCCTCTGCTTCACCGGAAAGGCGAAAAAAATCGGCTATTTGTTATCACTGTCTCTCTGACAACCACCCCTCCGAGTGCTGTCCCGAGGCACCGATACACCTCACCGGGAAACGTGGGCCGTCCAGGAAAGAAGCAGTGCCTGTTTGTCGCCTTTACAATGCCCCAGGAGGCTCTCGCTGCAGATTCAGGCACTGCAGATACCTGCACCAGTGCCTAGGATGCGGCATGGACCATCCGAAGTCGGCCTGCACCTCCGTCCCTGACGGAGAGAAGGCCAAGAGCACCCATCGCCACTGAAAGCTCTACCGGACCGAACTGAAAGACACCTACAGCTAGCTGTAGTGGCCCCGTATAGCCACGTCTATCCGGACACCCCTAGCATATTATTATATCTGTAGAACTATACCCACCATATCTCACTGCTATATATATCATGCCATAAAACTATCATACTTGCTATAATAATACCAGACCTCTTGCGCATGCGTACTCTTGACGTCACGACAGCGCACGCATGCGCACTTCCACAGCCATCTTGATCTCTACTTTACTATAACAGTAATGAAATACGTGTATTTACTTTACTATTCATTACTGTGGTCACAAATAAATTACTTCACCTGCTGTGTACAACATATTGACATACATGTATTTCTGCACAGGAATTGAAGTTGGTACTCCATGCGGTCGGACTACTGCCCACGTCATTCTTCTTCAGTGTTCTACCGACTTGCTGGGCCGAGCACCTTAACCAACATGAAAAATTTTAATGGAAAGCGGGGGTGTTTGTATTGTACAAATTCAGGCAAGACGGAGCATGGTGATCCTCTTCATCGATTTTGGCCAAATGATCCATCCTCAGTACTCCGAGCAAAGGAATCATTTCTCCGTGATGGAAAGCTTGCATTTACCACTGGCCAATCTGTAAGTCCAACAGTGATGTATGTAACGTATAATGTGTTAAATGTCGTACACCTTTAAGCGAAAGCCATGCTGGTTCAATGGGATCCACCAAGTAGAGACCTTGCTTGCTCGGAATTAATTATTAACAGTTCATGGAATTATTGAAAAACAAGGGTAAAAACAACCCATGAAGTAGGTATTGGCAATTCAATAATTAGTAGGGATATATGGATATACCCCATCATAATAATAATTATATTATTCTCTATCATCCCTACTACTCTTGTTTTTGTATTATTATTTTTGAACTGCAACACCCACTTGGATAATAATTATTAACTGTGTTTAAATGGTAGTTACACGTAACATGCATACCTTTCCAATGAGAGAGATCCTCCAGGGTTTTGGGGACTCTAGATATCATGTCCGGCACTTTTACGTGTAGTAGTTTTTGATCACAAATCTTCACCTTATCAATTGAATTTACAATTTTGCACAATTTGCATGACATGCACCTTGTTCCCAATGAAATAGTCCTTTCCTCTGCTACTTTTTCCAAACCATAAATTAATAAGACGTTTGGTCACTCCTAGATACAGACAATGTAGGTCATCAATAACCATAGCCATTGGCAACTCTAAACAAGAGTGAGCACTAAGAAATGTTAACCCCTTCACTCCATTCACCTGTTAAAGGTTGCAACTGATAATGAGATGTGCACCAGCTTTCCTACCACTTCTTCGTGGCTTTCCTTCCTCTTTGCAAAGATACATTTACAATACCGGTATGGCTTTATGATAACCAATTGGCCTGAATTCTATTCTAATGCTAATAGGCTAATGAATAATTTTGAGTCGTGCACCACCCCTATTTTTTTTTTTTTTTTAAATACACTGTACATTGACACACCCTTTTTTCTTTCAAAAACCTTCCTTACGAATTTTGTACATCTTATGCTTCCTGGCTGCTAGTGCTAGAAAAATAGTGATGGCAGAAAAAGATGAAGCACTCGTGCCATTTTCTTACATTGACTCTACTGCAGAAGCTGGTTCAGGTGTACCACAAGGTTGTAAGAGCTTGTGCATGTTTTGATCTTGTGAATCATGATGAAAAATATACACAGAAAGTGCTCCCAGTCATGTGATCACCATCGAGCCGACAAAGGAGCACAAGAAGAAAGTAGAACACAAGACAGCAGAAGACACTATATCATTGATCTCAGATGCACCAACTGTTGAACACTTTAACATTAGTGTAAGTGAGGACGTACTTTAATGTATAATGTTTCATCTGTCTCTTTCCCATAGTTTGCATTTAAGAAGACATTTCGTGAGCATGAAGGAGCTGAAGCCACAGAATCTGCAGCTATTGCACTCAAAAAGATCTACGCTTTTACACTTAAGTGTGCATACAACTTCTGTATATATACGTGTGGATTCCTTCTAGCCTGCATTTGGGGAGTTACCAATGGCTTGACTGCCTTTTTGCAAACATGGTTTATCTCTCCTGCCTCAAGGATCCTGCTAGTACTACTCAGAGGTCTCTGCCCCATCATATGTGAACCTCTTCGTATTTGCTTTAAGTTATGTGTCGATGCCAGAGTAGCATTTCGGGAGGCTGGAGGAGACGATGCTCTTAATCTTGCCTCCCGTGCGCTATAAAATTAATTCTACCCTAGCTGATGCAAACGAGCAACCTCTTTTGTAATTATACTGATATTATAAATACACATACACTATAGTATATGTACATGTAGTAAGACATTGATTTTATGCCCGTCTGTACAATATTATACAACCTTGCATTAAATTTTTGTCGTGATTGCTAGTGATGATAAAATCATTATAACAGTGCTTGGTGGGTGGCATAACAGATGCATGAATATAATTATAATTATAATTATGAGCTGAGAAAAATGTTTATTAACACAACCACCTATATATTAGCCAAGTGTCTTGATCCCTTAACTTCCTCCAAGAAGCACCTGGAAACTTTGCATGAGGGTAGTACTGAGCACTATAATTAATTTTATCCCCCCCCCCCATGTGATGCACTGTTGTGTCATGGATATTTTATGTGATCACTTGACACATTAACAACGCATAATAATAATTATGAACTATCAAAGTGAATGGGTTATAGGGTTAGTGATCTGATCAACTTGCATGACTGAATGATGAAGGATGGTGAAAAAAGGGGTCAGTTGAGTAAAAAAGAGATTGATTGGTTAGTTGGATCGATAAATAAAATTAATTATCATTCTGCTCAAGAAAGAGAGTTTGACAGAAATGATGTAAGTGACATAACAGATGTCTTCTCTTGTGAAGCTTTGTAGCGTTGGTACCGTATAGCGGGAAATTTTCAAGGGAGAAAACTTTCGCGGATCGGTAGGAAAGTAGCATTTCGCGGAGAAAACTTTCGCGGAACGTTAAAATTGGTCGCATAATGGGTGTGGCATGCCTAGAATTTCGTGGAGAAAACTTTCACGGATGGCTGAAAAATCGCGAAATTCGTGAAAGTTTTCTCCCTCGAAAATTTCCCGCTATACGGTAGTTGATGGGGCAGTCCAGTGAGATGCAAGCAGACACCAGCTCCAAATCCAGACTGCCAGTACAGTTTCTGTGAACAACAGGAGCAATTGCACTCACTACCATTATTCTAAGTCACCACACACCATTAATTTTATAAACTATTACACCATGTAGCTACCACTAAAATAATATCTACTTGACTACCTCACCTTTTCAATGTCGCTGCATGACTTCTCCACATCCCTCATTCTCACGGACAGAGTTGTGGCAACCTTGGCTGGGTCCTTCCTGCACTGAGGACACACCCCTTCCACGGTCAGCTGGTCACAGACAGGGCAATGCATGGTGGCAAAGTACTGTCCAGTGGTGCCTCTAGGCTTTCTCTCTCACTCACCGACGTGGACCGGGGCTCGACGTATCTGAGGTATCTCACCGTACCTGTAGCGGGGCATGAAAACGACACAAAAACAGAAGTGAAGTTAGTGTGACTATCTTGGGCCACAAAGCTTAGAGCAGACCACAAGATAAAACAAATTGCCACAATTACATGTAAGGCTATTTGTACAAATTAAAAGGCTTTGACTCACCACTGCCTCACATCCACACCAAGCAGAGAGAAAGCAGCGGTCCAGTACTGGCATAGTAGACGCCATTTAGCCTCAATCCTGGATTATCCAACAGATCCTCTGGCCTCTTCACCAGCTGAATCAGAGGCTGGTCTGGCATCCCATACACAACAACGTAAGGCACTCTCTCTCTCCTGTCTTTGGCTCGATCCGATTGGCCAGAGTCTGTAAACAACAATTCAACATTTTCCACATCACAAAAGTTTATGTAACTTGTCCACCAACTCACTTGGCATTCTAGACAGCTCGCTGGTGAGAGCTTTCCTGCTCTCTCAATGAGGTAGCCCCACGATGCCATGGTGATCTCGTAACCATCTAGGGCTGGAGTGTGTGTATATAAGTGTCTGTTCTCAGGGCTTGATCCAACCACATCCAACAGTACCCTCGGGTTCTTGTGGGCTATGCCCGCCACAAATCTTACTGGATCTGCGAGCATGGTCCCCCACAAAATAAGTATTTACATGTTGATTTTCACATTTTCTTAGAGCGATACTGAATCAGTATGTGAAGTGTCGCTATATATATATTATTTATAATTAGATCTTGACCTATATCAATGGGTAGTCAGTATCCCACTGTGAAGGAGAGCTTGGAATCAAAGTCTAGATATATTAGTTCCATTTATTATCATTCCCAGCCCCCCTACTCCAGAACACCTTCTTACGCCACTGCATTATCAGCAACCTGATGGCTTCAGCCTTGCTTCTTGCTGTACGTACCTATACCCAGGATTTGCAACCTCAATCAAATCTGCCAATAATCAAAACTAGATATCGATACCAGTCAAATCAGAGTAGCCTTATTAAAACAGTAAAGAAAACTGGTTGGAAAAGAGGAACGATTGCCTAATGCCCACTAGCTCCTTACGTACAGACGAGGACATCATTTCACTTTCTGAATATCGATAGCCTATTCCATCTGATTCCCTTCAGTCAAACGACAAGTCAATGATAGTGAGACTAGAAAAGAACTCCTGTGTGGTGTCTCGGTGATGCATATCCCACCCCATTGTGGATTGCTGGGGTCTGATTTATGCCTCCATCTGCAAACAGCTCACCCTCGGTAGTGACTCAGAATTGATCTGCCTGAAGAGGTAAGCTTACCCCCTTCTGAGCTACACAATATCAGTTTAGTCTCGATACAACATGTATAGTAGACCATGTGTGTGATCATGAGTTTACTATTATTATTATTGATGAACCAGTAACACTGTACTTGAAGCTAAACCAGTCTATGGCCTAGTATAATATTTATTTCACACCATGTGATATAATCACAATAGCATAATGATGATTATAATGTATGTGCATATACATATACTATACTATAGCTACTACCAGAAGCATTAATGATGCATAGTAGCACTTAAGATTTATTAATAATTAGCATCTAAAGGAACCTCGAAATTGATGAAAAGTACATGTAAAAAAATTTCTGAGTCAAAACCTCCTAGGAAATCCACATGTATACGTTTCAATATCCATATCAGCCCAATTCAATACCCACTACAACCATATATCTTGTCATAGTACATGCAAGCTAGTGTATACTATTGCCACAACACTATCTATACATGTGGGCACAGTTCATACATATTCATGAAATCTTAATTCAATTACACTTTACCCACACCCACAGGGATATATGCGGCTTTTGGGGCTCATTCCTATCAATGGATACTGCCCAATCAGATTCTGACATGTCAATTCAGTCACTACTATGGCTGCTGATCACTAGAGCACGTGACTGTGACGTACATGTACATGTACGTGTGATAGCCTCAAAGCGGAGCTAGACAGGGCCACCTAATTAGTGAGTCAGTTCAGATATAACTAACAGCTGAAATTGTCCCTACCTCTAACAATTGAATGATTGTAAACCACAAATAGAAGTAATAGATCAAGAGGATATATCTGAGGTTGATTCTAGAAATGATAAATGGTTATTTTCTTCATAAGTCAATCTACTAGTCTAAGATCAACAAGAAACTCTTGTCACTTGATGCTAAAGAGTTGATCTAAAGCTGCTATTGTAATAATACTAATCATCAATGGATCATCTAGGAAAGGTACATCTTGTCCAGCTATATAGAGTTCACTGAATAGTGGAAAATCTTTACAGGAGTACCCTGAGAACAGTATTAAATTTATAAATACGCGTGCTCATATATACTATTTATGTAGCACAGTTCCCTCGTTCGGTAGTTTAGTTTGATATTACGTGTAGTATAAGAGTTCATAATGGGATTCTGCTCTATGCTTGGATCTGGCAAAGTACATGTACATTAACACTCTATAATAATATTGTTTATGAACTATAGATTCATGATCCTGGGATTAACTTGGATAGTGATGGTTCTGACACAGAGGTACCAAACAATGTAAGTAATATTAATATCTGAATGATAAATTAAGGTGGGTGATTTTCATCTGTGTGCTAACAAAAATATTGTCTCCACAGTAATACATAATTATGATAGTGCATGAGGAGCTATTAAGGGAGAGGGTATGGCTAAAACAACACATAGTACAAGAAAGCATAGTAAACTGTTCTCCTAAGAAGTAACAATTGCTAGTGTCCTCCAGCACCCTCAACTCTAAAGGTTTCTTTACAGAAGTGCATGCGTGGGTCAGTAAGCCAAGATCATACGTACCTTTACAGCATAAAGCCACTAACAATAGCATAAAACATCAGAATTAAATTTATCTACTCGGCCTATACCATTTCTGTGTACCAACCACAAAATATAGCACGCGCAAAAATTAATATGCTTCAAATTAAAATGTACTTGCACATAATGGGTAGCATCAATTTATTACTTGGTGCCACGACATGAAATAAACTGTGAAAATTAATATCATTTCCAAGAAAATTACCGCAGTACACATGCATGTACCAAAATGTATACATGTACCCATGAGCACAAAAATCACCATAATATTATCTCAAGATCTATGGACACGAGCAACTCGTAAACACAACGAATCAATAGATTTTGGTGAAAAACTGGCTACAGTATGCTTCAAATCGAGGGACACGGTCCATGAGCATCACAAAATTAATAGTGCCTTTTGTTGGCCATGCCTATCGATAGCATACCTGCATGCAGGTCATGTGCTCATGCACACAACTAAGTGGCCTCTTACTGGTAAAGATCATTGAAATGTTCTACTATACATGTGTACTGTTCGGCTGATTACACAATATCAAAATTTCTATTATAGAGCAAACTACAAGGCCTCTCATTCAGAACCAGTGGTATATCATCTACTTTAGATCTAATCCACAATGAACTATCATCCGAATCAGACTTAGATGATTACGAACAGCCACCAGTGGCAGGCTTTGAAGCAGCTGGTGGACCACAGGCTGCTAACCCAAAGAGTAAGAAAGCTACCACATGTAATGGAGGAAAGCCTTCCCCTGGGTATCAAGGCAAGTGTGAACAGACTACAAGTGGAAAAAAGGAATTCAAGGTATACACAGCAGATGATAATACATGGAGTTGTCGACTGAGACACGAAGGTCTTTGTTGGGTGTGTTATAATGCACCAACTTGCCCTGTCTGCGGAAATACCAAAGAAAGACTTCCTTAATTACTTTAAACAATCATTATAACAAACCCATGTCATAGTAGGTACACATATGCTCACTTTTGGCTGTTTGTTGTCCTAGTTTTAAACTTCATGTGATTAGAATATGATCGCAGCAAACTTCTTAATAACAAATTGTCATCAAGTCATCATTTACACAGAATTTCCTGAACTCAATACAGCCTAGGAAATAAAAAATGGTCTATCTCAATGCCAAAACATGCACGAGAGGTGAAGTGATCAACATTGACAGAATAGCTGTCGAATCTTTGCTCCAAAACGCACGATAGTAAGGCCCAAGCACACAGTGACACTACAGATATCATTTGGCCACCTCTTTATCCCAGAGCAGCCAGATGGCTAGTATGGCCCCTCAGCATCTAGAAGCACATTTAGATACTCGGGCCTTTTCCTAGTAGAAAGCACTATAACTAAGATCATAAATACTCATTCATAGCTACAGACTAGATCATAATTACCCACAGACTACCACTACAGTTCAATCATAGATTATTCAATACTATTGGTAGCCTCATACCCTGGCCCTTTCTCCTCCTCCTCCTCCTCCTCAAAGGGCCTGGGTACGAGGCTATACTATTGGAAGATCAAATCCCTGTAATTCAGCATAGAAACAATAATGTTATAAGTCAGATTCTGTAACAAGGTGGAGACCTAACATCCTGTACCTCCCAACCCAATTGACCACACCCAAAACAAGACAGAAGCTACAGTGAGATGGCTCTTCTTGGTGGAGTGGCTCAGCTAGCTGGTGGAGCCAACCCTCAACAACTGGATGAGAATAATGAGGGAGAAGAGGATAATGCATTGAAGGATCAGTCAGCACTCAAAGATGTCTTCTGGGATCGCATTGTGGTGTTCCTTACCACTGCTATCATTGCACTCACTGCACTGGACATCCTTACGGAACTATTACGTGGTGGAAGTCAGGTGGTTTGCTTTATATCTGACAGCCTGAATGTGACTGATGGGCAGGAAGCATACATCAATAACTTCTGTGCCCAGAGTGTTTCCGATACGCAGTACCTTCCCATCTTCATTCTCACTCACGGTATCCTCATTGGAGCATGGCACTTCATATGGAGATCTAGTTGTGCTAGCCACTTCAACTACTTTCTCTCTCTAGCCAGTCAACTAATTCGTCTAAGTGACGATCCAAAAGGATTTTATCCCCAACAGAACCGCAACATCATTTCAAAATTAGTGTCTGAATTTCGTACCTACAAACGAAGCCGAATTTTGAGGTGGTACCAGCTGAAGTTGCTTGCCCAGATTCTCACAACTGTGGCTTCCCTTCTGCTATCCTTTCTGGTGTTCACTGATTTTGAAGTTAACTTCAACTGTCCACGAGACCCAGACGTGGACAGCTCCTGGCCACTCCCTGAAGTGCAAGTCCAGTGCATCTTCACATCTCTCCGTCTTTTTTCACTCCTCCAAGTTGTTGATGTCCTTCTCCTTTCCTTCATCGTATTAGCTCTTCTTGGTGCCTTCTTGTGGTCTATCTGGCGTCATCCTACAGAGCTGGGGCCAGAAAATGTTGCACAGTTTTCATTCACATCCAGTGTATCTCCATCTTACCATGTCCCCAGACCTATGCTCCATAATGCTAAGAGTTTCTGCCGTAGATTCTTTTCCAGACACATTTTTAATGAAATCAATCAAAGGTTCCTGGTGCCACGGCTCACTACTGATTTGGATTTTCTCCTGATGATGCTCTACCGAACAGACAGTGGACTGGGACACGCCTTTAAGGAAGGACAGGTGTATGAAGAGTACACACAATTGACAGATGCTGATTTGCAAGGTGTGGGTAGTGGTAAGTAAATATTCTTCAATTGCAAGCAGCTAGCCAGTTGGAAATTGAGACGGGTAAAATTAATGTTCTTATTAAAAGGGGTGTGCATATTATAATACATGTACTTGTATAGTGCACAGAGTTTCTAATAGGGTATTGTTAAGGAAAAAAGAAGTGGGACTCCTCATCTATCTATACACATGTAAATGTTTGTACTGCACATAGATTGCTGTACTTCATGTAATCCTATCTACTATCTGTTGCTAGGAGATAGTCACCCTGTGTAGTACTAATTTATACCAGTCCTTTTGCAGATAATTGTTTGGTACATGTGTAAAATGCCAGCCAAGTCTAATTAGTGGCCCATCACAATAGTGTTGCTCACTACAAAGGGATTTTGTATGGAGTATTGTGCCTTTCATGTGGTTAACACAGTGACAGGAGCCAGCCTAGCTAGGTGAGCTAGACCACATTAGTGTCAACCACAATGGGCTGAATGGGTCTGACACTGCAAGTACATCCAAGTACAAGTGCTTATATGGGGACTAATGTGTACTTTAGCCATGGAGCACTTAGTAGCCATATAATATACAATTGAGTGTATAGGAAGATTCCACGCAAACACGAGAAAGAAATTTAATGAGATGCAAGTGAAATTCAATGCTCATTAACTTAGGAAGTTCAATCTCCTGTCACTACCCATTAGTGTGAAATTGAATGTATTGCACTCTGTGGGAATAGTGTACTTTTTGGGGGCAGCACAGAGCCTCAACGCAAAACTGCAGCACTCTAGGGTACCATACATAAGTACATTTTCGAGAGCTAGTATTCACTTGGCTAGCACCATATTATTATAATATGAATACTACATTGATATCATTAAAGTTGCTTCATGTACGTTTGCGTAGATTTCTCCTATTGCCTAATCCGAGCCTGACATGAGGTGCTCCATCGACAAATAGGCCCTCAGATATGCATAAAGAAAGCTATAGCTGATCTTTACAGTGATTTGCTATTGATTTTGAACAGTTAATTTCATATAATATAGAGGCTGAAGTGTTAACTCAAGTTCAAGTAATCTTAAGATAGTAGACTATAGTTGGCATATATGTACACAACCTTACTGATTACCATTATATCTTTAGGAAGTGAACCATCACTGACTGATCCAAAGCTTCTAAAGAGAGATCTCAGTCAAATGCTGAAATGGAGACTACCTAAGAATGTATACGAGAACTTTGTGCAGATCAGCGTGTCATCAACATTGGTGAGTATAGTACAACCAATGTGTTGCTCATTGTATACCTGAATTTAGACTCCCATTTTGGAAATTTGTGCAGCTGCTATCCATGATTGCTTGCACATAAAGGGAATATTCACACTAGTACACCATGGTAATCGTGTTTACGGTGACTTTATGCATACATAAATGGCAGCAAATCCCTGATGTGATACGAGGAGCAGTTCTAGGGTTTGCCCAGCGAGCTGCCAGCAACACCAGAGCACTTGATATCTCCTTTGGCTCCTACGGCTTTTCTACTGTTCTTGCAAGAGTATTCAGACACGTAAGCCACGTACTATATACATGTATTATAATTATAAGTTAGTCCCGTCAGTTGCAGGGACATCAATGAACATGCAACTTTATTTAAATTGGTAGGGAGTTCCCATAATACAAGAAACTATTAAATCTATTGCCTGCCTGGCTATAATTATATAGGCACCTACAGAATCAATCGTCTTATAATATTATTATTATTTTATTATTATTCCTTGTCTTACATGAGGATCATTTGCTGATGTGAATACCGTACATAATTATGTACCTTATTAGGTAGGATCATTGAACTTTGATCCCTCTTTCAAAAACGAGGACACTCCCGTTGTTTCTTTTAAGTTCCCTGCTAACATCACTGGATTCCGTTGCCATGACAACATACTCAGTCAAGTGGCATCTTCATCTAATCAGGTCTGTAGTGTATTAATCAAAATATAGCATGAAGGTAAAGAAAACAACTAGAGCTCTCTAGAGCACATAACCCGGCCGTATGCATGCACAACATATTCATGCACCATATCATGCAGCTACACACTAGGCTATCAGTTTGTGAATGTGACATCCCTTACCTACATTGACCTCGAGCACCTTACCTACGTAACCTCGACCATGCACAATTACTGTAGCTAGCTAGGTGTGGTCAAAAAGCACAGCCAATAGAAAACATAATTTGTAGTGTTTGTGGTTAGTTGTATCAAGTACCTAGCTAGAAGCTAAGTTTTTCAACCAATTTTTATGATACTTATTCACTGGCACATAGACCTCCAGTTCGAGCAATATTGATGTGGACAATAATGACGACAATAACAAACAATTAAACTATGTACCTTGCATATGCACACGGGTAACTACATGCATGCAGCATGCTAACCATACAACACAGCCCATACATGCATGTACCCTTAGTTGTAGTCTAGTATTGGATTCATTTGACAAAGTATATATAACTTTTGCAGCTGACTGAGCTTCTTGAAGGCTTGTGGTCTAAAGATGATGAACCTGATGTCTACAAGACCGAGTTTATTGTCATTGGGCCCATGGACCAGTTTAGACAAATCAATACAGGTACATGTACAAGGATGTCTTGAAAGCTATGTACTTGCTATAATACTGTGATCTTATATCAGTACCCAAGGGATAAAGTAATTGGTTTATCCATCTATCATCATCGTCGTCGGCACGAAAATTGCCAGATCTCGCGTTCTAGGCATCTATGTGTGCTGTAAGCACAACCAATCAGTAGATATCGGTGA
Organism: Cliona cf. orientalis; assembly: GCA_963930775.1. Classification (NCBI taxonomy): domain Eukaryota; kingdom Metazoa; phylum Porifera; class Demospongiae; order Clionaida; family Clionaidae; genus Cliona; species Cliona cf. orientalis. Next base: position 7,141,258 of record OZ005690.1, read on the forward strand.
AAAACTGGTTTCTACATGTTTCGAATTGCTAGACATGGCTTACTAACGCTACAAATCATGCATTTTCGGTTCAGCATGCCTGTGGTTTATCGACCATATACCCACTCTACTGGCATGTGCTGATGTGACTGCACAAGCTCAAGCTCAGTGTAGGAAAGGGTCGTCAAGTCATAAAACAGCTCTGCGGCAGAGTATTGCAATACTACATTACAGTGACTACAGAGCACGGAGTACATGTATGTGCTGTAGAGAGCTCTATAGTTATTAAATAATTTTAGTATTGAATCAGCATTATAATTTAGCAGCAACAAGGGTATAACCAATTCCAAACCTATAGCACCACTTCCTCAAGCAAAGTAACTTAGGTGCTTAGCCTCAGTGAGAACTAGATTTCCTCTATTTAGTGTCTTGATCTGAGCCATATATAGCTAGACATACGCATCATGGGGAATATTCACTACACCAACCCTGCACACAAACACACACACCTATAATATTATATTATAGCCAAGTCAGTTTTGGAAATACTTAAAGCAAAATTTTTGAATACGTCGGACAAAAGAGCAGCTCTTCTACTCACAGTGGTGCCAGTTTCTATCGAGGGCAAGGATGCCAGAAAACAGTTCTACACATTTGTGCCGCCAAAGCAGTAAGTACAGTGTAAGCATACTACCCAATAGTACATGTACATGTATAATTATAGCAAAAGGAGAGAGTGTGGCTAACTATAATAGCGTGGCTAATTAGCCACAAAACTCAATTACCCCACGCACATGCGCAAGGGGTAATGTAATCGGTTTTGTCTATCTTTGTCCGCACAAAAATCACCAGATCTGGAGATGTAGGCATCTGAGTAACTTGTAATCCCAACGAATCAGAGAAAAACTGACTTCGGTGTGCTTCAAATCGATGGACACGGGTCACAAATAGTGCCTTTTTGTTGGCCACCATACCTAGCCGGCCACGCCTATTGATAGTGCCTACTATGGCAATGGTCGTCGACAGGTTCACGCATGCATCTCTCTGTGCAGGATGCAGAAGCAAACGTGCAGGGTATGTGCTCCAGAGAGCTCTAGATTTGTCCTTGACACTGATTACCTTGCACCGCATGCAAGTAATGTTGCTGTGGTTATCCACATTAATATCAAGACTCAACATGAATGATAAGGAATTAGAAACACTGTTCTTGCTTCCAGCCTTAATTTCCAGGAAGGACCACAAATCTTTGTTCCACCTCTCCTATTGACCACACACAATTATGCAATGCGCTCTCTTTTAATTATTACTATGTGTGCTAAATCAAAATTGCACATTGTTCTGTGTTGCTACTGACCATTACACAGGCATAAACATAATCTATCTTGTAATTTAAAATCTATCAGTAACACTTTATAAAGAATATTGCTAGCTATACTTATTGCTGAAACATACGCTATACAATATCGATTCTGTATCCACTGCACAGCTTGTTTGTAAGAATCCATCACCCAGTGGAGCTTGTCCATAATCCTGACACCCCTCTGCTATGGCCCAACAAACTATCCCCACCAGAAGAGAAAGGGAAGGTAGAGTCACCAAAGCCAGCTAGTGAGGAAATTCAGTTGCAATCACTGGGTCCAGTTACAGTCACCCTGGAGCAAGAGGCCAATGAAGATGAAGATAAGCTGATTACAACTCGTGGCACAACTCCTTCAAGAGTCGAGGACACAAAACCAGTCACTCATGTGTATCAGCTACAGTGTGGTAATACGATATGTGACTTTGAACTTGCACTGTATCAGTTCATTTGGAAGCCAAAAATCACATGTGCTCCTCCACGTCCACCATCATCTTCAAGTGAGTCTGAAGTTGAAGAGAATGGCAGGGAGGAAGGGAAAGATGGCACTGAGACTAGTGGCAAGGAAACTCCACTTCCAACCTTACCCAAGGTTGAGAATACTGGAGCCAATATTAATGATTCTGGTGATAAATGAAGACATTTTTAATTTTTTTAATTATAGCTATTCAGTCATCATCAGAATAATTAAGCCATTGGACAATAAAGATCCTACACTGCATGCCTGATAATAATTATTACGATGAACTAAACATCAACTTCTCATGAGAATATTTAATTTACTGTCCTGCATGCTAAAGTACCAACTGTATAATAGCAAACATAAATATTATGGACATCAACCTTACAAGGAAGGACTGTATTAAATAACAATATTGTATACCCTATAATTAGCAAAGAACTATTAATTTTTTTAACATAATATTATGGGTATTAACCCTTTGTACACACTATATCAACGACGTTTTACCACATGTACCACGCTGGGCTCCCCCATGGAAGACTAAGTTTTGATTTATATATCCCCTCAGGAAGTCTAATTAAGAACCAAGGACTCTATCCCCGGTACATCTAGAAGTGTAAAACTGGACCATTTCCAAGATGGGAGTGGCCAGGGGACGAGGCTACAAGTCATGCACTAGAAGCTAACCTGGGGGCAACTTGTAACTAGGGCTGAATATTTCCTTTTGAAAATCGGTGAGGGAGACCGGTGACCAACTGCATCCCCTCTTGAGCCTGGTTCCGTGTTTTTTTATCACCGCCTACAGGGCGCATTGAGACCAGACTAATAGTATGTAGCCTTGACAGACTCAGTTCGATGCTAGACAGTATCATACCCTCACGTTTATACAGACTCGGGATAAATCAGAGTAGATTTATAGGTAGTCGTGCCCAGGCCCTTTACAATTGACTACCTTTACAAACGCGCATTTTTCATAATTTTTCCATGCATTTTAAGTACGGTAAATAGCGATTACAGACCTCCAAATTTCACCAGTTTTTCCATGGAACTTCTCCCAGTGGGATGTCAATGTTTGAATATCAGAAGGGTCCTACATATTTTAGTGTAAAATAGAATTCTATACCTAGAGTATTAAACTCATGGGACGATTTTACACCAGCAAAACCTAGAGTAACCCATGCCTGGGACGATTTTACACCAATACAACCTAGAGTAACTCATGGGACGATTTTACACCAGCAAAATTGGTGGTGTAAAATCCTGAGTATTTTATTGTATGCCAAGCATATTTATTATTATAGGGAGGATTTAATTTATACCACATCAAAATTAAGGGGCCAGCTTACTCATGTAAAATTCTCCCATAATATAACTTACCTCTGCTATATATAAGGGACGATTTTATACCAGTTGCCACCACAGGTACTGAAGTGGTGTAAAATTATGCCATGTAATACTGAACAGTAATTGGAGCAAAGATTTTACATGTGATCTTTGACCTCACTTAAAATTCTCCCAAAATAATAAGAATGCATACCCATACTCTGCTAAAACTTACTATTATGGGAGAATTAAGTGAGGTCAAAGGTCACATGTAAATCTTTGCTCCAGTTACTGATAACCATCAGTACTACATGGCATGATTTTACTTATAATATTATATAGCAGAGGTAAGTTATATTATGGGAGAATTTTACATGAGTAAGCCGAAATCCTCTCTTAATAATATGCTTGGCATACAATGAAATACTCGGGATTTTACACCAATTTTTCTGGTGTAAAATCGTCCCATGAGTTACTCTAGTCTCGTGGCCCAGCCCCCTTAAATGCACGCGAAAAAGGGGCCTGGTACATTGTGTACAACGACTTGTCCAAAGCTCAAGAATGTGGCGCAGATCGCTCCATTTGCAATCAAATCGTATATATTCGCGTATTATAAATATGTGCGTCTTTTTTTCACTTGAGCTCGTGCTCCACCAGCACCGAAGATCTGCTGATCTACTCGAGAAGTGTGTGCGCAAAGATGACAAAACGATCCGGTTTTGGACGCAAAAAGCTGACTGTAGTTTCAAATTCAAACGGGAGACCGCTCGAACTCTGAAGATTTACTTCGAAAAGGTGAGTGATAGAGGCAACGAAACTATCGTAGAAACGATAGCGATCGTAAAACAGGTTGTTTTGGCCAGCAAAAAGTAGACTAGTTTTCGAATAAGTACGCAATTATTGCATTCCGCTGCGACAACTCGTTGTATACACAATGTTACCAGACCCCTTTTCGCGTGCGTTTAGGGGGCTGGGTCACGAGACTAGAGTTATTCTAGATTGTAATAATAATAGGGCAGCTCGAGCCGCCCCACTTTTTGTGCCTCCCATTTCAACACCATAATAATGGCATGTGCACGTACGCGCATGCGCACGATTGGTATGCAAACCGCACGCAAAACTGCTGGTACTGATTCAGCAAGTTCGCAAGCCACAGTCCTGCGATAGGCGATAAGCCAATAGAGTTGCTTACAAACGCGGAACGGTGCGATTTTGGGCGTGGCTTAACAATTTTGCGCGCACGCAACATCGTCACCAAGCTCTACATAGCTAGAGCCTCCCCAGTTGTGAAACCCTTCCTACGGCCCGTAAAATCGTCCCAGGCATGAGTTACTCTAGTATAAAATCGTCCCATGAGTTACCTAGGAAAACACTAGGACCTATCAGAAGGTAGCTCTCCACGAGCTCTATCTAACGGCGCTTGTAACGCGATCGTAGGCAAACGTTACGACGCCACGCCCAACTAAACTTTACTCCAATACAAAGCTAGCGGCGATTCCGCGGGACCGTCTACCGCAATCGAGATATTCACGATCTCTACTCCAGGCCCAAGTTAGCTTCCACCCATTTTTGCGGGTGGGCCGTCATTAATTCTGGCTTGTGAGGCTGCATGCATATCGGGTGGGTTGCTCGAGCGACAGATGCGCTTGGGTAGGTTGGCAGTAAGTAAGACTCATTCTCGACAATCGACAGTATATCTAACACGCGTGAGATCGATAACGCGCGATCGCAGCATGCGCACCTATGGTGTATCTTGAGGGTATGGTTTTCTAGAACCAGGCATGCACTTAACATCATCGATAGATATGAAGGTGACTCACTGCGCTCTATGCGATCATCGATCTTGCGCGAGGATCCGCGTGGAGCGATGTTGCGTTTTTGCGATATTCACACCGGTGTACAACAGTGACGAGTGCGCTCAGCGCGTCATGTCATTAATTCTGGGATATCTAATGCAATATCGCGACATCGCTCTAAGCTTTCACGTAAGACCAATGATCGTAGTTATTTCTGTTCTCCGTACATAAATAATCGCCTCGTGCTTTGTGAAGGCTCGCACCGCTCAGATGATATTCATCGCGCAAGCAGTATGCAAGTATAATTGCGCGCAAAACATTTCGCGACCACGCCCACTTTTAATCACTTATTTAGCTATGCCCGCTCAATTGCGCGGACCCAGAAAGAGGGCCCATGGGCGGTAGACCTCACATTACCGATATTCGAGGTATCAGAAAGAGCGCCTTATAAGTGATTCACAAGGGCGGCCGCGGTGTGTCATTGAGTGAAGCCCTATTAAGTGGGCGTGGCTACGATCGCTAGCCTAGCGGATTTCGGGCTAGGCACAGTGACTGTTCGAAGTTCAGTGGAGTAAACACTAGAAAATTGAGGGGGGAGGTGGGCCGACAGGCCCTCTTTCACGAGGATACGGTATTAGAAGGTAGCTCTCCACGAGCTCTATTGCCGTTACGAAGCCACGCCACGCCCACCTAAAGTTTCTCCATAGCGGAGATTCCGCGGGACGGATTTGCAAGGTTTTTCATTCTGCATATTTGTTTCACAGCACTCTTGTGGTTTTACTACAGTAGCTGAAGCCATGTCCAGGGTGTACTACTAATCACGGTACTAGTAATAATAATAGTAATAATTATTATTACCGTATAGCCGGAAAATTTGGCGGGGAATTAAATTTGGCGGTTTGGCGGTCTATTATTACAACCGCCAAATTAAAATCCGCCAAAATTTCCTACTCGTATATATACGTATGGCGATCCCGTACCGAACCGCCAAATTTAAATCCGCCAATATTCTCGATTTTGGGCTCAACCTAATGCCCGCCAATATTTCCGGCTATACGGTATGTTCTAACGTCTAACTAAGGCGACTCTCTAATAAACGCGCCACCTACGCCGGAATCCTAATTTTCACGCTCTAACTATGCGCCATATGCGGCCATGCTTATTAATTTTTCCAGGCGCGTTCTAATTAGAGCGGTACCGGTACTCACAGCTGACCGAGTGCGAGTATCCCGTACAGAGCACTGAATTCCAAGAAGCTATGTTCTCCACGCTTTAGCTCTAATTACAACGCGCCTCTCTAAAAAGATGCGCCACCTGGATCAGAACGTTATTTTCCAGGCTCTAATTATGCGCTACCCAAGATCGGTATTCATTATTTTTAGTGGCACGTTGATAGGGGTGTACTACACAGCTTGACCATACAGTGGCAGAAGTATAGTTAAGGTACCATTAAATTGCGTGGTCGTGAGGTGGGGAATATGACACCTAAACCACATCAAAGTCATTAGTGAGGTACATGTTGTGTGACCACGCCCTTTTAATTGTCTACGTCTCAGGGGTGTGGCTGCTAGAGCCGGAAGTGTTCATTTAATATCCTCAATGGACCGGAAGCCGAGCCGGAAGGGAGGGGCCAGGCCACGCCCAAAACAGCACCACTTCGAACTTCTCGCACTCCAGTGACCTAGTAAGGTACTATGGTATAGAGCCTAGCACCACAGCTGACTCTTGTGGTCTACAGTAGATTATTCATAGCTGAAGCCATATTCAGGGTGTACCACTAACCACCGTGCACCACCTGTTGGTTTGAGGTCAATTATGTACTACACAGCTTGTCTGCTGCTAAGCATACAGTGGCAGCTACTGTGCCAAGCTATAGTAAGCCTTGTATATGAGTGGGAGGGGCTGCTCGAAATCGTTTGGGGGGGGGGGGGGTTGCAACCCCAGCAATCCCCCCCCCCCCCCCCCCCCCCCCCCCCCAGATCCGCCCGTGGGCCTCTTTGGGGCGAGCCTGAGCTGAGCCTCTGAATGTCTAGCCGAGCTGCGGCTCGAAAACTTTAATAAAGCCATAGCACGATACATCTTGAAGACCACTGATACAGATCCAAGCAAACAATGACAGACGGTCTCATAGTGCCGTGTAGGCCTGTAGGTCTTCAGCTGCATGATAGACTATTCCCCTCCATCCTACAGTGCCGACAGTCAATAAAAAAATTTTAATTGCCTGTTATCAGGGTCATCAGTGAGCAGCACGTCTAGTCTATCTTTATCGCGTTCTTTACTATGATAGCTGGTCCAAGCGCTGTTGAGCTGATAACGAGCTTTGTCTCGCTCTCTCTCCTCCTTTGGAGCCTTCCTACGGCGCGGTACGGTAGCTTGCTTGATCAACGCAATACAAGCACGAGTCTAAATTTGCAATTCAGAACTTGTGACGACGTATATACGGCCCATATCCCAGGCATGAGAATGCGCAATAGAATGTTTCGCGTTTATGTCTGTAGAGATCACTGGGTATATAATTTCGCGTGATGGACGTACCATATAATATAAAATTCGCGCATGGCTGTACCGTTTATGTGGGGCTCGCTCAGGTTCGCCCCAATGATTGACTCGATCGCGAGGGAGTGGAAACTATGGTTACCCTAGCTCAGAACATATGTCTCTAGCTACTCATAGTTCAGCGATGATTATTTTGCTAGCGACAGTCACTTGTTCTTGATCTTTTTAGTCTGCCTAGAAACACCTATTTTCTCTGTATAGCCTTGCCCCTCTCGGTCTGAGTCTCTGCAGCTCTCCTTTTGAAATTTCTGATATTTGTTTCTGCGATTTCTCAGTCTGTCTTCCTTTTTATATAGCCGCTCGATGTCACACAGCTTGCCCTCTTTCTCTAGCTCTACGTTGAAGTGTTAGCTCCATGCACTCTCGCGCTTGGCTCGATCGTCGTATGCGCATGCATGCGTAACGGAAGAAATATTACTACATATATATCGTTGAAATAGAAGACAGAATGACGGACGACAGATATTATAATAACAATATATTATTATTATTATATATATACAACGATAGAGCGATAAAGCTCGCACAAAACTATGCGCTTAATAAAAAGTATGTGCTTAACAGCGAGCAGCGCTTAACAACCAGTTTCTACGGTAGCCTAACTCAGCGCTTGCTGTCTTCACTCCACCGTTCCTGCCAAGATAGAGCGTGACTAGTCTCGCGGGCCAGTGACCGCAAACTTCATTGTATACGCGTATATACACCAGAGGAGGTAGGACACGCTTGACCTTTGGCTAATAGTTCACTAATTAAATCGCTAGTATAGGCTTTTGTGAAGGTTTTTTTTGAGAATATCGTTGTGATTTTCGAGTTCAGCGCTGCTAATTGACATTCCAAAGACCTAAAAATTGCTCTATAGTGCTAAGAGGGGCTCCCCCACTAAATCTAAGTGCTGGGTTCGAAAATCACAACGATATCCTATAATAGCGATTTAATTAGTGAACTATTAGCCAAAGGTCAAGCGTGTCCTACCTCCTCTGCGCGTACAAAGCTACTTCGCGCGTTGCGTATGTCCCGGATGGTCATGTGACTAGATACTGCCATTTCATTGGTAGTTCATATAGCCTACACGGGGACAAGCGGATGGTACGTTATTTACTTTGCGTAGGAGGGGCTGGCGCGCGAGACTAAACCTGAAGGGCATAAAAGATGCGCTCTCCTTCAAGTTCAGAAGACTCACGATTGGTCAGAATTGGTGTGCCGTGTGCACAAACGAGGTTGCCAGGGCCTAGGGGTCATACAGAGGCATTCTCGTGCTCGAGCGAGCGGCGCAAGCGCCGCGCGTTTCGACAGGCCTGCTCGGCAGGCCACCGAGCCTCGAGCGAAGCGAGAGGTTATGTCTGCTCTTTGTCATGGTCTGGTGGTAGATTCGACGTTCGAGCGGAGTGAGAACGTTGCCATTACACGGTGAGTTTGAGCAGCTACTCTTGGCCTGCAGTGAGGGATGTGGTCTACGGTGCTGCTTTCATCTGCGCATGCGCACTGTATTAACTGGCACTCGATTGTACATACGTAGCATGCTGTTAGTAGTGTTCAGTCATAATAATTATTATTATCCAATGAATGTGACATCAAACATACTTATAATTATATAATAATATATTATATAATATTATAAACGGAAAATCTCGATTGACATCACTTGTGTGGGGCTCGCTTCGGCTTGCCCCAATAAGGATTTAAGGCCATACCAATTTGAATATATGTTTCTCGGACAGGCATGCCATCAAAAGAGACCCGGGTGGCAGGCAAAAAAAAAAAAAAAAATCTGAATCTGATTATTATCAATGCAAAGTTCAAACAAAACCACAATACAGTGACATAAAATTAATATAAAAGCCACATGTCGGTTAATAAAGCCCCAAAACCAATTTATTTTCCATACTTTAACGACGCTTAGCCACGTAGATGACACAGCCATTCCTCTAATCAAAGATAGCTAGCTTGAGGTAGAACGAGAGATCAGCTGACAACAGCTTAGGCCGCATGTGCACCGTCGATTACGTAGGACAGCACTTATGTGCATGCACCTTGTCAATATACGGCATTTATTATTGCCAACACTTGACCACACCCCCTTTTTTTTTTTTTTTTGGAATTCAGCAAAGTGTGACCCGGCCGGATCCGAGAAACATATATTCAAATTGGTATGGCCTAAACATGCATGGAGTGGCCAAACTGAGCCCAAAGATTGAGGCTTTGCAGTCATTTCATAGTTTATATTAGTTAGTGTTTGCACAGGGGCATTACAGTTTACCAATGTAAACTGTGATGTCATAGGAATCGGCATGGCTAGCTACTATCAAAATTAATGTCTGGACATAATGACCAACCAAGTGCACTTGTGGTCGGTCATTATAGTACTATGCTTGGAAATTGACCCGGATGGCCGACTATTATTCCTACCTTCTGCTGTGGTAATGTTATAAACTTCCCAGAGTGGACCCGCTTCTTGTCTGCTCTACAAGCTAGCAACTATTCAAAACTTATTATACTAGAGACGATGTTTTAACATCAATGGGGCGAGCCTCCGCGAACCCCACACAAGTACAAAATGATTTGGTATTCAGATCGGAATTAATTATAAAATTGTTATGATTGACTCAAGGGAGTGGAAACTATGGTTAGAACGTGTTTCTAGCTACTCGTAGAGTCATTGTTCAGCGATGATCATTATAAATTTTGCTAGCAACAGTCACTTGTTCTCGATCTTTTTAGGGCCTTGAATTTGGAGTCTCACATGGACCCTCTGCACTGGTAATGTTTCGCTCTGCCTGCTTAGAACGACATATTTTTCTCTGTAGCCTTGCCCCTCTCAGTCTGAGTCTCTGCAGCTTTCCTTTTGAAATTAATTTTATGATATCTATTTCTGCGTTTTCTCGGTCTTTCTACCTTTTTAGCCGCTCGATGTCACAGAGCTTGCCCTCTTTCTCTAGCTCTGCGTTGAAGTGTTCGATCCACTCTCGTGCTTGGCTCGTCTCCTCCATATTGATTCAATGTTGTGTGCAACTTGTGTGGGCATTAATTGAAAAATATTGAATGTACATCGTTCAAATAGAAGAGATATATATACGGTACGGAAGGACGTACATTGGTATCACCTGTGTGTGGGGCTCGCTTCGGCATATCATTATCTGCCACCTTTACTGGGATATCTACCAGGTCCTGCTCTCCTATAGCAAAACAGTTGGATGAGTAGTTCTTGAACAATTTAGCTTGAGTTTGAGCCTGGGGAGGAGTCAACGTCTACATACAAATAACCCAATTTGATCATGGGATTCTTGTCACATAATATTATTTGCACTTTCTGTCATATAGTGTAGAAGCAAGAGTGTCAGTACTGTAGTTGGATCGGTTGCCTGACATTGTATACATGTACTTTCCACTGAAGTCACTGTGTAATGTGATGCATGCATCAGCCTTACCTCATGCAGAGTAGTCTTCCTGTTCTGCCATTTCAATTGACAGGAAGACAGCTTAGGACATTATAATTTGACAAAGACATCCCTGATATTGTAAAGATAATGGGTGTATCCATGTACTACATGTTACATGTAGTTATGATCCTTCCATACATGTTACTAATCGTTCAGATTAATTTTAAAACTGAGTACTCAGTGCGTGGAAGCTCTTACATAGCACAGCCGTCGCCCAGCTGCATGACCAGAAAAGTGGCCAAATTGATGTCCACAGTAGCAATGAGCAGCTGGCTCTGAGCCTGGGAGGAGCTTACTTCCACTAAAATATTCCACAAGTTCTGGTCTCATTGCTTCAGATGGTGGCAGACCCAGCAGGGAGAGAGAACTCTGAGAATGAGCTACAAGGCGAGAGTTCTTTATGGAAAGAGGATTGATACAAGAAAAACAAGCACCAGAAATTGAAAACAAAATATGCACATATTATATATGTACACATGTAGCTACATAAACCTACCACCCCTAGTTCTCAAGGCTAGGTACCTCAGTGGCTCTGCCTTTTGCATATCTTATAGGTGTGCCTGAGTAGGCACTGGTTTGGACATGATTGGTTTGTGATGATGAACCTTTTGAACTTTCATGCACACATACAGTCAGTATGATAATGGGTATCTGGCTGTTAATCCCACCCCCCCCCCCCCCCAATACTAGAGCACATGGAGCAGCTATTAGCTTCACCCACATGGGTGCACGTGAGAGCTGTAGTCTTGGGGGGCTATCCCCATACAAGGTATAAAGTAATCATTAAAAGTGCATCACACATGTACATGTAGCCAGTCTCGACACTTGTTCACCTAAGTTACCTTGAACTAGTCTCGTGCCCAGCCCCATTCATGCACGCGCGAGAAAGGGGGCTGGGCACGAGACTAACCTTGAACAGTCCTGACATAGTTGTCTTGATTCTCCTCGACTGGAAGTGACTTGATAGCTCTGTTGACAAATTTCAGTGATTCAAGAGTAGCCTTAGCTCCCTCTGAGACGGTAGGGTCAGGCAAGGCTCCATGCACAGAAGACATCATGCATTCCTCTCCCATTAACACTGATCAAAAACTTGATTTGAAAACGCCTTCGGATCCCCTTCTGGCTTGTAGAACTACTATCAGCAGCTTCATCAACAAACTGCAGCATGTAGAGTGCCACTACTTTGTGGTACAGCTAGGCTAGTCACTGTTCATAGCTATTTTGATGTATTTTATTTAGAAACGAGCCCCACCCACACATTCTGCATGGCATACGTAATGCAAAATGCTTTCAAGCTAAATATCACAATGCAGACAAAAACATGCATACACAACTGAAAAAGTACTCCCTCTGTCAGGTGAGACAAGGTACAAATTATTATGATGTACATGTGCAGTTACCAAAATTTAATTTAATCATCTTAACTATGTGATGTAGGATATTACTGTGCTTCCATGGGAGTAAAGACACTAAGATATACTTGGATATCTTTGCACCCTAGAGCTTTGAGAGCTGTTCTGATTATGCTGGATAACTTGGGCTCCAGTTTGAGAAATGCTTCCTGCAAAGCAACCACATTACCCTCTTCCCCAAGTAGGGAAGGCCAGAGTGGACCTAATGGTATGCACTCTTCTGTTGTATGAAAGTTCATGAAGACTTGTGAGTCTATGTTACGAACTTGCCAGAGGACGTATGGCTCTTTTAGAGGTAGACCTTTAGATCCATCTCCCACACAAAAGTTGATAAACTCCACAGTATTGTATACTTCTCCTTCACTCCTGCTGATATATAGTACATCAAGAACAGAAGGACCTTTGAATTTTCCAGTTTTGAACTCGTCACGGTGATCAATCACAAAGGTACTTTGAGACATCTTGGATGGATGAAAGCAGAAGAGTCCCATGCATTTTTTGCTACAGAACCGATAGGGAATGTCTTGTAAAGTTTCTCCTTTACTCCATGAGTGTGCCGGCTTTAAACAGCAGTGACACAAATCCTTGCAATACCAGCAACCTTCTGGTGAGCACTTGGTACCCAAGGAAAGTAGATCATCTGAGCCTCTGATTGACTGACGACATTTTAAGTAGTGTACAAAGAGATCCAGATTCATAAAGCTACTCTGAAGGAGTGCAGTTAGTAAGACTTCAACTCTTTGATGTATCATTTTGAGCTGATCCCTCATCTCAGAGTACATTGCATGATCCAGGAGGAATTGAGTCAATCGAATTTCCTTGTCAACTGTTGTTATGAAAGCACCATCAATGTATGCCGTCTTGCTTCTGTTGTCTACAAATATGACATAGGGCTGGTCTGGGGGAAAGCTGTCAGAAGAGCCAACAGCTAAAAGACATGATAGCTGATGGGCCTCTTCCACATGGTGAAGCACAATCTGATGTCCGTGGGGAAGCTTGATGTACTTATCCATCTGAGTGTTTGGAAGAGGTTGTGTTACTTTGAAATCAGGCGGCAGCAAGCTCAACTGGGGCTTGTTACTATGATAAAGCTGTGGTTTAGGGAGACTGCTGTCTTTACTGTCCTTAGCAGAAGTCTGTATTGTAGTTGGTTCTTTGTTGGTGTTAGCAATGGCTTCTCCCACAAACAATGAGTTAGTAATACATGTACCAGATGACAACTCCTTTAGTTCTGGGGCTGAGGGTTGCTTTTCAGGAGCAATCTGTTCATCAAGGCTCTGCGAAAATTTGGTGGTTGACGCCATTTTCTCAGCTGTGCGAGTTCCCAGTTGTCTGAGAGCCTCTGTGATGTCTTGAAAGCCCTTTATGGCACTTCGATGATGCAATACCCACAAACCTGGTGGGATTTTATCTGTAACTTCACCCTCCTTAGGAATGGTGTAAGTTCCACTGTGAGGTGAGATACAACAGCTGTCAGGCAGGTTGTACTTGGATGATGGAAGAAACTTAAGGACAATGCTGATGCTACTACAATAGGCAACAAAAAAATGAGATTTTCCAGCAAGGTCTTTTCGCCCATCAACTAGTCGGTGAGGAGCAAGCCAAGGGATTGTCAGCATCCCAGCCGAGACTTGAGAGACGCTTTCACTCTTGAACATGATATTGGATGGAGTAATTAGTAGGAAGGGTTTCAATTCCTTTGAAGCTGTCTGAGATAGCTGTCTCAATTGGTATTTCTCAACATCAGTTGTAGCGGAATCTTGCCTCCCAAATTTGATTGGTAGTGATAGGAGGTGCAGCCTGCAGAACAGAAATGCACTGTACACTTCCTCATCGTTGAATGTACGGGGAAACTTCACACAGGAGAGTGTGCGGAAGATGATTGTGCAGCAGTAACTGAAAAGCCAAGACGAATATTCTATCTCACCACTGGTTGGAAACAGCCGAGAGAAATAATTCTCTGCATTCTGAGTCATTATCCCTTCACACTTCTTGCAGCACATCCAAAGCCAGCAATCTCCCGCAGACTTCATTTGGTGCTTATCAAGCCCAAATAGAAAGGGCTTGATATTGATCTCCTTTCTAGAACTCATCTGGACCTCTGATGTCTTTTTGGAGGGGTCTTTGTTACCTCCCTCAGTTTCATCTGTTTGTGACAGTGGAGCATTCTTAAGGATAAACTTGGGGAAGACGTGACTCTTGCACAGGCTTCTGCCATACTGTCGACAGAGGAGGCATCTTTCACACTGGTTTAGCTTGTTTGTCTCACGAATACAATCCATCATGGCCCAGTCCAGCAGTTGGGAGCCTTCATCATCAAGGTAGAGGTTGTCGAGAGCAGTCCCAAGAAGGTTGATAGTTTCCATCATACTGTGGAAGCATTCATCGATCAGTCTTTTCTCCTCTGCTTTTGGCATGCTGCTTCTGTTCTCCATGAGGTACCACATCTTTCGTTGGTAGGCGTAAAACATTGCTTTCCCTTTTAGAAGTCTGACCTCATGCTTTAGTGCATCTTGATCATCAGAAATATTCTCAGCTATCTCAGAGCAAACCAAAACTGTTTCAAAGTAGCACTCAAGCTTGTAGCAACTCTGAGCATACTTTGCACTACTCTTATGATCTGCAGATAGAACAAAAAGTTATATAAAACTTGTAAGTCTTGCTTAAACGTTGCCAGTCAAATTCCTTTGGTGTCCATGCATACACAGGGTTGATACAGCATTTTCATGGGGGGGGGGGGGGGGGGGGGAACGTACATGTACCATCATCCCCTATGTAGCTACATGCCTATTGAGGTGTGATGCACATACAGTTGCTCTCTGTTTAACTGATTATTACTATCAGTATTATAGTGGAGGACCTATGGCACTATCTGGACAATTTCATCATGGGTGGTCTACTGGTCCTCAGGTTCCAAGCCAACATCATGGCAATAATAGAGCTAAGCAAGAGACTGTCCATCCAGTGATAATACTCATAGTGACAGTCAGAGAGCAACTATATGTGCATCACACCTCAATAGGCATGTACATGTGTAGCTACATAGGTTGTGGTGGGCTGCCATAGTTTAGTAGTTAGAACACCAGTGGCTTAAGTTGGAGACCTGGGTTTGATTCCCAGTGGTAGTCTACCCAATTCTACTTCTCCAGCCTATCCTGAGTGTATTTCTTTTGATTCCCAGTGGTACATGTAGTTCTTTTCTCCAGCCTATATCCTGAGTGTATTCGCCGATTTATAACATCCTTCATTGTTCACCTCAGGCCTCTAGATCTATAATCCCAGTATACCCAGATGACCGCCATCTGCTGGGCATGTCATGGGACGATAAGCTCTATGTTGATGTAGCCTTCACCTTTGGGCTAAGATCAGCTCCAAAATGACGTGCTCCAGTCATACGTAAGTGAGGGAGCAGAGTTTGGTGGGAATTCTATCATTGACACTCTTGCCGGGTGGGGAGGACAGGTCCACTATCAAGCAGCATTTCCCAGGTTCTGCTTCGTATCAAAACCAATACGGAAGCCTGACAGGCCTAAACTGATGCAATGATAGCAACTGACCCAGATAAGGATGTTCCTCATTGGTGCGGAAAACAAGCATGCAAGCTTCCAAAAGTGCATTTTTTTGGACAATGTAAAGCTGAAGCAAAACAACACCGAAACACACACCTACCAGCTGTAGACGATGTTCCTGTAGATGGTAGAGGCGAGGCAGATGGAGAAGCGGCTCCAGCGTTTGAGGTAGCTGTTGTAGGTGCACTTGTGCTAATGACTGTGGTGCTGACAACACCCTGCGTGGCCTGAGTATGTGGTTGAGAGGATGCCATTTCCACACAGACAAGAGAAAGAGTCTGTACATCATGGAACCAACTAGATAACAGCACTGAGTGAAATTGGATCTACTGTGTCAGGCTTTTACAGTGAGCTCACTGTTGCTGTTGCAATGACCAGCCAGAAACGCACTTGCTACATGCACTATATGCTATGCTGTGATATTAGCATCTCCCCCGGGCCGCACCTCCATTCCACAGTTAACAGATTAAGGCTTTGTTACCCCGTGTGCATTTGTGAACATGTCGAAAGCTTAGCAGGTCTTGAAACAGGATCATCTCTTAGCTTAGGGGGCATGTCCAAACTATTATTGGAAAAATTAACATCATTGTGATGTTGGGGGGCGGAGGGAGAGGGGGGAGCAAAGTGTGACATTAAGAATAGCTGCTGAAGGTAAAACAGCATCCAAGCAAGGTAAATTTGTGTCAAGACACGTTAAGTGGGGTAGTGTCTGTAGGCCTACGCTTTGGAGTAACCACAGCTGTGGGGGGGCATATAGTCAAGACTAACTGCATACTCGAGTATAAGCTCCCCTTCCCACTTTAGGCTCAAAGAAATGTTGAAAATAGGGGGTGTATTATCAAGTACATATGGTACGTAAGTGGGTCACAGTTCGTGCATACAGCATGTATGTGTACGTACCTCGTTCAACAGCTCTTAGCTGCCATAAACAGCAATGAGCAGCAAGCTGGTGATCTACATGAAAGGGACTTTCACACAGTGATTTGAGTATCTCAATCATGGCAGAAAAGTCTGACTCCACAACAGGCTGATGGTGTACTAGGTTCAATAGAAGCTTGGCAGCTGCTTCTTGAAACTTCTCTACTCTGAATGCTCTCTGGATAACACTTAATAGACCATGACTCATTAATTTTTGGGAATTCTTTTCAAGTTCATCAGCTGTCTTGAGCATCTGCTGATCAAATGAACTACTGCATGTACATGTATGTTCTTCTGGTCTTTTCTGCTTCCTCCCACCTGCTGACTGGACCTCCACAAACTTTTTCATAGCTGAGTATGAGTGAGTCAGATTAGTGAGAATCTTCAAGAGTTCATGAACAGCAAATCCATTAGCTTTGAAATTTGGTGAATCAATAGCCCCGGCAAGAGTTGTGACACAATATTCGGCTTCTTTATCGGTGAGCTTTAGAGCTAGAAGCTGATCACAGTCCAACTGTTGATGCAGGCAGCTGAGAGTGAATTTGGCTGTGGAGGCCAAATCAAAATTGGTTGATTCAATGAATGGAATGAGCTCTGGAATGGTCTCAGAGAATCGAAAGGCAGGATGGTTTGAAGGGTCATAGGCACAGTTTAAAAGATTGAAGAGAGAAAGAAGAACAACTGTTGTGACATTCTGCAAGGAGATGATTTACCATGATAATTCTCATATGCTTCCAACTGGTAACTAACAAAACTAAGATCTTTTACTTGATTAAATGTGTTGACGTAATTCCCAGCATGTAAATAGGTAGTCAGCATATGCACAAATCCTGACTGGGACATTTCCTGTGCTAGCACATGACTTTGATCTGTCCAGGCCATTGATACTTTCAGTAAATCCCTCATGACAGGTAACATGACAAATTTAGGTAGCCCTGCAATAAAATACAAAGTACATGTACACATGTAGGTTGTCAATAATAGTTGAGCAACTATAATCACACCTTCATCCTCTATTGTGAAACCAATCTCAATGGCTAGCTGGATAGCTCTGCAAGCACCACGGAGAGCAACTACACTCTGGACAATCTCAGTTTGAAGTTGCTCATTGGACTCCCTTAGCAATAAGGCAACCAGCATGATAGAGACACTGATGGAGAACCAAGTTGACTCCGGCAGCTGCGAGAAACCATCATCAAGCGGGAGGTTTTCATATGGAAGAAGAGTTCGCATGAGGTATCGAAGAAGAACTTCTGTGAATTCTACAGCTGCTTCATCCTGTGATGATCTTTCAAGGCCCTGGGATAATTCATCTGAAAGGTAGTATGTGCATGTGCAATCAGAATGACTGTACACATGTAGTGTGGAAGGGGAATTAAAAAGGGACATGCATATGTACATGTAAACCATCACAAACTTTACATGGAGTCCAACCTAATCTTGCACCACATTTGAGGTACTTAAATTTAGCTTTGTATTTAAGTGGTCAACAAAGACATGGTGCAATGCTGTGGATACAGTGTACACACCTGTGTGTAGCTGGTGACTCTGCTCTGCCTCAGAGCCTGGTTTAATGCAGTCACTGGGAACTGTGGTGTCCCTGGTGATAGCATCACCATCACCTTGCATCAGCAACCATAGCAACTCCATGGCTGCTTCCTGCTCATCACCCAATACCCTTTCAGATAGATCAGCTAGGATAGATGGGATAGCCTTCTCGACAAATAATAGTGCATTCTGGGGTACTTTTGCCAAATTCTTAATCATTGTGAAAAGTGCTTCGAATGACAAACCATGAAACGAAAATGGCTCTGTCAAATCAGTGTTCAACATCTGTATCACTCTGGATACTTCAGCATCTCCAAGGATGAGAGAATCTTCTGCTGTGAGAGACCAGCATGCATAAAGAGCTTTGGAGATCAGACGTAGCTCAACATCTGGTGCTTTGAGGAGTGGCAGTAGGGCTTGTGAGGAGCTGTAGTATACATGTACCTGGACAGTATCACTCCTGGCAGTACATTGGAATAAGATACGAAGTAGGAGCCAGACTGTCTGTGTTATGGTTTTGTTCTGAGGAAATTAAGAAAACAACAGACACAATGAGCATTTATGTACAGTATTCACACAAATTGTTTCTACAATGTAAACAGTACGTACATTGTATTGTAATAGTTCGTTATTTTCTACCTTCTGAATTAGAACAGCAATTAATTTATGCTATACCTCAGACATGTCTTGAACTGCTTCCAATGGTAGGAGCCCGAGGTGTGAGATAATGGTTGTCAAGAGACCCAGCTCCTCTATTTGCTTTCTAAAGATGTTGCTTGAGTCCAGGGACCACACTATCAGTCCAAGGAAGCCAGTTGCTGGTCCCTGCCAAAATGGAGTCACTGGATTCCCTACATATGATATATGTACATGTACACGTACAGTAAAAACAGCTATTGATCTAAACATGTATCTATATCTGGTAATTACCCCGCGCACATGCGCAAGGGGAAAAGTAATCGGTCGTGTCGTCGTTGTCGTTAGCACAAAAATCGCCATATCTCGAGATATAGGCGTCTAAGCGACTCATAAGCACAACGAATCAATCAAATTCGGCAAAAACCTAGCTTCAGTGTGTACGTACGTGCGTCAAATCGAGGGATACGGTCCATGAGCGTCACAAATAGTCCCTTTTTGTTGGCCACCGTAGCCACGCCTATCGACAGTGCCTACTCAATGCATATGCATACCAATCGTGCTTTCTGCTCATGCGCACAACTAAGTGGCCAAGCGTGTGAGTGGTAAAGATCGTCAATGTTCTAAATAATCCTCGTGATATCTATAGTGACGGCCCTATAGAATCTGATAGAAATTCATATCTTCCTAGTCTGGGCTAGGTCTGGGTGTCGAGAGCGCTTTTTCAAGTGTCACCGGAACCCCCAGTATGATCATCTATTATCTACATGTATGGTACAACTAAATATAAGCAGGATTTCCATTATTTCTCTGAAATTCACAAACTTACATGTATAGCCATGTACCGAAAGTAAATCTATAGATTGCGCAATGTGTGCGCGGGGTATGTGCTCTACAGAGCCAGGCCCGGAGGAAGCAATTTACATGTGGTTCGGCCAGCTTTAAGTCAGAACGTGGAGCAAATGCGTGCGTAAGCACGCAAAACTAGGGGGTCTGGGGGCATGCTCCCCCAGGAAAATTTTGTAATTTACAACCTCAGAAATTGCTTCTGATGGCTTTTGAGACCACTTTCACTGGTCAATATTTAGACTTTGTTGTATGGCCTAAATCCCAATTAAGATTCAGTGAAACAGAGAAGTTTTGATAGCAGAAGGCAGCCTCATGATCTAAACAATCTCTCCACTTATATTAAGCTTTAAAGACTGTTGAACTAGGACCAAAATATACAAATACCTTAGGAAGCTCATTTGAAGATGCATTGGTGTGCTAATTTGCACCATAGATGCATGCGCGATTTATTATCTGACGATCTTTACCATGCGATAAATAAAATAAACGACCATTACCCAACTAAGCGTTGAAAAAAGTGGTCCGATTTTGGCCTGACCAGCCTGACCGGTTCCGGTGGCCCTGAGAGCTCTAGTTTAACACTGTTGTCATCCTCCAAAGTTTTGACCAATTTAATGCATACATGGAGGGAGGTCTGGCATGGGAGGAAGGGCTGTTCATACAATGACATGTACATGTACATGCATACTGACTAACCATAGACTTGAAGTACTTTGCAAGTCAGTTTCACTGCACTGTAGATAAACACTTGGTCTTCCTTAACTATCTCCAGAAGTGAGCTCTTTCTAGAATCACTGCCATTGTTGTAGAGCTTTAACAGAGCTTTAGATGCAGTTATTAACTTGAATGGTGCACTCTCAAGAATCAGTGACATGTCATCAGGCAGTGGTGGAAGGCAAGGAGCTGTGAAGTTGATGGAGGACATTACCATAGCTGCTCTTCTGACAAAGGAGCGGAAGATGGGACCCACCATTTCCTCACTTACAAAGGGAAGGAAGGCCAACCACGGCTCACTATTGTCAGCATCATCACCAGACCCTGGCTGTAGAGTGTCTGCATTCTACATGTATAATATATGTGTGTACATACATGTACATGTATGTTAATCATAGCGGCTTGTTGACTAGCTAGCTAACCATACATGTTGGTGAAATGCCTCACCATTGTTTTTATAGTGAGGCTTAGAATATACTTGTAACAAACACTGCAGACCTACAAGTTTTTCATAGAGACCTACAAGTCAGTGTCCAATGGTGTATATATATGAGGTCTTCATAGTATATTCTAAACTAGTTAGATTTTGGCCTGACCAAATGGTCTCTACACTCTTTAGAGACCCTTGGGGCTGAAGTAGTGCCCTCGCTGCGCTTGGGACGCTACACCCTCAGGGCTTCAGGTCTCTAAATTGCATAGAGACCTTGGACTTGGCCTCTAACTATATTATAGTGGTGCAGTTTATCTCAAGAATGTAGATGTATCCATGCAAGACAATTATAGACAATTATACTATAGAGCCTCTATTAAGCAAATTTACTTCGACACTTACAAAATTAATAGCTCCTTGTTAGCTACTACCGTATAGCGGGAAATTTTCGAGGGAGAAAACTTTCGCGGATCGGTCTATAGGAAAGGAGCATTTCGCGGAGAAAATTTTCGCGGGACGTTAAAACTGGTCGCATAATGGGTGTGGCATGCCTAGAATTTCGTGGAGAAAACTTTCGCGGATGGCTGAAAAATCGCGAAATTCGTGAAAGTTTTCTCCCTCAAAAATTTCCCGCTATATGGTAGTTCATTGCAGACGTTTACAAATGTACAGCACTACAGATGCTAAGCTACTGAATTCCTAGCCTTGACCCCAGGCTCCCTTACGTATCGTGTATATGAAGGGAGCTTGGGGTCGAGGCTACTGAATTCCAGGACATTCATGATGGATATAGGATATATTATTTACATTGTATTGCAGTAGCTACTGTGAAAGTGTCCATAGTGCTGGACATTAGTGAATGCCATGGTCCACCATGAAAGTCCATGGTAGGAATTTAGTAAACGTTCACTGTGAAGGTGTCCTGTCATGTGATATCTGGACCCCCTGGTCACAATGTTATTGAATATTTGGACCTCCTGAAATATATGGACCCCTACACTAACAGTGCTAGTATCTGACTGCATGGTTTTGATCTTGATAAGTATTAATTTTGGCACAAGAACAAAGACTTAGTAAATTTATTCAAACTAGCTGTTGTCTTTAGTTTCATAATGTGTAATATTGCAGTCAAATTATTATTGAAGTTTTCATCTTCTCAGACTATATCTTTTGTTACGAGGTTGTACAATGTCATATGTAAATACGTGTAATTACTATGTATATATTCCAGAATCACTAAGCCTGTGGAGAGATGACAGCCATTGGCTACAGATACCATTTCAAATGGACCGGTTTCTAGAATTTACATGTATATCCTCATATGGTTCATTCTCACCTAGACCTTAGCTACCTAATCCCTAACCAGGCCTGGAGCCAGCAAAATTTGGGAGGTCAGGCCAATTTTCAACCGGGGGAAGGGGGGGGGGGGGTTCTCTCCCCTCAGGGATGTAGACTGCTAATGTTGTACATTTACCCTATAAAACTGATAATAATTCCTCCACACCCTGGATGAGCTACCCCATCAATACTCGTTATTCGCTGCCATGTCCCCTCAGTACTTCATTACTGGTGCCTACAATACTTCATTAAAATCCAAAAAAAATACCATCGGTACTTCATTAAATCACCTCAAAATCGACCCTTCGGTACTATTTAAATCAATCTTCCTCCACAGGGGTGTATCCTTAATATTAACTGGAATACCCCATTGTCGGTATACTCATAACTGACTTACTGTCTTGGCAAGAGCTACCAGCATGCCTGTCGGAGATTGCATTTTGAATAGATCTATGATCAGAGGTGCTCCTCCGTTTTCAAGAAAGTAGCTATATGAAGTAGGTTGACTCGTCCTGTCACGATGAATTTGGACTCCCCCTTTTTGTTCCCCCCGGTCCATATAGTTCGAAATATTTGGACCCCCCGGCCCTTATATTTCTGAAATATATGGGCCCCCATGCATATTAATTATCAACTAGCGGTACACGTACACGTACACTGCGTGCAGGGACTTCCTCGCTCAGCTCAGGGAGGCAGTGCGCACGCGCAATGGCAACCATTTTGCTTACGAGGAACTCCCTGCTGTTCAGTGCCACAATGCGAGGTAAACAAATCTTGCGACACATAGGTGCCACAAAAGTGCTTACTAAATCGCACTTATAGAAGATCAAAAGCTAGGAATCAGTTTATAGTGTAGACAAGGTAGTTTACTAATAGCTAGATGCTAGCAAAGCCTCTTTGATTTTTACCCCGCGCGCATGCGCAAGGGGTAAAGCAATCGGTTTGTCCGTCTGTTGTCGTTGTTGTCGTCGGCACGAAAATCGCCAGATCTCGAGTTCTAGGCGTATGTGCGTACTATAAGCACAGCCAATCGGTAGATATCGGTGAAAAACTGGTTTTTACGCGCTTCAAATTTCTCAAAAAGGCTTACTAGTGCTATAAATCGTACATTTTCTGTTCAGCATGCCTGTGGTTTATCGACCACACCCACTCTTTTAGTATGCGGATACGACTGCGCATGCCCAAGCACGGTGTTGGAAAGGGTCGTCACGTCATGAAACAGCTACATGTATGCCTCAGAGTGTTGCAATACTACGCTACAGTTGCTACAGAGCGCGCGGGGTATGTGCTCTACAGAGCTCTAGTATTCACTGTTTATCAAACTCTGATTCTTCCTCAAACCCTACATCCTCAGCTGCTGTCTTAGCTTCAGCTACAGCAATGCTGCATCAAGCACACTCTCATCTATAGCGTCAAGCACAGCCTAGTCTGCAGCAGGAACCACACCTTCATTAAACTCCTCCACTTTCTCTTAAGATTGTGAATGAAAAGAAAAGGAGTGAGTATGTTGTGCAAAACCTGCATCTAATAACAATTATTTTTCAGATCATTTTTCTTATAATATAGTCCGTGTCCTAACCTGGAGGATATAAAAGATGCACTCTGGCTACAGGTCCCGACCCTTGAGCCAAGTGAGAGACGAGGTCTGTTCTTTGTCATAGTCTGCAGTCCATCCAATTTGTACCATGGAAAGTGCTGATCATGCATGAAGTAGCTACTTCATGAAACTTTTCCAGACAATTAAGAGAAAAGGTCATGCAAGCTCCTAGGCTATAAAAACCCAACCCAGTTCTGTCAGTCTTTTGAGTAGTATTGATGAATCTATTTTATTTGGTGGCTACATGGAGCTAGCTGGTTTATATGAAACTTCTAGCTAGATCTGTTCTTGAGATACTTTCATTTTTCTAATGTAAGCTTACCGTATTACATGTAACATCCAGGCCGTGCATCCCTACTTATACAGTCTATCAACTCTATGATTATGGCTCAGCTATTCAATGGAGAAGCCAATTGGGGATATGATTAAACTTTTCATTAACAAAATTTAATATTGATCATAGTTCCATTTATCTGTGTAATGATATGATTGATTAAGAGTACGTATATACTGTCCCATTATGGAGAAATCTGCACGGTAAAAAGCATGATCATGAAAGTAGAATATCTCATTACTGCAAGGAGATATAATAATATATTATGATATAATTGGAGCCCTTGTAGTTGGAATTAATTCACACAGGCTGATCCTCTCTAGCTTTGAAGTATAACATACCATTCCAGTTTGTAATCTGTGGTTAGCGATGTTTCTAGAAACCTTACAGGGATAGTTTATGCGCTCGGATAACTATTATCATGAAGCCCATTTGTTATTAATTGTAACGAGCATGATGCCATGCACAGAGTGGATTGTGTGTGAGTGTGTTATGTTGGTTGCATCAATACATTTAAGGTACACTTTCACAATAATTAAAATCAACACACTTTCACAGTAATCGGGCAAAAAGTCAACAATCATATTTTCTGAATACTGTATAATAGTTAGGCACTGCATGTTACGTGATTTAGAAGACCAAAGGGCTATATGTAGAATCCCGAGCGAAGCGAGGGTTCTACTGAGCCCCGAAGTCTTCTAAATCACATAGAAACTGACCAAACAGTGTCTAACTACTTTAGATCCTAGCAACAATGCCCAAAAGCTTTGCATATAAACAAATGCCTAGCAACAAACTAGCTATAGGCAAAAAAATTTACCAGGTTTTTTTATGGAGCTTACAATGTTTTTTTTATGGGGCTTATAAGATATTTTATGAAGGATAGATACTACAGTTCAACCAATCAGATCATTACAAGTAGGATCTAAAGTACGTATCTGAGTACAATTTTATGACATATTAGACTCTAGTTGTCATAAGTACTGTGATTTGAAAAACAAACTTAGAACCTCTCTACTTAGAATCCCTCTACTTATAAAGCTAGTTCTTTACAACATACAAGAAGTTACTAGCAACAGCATGCATGCTAGAGTCTAAACAAGTTAGACACTTCAGCCAATGGGATCTACAGTCTTCAGACACCCTCAGGCTTCACGTTTGAGATTTATATCAAATCCTGCATGTAGATCCCTAGCTTTTGGAGTTTATGTTCTCCGAATTCTCAGAGGTTGGCATAATAATTATTATAGTGATTAAATGACCATGAGTATGCACCTATCAATGTATTGCCCCATCTACCACAGTGCAGGCATATGTGGGGATAGGGTGGGGATTTGACCACTACTCCTATCAATTAACCCACCCCTGAAGCTCCTGTGATCAAAAGACACACCAATCCCCACCTACTACTGAATATGCAGGTAGTTAGTGCAGTGAGCCTCACGCTAGACATACAAGCTTACATTACACTTACTTAAGCCACATTAGTGGTTACTACTTAAAGTCTAGTACTAACATCACAGTGACACTATAATGTATAATAATATTATAATAGCCTAGTAAGCTGAGGAGTACATGTAGTTTTAGGCTATTTCCAGACTAAGGTAAATTCCCCACCCCTGGGACAGTTATCTTACAAATCCCGACCCTTTGCTCGTACTAGGGTAGCTAGGTGGGACATACAGTGATATAGCCAGCACGGAACTCTCCAGTTGCTAAGGAAACATACCACTAAAGTAGAAATGAGACTTATTGAAGTGAAAGTAAAACAGTCTCATGGTGAACATGTCCAAGCATAAAATAAACAATACTACTCTTGATAATGTATACAGAAAATAGTAATCTGAGTCCAATAATTGACCTTGCAATAATTTGAGCACTACAACCTAGATAAGTTACTAGTGTATAACAAAACAACTCGTCCTTTTCCATCAAGTGCGGATGTACAATGGCACAACTACGCCCAAAACAATAGCAAGTACTATGATGGATATCACTATGGCTGCAACACCTCCAACGATCCCAGCTATGTTCCAATTACGAGCCTTCCTCCTGTATTCCACAGCTGCTTCATGGTTACCTGACTCTTCTGCTGTTCTTGCCTGCAAAAATGTAGAGCAATGTCAATTATTTCAGAGATATATTAGTTATAGTGAAGTTTATTGTGCAGATATTATCATGAATGAATGGTGCAGCGGTTAAGATCTTGCGCTCCCAATCATAGGGTAGTGATCTGGATTCCTATCTGGGCCCAGTATATAGCTATCAAGTAGGGACTCAGCTTTGGATATGGTGGTAAAAAATTAAACATCTGTCCCATTAATGGTTCCATAACTTGGTCGGTGCTAACTAGCACTACATCACCAGTACTGCTATTATTATAGTGAATTCCTAAGCCCTGCTCCAGAATATTCAATATATTGCTATGTCAAATCTGCCTGCTTGTGCCCCTGGTCTTTGCAGACTAGGGAGTGTGACTGCATTAGCTGGAGAGTTAATAATGCTCAGGAGGCTGTGGGGGACCATAGCTCATGCAGTGGTCGAAGCACCTAGAGCTCAAGTTGGAGGCCATGTATTCAATATGTAGCAGCTGCCCTCTGTAGATGAGCTGGAGGATCTGTGGTACTCTTAGAGTCTAATATGATTAATATTGGCTCCTAATTAATACAGGTATGAGTGGAAGGATCTGTGGTGCTCTATATAGCATAGTTTGGCTGCTATCAACATAGACATGAATCAATGAAGCCTCCATTAAAATTTATAAGGCTTATTAAGCTTGCATGCAAAAGAATTAATCTTTGTACCTTTACACTGTAGTTGAGAGCAGCTAGACCAAACCAGCGACAAAGAACCCACATGACAATCGTAGAACATCCTTCAGAGCTCACTATTAGAATAATATCATGTTTTGAGGTATACATCTCACACAGTAAATTTTTGCACTTACACACATCACTGTCTGCCATTTTTAAGATCCAGATTCTGGAGTAAAATGTAGTGGATCTACACTGTACGTCCTTTTTGCAAGAATAGCTTGTGAGTTTTGACATGGGACTTTATATCATAGTACGATACCCAACGTTCGGCGCATGCGCACCAGGGTACGATTGTGGCGCCTATAGGGTAGTGGTCGTTATAACTGCTGGCCTGAGCGGAGCCCCCACTTCTCTGTGGCCGGCCTGGGGCGAGACCGCCAACCATATCTATGGTGTGTGCTATGGCACTTTTTTCTAAAGAAGAGGTACGTACGTCGCACGATAGCTGTACGATGATATGACACACTAACTATTAAATTTCAGCGGATAATCCAGAGTCACGAGAGTGCTAATTAATTATCAACCCCACTGATCCTATATATAATTCGAATAACTTGTGATCCTGTTGCACATTCAGTAATTATGACTGAATGGAATGGAGTGATACAAGACAGTGGCGTAAGATATTATAATTTGGAATGGGTGGGGGTGACATGGCATATGGCCACTGCAAGTGGGTTCTGGGGCACTCCTCCCCACCACACCCCCACCCCCAAGAAACGTTTTGAATCTGAGTGCTCAGAAACAATTATCCTTTCCTAGTCTCGAAACCAGACCGCTCCCACCGCAGCATTTAGTTCTTTCAGGATAAACACGCGGAGGGAGGGTCTGGGAGACTGCCTTTACCGTTTTGGATCCCGATTATGCAAGATGTACGTGACGTCACGTGTTGAGGTCCGCCCATACGATGTCAAGAGCCTGCCAGTAACGCTCTTTTTTTGCTGTTAAGCAAACTAAAAGCCTTCTCTACGATCGAATTAGCCTTCGAAAGGTATCCAGAGGTACTAAATTCAAAGAGAAATGTCGATCTGGTGGTTCAAGATTTCAAACGTGTGACGTCACTCGCGTTCTGCAATCTGATTGGCCCGCCAAGATCTGTGCGTGCGGATCCAAAATGGTATAGGCAGTCTCCCAGACCCTCCCTCCGCGTATTTATCCTGAAAGAACTAAACGCTGCGGTGGGAGCGGTCTGGTTTCGAGACTAATCCTTTCCTTTCCTGACTTCTCTCCTGAGCTAGTCATCGTCGTGAACAAGAAAGAATTGCCATAATATTATCTCAAGATTTAGGCATCTATATGTAAGCACCTCGGAAGCACAACAAATCAATCAAATTAGGCAAAAACTGGCTTCATTGTGGTTCAAATCAAGGATCCATGAACATCACAATTAGAGCCCTTCCATTGATCTACTCGATGTGCTTTCTGTTCACGCACACAACTAAGAGGTCTGGTATAATATGAGCTGATGAAGAGCATTGAAATGTTCTACATGTACATGTAACTAATGCTCGTGAGACCTTAGGGCTACGATTATTTGCGGGTACAAAGTTTAGCAGACTTCAGAAATAGCGCATTTAGCGGGTACTCATTTTAGCGATTTTTCAGAATTAACATCCTATTTATTTGAATACATGTATGTTGACATTAATATTCGCGGGTACAATTTTTAGGCAAATCACTAATTTCGCTAACTTTAATACCCGTAAGGCCACTTCAACTTAATACTCTGTTTCTCGGGCCCGACCGACCCTACTTTCAGAGAAAACTTTTGTTAGTTTTGAGGTCAGAGGTCGGATTTAATTACGTTCTGAGCATGCGCAATAGGTTTTTCGAGATAAATCTCGATTATTGACCTAGGACACGCCCAATTAATTTCATTTACAAGCCGGCCTACCGACCCTATCCTGAGGAAAGGCCAGCCCAAGAAACAGAATATTAAATTGAAGTGGCCTAAACAAACAAAAGTGTCCTTAAGGTATATGTTTTTGGCTGCTAGCTATCTGCTAACGCAAAGTTATGTGAAGCATTATGGAACCAAATCAGAATATAAAATAGCTAATACAATGAAGTGTAGAGAGTAGCAGGTCTGGGGCAGAGGAAGAATTGCAACTAACATAATCTTTTCCTATGCAATGTACCTTAGAAATTAATTGTTGTATTATTATATCATTTTCATGCATGCATATATTGAAATACCTACTAGGCAATTGCTCCAAATTTTTTGTAGCTGAGCAATTTTATTTTTCTATACGTGTTTTATTCCACCTCTGCAGATCTATGATCCATCAGTAAACTATGACAGTGACTCAGACAGCAATTTAAATAATACTAAGGTACATGTGAATCTGTATACATGTATATAAATATTTAATGGAGAATAATTCAGTGCAATCCTCACTCAGTGTTACAGTCTAATTTGCCAGGAGCCATAGAAATTATGCACACTACATTACCATAGTGTCCCAGGCAAGCACCCCACTCCCGGGTAAGCACCCATTTCAAGGGATCAATGTAGCAACCTCTATACAAACGTATGGAAGTTATATCCCTGGTAGGCACCCATGCAGGCCAAAATTGCAAATTTTGTTTAAGCATCCATGGGTGCTTACCTGGGACACTATGGTATGTGCATGTACTTCAATGCATTGTTGATGCCTTAAGGAATTATTGCTATACTAAAGTGTGATAGCTGCAAATCATGTACATGATTGATCAATCAGTACCTTGGCAAAAAGCTGTCAAGCCTGGAACCCAAGAGACTAGAGTCGTTTAGCTCACGATTCATACATGTATACTGCACCACTTCTAATCTTGTCAAGAACCACTGATGAGCTTTCTAAGACCTGAGTCATTAATTATCGTCAAAGTTAAATAGTGCGATATCTCTCAAATAAATTCATCAATGAATGTCCACGCAAATAATGTGATTGATTCTGCAAAGATACTAAAACTCCTCACTCTGGGTATATAAACCAGATGCATGTACATGTATGTGACTGCTAGTGCAGTAGTAGACACACAGAATAACTACACATGTGCACTGAGCCTTACAACATGTAGTGTCGCTTTTGATTACTCTATCCTTTGCAGGGCGGGATTTGTGATCTTGTTTGCCATAGTACCACTTAGGTCATGTGATGTGACTTTATTGCAACTATATACATACAGGTTAGTGTTTGTGATGTGGATTCTCTTCAAATTGACTCGTCCCCTAGACTGTGGGAAGAGTTTGTATTCAATGACGTATCACAGAGATGTGGAGGTCCTCAGTCGGACAATAATGGGCCAAAGAGAACGGGAGCAACTGGAAAGAAGCAAAAGATAGGGGTGCGTTATCAACTGTATAAGTAAGCTCTCATAAGAATAAGGCCAGATAGATGTTTTCTTGATGACTCACTGCCACTATCTGGGTCCCTACATTTGAAGCCCAAAATGAAACCCTCACCGCTACCTGTATATTGGTTATAGTACAACCACAAGTGACTTATACCAGAGTGCAAAGCACTATAATATAGTGGGCATACTATAACCAATTTGTACTATGGAAAGTGCTGATCATGCATGAAGTGGCTATTTATAGTCACACTGTAAACTTTTCCAGACAATTAATAGAAGAGGTCACGCAAGCCCCTATAAAAAGCCAGCCCAGTTCTGCCAGTCTTCTAGTATATTTGGTGGCTACATGGAGCTAGCTGGTTTAAAAGGAGGATCGCTGGTGATTCAAACCAAGTGCGCAGAAAACTTGCTTCTGCCTATGGGCTCTTGATAAATTTTTAACTGCAGCTATGGGATCGCCACCTACTAGCTACCATTGCAGAATCGCCACGATACTCTATAGATGGTCACACTAAATCTCAAGCTCAACATGCAGGTTTGCAAACTTGTAGCTACATGGATATCATAGCAAGAAGGCCAACATGGCATGGTATGGCATGGCATGGCATGGCATGGCATTTCAGGCCTGAGTTGTACTATGCTTAGTCTCGGGGTATAGGTAGCTGTTTTGGATCCTTATCCGCTTTCAATAGCCCATGGCACTCCAACAACGTGAAGCCTGCTATGTTTTCTATTCTGGCTATGGGTTATTCGTGGTGGCTGTTGCTAATCCACAGGAATGTGTGCTATAACATGTTGTAACACCCTACTTTTAGTACCCTCTGAGGGTCACTAATTACACTGTACTTATAGCCACCTTATCCACTGCTTGGTTTATAGAACTGGGTGGTGCCTTTGATCTGTATGGCTTCCATATAGTACAAATGCATGACTGGAGTATTGAAATGCATGTTAAACTGTAGTGCATGGTTTTGGTACATAACAGTTTTCTTTTGATGGCTATGTCACTACATGTATATAAACTGAAAGCCTCTGTCTAAACTGCTTCAGAGACCCTGTCTGTTTACACTGTCACTACATTGATAGCAGATCAGCAGTTACTGGTATGTTACTACACCACTTAACATAACCACTCTTCGTTTAAGCTGAGTATACCTCCAATGGTGCTTTCTTTCAGACAACCCTTACCATTAACACAGGATGGTTGTGACGGACAGACAGACGGACAGACGGACGGACAGAAAAAAAATTTTCAAACAATTGCAGTAACCCTCCGCCTATGTTTTGCAGCGAGGGTTAATTATGGAAGTATAGCTAGTGTGGACTACATAGTGTCCTGGGCATGTGCCCACTCCAGGGTATACAAATGTATGGAGTGGAATCAACATACAATCACAGTCATGATAGCAACTTGATCTCGATTCCAGCTCTAGCATATGGCAGTTGCTCTTTGTTATAATATGTAAGTATGCAAGCTACTTACACTGACTGAATCTCATACCCTACTGTGACACATTGGTGAATAGGGTCGATTTATAATCCAGTGAACTGTCAACTAGACATGAAACTATGTTCATTGAAATGTATCCATCGACACAAGTGCTCTTGGTGAATAGGGTCGATTTATAATCCATGCAGCGAACTATTGACTACACATGAAGCTATGTTCATTGAATGTATCCATCAACACAAGCGCTCTTGGGAGTGCAGGTTTTGCTTGGGCGATAGCCATACATGGCATTATACGTATCTAGCCTGCAGCTGGAGGTACCTAGCAGGTATTCTCTTTCATGTAGCCAAATAAGCACCTGGGCCGGGAGTGGGCACTTTCCCAGGACACTAACGTAAGTGTAAATGCAATTAGTCACACCTTGGATATCTGGTTACCTATATATACATGTAATTTACACTTCAAGTTGGTCATTGCGAATCCTACACATGCCTGCTGCAGGTATCTGTACTATTACAAGGTCCTTGTATAGTACATGCTGTATGTATGCACTATAGACTGTACTCAGGATCTGTTGATATGGACATAAAGTCAGCTATGTCAGTAGCTTGCATGTCACCAAAGTTGTGTTGCATGCATGACATACACAATGTACATGTAGCTGTACTCGTTTGTAACCCATAGTAGTATACGTATACCTTTTTAATTTGCAGTAGGTGCACCCGCTTGGGCCGCTACCTCTTCTTATGCTGTTGTATTATGCTGTACTTTTGTTATATTATTTATCATACTACAAAATTTCTAAATTCAAAAATGCACACTTTTCTGGTAATTTAAAAGGTCATTAATCGGGTATATGAATGCTATGAGAATTAGTAATAGCGTTTAATTGAAGCATGCGTTCCATGCTTATGCGCTATATTCGACAGTTGTACATTATTTGATGTTGTTGGATCAAAGTATTCCAAGTGAAAGTATCTCCATTTATTGGTGACTTCCAAACCTGCTAAATCATCAAACCATGTCTCATCCACCTATACTGCAGACATGTATCAGCTGCCAGGCGACAGGGGTTCCTCTGTGGAAGGGAAACCGTTACCGCTGCCACGTCACTGATCAGAAGCGAAGGGAACACAACTCATTCTGCAAGAGCTGTGCTGAAGGAGTAGATGAGGAAGGAGATATTGTACACTGTCCTAAACACCTTGAGACTACATGGCCGGAGAGTGAAAGCACTCCCCTACAGCCTGTCTATGAATAGCTAATTTCTGTGATCACAGCTTTTGACTTCTACAATAACGTAATAATATTTTTCAAATATACTGAAGTATTGTGCTTGCTAAAACTCTTGACAAAATTGTACACAGTTGTTTTCTAAACTTTCATCTTCGGTACTTATATTATTATTAATTTTTATTATAGTAATTACTTCATTAACCCCTGGATTACATGTTATATTATGTACACGTCCGATGCTTAAGACTGGCCAGGTTTTGCTATAATTCAAGTTTTGATCAGAATTTGATTTATTTCTTCTATATTAATATTTTTACATGCCTGTAGAAGGACTGCAGTAATCTGTTTGTACAAATACATACTATTACAATTATTACAGTCAAAAATGTGCAATGTGTACGTATATAATAATACGCATCTTAGTTAATGCTCTTACGCTAGTCATCCTCAGGGCTAAAGTTCATTCCCAGGGCAAAACTTTTTCCCTGAGGATGACTACAACATCTAGTCAAAACGTTGGCAAGTTCAGTTAAGTTATCCGCAGAGTCTTCATTAATTTCATGCAGATATCAACTGAGAACGATGTCACCTGTTTGTTAGATTTTTGTACCTATATTGCATGCAAGCCTTGGAACAATTGGATAATAATGGTTGTATGTACATTAGAGTGAAAACTTTAACGAGGTCAAATTAATTTTGCAGAAGGCCTGTCATCAAAAAGTTCACAGGCGTAGGCAATCATGCCCATTCTACACCATATAAATTTTTCATGGGCCTATTTTCGTGGATAGTAACTTAATACCCATGAAGCCACAAAAGTTGGACCCTCCAAAAATTCCTCGTTATATAGGCTATACAAGCATAGCTACATGCATGCATAGGCAAATTAACTACTATGCCTGTATAGCCTATATATATAATTTTTGCAGAAGGCCTGTCTTCAAGTATGATATTCACGGGCACAGGCAATCATGCCCATTCTACACTGTACAATTTTTGTAGAATCTGATAGTAAATTAATACCCACAAAAGCCACGAAAATTGCCCCCTCCCTCCGAAAATTCCCACTATGCGGGCATACATA
This sequence comes from Cliona cf. orientalis, assembly GCA_963930775.1. NCBI lineage: Eukaryota > Metazoa > Porifera > Demospongiae > Clionaida > Clionaidae > Cliona > Cliona cf. orientalis. The sequence goes on from OZ005690.1 coordinate 7,175,436, forward strand.
CATGCATAGGCACATTAATTCGACCCTTCTCTCTTTTCTCCTGCTCACCAGACTAAGCCGTACAATATTACAATGTTATTAAGCAAAATTGTCATAAAAATGATATTATGCTTATCTGATTCAGTCTATAATTGGTGATCTCCATAATGATTGTATGTGCTTTCTGTGTATTATAATATTAAATCCTTACTCCTTGTAATGATACAATCATGGGAATGAATTACACCTAATTACAGGGGCTCCTCATGGTGTAAATCCTTCCTTAATGAATTGCTCGGTGTGTGTCTATACATGGGGAGGATTTACGCACTTTGTTGTGACGGTTTCTATGCATATGCTTGGAAATCCTTGGTCCTTTGTTATGCACATGGGAATGAATTACCGTATTTCTTTTAAAAATTCGGCCCTTCTAATTATTCTGCATCCTTTACCAAATTAATGATTAAAAAAAATTTAATAGTCTCTAATTTTCGGCAAAGGTCGTCGCTATAAACGGGAATAGAATGCGCACGCAGACAGAATGTTGAATATCAACCTCTAAAATTCGGCGAAGCTAAATTTAAGCAATATTATTATTTTCATGCCAAATTTTTAGAAGAAATACGATATATCTAATTCCAGGGGTACCTCAAATACCAGTCAGATGGGGTTTTACTCTTTGATGAAAAGTATATAAATCAGTACCACGTATTATACTTTAAAAGACAAACTTTTGTCATTCAAGAGAGATGTAAATCCTTCCCATGCATGAGTGACTCATGGGAAAAGTGACGTAAATCAATGGGTTTGATGATGTAAATCCTTCCTATGAGTCAATCATGGGATTTTCTGTATTTTTCACCATGACCCAGTTGTTAAATGGATACTGAAGATTTTACGAAAGTACGTAAAATCTACCCATATACCGGTAATAGGATCCAAGAACACAATAATCAGGTGAGGATTTATGTGTAAACTTTGACCTCACATAAAATCTCCCCTAGTAAACACACTGGGCTGACATTATCGAAATTTGACTCTGCCATACACAGAGACCTTTGACCTCACTTAAAATCTTGCCTTATCATGGAGCAATTTATGAGAAACCTTTGACCTTACATAAAAATCTTGCCAAATATAACTGCCAACGGGGGGAGGGGGGGGGTGCGGGTTAATACTGATAGCTAGCTATAAACTATGCATTTTCTGGTCTTCATTGGAGTTGACATTATGATGATTAGCTACTATTGATTCTCAGATTATTCAAACGCAGTTAGCACCATTTCGAGCTGGTCAGTGTAGCAACAAGCACATGCCCCTAGTATTATATTATATAGCCATTGCAGTCCCGTTTGCAACCACTGTCATACTAGTATGGCTGCTTAGTATAGTATACTATTGTCAGATCTTAAAGACAAGAGCCATAAGAAATCCTGTATGGTGGAGCCACAGTTGGCTCAGTTTGGCTCACATTTAATTTGCCCATCCCTGCATGCATGCATAGGCAGAAGAAGATGTTGGAAATTGGGGGAGGGGGGGGGGGGCACTAGTAATTAGAGTGTGTGGAGTTTGTAGTATAATATACACATGTAGCTACCTTCCCTTTTCACGTTAATTTAATCACTCCCATTTTTCTATGCTTACATATAAATTTCCGTAACGTGATCATGGCAGCTAGTGTTTATGCCTGCTCATTAATCCTATAAATGTAATAATATTATTATGGTCACAGTTGATAAGCATGGCTTGGCTCTGGAAAAGGGGAGCACTACCCCATTTCAGGGGGGGGGGTGGATGTGACCCTGGTGCCCCCCTCCCTATTTCCGCCGCCTCTACCCTGATAGCTGTAGATATAGCCATTTCAGATTTGCATGAAAAGCTTATTTATGTTGTAGCTACTTTCACGTAGCTAGATTATATTAATAGTATTATACGTAGCTAATTACTACAGAGATAGCTAGACAGTAAACATCGGATATGTATGATGTAGATATCTGAGTTAATAATATTGTCCCCCACAGTTGCAGTTGTATTCTTGTAGGCAAGATTTTATGTAAGGTCAAAGGTCTCATAAATTGCTCCATGAATAAGTTTTAGCACTTTGACCTTACATAAAATCTTCCCATATACAGTGCTTCAAGGCAAGAGAGCAAATTTTTTGAACTTCTATTTTTTGAGGTTAAATGAGCTTCACTGTGCTTAATAACATCTACAGATATCATAAAAATCACTTTTATCATCTTTTTGCACAACTCATTATCCCCATATATAGCTAGTAGAGAAGCCGCACAAGTTCAGGCAGTTTTTGAGCCATTTTTCACAAATCTTGGACAAAAGTGGTAATATCTCAAGAGTACTTTGGAGTTGAATCTTCAAATTTGGGAATCTGAAACTCTAATACAAGTACATTGAAAGGCTCAAGTGGATTTTCTTAACTCAAAGTACTTTTCAAATAAAATGCCAAAAGTTTTTGACACTCTGAAATGACATTTTTAATGATATCCGACAAACCATACTTCCCTTAGCCTTCAAACTTGTGTCCAAGTAACTTCATATGGTGCCACATCAGAGGAAAAAGTGCAGTTTCTTAACTCAAAATAATAAGCTTTTTCTATGCCAAAAGTATTTCTCAAAGTGGAACCGCTTGTGAAGCCATTGAAGCAAAACTAATCAAAATTACATCCCATAAATCCAGCTGTAAATTTCAATATGATTGTAGAAAATGTAAACCAGATTTCATCCGATAATATTAAACAGAACCATCTTTACAACCATTTAAGCTCAAAATCAAAAAATTTGCTCTTTTGCCTTGAAGCACTGTATACAATCTAGTTAACAACTGGACTTTCATTGCATGTGCCATAAGAAGTCCCATGTTTAACCCAAGGAGCAAGTCACGTAAAATCTTCCCATGATAATAATATAATCATGGCAATTTCTATGCTTTTACGTAAAGAACTGCCGGACCAAAGTAGCTAAGCCCAGGCAGCCCACCCTCCCCTCTAAAACATTTTCTTACGCTGCTTTGCAGTGTTCCTGAACTCAAAGGCTATAATGTAATTATGTGAACACTTCAGTCCAGCCAACTACCCGGCTATCTTGGCCAGACCAGATGCAGTGTATCTGAGTCCAGGCTGTTGACGTTGGCAACCACCTCGGGCATATTACATGTGAACTAGATCACAGAGTGAGAGTATTTACGTCATTTGTATCCATTTAAAATTTTGAACTCCCATCTCACGTAGGCGGTTATGATAGTCCAACTGGAAGCACCACAACCTGATGGCATCCTCTCCTCATGACCTCGATGCTATATAGGACACGGTCAATGTGTTCATATGATATTGTGTGTGTGAATTCTTGAAGTTTTCTGAAGGTTGTGTTATAGGTGGGATATCACCCCTTGCGCATGCGCGCAGATATGCAACGATGCGTGCGCATGCGCAGCGCTTGCCATGAAGATGCGGGTGGAGTTTGCACGTTAAATGGCACAGATACTTCCGCGGCATACGAACAGGATAGTAGGAGTTTCGCCTGTCGCGGACAAGACTACAGCGAGTATTTAACAGTGACTTACTTGCCATAGCATCACCGTGATGTGCTGTTCAACTGTTGTCGTGTTCACTCAAGTATTACCGCTCATATTAACCCTGTTGATCAGGATAAACGGGCTGATAGACGAAAGCAATGTCAGTTGTGATAGAATTAACGATTGTGAGACAGTAGACTTGGAAAATGAATCTTCATCAGATATCTACTTTGGACTGATGTTGTCCTATCCAGATCCCCAAGGGAGGGTCTCTTTCGTTGGTGCCTTTGATGATGGTCATGACATTGCACCTGCTGCTTACTTAGCAGTAGAACAAATCAATAATCGAACAGATGTCTTACAGGATTACAATATCAAGCTAATCAGGGCTGATGGTGGTTGTAATGTCACTGAGAGATCAGTCATTGGTATGAATGAAATTTGCTGCAGTTGCAAACCCATCATGGGCATCATTGGACCAAGTTGTGGCACTGCTTCAATGGTAATCAGTCAACTATCTGGGAAACAACAGTTTTCAATGGTAACAATCCACTATGGCCAACGTGAAATCCTAGGGAATCGCACCCTATTCCCATTTGCATTTGGAATTTTGGGCTCGCATGTGGTATACGCTGAGGCAATGGCTGAACTAATTAAGCAAAATGATTGGACAAAGGTTGCAATACTGTTTTCAGAGGATGACATTGATACAGCTAGATTCAAAGCAATACAAGGAAAGATTAATCAAACACCAAGCTTTGAAATTAGCTTTGCTTCTGCTGTTTATGATAACTATATCCCACTTAGAGAAATCAAGGATACCTTTACAAGGGTAATCCTAGTTCTGGGAACACCAGGAATTACTCTTCGCACAATATGCCTAGCAAGTTCTGAGGATATGGTTTATCCTAAGTATCAGTGGGTATTCATGGAGCGAATTGATTCTGATTTTCACAATGTATCATTTCTTTATAATGGGAACTACTACCACTGTCCCGATTCAGAAATCAGCAATGCTCTGTATAATAGTGTTAATCTTCTATTTGGTGCTGTTGGTGATGATGATGATTTTCAAACTGTTCGAGATAGTGGTACAACACTTCAAGAGTATCACCAAGGTTATCGTCAACATGTTCAGGAATACATGATCCAGTTTAATGTAACCTCCAATGAAGTTGATTGGGCAATGGGATTTTATGATGCTGTATGGTCATTAGCCTTTGCATTGAATAATTCTCTGGAGGAATTGAATATGAATCTCTCACAAGTTAAGCCAGGATCAAATATTATTGCCCAAACAATTGGGAAGCACATGGTCAATCTAAACTTTCATGGAATGTCAGGAAGAATCAAATTTGATAATTTAACTGGCTTTAACATAAATACTACAGTAGATGTGAACCAATACAAGAAAAGCTTAACTAGTACAAGGATCGGTGTATACATTCATAGTCTAACTTTATTTGAGGAAGCCAATCCGAAGTTCATCGATGCAGAGTTTGAAAGTAAACATGAACATGTTAACATAGTCGTGGCAGTGATACTACTTGTGGTTACAATACTCATAATGCCAGTAGCCATTTTTCTTCAAATCATAAGCATAGTATATCGTCATTATAAACCAATCAAGGCTTCTAGCCCATTACTGAACCACCTGGTATTTTCTGGGTGCTACTTTATTGAAGTGAGTGCTGCAGTGTATGTATCAACAGAAATCCATGATGCCATCACTTCCACCGTTAGGTTGTACCTTTGCAATGTGATTCCTTGGCTTCTTTCAATCGGTATAACATTGATTATAGGAACTGTTTTTGTGAAGACCTGGAGACTGCATCGAATCTACGCACATTCTAAAAAGCTTAAGAGTGTGCCCATTTCATACATGAGTAATAAACTATTAGGTGGGATAGTAATATTCCTAGTCTGTGTTGATATACTTGTCTGTATAATCTGGACTTCAGTGGACCGATTGGATGTTATTCAGACCAAAGAGATACAATTAATGGAGGATGAAGAACTACCAGTTATCACTATTATTGAGAGTTGTAGCTCCGAGTTTCTTACATACTGGATATTAGTGCTCATCGCTCCCAAAGTTGCACTTACTCTCTGTTCCTTTTTCCTTGCACTCATGACACGCTTTGAGATGAAAGAGTTCAGAACTAGAAATGTTGTCATACTTGTATATCTAATCACAATTCTCTCTGGGCTTATGATTCCAATCTATGTAATCATTAGCTTTTTGGATGTTGAAATCACAATCCGTGTTACTATTTTGTGTCTTTTCTTAGATGCTGTGGTGTACATTTGTGTCTGTCTTCTGTTCCTTTCACCTACTTATGCCTTAATCAAAGTAAAATATTATCATTTGTCTGGTTAGCCTTGTCTTTGCCAAGGCAGACAGTTGTTGACACTTTGGAGTCATATTACCATACAACATCAAAGGCTTCCATATATGGCGTGATGAAAGAAGATAAGCTAATCATAGAATTCATACAACATCAATGTATACCCAACCTGATGCAGAATGGCGATAATATTATGTGTTATTATGAAACCAAGTGTGGTATCCAAAATTAATGTTATCTGTTGAAATTAATAAGGTTATTGCAATGTCATGGACACTGATATACCCTTAATATTTCTTGTTTACTGGTGCATCGTGCAGCTGCTTGAATATTATTACAGCATATAATTATTACCAGAAACTCAACAGAATCATGTATGAAGTGCTATAGCTGCTGCTTCAGGCATATTATATAATATAGCAATGCTATAAAATCTACTTTGTACTGATTGATTATTAATTCACATGAAATTATCAATGCTGATAACTGTTGTAGATCAGGGTCTTAACACTTCAATGCTATAAAAAGGCTGAATCTTTTAACTCCTATTACTTTAAGGATCAAGAATAAATGAGCAGTTATTACACTTACCATTGTGCATTGTGCATATTTGTATTTGGGAAGTGATTCATACTAACTACTGAATCCACACATGATCACATTTTTGTCATTGCTACAATGGGCAATGCCCACGAGCCTGAGAAGAACACGGATTACATAATATTGTATAATTCAGGTGTGGCCTAACTTATAGAGTTTCAGGGTCGTTTTAATGACAATTGATACACATTGAAGTAATTGGGGCATGACACCTACCACATATACATAGTAAGAAGTAAGAATGTTACTCTGGAAACTCAATAAGTGCATGTGTAGGTATAGTATGTCAACTTAATGATTATAATATTATCATAAATATGCGACTGGATACTATGGACAGGAAGAAGCAAGGCTGCACAATAATATCAAGCATCATGTAAATTCAAACAAATATGCATGCATTATGACATCCAACACTGCTATACTTTCTCACTAGCTATATATAATATCCTAACACAAATTTGATGCAAACCATGCATGGAGTTCCCAACTGCAACAGAACCTCAAGCAATGACCAATGATTACTTCAGGTGACGATTCCTAGGCCAATGCATAACCTCCTCTTGCAATTGATACCTTGTGCCAGAGAGCTCATGCAAATGCCATCACAGTTTAGCACTTGAAATTCACTTATGCATGGCAATAAGTGCAATACATAATTATGAAAAATACACATACTCTAATAATAGTCTTGCATAAACTGATCCTGATAATAACCCATTGCACAGTCATGTTAGTTAACAGTCAAGTAGCTTCTCTGCTAAGTTCTAAGTTCTATATTCACAACTTGTGAGTTAGTTGTAGTTAAGGAGTAGGCTCTCTCACATCAACAGTAGAGTGTTCTTGTACAGTATCAACATTACACAATTGGGGTTCTCTCTGCAAAAATTTATGGTACATGGTCAGAATGCATAATAATATAAAGGCAAGAGAAGATGTTTGATTATTAAACTTATTTATGGCCTTATAAGCGATACTATTAATTTTTGAGAAATACTTTTGGCATAGAAACAGCTTATTGTTTTTAGAAACTGCACTTTATTCTCAGATATGGTACCGTATGAAATTACTTGTTTGTTGAAGACTAAGCAATGTACGATTTGTCAAATATCATAAAAATGTCATTTCTGAGTATCAATATTTGGTACTTTATTTGGAGACTATACTTTGAGTTAAGAAAATCCGCTTGGGCCTTTCATCAGATTCCCAAGTTTAAAAATCTAAGGTGGTTGTTATGATATCTGTAGATGTTATTAAGCACAGGAAGCTTGTTTAGCCTCACCTTGAAATACTGTACTTTAATATAGCAGTACCTGTTTAACTTGATTCTGAGAGTTGTTTGCTGGATACTTGTAGAGAGAGAAGCAGAATGTACTGTGGGAGTCTCCACAGGCAACACACAGATCAAAAGAGCTGCCACTTTGTACTTGTCTAGGTACTATAGCAGGAGAACAAGGAGGCCATGGGACACTAACTGCTTCTTTATCCAACTTCACCGTCACAGGATATGACTCAAAGCTACAAAAATCGTTAATCAATTGTAATAAGTAAACCATAGCACTTGTTCAGGTACATACTATCGTTTCGGGGGTGTATAGGTGTGGAATTCCTTTTCTGATATCTTGCCAGCAATCGCTCTAGGGTATATAGTCAGCAATACACATCCTTGAGTGAAGCGTGATTTTGGAGGCTGGGGAATCTTAGCAATCTTGCTAATGAACAAAGATACTACAGACAAGAAACTCTAAAACTAATTGAGATACCAATTGGTAAGTAGCTTACATGTGGACACATGTAACTGCTCATGGAGAGGTCCAATGACAATGAGATCAGCTGTTGCATTATTTGCACCCCAAATATCTTCAAGCCCTTTTGCAAACTGTAATTTATGTATATTATTAGTCAATTACATATTGGGGGGCTTATCCAAAGTCCTTGTGGAAAATTAACGTCATTATGACCTTTACAATTTATCCCCTCCCCCTCTCTTAGCGTCACAGCATTTCAGTATAGATTCAACACTGAAACTCTGATTCTGCTCCATTTAACCTACACATTCGGTATTCACTTGTATTCTACAGTGCTAGCTATATCTTCATGGATTCATTGCATACCTGTGCTTCTTTGACAGTTTCTTGCTTGCCAGTAGCTACGTGTACACTTTTAGCTACGTAGTGCTTGAAAATGCAAATTTGACACTGCTGGAGGCATGTTCAACCACAAGAATGCATATTCACAACTAAAGCTAAAGTCTGCTGACAATGCAGTTGTAAAACGTGATGGACCAAGACCCCCTCCCCCCTAATGTCATAATGACGTTAATTTTTCCACAAGGACTTAGGACAAGTCCCCTTGATTCAATCCACTTTGTTCTAGAGTTGAACTTTGTAATGAGTAGTACCCACTCACATCACTGGATTTTTCGATTTCTGATGCCAGTATGTCCTCAGGATAAAGAACGTTCACAATATCAGAAGCATACGTTTTTGAAATATATGGAACTCCATCTTCATCTGGTGGCTTAAAATAAGGATTGAAATTGAGCACACCCACCTATTCATGTTAATGAATAGTAGCTATTTTAATAATTGCAGCGGAAACTATCGGGTACCTTTGTGAAAACTCTTGAAAGAGCACTTGGAATTCCAAAAGAGACAGATCCAAACGTGATATAGAGAGCTCGTTTATGACTTGGTGCCAATGATGAGAATCCAATAATTGCACCACGAAATGTGTCTGGTATGATCTGAGTGTTAGGATTTAAATTCAAATTATTTCAATAATCTTTTTGCAGCTACCATTATAGTTATGACATAGCCCATTACCACCCAATAAGCTGACTATTACACAACAATCATCACTCAACATATGTTTCTACTATTCAGAGAAGAATGACCTATACAGCGTCAACACTAATACCAAGACAAGGTTGCTTTCAGAAAATATGTTCATAAACAGAGCTATTCATCTACACACTAAGAGTATAATAGGGTAGAATATGACCATACCAGAGTAGCGTTAGGATCAAAAGCTTCAATGTTTGTATCGAAGATACCCTTTACGCCAGCCAGTTTAGTGAAGTGCCATTTCAAATCTCCATCAAAGCCTCTTACCATTTGTGGATCGATAAGATCTGAAAGAGGAATATCTCATTGAAGGGTGGGCATGGTGCACAGAACAATTTGGCAGAATAGTAGCTTGTTTATGCCAAGCAAATATTGTCCTTAACTTTCACACTGATTATGCATTTCATTCATGTTACCATTAGTCAATCTACGCTCCTTTCATTGATAGATACAAGACATGCATATTTACTCTCAAGAAATTCTATGTCACTGTCCTATGAATAAAATTTTATTTAATGCATGCAATCATTGAGTATGTACCTCCATCTTTCATCGTTTTTGTCTGTTGTTGCCGTTTGTGTAGGTTGGTTCGCCTTTGATCATCATCATTGTGATGCTTGATCTTTTCAAGAATTTGCATTTCCCTGAATACAAATCCAAGCCCACTATCAGTCCTAAACAACTTTAAGACGAGAAAGTCAAGATTAGTGTGAATCCTAGGACCCTGGCCAAACCATGGAATTGAGGTGAAGAATCTTCTTAGAAATCGTTTTGCAGGTCGGCAGCACCATCCAAAAGGTAGTTTAGGAACATGGTGCTCAGGGGACATCCCAGTATGAAAGCAAAATAAAGCTACATTGTTCGTACCAAGCTCAGTTGAATGGGTGCTGGCACACCAAACTAGTGACCACATGAAACAAAGGATTAATAAAACTAGAAGAATGAGATCTGCCATTCTTATGGCTGCAAAAAGTCGTAGGGAAGTAAAAACACAGTGCACTGGAGTGTCAAAGGGCCAGAAAGTATCAGAAGTATTGAATGAATGTGGACAGAGAAAGATTTCATCAAAATTATTGAAGAATAGTATTGCTGCAAGAAAACCTGCAACAGTAATTCCCGTTTGAGCTACTAGCTTCACTACATAGAGTATGAACATCCAATTTTGTTTGTATGTTGTAAATGCCAAAGTAAGTTGCTGAACAATGATTCTATTTTTTCCGGAGTATTCACCTGATTGTTCATTTCTGGTGCGATCCATTTGTCTAGCTTGAGAAAAGAAGAATTCAAAGTTACCACCATAATGATTCAGCCACAGATAATGAGGGATGGAAATCAGAATCCCATGCACAACAATAAAGACAGGAAAATACTCGGTCACGGGAAGACTTAAAGCACATATATTATTGATGAAATTCTCTTGTGCTTCTGTGATGTCCTTTCCTAGAGGGGAAAAGCAAGCCACACTGCTTCCTCGAAGAAACTCTGTTATGGCATCTATGGCAGCAAGGGCAATGATCACACCCACAACATACAGACTGATGCTATCCCAAAAGAATTCTCGAGGTTTGGTAGAGTCTTCACTTTTTCCTTCTAGCTTTTGTGGATCCGTTCCACCATTTCTATCTTCAGCCATCATCCTTCACGTCTCACCATTGGTCTCACCGAGCTGAATATTATGCGCATGCGCATTCTCCCAGGTGCTGCGTGACGATCCTTTACCAATTCCTTGTAGATGGTACATGGTACAGCGACCCCACCCGATAGTCTTGCACCCATGCCCAGAGGGCGGGATCGACGAGCACCTCCATAATTCTTGCCCTGCTGGCGCAGTATCGGGCTTAAACATGGAACAGGGCATGAAGCCAAGCAGTACACTGGTTCACATTAATGTCGAAACTCTCTTCAATCTTCCTTTGTATGAGCACCACCTGGTTATTGATGCTCGGTCAGGTGACGAGTATGCCAGCGGTCATATCGTGTCTGCAGTCTCCTACCCAAGCCCAGAGCGTGAATGCTCAGACCAGGAAAGAGAAAAGACTTTAATAAAATTTATCAAAAGCTATGTCAAGGAATATTTCAGGTGAGGGGGATAGGGACTTATGCACCTATCAATGTATTGCCCCACCTACCCTAGTGCGGGCATATGTGGGGATAGGGTGGGGATTTGACCACTACTTTTATCAATTATCCCACCCCTGGGGGAAGCTCCTGTAATCAAAAGACGCACCAATCCCCACCTACTACTGAATATGCAGGTCTTTGTGCAGGTGCACTATGCTAGACATACAAGTTTACATAACACTCACTTAAGCCACATTAGTGTTAACCAAGGCTACAACTTGAGGTCTAGTACTAACGTCATGGTGACACTATATATAGCCTAGTATGGGTATTTTTAGTAGTTCTGTGCTGATTTCCAGACTAAGGTAAATTCCCCACCCCCTGGGGCAGCTATTCCCCACCTAAACCCTTACAAATCCCGACCCTTTGCCCGCACTAGGGTAGGTGGGGCATGACATTGATAGGTGCATTACATGTATGTGTCTGGGGTCATGTGGGTGGATGATAATGGACGTATTAAAGAGTGGGGAGGAGCTCTTTAATATGACTATATAGTTGTGCAGGCATCATAGCTAGACAATACAAGCCAATCGGACTCTATTGAAACACTAGTTCAGTTTCATTCATAATAGTCTGGGATAACACACAGTATACTAATATAGCCCCATCCCGAAGGCCACTCTCATGTTTGCTCCCCCTTTCTACATCATGTAGAAGGGGATTGACCTTGGGATGTGGCTATACATATACAACACATGTACAGTGGAATCTCTTATAACAGACACTCCAAATAGTGGACACCTCTGTCTAACGGACATCTAGTCTTTGCACCAGCCGATCTTCCTGTATAGTCTGAACCTCTGAATAGCAGACACCTCTTAACTCCGGATAACGGACAAGAAGACTTATACGAACTGATATATAAGGGAAGTGAACCAGTTATGAAACAGTTCCAGTTATGAAACAGTGAGTTATAAACTGACTTTTAGGTGAAACTAGATCTAATTAGCTGTTTGTTTCATAACTGGTACATGTTTCATAACTGGTTCATTTACCTTACGCAGTACAATCAACCTCAGATAATGGACACGGGCATGGTCGAAGGATGTGGCAATATGCTAAGTACTAGCTGTGCACAAAGAGCTGTGCATGTGGCATCTGCAACAACAGCGTACAGGTGACTGTCCCAGAAACAAAGTGAATAGAGGAGCTCAGTGGCCTGGAAGTGCTATGTGCCCACAGGCTATATCTAGCCTCCACAATGCGACTTTATACGCATTAGCTATTCCCCAAAAGACACTCAGTGTATGAAGATGAGTATTTATTATATCTTGCATGTGTTGGATTTCATTTTGAATGTATAACCCATTTTAACAATCTTTAACCACGTAAAAAGTTAAATAAGCACTATTATGATGAAATCTCTCAATAAAGGACTGTCACACTGTCAATGGTCCCCCCAAAATTGTGGCCCCCCCCCCCCCCGGACTGTCCACTGCGCCATATTTGGTCCTCCCAGGACAGACCCTACCTGGACTAACCTGCCATATACAGACACTGGAGTCTAACCCTGCCATACAAACTCTTGAGACTAACCCTGCTAACCATATTTATCCAAAACCCAGCCCCTGAACCCTCTCGTATATGGTGGAGGGACTATGCATAGTTGCTATGGACAGTCCGGGGGGGGGGGGGGGGGGACCACTTACAGGATGACAGACAAAACCTCGTGTTACCAACTTGTCTGTTATAAAGAGGTTCCACTGTAGACCCCGTGTAGTGGGCATGGTTATACTTCCAGATACCATCTTGGTGTGGGCATTATTTACTTCTCATAAGTGCAGAGTGTGTTCCTACATGTAGCTCATTTACTGTGAACTACATGTACATATAAAGTGAATTTAGTGCTTGAAGTGGCACCTTGCATGTTAGATAGCTCCAGATTTAGTCTCATGTGCAGCCCCCTTCACATGAAGGAGACTACTACTGCAGATGCTTAGCAAAACCATTAGTGCATTTCCTTTTCTCCTGAAAAGGGTAGGGTAAATGTGCTGTGCAGTAGGGAGTTCCAAAATGCTATGAACCATATTTGTGCTGGGAAGAAAGTTTTCTGAAATTATGTAGTTCTAGCCACCACGTTTCTGAGCTACATATACATGTATACTGGTCATGGAAGTACATGATGTACATGTGTCTATTACATCCTTGTACTGCAATGAAGCCTCTGGAAAACTTTTTGCCACTCTTGACTGCGTTTAATACTGGTATTACCTTTGGCATCGGTAATCCACCTCTTGTCCTTACGTGACTCTATAACAAGAGTATGCTACTATTTGGTATCTAGCCAGCTCCAGCTAGAGTGGTAGCGATCACAATAAAATTATGGTCTTAGCTAATTAGCATTCGAAGATAGAGTGGTGCAGCACCGCTCTTTAGCTAGAATTCTGGTACATGTGCATGTGTGTTCACGTTTCTCTCTTAGGTAAAAGTATGCTTTGATTCCATATCCATTGTAGATATTAACTCTTGATATTGCATGCGTGCATTCCACTTAATTATACCTGTATGCACCCAACTTTGCCGCACTTTACATGCATACACACATACAGGCCAGAAAATCCAAGCCCTATAGTTGTCTATGGTAACTCCACTCCTGAATGTATAGCGCACATTAATTGGCTTGCTTCTAAGCTTGAACTGTTGAAGAAAGACCGCAAGATCTTGGCTAAAATTGATCCTCCTTCTCATGGTGATAAGTACGAATTGGATGACTACTCTGAAGATAAACCATTTGACTACTTTCAGCACTTTTGTCACACAATTGCTGATGGGGCAAAGGAGATTTGGATCCTGGACGATGGATATGAGGCATTTAAGAAAGAGTATCCCTTCCTCTGTGGACATGTTGACTGGAGTAGCATGTTTCCTCTCCCACATCAAGTCAACCGCAATCTCTTCCTTGGAACAAGAGTGTTTCCACTGGAGAAGGACTGCCTCAGGAAGTTAGAAGTCACTCATGTTATTGTATCTGAGTTTCAGAAGATCAATTGGAGAGAATTGGATGGAATTTCAGTGCTTCGCTGCTCTGTGAAAGACGACAATGATCAGCCAATGTTGCCTTGCTGGAAGGCCTGCTACCAGTTCATCACCGAGGCGCTTGCTGCAGACCTTCCAAACCTGGCAGATTTGAGGATCCCTTCTTCACCGTGCCAGAGCACTTCACTAACAGCTTCATCCTCTGAGGTTGCCCCACAGTTAGAGAGTGCTGATGGAAATGAGGTTGCCCCACAATTAGAGAGTGCTGATCGAAATGAATCAATTAGTGTTTCTCTTAAACCCTCACGAGGTGTCCGCATTCTTGTGTTGCTTCATGGTCGTTCTCGCTCTTCTTCAGTCATCCTTGCCTATCTCATCAAAGCCTGTAGAATGAAATTCAGTGAAGCATGGACGTACCTGTGCAGCAAGTGCTGGCACATAATTGACCAATCTCTTGTGTATGTGGACCAGCTGAAACAGTGGGAACAAACTGAGCTAGCCTCTATAGAGGAGTTATAGTCTACTGTTTTAGGCACCCTGGCCAATGTATTTTTATGCTCTGTCTACTTGATACCTTCAAAATGATTTCACCAGGGTCAAATTTATTCATTAATCTTACATACCACAGATGTTGCTTATAGAGTAAAGTTTGCTCTAATAGTAAAGAAGAGAAGAGAGTATCAAATGCACTATAGTTATGCTCCGTAGCAGTATGAAGCTAGTTATTGGCTGGGTAATGACACTGGAAATCGCAGAGTGCATTCATAACTGAATTCATGCATGAAAGTTCATAGTTCACACAACACGCGCGCGCGCTCATAAGCATCGAGTTTTTAATTAGTTGGCATGAGGAATGCTTCAGCTGATTCGGCAATCTTGTGCCCAGCCCCCTTCACGTACGGTGAGGTCGCCACATCCATGGCCATATGAGTGCCAGCTCGGAGTCGCCCCCCAGTCAAGTGCAGCGGACGTGGCAATAACCACTTCTTTCCTGCGGAGTGACGGTCCTCTAAGGGACGGTAAACGAGGCTGCTGTGCCAGATTGCCCGCATTGACTGCAGCCCGCCAACATGCAGCCAGGAGCTCCCCCACTCTACAACTGTAAGTCAATTTGAATTTGCCAAGCTAGCTAGATATAGAACTGGGTATAGAGGTATTTAAAAATTAGCTGATTTGCGCACGTTCGCAGCTACAGGCAAATTAAGTACAAGTTTGCCAGGCCAGATAAATAGAAGCAAAAGTGAAGTGTACACAGACAATTTTCATGCATGTCATAGCTCTATCTCTCTCTCTCTCTCTCTCTCTCTCTCTCTCTCTCTCTCTCTCTCTCTCTCTCTCTCTCTCTCTCTCTCATACACACGCATACAGAATCTCAACTAACAAGAATTCTGATTTTTATTCCACTAGCTTAAGTATTTAAAGCAATATCTCCAAAATTTACTGGTGAATAACCTGAGCATACATTGTGAAGATGAATGGCACAGACAACTCTAAGCTGGTCACAGATGAGAACATCATAAAAGATGAATTATCTATTGATAAACTCTATGAAATCTTTTCACTGCAAGCGTCTGACTTATGTGAAGTCATGGACTCTTTTGAGATGTTGAAAAGAAAGCTTGGTATTGAGAAACTCCATGGTCTGGAACTGTATCGTGAGTTGAAAGCAAAACTAGGAGCTAGAAATTCCAAAACTTGGAAAGCAAGGGAAGTACTGAACATGATTGAGAAGAGAGCTAATCAGAAGGAATATATGGAACAGGTATGTTTATAGAGGATACCAAGTGCATGTGGATATTCACATAATATGGCAATAGAGGCCGGATTTCCTTATGACTAGGTTTTGACAGCTAACTGCACTTCATATGAGATTTAAAAGTGTCAATAAGTGTGTTCACACTTGGCAAGGCATTAACCCCTTTAGTGTTCTTTGGGTGCACTTACCTATAATATGCCATGGATGGTACGTATACATGTAGCTGTGCCGAATAATGTGCATTGTGTTTCTACGATTATTATCCATTGTACATATAAATGATCATTATTCATCATGTCCTCCCCCTTTTTTTGCTCACTCACTTAAAATAAATATATGTTAGCCATATAAGAAACAGTTAGTTGTAGATTATAGCCCCAGGTAAGCAATAATAGACCAGCTAGGCTACCAACTTCATACCAAAAGGTGGCATGTTTTATTTACGTGAAGTAAGATACTGGAGACGTATAATTTAAAAAGTTTGTGAGGGGCTGATTTTGATGGATTGAGATTGGCCATTTTGCTGATTACCACCTGCTTTTGTTAGCAAAATTTTTATCGTGCTAGCTAATATTTTGTCCTCTGTTAATAATTATAATATAGAGAATACGATGCACTATAGTGATATATATTCCACCAATTTTTTTGCAGTGTGCAAAAGTAACTGGGCTTGATAAATTTCCACATATACAATGAATTGTGCAGAATTTGCTTAATTAACAGCTTTGAATGTGCATTCATACAAGCAACACCGATGAATACACAAACCCAACAGTGTCAAATACTTAGAAGTAGTCACTTTTTCCATTAATTTTCGACAACACAATTGTAATATTATTAATTGTTGACTTGATTAGTGATAGAACAAAGTTTCACAAATTATGCTTTCTTATATGAAGCCAGAGATGTTGATTTAGACTATTGAACACAACTTTCTTTGACCCTAGCTCTATCTCTTGCTTGCCCTCTCACTTTCTTCATGATCTCATACACATACACAGACTGCAGCAAAAGGCATCCGTGTGTTGATTGTGGGAGCTGGTCCAACTGGCCTCCGTCTGGCAATTGACTGTATCCTCCTTGGAGCTGAAGTGATTGTCATGGAGAAAAGGGACTCCTTCTCTCGAAACAATGTCCTCCATCTATGGCCATTCACAATTGAAGATCTCAAGCAATTAGGAGCAAAGAAATTTTATGGAAAGTTTTGTGCTGGAGCAATTGATCATATAAGTAAGTTTCAGTTTGAATGTCTTGTTTCTGTTGTTGAAAGAATTCTTTACAAACTAGGTAACATTGTGTCAACAGTGCATGCCTCTGTGTGATTGTACATGCTTTGTAAACAGCGACATTGAACCTGGGGTGTGCTTTCCTCTGTTATGATTATGTTTCTTAGCAGCTAACTTGTGTAGTTGAATAGGTGTGCCCACATGCTGTACGTACTTCACTGATTGCGAGGTATACAGCTATTTTGGCTGCTCAAGTGGAGGGCAGTCCCAATGGTGTATATAGGCTCAGCTCCATATATGTGCAGGCCAGAAGTTATTGTTTATCAATTGCCGGTTCCAATCGTGCATCGGCTCCAGCAGTTAGTTATGAGTTTCATGGAATCATTTCCTAGCAATGCAATGAAAACATTAACCTGATGCCAGGGGAGTGGGAATTCTACAATGTATACGGACAATCGGTTACTATTGGGATTAGTCATCCTTCCCAGGCTCTACTCTTCATTGTAGTATTATCTAGCTCTGTGCAGTATAGTAGGTACGTAGGAATCACACACAGTTGAGGCTGTACTAACAGTTGTGTATTGATCATGAATGGCTGTAGGCTAGCTGTCATGTACATTCAGGGCCATTGCCAAGCTAACTTGTGTATTGTGTACATGTATCATGATAGATGTGCCAGTGTTTATGATTTACATCTGTGTAGACTTTCTGTTTGGAGAGAGTTCAACTAACGCCCAGGATTTGAGATTGTCACCAAAACAATAAGGTTGCCATTGAACAATAGCTACATACAACCTTTGATTGGCCTTGGCAAAACAATCGTAAATGGCTGACATTTGTGGTGGACCCTACACCAAAGGCATACAGTCTATAGCTACATGTGCATGTGAATAGAAGGGCATTTTGTCTCCTTGCTAGGTACAGCTAGGATATGAAGCCTTAAAATGGCCCAGTCTGTTCCCAGAAAGCACACACAACAAACATGTACCTGTCTGAAGTACTGTAACTTTCCCTACTTTGAAGTGGGTGGTGGCTCACTGTGTGTGGTGGGAGGACAAAATTTAAATTGCCTAAGTGAATCACCAATGAAATTCAATACATACAGAGCACCAACATTGGTGAGGTCTTGGCACAGCTCCTTCTTGCCAAATTTGCTTGCTGCTCCATGGCCATACAAGAAACTTCAAGTGAACATAGTATGGGGTAGCTATAGTTGTGCTTGCACATTATAATTTTGATGGTGCTTGGCTTCCTGTACATGTACAGTGCATATTATAATATATACATCTAATGGCTGTGAATGGCGTACATGTATACGAGTGTATGGTGTTAGTGGTAATGATATACTGTGGTAATGGTGCTGGTGTAAGCTTCCCGAGTTGAAGGTAAGCTGCTCTGATGTGAGAAGGAAGTCCATTCAGTTAGGCTGCAGTCATTAAGCCCCCATTCACCAACCCTCTCATGTTCTAAGGAACTAGACTACACACGTGTACTGCATGAAGAAACAAGTGACTAACTTCCCTTATCTGGCATTTGCAGTATGTGTGCGTCCACTCAGATCAGTTGTGCCAAACATCTTGAAATCCTATGCTAAATCATTATTTTGACACACACACTTCACATGTTCAGTGGTTTCCTGTTTACACTATCACAAGAGCTACATGCATGTATAATTATAGTCTACTGAAATGAATTCAGGTTTCAATTTCTTTATAATATAATAGCATGACAAATTTGCAGCCTGCGAAAATATCCTGCTATTATGATACAGTATATGGCTCATGCATGCAGTCATGAGCCCAATGTGCAGAGTCCAGAGGCACTTAATTTGTGGAAAGTGGCTGGCACCACTGACAGTCTGTCATAGTACTATAACAAATTCTATCAAGGCGCTGTCAGTACAGGGACCTGGAAAGGGTAACAGTAGGTGTACATGTTTTGAGTGCCACTGCTCTCATTCCTCGATCCTTCATAATTACTACAAAAATGAAAAGTAATTATCAAACCACTCTTCCGAGAACACTGGTATAGCTGGTATGCATCAATATTGAATTACATGTATAGTCACTGATTCTTGTATGTAGTAAGGTGAAAGCAAGTATAATTCCAGGATCATAGCCCTGAGCTCGTACTTATCAGGAACTAGTGAGGCGAGGGGTATTATATTAGACTGCGGAGAGGAACAGGAACTTGAGTGTGGCGAGAACAAGGATATGAGTGCATGGAATTGTAGGGTAGGGGACATATTTTTGTTTCTACATCATGTACATGTATCTATCCTAGTTTATTTACTTAGGTTAGTGTACATGTATGACATGTCATTAAGCCAGCATGTCTCAAGTTATTGAAGCTCCACAATTATACTTGTTTGTATTAAAGTATATTATTGGATGTGTAGTAGTACTGTACATGTACATCTGTTGTGTGTGTGTTGAGTGACTCTGAGTATATGTATCAGTGTATACTTACAGTAGCTATAGCCACAGATGTGGATGATTCGCATTCACAGCTGCATGGTCACCTTGCAGTCAGAATCTATTGATTGCTTTACATGCGTACCTGGAGGTGGCTGCTGTATTGAGATACTTATGTACATGTAGAAATATATGCTGAGCTCCTCACATTTCTACTTTTTGTGATTGGACTACCACATGTGACATTAGATCCTAGTTGTAACAAATACTGTTATCTGATTGGTCAGGAGCAGGTATCTATTTCTCATATAAACCTGTAAAAAGCTCATATAAACCTGTAAATTTTTCATATAAACCTGTAAAAAATTGTTGCCTATGGTTAGGATTGTTGCTAGGCAGCAGTTTATATGTCCAGCCTATGGGCATTGTTGCTAGGATCTAAAGTTGTTAGACACTGTTTAGTCGGTTTCTACGTGATTTAGAAGACCTCAGGGCTCAGTAGAACCCTCGCTTCGCTCGGGATTCTACATAGAGCCCTTCAGTCTTCTAAATCATGTAGAAACCTCCTTAACAGTGTCTAACTATTATTTAATTACTTGATTATAAAATATGCAAGACAGATAGCTAAATGTACACGTAGTTTGCTAGACTTTTTACAATGAAATTTATGGAACCTTATTTGCTGACCGCTATAACCAAGCTGACAAACGAATTGCTAAGGTGACCGGTTAATGAGTTTCCACTATGTGTTGTACCGTATTTATGTAAAATCACAAGATCTAATTAACACAAGAAAATTCACTAGTATACCTGCTAAGAGCTTGTATCATAATTGCTGACCAATTGACCGTTACTTACATTACCTGTACAAATAATATTATTATGTGTGTATATTATGCTATGCAATGCAATGTACATGCATGTATATCTGACACTTTCAGCATGGTTTGTTATAAGATGCAATCCAGTTGTGTATATATACTCGCTTGTTATTTTCATCCTGAGGGAGACCTGACTGTAGTACACATCTATAGTAACTGTTGTGGTATACAGTGTATATTGTGGTGGGGATAAGGATGATTGTGGCAAAGTGGACTGGACCAGGCCATTGGGTGAGAATCAGCTGATCTAGTACCCTCCCACTTGAGGATAACCACAGTGGCATTGGCTCAGGCCACAAGTGCATGCACTACCCTGTGCCTGTACATGTACACTACAAGTACATGTGTATACATCATGCAGCTTAATAGTGGAAGCAGCAGCAAATTTCATGGGGTCCAATTTTCATAGAAAGCTAGTCTTTCAAGTTTTTGCAGTTTAGTTTTCATAGATGCACACGATCATGCCCAGGGTTTTCAAGCTGCCGAAAGCTCAATAAGCCCTGGCTTACCATTATACACTGTACGATTGTGGGTCTATATTTCACAAATAGTACACGTACGTAGCTTATCCACAAAATCGCGAAAATCGGACCACTCAAAGATTTCCTACTATCTATATTCCAGGCATAATCTAAAAAATAACAATAGCTCTACAAATTTCCACTTGATGCATAATTAGAGCATGAAAAGGAGCATTTATGCCGGACTATATTATTGGATGCCCATGTAGGTGGGCAATAGAACGTTAAAAAAGGTGTAGTGCCACATTCATTAGAGAAGTACTTAAATTAAATCAGCTGCAGTACTCTGTGGTGTTTTCTAGTCACCACCTCATTAAACTGTTTACTGCAGCTAGTGATATTTTTACTGTACATGATGTGTGCAAATGCGAGTATTGATTTATCTACACTGTATGCAGTATATTTTATGTACATGTATCTACATAGTTCTCAAGGCTAAGTGCCTAAGAGGCTCTACCTTTTGCATGGGTGACACATAGGTACACGTACATGCCTGAGTAGGCACTGGGATGGTGTCCCCTAGCTAGGTGTGCAATCTCCACACTTTCTTGTAAGGTGTGACAATCTGCTAATAACACTGCCTGTAAGGTACAATGTAAGCTTCATTTATACCTGTGTATCCAGCTTTAGCACCTGGCTTATTGGATTTGTATATACCAGGAGCCAAGCTAGGACTAGACCAACTGAAAGTTCTTATTGGACATTGCATGCCCATTATAGGCCACGTTCATGATGGCCATTTCATGGTATGTTAACCACTGTATGAACTAATTGCTGGTAGTGTACACAGTAACTGTTTGGCAAGGCTCTGTATACCTTCTGGTTGCCATAGTGCATTGTTGGTTTGAGTTGGCTGTGGCTCTACCTGGTCAGCTGTCCACTGCCTGTGAATTAGCACCATCAACACTTTCAGCATACAAGGGCCATTGGCATCAGTAGCATCGTATTACATACCTCTTTTAAATTTATCCAAGCATTCATGGAAATGTATCATTGCATAACATGGCTTCATACATCAGTCAATATGTGCATGTAGATGTACTTTGTTCTCCCACTACTGGATCAGTCGTCTACATGTTATTGGAACTGAAGCATTAGTCTTCAAAGGATATATAATAATTAAGCATCAGTACAATTGTTCAGAGCGAGCCTGAGCAAACCTCGAATACACAAGAAACAGGAAGCAGTGACTAGTTTTCTATATACAAATACTATAATATTTTGTATGTTTGTGGGATGATCATTTCAGTGAAGAAAGAGATATATATTATTATGGCTGTGTGCATGCACATTATGCCCCCCAAAGATGTTGCTAACTTAACATTTGTTCATGACAAACCATAATGAGTTGACTATGATCACTCCTCTCCTAGTTTGTCCAGTCAACACTGAACAGTGTATTTACCTCAGAACGTATCCTCGCCCACTAGTATACATGTATCATAAATGTCAAGGCTACCAAGAAATGGAATTACACATGTATGTATTTGAAGCAATCAGATCTTTTACATTGTTTGATGGGGGAGTGTTGAGTGCTATGCGAGTGTCGTTCTTTATTCTCAAGACCACACTAGAGTCATGTAACAAAGTACAGTGAATATGCATGAGCTGCATTCATGATCAAATGCACCATTCTGTTGGCACAATGTAGATGCATGCATGACCCCTTTCATCATTAGCTAGCCTACCCTATGATCACTTATAAAACCCCTCTTGTAGCTGGCAGGGTGCCTATAAACTGTCCTTACCATACACATGTACTCTCTCTCCCTTTCTGTCTCTCCCTCTCCCTCTCCTTCCCTGCTCCCTCTCCTTCACCCTCTCTCCCTCTCTCTCAGGCATTCGTTCCCTTCAGTGCATCCTTCTCAAGTTGTGTCTTCTGCTGGGTGTCAAGATCCACTATGGAGTGGAATTTTTAGAGATTCTTGAACCTAATGAGGAGATAGGGTGGCATGCCAGTGTGTTCCCTGAAGATCATCCCATCAGCCAGTTTGAGTTTGACTTCATTGTCGGTAAGTTGTATCATGTATGGTCACACATTGCATGGGGTTTGAATCTCCACCAAGCATGTATGTATATATACTACATGTACATGTACATGTTTGTACACATAATTATGGATGAAGCACTATTGATCCACAGTTCTGGTTCACATTAAATTTTATGCTTGTGTGCACACATGCATGTATATAATTATACATGAACAGTTGCACAACACAGGTGTATTGTAAAAGTACACTTGTAAGTGAAATTATTACATGTATGATCATGTGTGTTGATGTTTAGGATATTGTACGTTTGTAACTGTCCCAAAGCTTACCTCTTTTTGCTTCCCAAGCACTGCTTCAGTAAACAACACTCTCCTATTATGATTATCTACAGGCAGTTGGTACTTGTATAATAATATACTTTCGATTCACATGACTTGTGCTACGTACTAGGCATTTTTGTGAGAGCTATATACTATGTAGATTTACTGATAGAATTTCACATATAACTGTGCATCTATTATTATCATAATATGCCACCACATTTCACTTAGAATTCGTGAATCACGCTATATAATATTATATGCTACAAGACTGCCTGTGGGCTAGGCTAGCTTATACGGTATTGAGTAGATGAGTGTACATGTAGTTTCAAACCGTTTGTGTGTCAGCACTATTGTAATTTTTATAAAGATGTTTGTTTTTTTTTGCATGCATATTGATTCTAAAAGTGTTATCACTCAATCCCATGTATGTTGATCCTATAATAATTTTATCTGTGATAGAGTATCGTGTGTGCACAATATTATATGCAGGTGCGGAGGGAGCACGTAAAAGTCGTATGCCTGGCTTTGACAGGAAGGAGCTGAGGGGAAAACTGGCTCTTGCCATCACAGCTAACTTCAAGAACTACTACACTCGTGAAGAAGCAGCTGTGGAGGAGATCAGTGGAGTGGCCTTCATCTTTAACCAAAAATTCTTCAAAGTGAGATTGTGATCTGAGGCACATGCATGTCTGGGTAGACTCTTCTGCAGGAATTTTGGTAGTTACCCCACGCGCATGCACAAGGGGTAAAGTAATCGGTCACATTGTCGTCGTTATCGTCATTGTTGTTGTTGTCATTAGCACAAAAATCGCCATATCTCGAGATATAGACGTCTAAGCGACTCGTAATCACAACAAATCAATCGAATTCGGCGAAAAACTGGCTTCAGTGTGCGTCAAATCGAGGGGTACGGTCCACAAGTATCACAAACAGTGCCTTTTTGTTGGCCACCGTAGCCACGCCTATCGACAGTGCCCCTCTCAGTGCATATGCTTACCAATTGTGCTTTCTGCTCATGCGCACAACTAAGTGGCCAAGTGTGTGACTGGTAAAGATTATCGATGTTCTAAATAATGCTCGTGATATCTATAGTGACTGCCCTATGGAACTAATCATAAATTAAATGTAAGATAGCTATACTACTATTGTTATAACAAATATTAGATAGAAATTCATATCTTCCTAGTCTGGGCTAGGTCTGGGTGCAGAGAGCGCTTTTTCAAGTGTCACCGGAACCCCCAGCATTTCCATTATTTCTCTGAAGTTCATAAAATTATAGCCATGCACTGAAAATAAATTAATCTATAGATTGCGCAATGTGCGTGCAGGGTATGTGCTCTACAGAGCTCTAGTTTGTTATTGTGGTCATCATAGAACACTGTGTGATGATGTGGAGTGTAATCATAATAACATTATGATAACAAGTACATGTACATGTGTATATGCATGCTGCACATCAGCAATGGCACATCTCCTGTGTACACGTTTGAGTGTGCATTGTTTGATGATATAGAGGTTTGGATTTGGTACTGCTTGTATTCTACCAATAGTTGTAGTTCACATCTACTGTACTTAGGATCTGAAAGCGGACACTGACATTGACCTGGAGAACATTGTCTACTACAAAGATGATACTCACTACTTTGTCATGACTGCAAAGAAGGACAGCCTCCTTAGAAAAGGAGTCTTACGAGAAGTAAGCACTGTCATAGTTGGCTATCAATGCTGTACATCAATGCTGGACTATTATTGTGAAAGAAGTAATACTCTTAATTGTTTTGTAGGATTGCTCTGACACTATTCAGTTGCTGGATCGTGACAACATTGATGAAGGCAGGCTATGGGACTATGCCATTGAGGCTGCAGCGTGGTCGACAGAACTGCCAAAGCTGGACTTTGCAGTGAGTTGTGAAAATGTCTCACGACTGTGCTAGAGATTGAGCATTGACTTGCATTACAGTCTGAAATCAGTATATTATACACTCGCACACTCACACACTCAACAGTTTAATCGCCACAAAAAGCCCGATGTTGCTTTGTTTGACTTCACATCGATTCACCAAGCTGAGTATGCAGCCAGGGCCATCAGAAGGGGAGGCAAGGATCTCTATCTCTGCCTCATTGGAGATGCTCTGCTTGAAGTAAATAATAATTCCACATACACCTTAGATATCATGTGGCAGTCTTGAACCTCACTATTATTTACACCTCTTCGTCCTCTCAAAACACACGTACACTGTACACATAATACAGCCTTTTTGGCCGACAGGTACTGGCTGTGCCCGTGGATTTCTAGGAGCCATGGACACTGCCTGGCTGATCAGGGGTGCAGGGCAGGGCAAGCAAGTACTGGATCTTCTCTGTGAAAGGGAGTGCATCTTCCAGCGGCTTCCTCAGACCACACCAGAAAAACTGCAGCAGAACATTAAGACATACACCATCGATCCTCAGGTGAGAGGAGCTGGCATACTGGCATAGCAATTAACACTCATAGACTGCAAGTGCATGCTCATAACTGTAGAGTCACAGGTGTTTTGAAGAGCCCTCTCTACATCATACATGTAGTTATGCATACATTAAGGTGACTATTTTTGTGGGTACTAACATCTGTGGATTGGCCCAAAACACCCATGCAATATATAGAACATGAGAATGTGTCGACCCCGTACCATTTCTGTGTACAAATTGTAAAAACATATTTACATCCCGAGTCCCGATCAACAAAAAAGAATTCAGCCAACCGATGAGAGGTAATTATGATGCAAATGCGGTTGAAGGCTGTTTCAAAATATTCAACTCGCATGAAAGGATGTTGGGACCCAGAATTCGAACCTAGCGTAGAAGAGATCGTGGACTATCAAGATATATACCGTAGGACGGGTTTTAATTGCGTAGTTTATTGCGTTCTAGTCAAGTCAGGCCAAATTGCGAATCCAATAATTGCGATGGACGACCCCGTACCGTACTGTAGTATACGTGCATGTTTATGTTTGCGAATCTATTAATTGCGAAACGCAGAAAAACTCACAATTCGCAATTAATAGATACTCGCAATTAAAAACCCGA
This sequence comes from Cliona cf. orientalis, assembly GCA_963930775.1. Lineage (NCBI taxonomy): Eukaryota > Metazoa > Porifera > Demospongiae > Clionaida > Clionaidae > Cliona > Cliona cf. orientalis. The sequence continues at coordinate 7,202,013 of OZ005690.1, forward strand.
CCTACGGTATAGCGATTTTCTCAGTTTGCTTTCTTAGCAATTTGGCAAGTTTGTACTCTGGGGGGATTCCCCTATTCAGTTTAGCACATGGCCAGGTTGAGATCACGTCTGGGTTAACTGGCTCATGCTGTGCACCTCAGTATTATGCAATACGGAGCATGCACACTTTGTCGATGTGTCCGAGATCGATAATGGCAGCATACAGTAGCATGGTGTAATACTTTTTTTATGAGGGACGAGGGATGTGGTAAGTTTTCCAAAATAGCAGAAGAATGTACCTGCGAATACATATGCATACCTGGAATAATAGTCATACATGTACATTGACGTGATTGTATTGCTTACATGTACTTTCGCAGACCCGTTATCCCAACCTTCACTTTCATCGTATACAACCTACTTCCGTAAAGCATCTCTATGACACAGATGAGCTTTCTGCAAGTCCTGCTTTCCAACCAATCTCTGGGAGGACAAGGAATACAGCTGGTGTCGCTGAAAGTGGAGCAACAAATGAAACCGAGGAGAAAGTGGTGCAGCCTGGTTCAGCAGTGGAAGATAATAAAGAGAACATACCCAAGACAGCTAGCACCAAAGAGGTAAGATATTTAAATTTTTATCTTCGCTTTGTCACTCAACATGGGAATACCAGTATGGTGCATCAGTGAAAACAACCTGTGGTATGTCAACTGTATCCTAACCTGTAACATGAAAGCATGGGGTATTTTGTTGCTACTCAGACTGAAAGCATAGCTTTGCTGAAATTTGTTTCATTGTCTACTCATGACATTGTATTACTAATAGGGCAGAGCAGTCACTTCACCAAGCAGAAAGCCACTTAAGGAAAAGGGAGAAATCCATAGAGCTTACTATGTCAACATTGATGATGAAAGTGAGTGGTTATGATTCAAAATAATTGTTATAGTCACAGTTTGCTTGATTTGCATTATTTTCCTTAATGATTACTTCTTAATTTGCATACAATCATATTTTTTATTTTCTTTGGCTGTGTAGGTCTACACACACTGAGGGACCATCGTGCGTTGATCAAATGGCTACAGAGTCAGGTCAAGCCTTATGGCATTGCGGTCAACAATCTCTCCAGCTCTTGGAGCAATGGAATGGCCCTCTGTGCTCTTATCCATCGCTACAGACCCGACCTCATGTGAGCTATGCAGCTACATGTACATGTATGCTTAATTGTCATATTGTATGCAGTAATGGAAAATTTCACCATGTCTGATCATATTATCTGGTGTATGGTAGCATCTCCGATCCATATATTAATAGCTTTCATCCTTTTTCTGTACAGTCCTAACTTTAATGAGCTATCTCCTGAGAATTCTGTGGAGAACAATCAGTTGGCATTTTCTCTAGCTGAGAAGCATCTGGCCATCTCTAGTCTCATCAAACCTACAGAGATGACAAAGCCAGACAAACTTGCAATGTTCACTTACCTTAGTCTCTTTTATGAACTGTTTGAGGATGCTGAGCCAGTTGAGCTGTCTGTTAGTATTCCAGTGGAGGCTCATCGTGAACTTTCACCTTTGAGGGAGGAAGGCTCAGAAGGTGTGTTAACATCAGGAGAGCAGGTATCTTCACCTGAGAAGTCAGTGACCTCTCCAAAGAAGAAGAAATCCAGGAGACGATCAAGACAGATGATGCGTCGTGGGACAAAGAAATCACTAGCAACATCACCTTCATCTGTTGAGAGGTAATGCATGGGGCAAGGAGTGGTGCATGCAGTAATGATTTTGCTTCTGATGGCCCTGTGGTGTTGCTACATGCAACATGTACATGCATGTACCCCCCTCCCCCCCTCCCCCCCAAATTGGATAAGTACATTATTAGATGAGCATATATACATACATGTATACATAATAGTTATCAGTGTGACTCAATCACCAGTTAGTTTGTTGATATTGCTGTGATTCTGTGGTAATACTGTTCTTTAGATCGTGGAGCTCAAATGTTCAGCGGCCTCGCTTTACTCCTCCTACTAGCCCCACAGGTAAAACCGATACCCCGGAGGTACCGTCAACACTAGCAATCAAGGAAAGCAAGGTTAGCTCATGCATGCAACCAACAATGAGACAAGAAATTAAGATGTTTTAAGTATCAAGGAATTTAATATTATTGTCATTGAAGTTACATGTATGTATATTTTAGGGTCCAGTCAGTACTGTTAGTGCTGCACCACGTACTCCAAAGAGCAGCAGGTCTCGTCCACTCAGTTCAGCGGGAACATCACAGTTCAAAGTCTCAGCACCCGATTCTAGTGATTTTTGCTACTTTTGTGGCAAACGAGTTTACCTCATGGAGAGGATGTCTGCAAATGGCCTATTCTTTCACAGAAACTGTTTCAAATGCTCGCACTGCAACTGCAAACTGAAGATGGGTAACTATTCACTCTCCAAAGGGGAAGGAGGTGAGAAGGGGAAGTTTTTCTGCTCTGTACACTATCGGCAGCTCTTCATGTCCAATCCTGAGGCTATCAACTACTCCAGAGCTGATGCACCCAAGCGAGAGCAAAGCAAGACAGATCTACCAGCAGAGAAGGAGAAGAGCACTCAACAGATGAACAGTAAATCTGAACAAAAGATAACCAAGTCTAAGTCTGTCGAGGATGCTACACAGAGAACTGAACAGGTACACATTTCTGTGGAGGAAGTGACAGAGCAAAGCAGTGAACACCCAGAAAATGAAACAGAAGTGCTGTCAGGAGATGAACATCGTGAACTAAATGGTGATCTCCCAACAGATAAAGACCTGGTGCCTGAAGATCTCGTATCCAACGGTGTTCATTTAGAGGAGGAGTTCATTGAAATTGTCGCAGACTTGCAAGCTAATGAAGAAGCTGGTCATGGTGATTCATTGGAAGATGAGGTTGGTAATGCAAACGGGGATAATTTAGAAACAGTGAGTATAAAGTTAGACCAGGCTCCTCAACAGGTTACACCTAAACAGCTAGCTAGTAAAGCGGACGTGAGTATAGAGAACAGTAGTACTCGACATGTAGATGATGAGTTTAGTCATGATGAGTCAGAAAAACAGCCTACTATTGTAGCAATAGATAGACAGGTTGCTTCTCCAAGTCATGATTCAGAACCTGAAAATTCAAGTTTTAAGCCGGGCGTCACTGACATGAGCACTCGCATTCTCCCTCATCAAAATGATGATGAATCAGAACAAATCACAAAAACCACATTCACAGCTCTAGAGGAGGAGATTATACCTCAAATAGAGGATGTAACTACAGAGAATATCGAAACTAGCTCTGCTCCCAGTGATGATAGATCAGATTCTGAAAGTGTAGCTGAGATTGCTCCAGAAGAGAGTGAGCAGACCATCAAAACAGATACAGCCACAGAGCAGCATCATAATACTAGCAGTCATCAGGAATCAGAAAACGTTAAGGTGACAAAACCTGTAGCAGTAGATAATGAAACTGCTCATCAGAATGGTGAATCAAAACGACGAATGTTTTCAGTTCGAGCTCCTTCTCAACAGAAGAGGGTAATGTTGATCGTGTGACATTACAGTTTTATTTAGCATGGTATTTGGTTTGGTATTGTGTATGACTGTTTACATGTATATAGAGTGTTACATAACTAGCTTGTAGTAACTTAAAACTTTCGCTGGAGAAACCTTTGCAGCTACACATACATGTATTTGTCAATGCATGCATGCATATACAGTAAAAGTCAACAATCCTCTGTGAAAGTATTAACAGACCAGGTGATAGACATATACACCCTTGGCAAAACTTTTCTGCTGCATAAATTAGTTATAGTAATTGTACGTGTTTATGAAGTGAGCTTCTTTGTGCAGGCAATTTATTGAGTCTTCAATGTTCTTTTGTTAATAGAGTACGCCCAAGCCAGTCAGGAAAGCACCCGCACCCCCACTGCACAGGCAAGGCAGCAAAGAGCAGACTAGTAGTCCCAAAGAAAAAAGGGTATGTAATACATGTAGCTTCTTGCAATGTAGCTGTATGCTCATCATTTCCTGTGCATGTGTCTACAGAATACTCCCAAGCCAGCCCGAAGAGCACCTCCGCCTCCTTCCGATCATGCTGTTGTTAATGAAGACATGGAACAGATGTCAGGCGAATCTAGCTCAATTGGCTCTGCAGTTTCACCAGAACCTAAAGCACGTTCATCATCTGATTCCAAAGTTGAGGTGTCTGAACCAAGGAAATCTCGTTCATCAAGGTCACGCTCGAGCAGTGTGGAAATTGATGAGAATTTTCATAGAGATCTGGAACAGCAGCAAGATCAGCCGCTCTCAAATGGGCAAGGTACATGTACAAGCCAAGAAAATCCAATGTTTAGAGTTTACCACCCAATCATGCAAGATAAGGAACTTACATGTAGGGGAAGACAAATTTTTGTACACATTATTCCTTGAAGATTCATCCTAATGCTATATACTGTACTGGGGCTTGCCCAGACCGCTTGAATTATAATTACTGATAATAGTAATAATTATAGTATCCTGTTTATATGTATATGCACTTGTATTAATTTTTGTAATGCACATGTCCATGTAGCTAACTCCCTAGTGGGAAAGTCGTCTTCATCTGGTCGCCAAGCTCCTGTCCGCCCAGCTCCCTATCGCCCATCATCTGGCAGTCCAGCCCCCATTCGTCCTGCACCAGTACGCCCGGCTCCGTACAGTCCTGCTTTAGCCCGTCAAACATCTCGCAATTCAACTTCTGCTCAACCTGCAGATTCAGGTCGAACAGTTCCAGTCCGCCCAGCTCCATATAGTCCAGCCTCAGACCGTCGAATGTCAGGCAGCCCAGCGCCAGTTCGTCCGGCTCCATATCGCCCTGCTGGAGCAGGTAGTTCTGGGATAGTGAAGAGACTATCAATGGGCTTTGAACAACTGGAAGCTAGTGCCCAAGAAAACAAGATTGTGCTAGGTGCTAAAGGAAGGTGAGAACTGGTATTAGTGTGTGAGGGGACCTTTGGCCTAATTTCCATGACCTTTGATTTGTATCTAAGCTGAGAGTGTGGTGCATACATGTATTTAGCTATGAATCAATGCAAATAATTGAAGAACGTCAATTTATAATACAGGGAGAAAGCTAAAGCTAACCTAAAGAAGGTTCCTTCTACTACTGAGCTACAACCATACAAGCAACTTGATATCATTAATGAAGAAAAGAACTTGCCACGGCCAGTTTCACCGAACTCCTTCAGGCGTCCACGAAGTCCTTGTGAATGGAAGGGTACTTTAGGAAGAAGACGTCAACAACCTGAAGATGTCCCCCACATTCCTAGATGTAAGCATCTTCTGATTCAACACAACATGCATAAATACTTGTGTGCGTGCATTACCACCTGCTGCATTAATTCTCTCTCTCCTTGTTTTCTCTCTTTCTTTCGTGCATACCTATATATGCGAATGAAAGCTTCTGCAACTACATATGTGAGTGATAGATATACATGGTCAAGAAAACCAAAGCGTGGACAGAGGAGTGTAACTCGTCCAATGATCAGTAGCTATGCCACAAGTGATGTTGCCATTCAGGTAATTATAATAGTGCCTAATGTTTCCTCAGTCATAGTTGTAATCATCTCACTTTAGGAACGTCGCAAGCAGCAGCGTCGTTTTAGAGATGCTCAATTGATTCAGAGAGAAATGAGTCAACTGGAGAGGCAGTACGATGAACTGGAGGAGGTTGGCAGGAACATTGAAAATGCTCTCAGAGACGCTGAAGATAGTGAGTTTTACATTAATTTTGGTGTTGGTATTTATGCTTCATTTCTGCTTTATAGGTGCTCAAGAGGATCAGTTGATGAAATCTTGGCTCAGTCTTGTGAACGAAAGAAATGGACTTGTCAGAAAGACAGCTGAATTGAGCTTGAAGTGAGTAACCCTAGATTTTGTTATGCATACCCAACATTGGGAGATTGAGATATTTATCCTCAAGCACTCGCCAGCATTGAGCATTAATTTTATTTTGTTAATAGATAAAGTAGTGAGCATTAAAGGTATCATAATAAGACTAATTGTTGTACTCCCAGAATGAAAGAACTTGAGTTGGAGGATAAACAGTACGAAGTAGACAAGGAGTTGAACGAACTTTGCCAAGTATCTCGTAAGCTATTGTTGTGTCGTTTCTACCTTGTGATTAAAGAGTCATCTCACAGACCATCAAATGTCAAAGTTGCAACATAAGAGATTCGAGGAGCTTTGTGAACTTAAGCTGAAAGTGGTGGAGGAGAGAAATGAGATTGTGATACAGACAGAAGAAGAGAGAGTAAGGGAACTTGAGGAGGATGAGACCACAAGCACCATGTTTGATAAGCGCTTTGGTGGAGGATATGATGGAAGTTCTTCAGACGAGGGTGAGTAGAAATGGAGGAAATAGTGGACATTTGTTATTTTTAGCAATTGTGTAAATTTCGTTGAGGATTACATGACCACAAACCATTTGCAGAGTTATCATAACGTATGTCATTGATTTTTAGATGAACCGCAATTCAGAGAGCAGCAACTGCCACCAGTTAATATCCGAAAAACTTCAATAGAAAATGGTGTACCATCTAATAAGACTGAAAAGAGGAAGTCCAGTCGACTATCAAGCTTGCTGAGTATATTTAGTTCTAAATGAGATTCTGTTACAGTGTTGACATGTCATTATTGTTATAATGTAATTCTCTTGCAATTGTGCACATGAATTTTGTTTAATATCAATGAAATTCAGATCTACAATAATAATATTATAGTTAATAGTTGAATGTAATATTAAACTGCTCAAAAAGTGGTACTGTAACATTGTCTTTGGCTTTTTTCCTGTACTGGGTATTAAGCTTGCTGCGGACTACTAAGCTTACACGCATGCGCAATAGGCATTCTCAATAATATCAGAGCACGTGTACAAAAAGAGAGCACGTGTATAAAAGATGGCGAGTAATCGCTTGTGGCGTACCCTTCACCGACCTCGAACTTGGCTAACAGTGGAGCCAGTCCTGCTGCTCTATATGTTCTCCAATTTCCTTTCCTACACTTCACTGCAGGAGTTCCTCCAGTATCTGATATGCAGTCATACCACGAACTGTACCCTGTCCTCCATCTCTTCGTCCCACAATGCTTGTGAGGTAGTGGTCAACGCTGTTGATGAACAAGTACAAACAGAAACCTCACACTGGCTTCTGTACCTGAATATAGTTGGTGGAGTACCTTCTATTCTGATGGCCTTGTTATATGGAAGTATATCAGATCAACTTGGCAGGAAACTGTTTATCATACTTCCAGCAATAGGGTCTGCTTTCAATGCAGCCGTTGTTTTGCAACTAGTTTATTTGAAGGAAACTCTACCCGTTGCCTTCTTACTGATTGGCTCTTTAGTTGTCGGTTTCTTTGGAAATTTCTCAATTATCAATTTTGCTGTCTATTCTTATGCATCGGATATAAGTGTGTGCAATAAGAGGACCAGACAGTTGGGTATCCTTGAATCCATGACTTACATTGGAGGCACCATCAGTCTCTTGCTAGGAGGGGTATGGATTAAAACATCACAGTCTTACTCCCCGCCATTTTGGTGTATCATAGCCTGTAACATAGTGATTGCTGTATACGTGATTGTGGCCCTACCAGAGTCTTGGAATTTCCACAAAGCAAGCACTGCTGGAGTTAATTTCCAAGTAGAGTACTTCAGTAGAGTGAAGTCGCTATGCAAGTCTATTGGAAAGAACATCTGTGACTATTTTGCCTTGCTACTCACAAATTGGAGGGTGGCGGTGCTCATGACAATTTTCTTCGTTGTAGAAATTAACTTCCTTGGGATTACGGATGTTGTTATCCTCTACACCATTGGAGAGCCACTCTGCTGGGCATCAGACTTAATTGGCTACTTTTTAGCACTGAAACTATTCTTTAATGGCATAAGTTTGTTGGTAATCCTACCAATCCTGCTGGCAATTGGTCTCTCAGACACAGTCATCCTCAGCTTAGGGCTTATCTCAGGATCTAGTGCTCTGATCATTATGGGTTTGTCCACTCACACATGGATGATGTTTCTTGGTAAGGAAGCATAGGACCAAGGGTGCAGAGGCTTGGGCCCCCCCCCCACCACTTTTTTAGCAGTAATTTTATATGGGATTGTTAAAGTTGGATGAAATTCTAGTTGTATTTACTGTAATGATAGTTGGATAGCCAAAAATGTGCAACAAATTTGAGATATAACAGTTGGAAATAGTAAGGTTCTGGACGTAATAGGATCAAAATGTTTCGTGCACTTTGTGCACAGTTGTCACAACCCCCCCTCCCCCACTTTGAAAATCGTGTCTACACCCTTGAGGACTGTAGCCTCGTCTCTAGGACACTCCTACAGTTTCAATGAAAATGTGGGAGTGGCCTGGGGATGAGGCTAAAGGATAGTGGTTTAATAGTATGTACTCGTATAATAAGTATATGTTCTCATAACAGCACCAGTATTTGGTACCCTGAGAGGCTGTGTTGTTCCATGCATCCGCTCAATGCTTTCCAAAGTGGTGGATAAGGAGAAACAAGGTAGACAGCTACGTAGACTATTGCATCTACAATAATATTATTATAATTATTATACACGTATCTATAGGTATGCTATTTTCTGGCATTGGTGTTGTTGAAGCCGCATGCACTTTAGTAGCATCTGTCCTCTACAATTCAATCTATCCTATCACCAGGAAAGTCCACCCTGGTTTATGCTTCTTCATTATGGCCATTGGACTCTCACTACCTTTCTTGCTTACTATGTGAGTTGATTTATTGCACTTAAGAAATAAATTATAATATATCATCTTGATAACTAGAACTCTGTAGAGCAGTAGCGGATCCAGGCGGGGATCCAGGGGTGCACAGGAACTCCCCTTTGGGCTGCATCTAGTACCGTAGAATCCCACGATTACGCCCCCACCCTGCATTTTTTAGCTCAAGTTCCTGCATAGGTAGTTTTATCTTGCATATAAGCCCCCCCCCCTCTGACTGTAAAATGCAGACATTTAATACAGACCATAAGCTAAGTAAAACAGTAGCCACAACTGTAAACTAGCTATTTGTGCCTTACTTTATCTTTTTTTCCGAGTTTTGCCCACCAAACAGCCGGGAGATCGCGCGCCCACATGCATTCGATGGTTGGTAATGGTCATCACATGGCAATGTTAGGATCCCGCGTATAAACCCCCTCCCCACTTTTGCCCAATGCTAGCATGCACAAAGGGGGACATAATTGTGGGATTCTACAGTACTAAGAAGTACTGATGATAGGCTTTGGTGCTCATTAGTGTGTGCCGGCCTTACAAGCGTGGCTTCTAAAACTTTCTCACACGCTTTGCACACAAGAGTATACCACAACCCCACTTCTACAAATCCTGGATCCACCACTGTAGAGCAAATACTCCATTGAAACAAATGAAGATTCTTTGCGAACAATTTAATTGTTTGGTAAAACTTGCCAACGTTTCGACAGATGCTCTAGTCCTCCTCAGGGCAAAAGAGCATAGATCCAGTCAAAACGTCGGCAAGTTTTACCAAACAGTTAAGTTGTCCGCAAAGAATCTTTGTTCATTTCATGCAGATAGCAACTGAGAATGATGTCACTTCAAGTACTCCATTCCATAGGATGGGTTTTATTTGCTTGATTTGTGCAAGTGCGTACTTTAACCGAGCACTTTCGCTCTGTGCCGAGTGTGGGATCCATATTAAACTAATAACCACCAATAACTTATGCACGTGCACATGAGCAGAAAGCAAATGGTCAGCTGTGGGTGTGGTTGACAGGTGTGACCAACACCATTTTTAGTCCTCACGGCCAGTATCGCTCAATTTAAAGCCACACCAAGCCAGTTTTTAGCCATGTTTAATGGTTAATTCCACTTATAATAGTAATTATTAATAAAGCTCATCCGGGGGCGTACATCTCTAGATCAGGCCATTTTGGTGCCAACATCAATAGACGGACAAACTGATTACTTTACTCCTTGTGCATGCGTGCCAGGGTAATGATTGCTATTTAGGGAAGGCCAAATAGCAAATCCAATAATTGCGAACATCGATTAGTGTACATGTGTATGCACAATTACCTATGGATCTATTAATTAAGCAAAACTTGTAATTTACAATCAAAAACCATCCTACGCAGAGTTTATTTCAAGGGGGGCAAGGGGGGGCTTTTGCCCCCCCCCCCCCCCCCCCCCCCCCCAGAAATTTGTTTGTTGGTCCTTAAAGAGAGAGAGAGAGAGATGTAGCTGCATAATATAACGAAATGGTAGCTAAAAGGTTGTTGTCATCAACATCATAATTATTATATGCTCTCAGAAGCAATCTCAGGGGTTGTAATTTTCCTGGGGGAGCATGCCCTAGATGGGTGTGTTTACGCACGCACTGTGCTAATTCTTTCCACTTGCCCCCGTAATATTGGGGCGCTAAGAATTTGCCCCCTCTGGAGCAAAATTCTGAAATAAACCCTGCTACGTATAATATAGCACTACGTATACATCCATCTCATGCTGCTACAAGGATGCACACTAATATGTGAGTTTGATAAATACTCATGGGCCGTATTACCTTAATTAAAGCGACTGTCTGTTGCAGTTGTTGTTTGAACAACCCTTGGCACATGTGCAAGGGTTACAGTAGTCATTCTGTGTATCTGTTACCAAGCTAGCTGCTCTATACCTCGTTGCGTGTCCAAAGTGTGGTGTTATAAGGTTCCTTATGGCATTCCAAACACATGTATTGTGTGGATTTCGCTGAAAATGCTTCGTATTGGCATCATTGCTGAACATGCACGAGGGGTTAGTCGTTGTGTGTGTGTGTGTGTGTCTGTCTGTCTGCTACCATGATAGCTGCTATGTACCTGGCAAGGTGCTGTTAGGCTGGCAACGTTGCCAACTACCACGGCTTTCTTTACTTCTTGATGAACTCTTGATCAATGAATGAGACAACCTTGCTTCATTTCAAGATTTATAATGTGTAGCTATAGTAATAGTTCAGCTGTCTCATCACTGGTCACAATAGGCTGTAGCTAACTACTACGCTTCTTGGCTTTGCATGCTAGAGCTGATCTGGCGTGTATGTGGTACTATGTATTATGTAATAGCATGCAATTGGTATTAGTGATTTCTCCTTACCGCCCTGCTACTTATAACGGTAATGGCTTACAAATTTGCAACATGTAGACTACTGAGTATAGCTATTGCAATGTACCAAGGGTTTCGCACAATAGTGCTTCATTTTTCTGCAGATTGGCCCAAAAGCACAAAATTTTGTACTGGTAGCTATCCACACTGATAGCACACATTAGCATTGCACACTTGAACAATCTAGTACTTGATTATTCACTCATTCAATCTCTATGTACTCTTCTGTAGACTATACTGTACTGCAATGTTGGGTGTGCCATGCTTCCTATACCCAATTTGGTTGAACTAATGAACCCATTAATTTTATCCTCAACATCCATATCACTAGTAGGTTTTGTAGGTACACGAGGAAGCTCTTAGACAAGGCTGCTTGTTGCCGAATATGGTATTGCATTGTACGCTAGCCAACCTTTGCTCTCATATCTCCTTGCCTCTGTACAGTTGTCATTTGATATGCAAAGTTATAATATAAGTCTTTGTCTGGTGCTTTGATGCTATGATTGATACAGCATTCATATAAGACACAGCATCCAAGGTGCTGTACCTACATGTACATGTAACTGAATGGATTGGGGACCTCTCTCCTGCTGCAGTTGAGCCATCAGACGATTGTGACTGTGGGTGCCTTTGCTCCACTCTACATTATCTATTAGCAATTCTACTATGTCTGGCTACGCTCCAACTGGATACATTTCAGCTGCTGCTGTTGGAGTCGCCATCACCGACGCAATTCTCTCAGCTAAGGCTGATATCTTTATAGTGCAGCTAGGTGAATGAAGTTATAGTAGGCAGTGAGCCACTGCTTGAAGACCTTGTTTCATGTATAAGCGCATACGTGACCCTTGACTTCCATATCTGCACAATCGTTTGCTAGCCCAGGCCAACCTTTAAGTTACGATGGCTACTTTTGATTTTGTAAGCAGAGAGTGCCATTTCCCGCTGATCGAAATGCACCAATGATAAATGATTGTGTGATTGATCGAGCGACTGGCCATGCCCCTCTGTGGATGTACATGCGTACTTGGATATAGTTCTTTAGTTTAATAGGTATATCTCACTGTTAGGAGCACTTTATGTGGAGATGCATGCACTTTAATATGGGTAAGTCATAATGTGTCAACCAAGGACACAATTTACCGAATGATTATGAAATTGAAAGCTGTCAATGGAAGTAGATGCGTAAACTGCTGCATTGTATAGTTCAGGGGCGAATCCAGGATTTGAGGATGGGTAATATACACCCAAGTTTTGGCCACATTTCCCAAATCGATATTCCATACTCGCACTTCCTAATTGCCGCAATCACCTGCCTTCAGGCAATAAAAAAAATTTTAATTAAGTTTTGAACTTTTGAGCAGAGCTTGGTATGAAAGAACAAGTTGAAGACACTATAGAATATTAAAATTTTATAGATCAATTGTGTTGAATGCAGGGTTTCATTTAGGGGGGGACGGGAGGGGGCACTCGCCCCCCCCCCCTGGAAGCTGGCTGCCCCCCTTGAGAGTAGCCACCATCCTTACATGCAATACATGCACAAGTAAAAGATTCAAACGGTGAAAGTGTCCAAAGCGGCAGTTTTGCTCATTTTAACCCATAAATTACCTGAAGCTTCGCGCTACGCACGGTAGGAGACACATCGCACATCCTTGCAACATTTGACTTGAAATAGAGGGGAACCAGTGGATATTACTGACAGGCTTTCCCCATCCGAGTGCTCAGAAGCCACCAGAAACAGTCTCAGAGGTTGAAACATTAAAAAAATTTCCTGGGGGAGCATACCCCCAGACCCCCCTAATATAATGAAGTTAATGAGCACAACGTCATTCTTCACGGAGGGAAAACATACTATAGTCTTTGCCCCCCCCCTTAAATCTGCAATTGTCGCGTTGCCCCCCTTGATAAAATAATCCTAAATGAAACCCTGGAATGGGAAGCTCATAGCTGAAGGGGAGGGGGAACTGGTCCCCTATTCCCTCCCCCTGGATCCGCTACTGAAGTTCAAACATAATTTTTGCTGAGTCATGGTATAATTATCACAGTTAGTGTATTATTATAATATTAATGTTCAGACTTCAGTGCTCAATTAGATATTTGCTATTTATATTTAATTTACTCCTTCCAGGATTGTACACATCAATAGAAGTCATTCGGGAAACTGTTGCACTGCCTACCAAGTCCCAAGCAATGGTGGAAAGTCCACTACTGTGGAAAGACAACGGTTGCTCTCTGACTAAAGACGGCTAGTGATCCATTACTGTCAGAAGATTTGTGCAAGTACATTAATTTTATAACAATATTATGATATTGTATTAATTAATTTTTGGCATGACAATTGTTGCATAGCATTATTGTATCCCCAATAAGGGATTTTCTTCTCCTCAAAGGATACCTCTATGAGCGGCATTATAGTTGTCACCATTTTTATATTAATTTTTATGCCTAGCTAGGCATTGCTCTCTCTCTCTCTCTCTCTCTCTCTCTCTCTCTCTCTCTCTCTCTCTCTCTCTCTCTCTCTCTCTCTCTCTCTCTCTCTCTCTCTGTACGTAATTTATATATTAATCTCTGGTGGTTCTGACCTGGCCAGGACTGCAGTGCAGTTTCCTCTACAAGTGCATGACTTTGTAGTATATGTGTGACATAATTGCAACAGCACCTCTCATCAAAATTCCAGTCAATCCACTGATCACGGTAGCATTTGCCCATTGGTATGACATTTACGCGGATAGCCCAATATCTTGCATGACAGTGATGATTGATGTCCTAGTTATGTACCAATCTACAAGATTATTACCACAAACTTGAGTATTCCACAACGACGCTGTACATCAAATACAAAGATCATAAATCATACACAATAATATTCCACTTTAGGATAATATTACGAGAAAATTGTCATTAATTTTGGTACAAACATGGCAGATATGTGTACAATGTTAATAGACACAAATTCCTGGAAAAATGATTGTATGCAATGATGTTTACATGATTGGCACAAGCACATCCTAGCAGCACATGTAACAAATCAGTAACACTTAAGCAAGTGATATTTTCTCAGTTACGGGGGAGTTTGATAGAAGCTACTGAATTTTGAGGCTTAAGGTACATGACTTGTCGCTCTCTATTGCTGTATATGTAGGTACCATGTCGTCTAAGAGTAAGCTTAGGATCTTGATAATGAAAGACTTTCTCCCTGATCAAGGGGATGATGGATGGAAGAAACAGAGCAAAGAGACAGATGTAGACTATTGTATCTATGAGTAAGCATAGGATGATGAACTGAACCATTACACCAAAATTGATGAAGCTGATAATGGTGTACATGGGCACGCCAAGACCGAATGTGATAGCAAAGAGATAAGCCATTACTATGATATTGACCGTCTTAAATTCTTTCTTCTTAATGCGAGTGAGTAATGCCAAGATGAACGAACATCCTGTGAGCATACATTTGTATCCAATAAGAGCACTAGACCAATAGATTAGCCATTTGGACTGACATGTGACTGTGACAATTATTGTGGGTAGCTCCTCACCTCCAGACTCTTCAATGCTTGTTTCCTGCACAGATGTCAGTGGATCTAAGCTCATCCATATCAAACAAATTAGGATATCGATAGCGACAAACACTCCTACTGTTCCACCTAGAACTGGATCACTCAACAGTTTAGGGCTCAAGCGAACCACTCGTTTGGATGAAGCATATATGCGGTGCAGTCTCCACGTTTTTGTGGTTACAGTTCCAATGATCATTGATGTTCCAATGCTGAGTATCCATGGTATCAGGTTACAAAGGCGAGATTTGTTTGGGGAGGTTGTATGCTGCCATGCTTCCGTGATAATCAACAGAGTGGTACCCAGGACAGTCACATAGCATCCAATGAAGATAATGTGGTTGAGATTGGGGCTGGTTGCCTTGATGGTTTTATGCTCGCGGTAGACAATGTTGATTATTTGAATGGGTAGTGCAACTATCAATGTGGCAATAGTCATTATGAGAAAAGGAATGGCAAGTGCAGTGCTCACTTGTACACGCTTTTCACTGAATGTCGATTCAATGAACTGGGGTGCAGTATCATTGAGCATTGTTAAAGCACCTGATGTGTAAAAGCCAATCAATATATGTCTTTTCTCCTGAACAAACTGATAGACATTCAGTTCTCCAGCAACGTTAGAGCCAGTTTTATTATCGAATTTGATCCTCCCAGATATTCCTTGAAAATCAACACCAAGCATGTGTCGTACAACTATCTCTGCCAATGATTTTGATCCAGTTACGTTATGTGTTAGGTTCATGTTTACCTCTGTTAGTGAGCTATTCAAGGCTAATGCTAGTGACCACACAGCATCGTAAAATCCCCTTGCCCACTCAGTTGTTGTGGAGGTTACATTATACTTGTGCATGTACTTAAGTCTTTGTTGATTATATTGATGCTCATACTCAGTGGAAGTAAGTCCAACGTCAGTATTTGTTCTGTTATTTTCAGCTGATACTGCATTCCACACGAAGTTGATACTTCCAAATACACTTTCATTAATATTTGTATCCGTACAATTGTATTGCATACCATCACCATCGTAACGAAATGATATTTTGTAGAATTCATAGTCAAATCTTTCCTTGAAGACCCACTGATACTTGGGAAAGATCATTCCATCATGATAGGCCCGACACAAAGTATAAAGTGTTGACTCTGCTGAAGCTAGAACAATAATTACTCGAGCATAGGAGTCTCTTATTTCTTTAAGGGGAATAAAATCGTTGTATATGGGAGAAGTGTAGGAAACATCATAACCTGTAGTAGATTTTATGTTCTTTTCAATACCGCTGCTTACTTCACGAAGATCTTCATCAAATTCAGAATAAAGTAGCACAATCCTAGTCCAATGATTCTGCAATATGAGAGTGGTAAATGCCTGTATAGTAATGATATTTGAGCCAAGCATCCCGAATGCAAAAGGAAACACTTCATTGTCTCCAAAAATATTCTTCTCGCCATAGTGGAGAGTGACAACTGAGAATTCGTCCCTGTTTGTGAGTTTTCCAGCTGCTAAAGCTGACGTGCCACAACTCGGTCCAATTATGCCAACAATAGGCTTACAGCTGCAAGCAAGCTCATTCACACCAACAACAGTTCTCTCCGTCACTGTGCATCCTCCATCCAGACGAATCACTTCAATCTGATATTCATTCAAGATATCTGATCGGTTGTTGATTTGCTCTACTGCAAGGTAAGCTGCTGGTGCAATGTCGTGCCCATCATCAAATGCAGCAGCTAATTCTTCTCTGTCCAATGGGTCTGGATAGGACAACATCAATCCAAAATAAATTGTTCCATTGCTTTCGGCGCTTTCACAGCCTCTTGCACGTTCACAATTGAACCCCTCTTCTATTTCGGGATGTAAACATTTCACGTCTGCTGTGATGATTATGAATCCGAGTAGAGATGAAACAAGAGTTTTCACACAGGTGATCGGCATGATCGCAAAGAGAATAATATTTGTATAGATGATTCAATGATTATCTTGGGATTGTCCACAACCGCGAGGTTTATATCGATCCAATTAAATTGGCACTACAGGCCTTTCCGTATCGGCTAACTGATCGGTGGTTGCTGCCTGTCACTGGTCACAGTGTAGATTTGCATGCAATTATAAACACATCTACGCTATCTGACATAGCTGGATACACGGAATTTCTACACGTCGTACACTGGTGGGCTACCTTGGTGATTTATGCATGGGCGTTGCTCCCTAGTACATAGTCCAGACAGTAACATCAATATTATGTACATGATATAATATGACGACAGTACTGTTGTAAATTAATGCTGAAGTGCATTTATAAATCTATAGCTGATGATGCAACGTTAAGGGTTGGCTGGCTGATTCCGGGAGCCAACTGTGTTCCATTAGTAATGTTATAAATAGCAATTTGATTGCATTTATGTTCTAGTGCTGTATATACTAGTGTAATTCCACAAGTGGATGCACAGGACAAAAAAATTAGCCGAGGTGATGAGATACAGCTTCCCACATGAAGGAGTAGAATGTATCTCCGTAAACAAGGATACGACATCTGGAAAGGAAATATTGTGTGTGCTATAATAACGATGCTACTTGATGAAATGTGATATCACTGTGCCTGCTCGTCACCATGCATGATCATGAAATGGTTAGCTATTGACTACTTGATGAGAAATGCACATCATGATCAGCATAGCGACACTACATCATTTGATCCGTGCATCGTCCATCATGGTCCATGGAAGTACCTTTAATACCGACTCGAGTGATTCACTTTTAAGCACAAGTTTTAAGTCTGCCCTGAGGGCAAAGCCCAAGTTGTTGTTGTTAGCCCTCAATATTAGGGAATGGTCCATCTCTGATTCTCCTAGCCGTATTATGTCAACAAGATTCATGCATCAAAGTGAAACATAATTGCAGCTGAGACTGTACTACAATAACCCATAATACCATTTAGAACTCAATTCCTGAATGATCTACTTAGCTAAGCTTACATAATATCTGGTATGTGGCTTTCAGACTGAGTTGATACGTCAACAACTTGTCACAGATTTTTCCCATGAAGCATATATATTTATGTAGGCCTGCATCTGCTGTGCATGTGACAAATATCGAGTTTACGACTTTGCAAAGCCTTTCACAATAAAAATATTATTGTATACGTATTTCCAAAGCTCTGGTGATCCTTGTGGTTTGTACCGTGAGACTTTGTCTATGCCTGAACGTCACAACCAAACCACATAACAGGGATAACTGAGGCACAGATGAAAGGTAGCCATGGAAGCACAAATCACCGATACAAACAACTTCGCGCGTTGAGGATCGATGAGCGCTCGAGCGGTAGAGGAAACGCCCCCAAGTCAGCCCCACCCCCTAATATTGTTTGCATGCCTTTGCTCTAAATAAGCGACAAAGTAGTAAAGCCATGCAATTGCGCAAGCACCTTAAAGATGGACAAAGGCACTACTAGTACGAAAGCCAAGGATCCTCACACACGACACTTTGTTTACCAGTTTCCTTCCAATGGATCCATCAAGCGTCTCACAGTACCGCTGAATCTGCCATACACGCGAGATGCTAGGGAACAGGCACTGAGGCTGATCAAGCTGCACCGTATGCCCTTCCACCTGGAAGATGAACTTAGTGAAAACTTACAGCAGTTTGCAACAGAGGCGTCGAATGAACGTCTAGACGGTCTTGCCGAAGAAAGTCTCCCCAACGATTCTGTATTCGATAAGGTGTGTGGGGGTGTGGGGGGGGTGGTTGATATGATGTGTGTACGTGTATATGTATGTGTGGCTTCCTTATATATACCCTGGAAAGAATGGACAAGGCTAAAGTTCAGATATGGACAAACCCTGACCAGTTTAAATGACCAATTTAAATAGATATTTCTCAGACAGACCAAACATAAAAACACGCTGGGGGGGGGAAGACATCCCAGGACTCTCCCCCTTCTAACTCAAAAGTCAATACTGATCACCATCTAGGGTACAAAGTTGGACAGTACTATTGAGCAGTGGGCTGAGTGCTTTGCTGATAACCACATCCAGTTCTCCTCGCCAAGTGAAGGTGGAAGTGGGGGCAACACTGAGTCTGCTAGCGATGCTGAGTTTCCAGATGTCTATCATAAGCTAATTCATTCGTCTGCTCTAGAGACACTGCTCCAATTAGAGCACACTTATGCAATGGCAGTAGCTGATGTCAGTAAGGGATGGGACAATGCTAAAACAGTACTTCACGACAGGTATGTCCCCCAGGTACCTGTATTAGTACACATATGTACAGTACAACCTCGATTATCCGAACTCGAGATGCAAAGAAAATGCAGGGTCGAAGTGCACATTGTGATGACGTAACCGGCTTGCGCATGCACAGTAAACCTATGTTGCATAATTGCCATGTGAGAACCAGCTGCTATGCTACTATCAAATCTAGTTCTAATGCTCAAAGAAGTAAAAGAAATGCAAGGTAAGTGTTTTATCAATCGAGCTAGGAGATGAGATTAAATCGTCGGAATTCTCAACAAATCTGTCATATATACGTTTTTGCATGCATGATCGAGTTTGTGGGTGTGGCTTGAGCATAGTCAACATTATCCGAACTTCTTGCTTTTCTGAACGGTTCAAATTTCCCCTTGGCCAAAGGGGTTCGGATAATCGAGATTGGACTATATCTGCAAACATGGATAACTAATCTATACCATACATGTACTAGAGCTAGCAATAGTTTTTGCTAATCTAGGATACCATAATATAAAGTATGTACATCTGCGCTGTAACAAGTAGAGCTCTCTGGAGCACATATCCCACATGCACTAAGTTCTATTGTTGAATAGAACCAGTAGCTATAGATTTGACAATCCATACTGGGTCTGTATTCATGTGCAGTAAAAGAGCATATTATGGCAGTGCTAGGCAGTGTCACCCGTTGGGTGCTACGAGGCAAAAAATAGATAGTTTTTCACTGTTTCAAGATGATAGATGAATAGCTATAGGTGTGCGAGATAAAAGGGCATCGTGCATACATGTACTACATAGAAGGGGATACTGTCAGGGTTATTTTGCCATTTTAAGTGAAATTTTCAAATGTGATACAGAAGCAAGCTAGGGCAGAAATGCTAGTTACTAACTGTAAACTACAGGCTTAGCATGGTTGCCATGCATGATGAAGCTCAAAGTAGTTTATATTAATTTTGTCGTAGTGGGTCTAAGAAATAGATAAAACCTCAACCTTTAGCCTGAATGAACGTACACATGCACATGTACATATACAGTGTGGTTAGATCTGAGTGTACCGTCACAGGATTTCACAGGAATTTGCATTGATAGGAAGCATGCATGTAGATAATGCTAGAGTTCCAATATCTTTGGATTTGTATCAAATTGCTATGCGGAAATTCTACTAGACCCTGAAGTATCTTAATGTTCTCACTGTACAGTGCTTTCCACGTAGAATTAATTGTTGTGTGTACGGTCTGCAGACACGAAGCAGCTATTTCTGAAGCTGTGAATGCTGTAGGCACCTCCAAGTCGGACAAAGATATCAGCTCGATGGCTCGGCAACACACACTGGAGAGGGAGATGTGTGATGAAAGGTGGTCTAAGGAGTTGAGCCAGCTTCAAGAGTCTCAGCGACGGGAGTATCGGGATTGGGTGACCACGGTTCACCTTGACATGGAGACAAGCAGAGGGAAGGAGACAAGTAGGTTGATTGGTTTCCCAAGGAAATAGCACTTGATATTATTGTCACAGTACTAGTGTACACGAAAATTACCACGGATGCTGCTTGTTAAGTAGCCTCAGATACCTGGATTTCACTTGCCTGCTTGAGCCCATAATGCAGTGGAGTAGGAACCAGGGGGGCCAGGGGGACCACTGGCCCCCCCAATATTTCAGAAGGGGGGGCCTGGCCCCTCCAATAATCAGGCTTGATACAAAACCCTTGTGTATGTTTTCTTCAATTTCAATATATACCAGACTTTCTTCGTAAAAGTCTGGTTTAAATTACTAAAATATGACCTCTACAAAAGAATAATTGTGGTCACAAAATTCAGTAATCAAAGCCACACCCACAACTTGTATCGGTGGCCCCTGCAACACGCGATTGCTTCCTACTCCACTGTAATGATACTACTGGTGATGAAAATCATCTGTGCGGGGCGAGCCTTCACGAAAGTCAAGATTTCTTTCATTCTTTGAAAGCACGCAGGCATGACCAAACCATAATAGTATGTCAGTCAGTTGCACACTGAGTAATAGCATAGCTAGGCCTGAGAAGCTACTGCAAGAGTACCGTGAAACTATCATAGCTTGCTAGTGAATAATAATAGTGTCAGAGTGAATAGTGTAGTCTACATGCTAGCTATGACCATCATGTCATGAGTCCAAATACCTATATCTGAGCAAGGGGACAAGCTTCCATGCAGTGAGTCACCTTCATGCTAAGCTTTAATGAAGTATATCTACCAGTGATGTTAATTGTGGACCTGAGCCTTGCCAGAGTGGTCCAGCACTCACCTTTGCCTAGTTGTCACTCAGATCGCGTGTACGTACGTGCATGTGCATGACGACCATTACCTCACGTGTTCAAAATTTAACTCTCTTCTCACTGAAATGATCACCCCACAAACATGTACATATATATACATATACCGGTAAAACCGCTTCCTGTCCCTGGTATATTCGGGGCTCGTTCAGGCTCGCCCTGAATTATTAATGATTAATTGGCTGTATGTACAGTGGACTCTCTATTAACGGACACTGCTATATGTACCAACCGATATCTCCATATGTTTAATACTGTAGCAGCACCTGAATAGCGGACAACCTCCGAATTCCGGATAACGGACACAGCAGCTTGCACGAAGTAATAGAGTACTATACAAAAAAACGTTCCAACTAATGGACGGCGGTGGGTGCGGCTAACCGGGGCCCACGACCTTCTTACATGCAGTTCATGGCATTATTAACAATCTGTACAAAAATAATAAGACGGCAATACATGTAGACACTCTAAAAAAACGGTAGTACACTGTCTAGCTATAGTAATGACAACAGCCACTGCTTTACTTGCTCAAATGCAAGTACATGTAGCTAGTCATTCGTCCACCATGACGCAATTGACACTCATCAAGTCGATCACTTCTTTGAATACAATATCATGAAAACACTTGAGTATGTCATGAATTTCTTTATAACAATGCTATAAAATTAATATTAGAATAAGTGGGGGTGACTAAAGTAAAACACCCCAATAAAGGACAGAAGCCTATGTACCAAGGTGTCCTTTATTCGGAGTGTCCACTGTATACCACATTTCCTTTAAATCTCGCTGCACCTCATAATCCCAACCCCAGTGATATTATCCATGGACACTACCATCATTGACCGCCCTGTAATTGTTGCCGCTTCAAAATTATTGGGGACTTGAAATAAAATCTCACTGTGATAAGATTTCAAGGAAATAATTGTGACAATACAAATGAGGTCATTTTTGAAGCTATATACACTTTTGCATGTAGATCTCAGCAGATGCCACCCTCAAATCTAGCTGGCCTTTAAGTGGTGATCACCGTATTGATTCAAAACAAGGCCTTAAAGTAAATTATAATTAGTTGGAGACGGGATCCAAGGTCTCTATGCTACTATGATTAAAATACAACCGTAACCAGGACATTTGGCCAGGAGCCCAATATTTAGACCTCTCAGCCTATACAATGTCATGTAAGTGCATGAATATGGGACCTCCAGCTGCTTGGTGTACCCAGTACAAATGGTGCATGTGCAGTCAAGTGTGTATAATGCCCTTCTGCCGCGCAGAGAGAGCCCTGGAAATAAGGCTAAAGTGACAGTACATGGACAAAAGTGAACAGAAAGCGTATTTTGATGACTACTACATATAGCCTTCTGTCTTCACATCATGATAGATTATCAAAAGCCCACGTGCTTGATATAATTCAGGGTTTATATAATATAATAATTATGCATTTTATGTCTCTTACATTACACTTACAGAAGGACCCACTTTTGTGCTGAGAAATACTAGGTAAATTGATTCCAAAAGTCCAACATCGTGCTACTGGATAATGAGTAATTTGTATGCTTCCCTTAGACCTCCAACCAGTTCAGATGCTGGTCTCTACTCTCCAACTGAAGTCAGTTCACCAGATATCCCTGCTTTGGAAGAAAGCTTCACGATTCATCTAGGTCAGTTATCAGAAATGTACACTGAGATGAAGCCTGAGCAGATGTTTTTCTGTACAGCTTTGCTTACAAACTTAAATACTATAACAAAATTTTATACCCCCCCCCCCCCCCGGTAATATTGTTAACATTTTTCAGGAGCACAGAAGAAGACTATGCACAATATTCGTCTGCTCTGCGGTAATCCTCTGGATCTTTGCCGTCACAAGAGAGGTTTGAGTGGGGGAGGAGTCTTTCCCAACCCAGAACGACTGCAGACAGCTATGTCCTTGTACTCTGACAAACTATCCGCACTAGTGTTGATGGTGAATAACCGAGTTAGTGCACTAGGAGGGATCACTGAAGGTAACTCATCTTTCTTTTTGGAGTATGATTGATGATAGTTCACTATATGTACCTACAGGCTTTGCCTCTGTGTGCCGGCAGTCAACTGACTTCCACTTTCCTGGAATAGATAGCCAGTTGCAGGAAATAAAAGAGCATGGCAGACTTGCAGCCAGTCAAGGGCGGAAGGAGAAGGCCACTATGCTGTCACCAAGCATTCACACATCAGAGAGTCAGTTGTCAAACAGCGAGTCCCCCAGCCACTCTAGTGAAAATGGTACATTCATGTACATGTACACGTGTAAGCATGGACGTTGTGTACCATACTGAAAATTGAGCTCGAAATACACCTAATGTATGCAAAAACAAAATTTTTGTGTGCTAATCCTTGCTACCTTGATGTGCTATAGTATGCACATATCTGTACCTACATGACTGCATGTACACATATTATGCCTGAATGGGACAGATTATTGTACAAGTTTACATGTAGATGCGAACTCTTTGAATACACATCTACATGTATAGGGCAAACTCGTTCCAGTTCTGCCAGCCAACTTAGCCCCAATAGCTCTTTCTCTACCAGTTCCCCTAACCAGTCAGCGTACCTTTCTCCTGAAAGGACCTACCCCTCCTCTACCTCATTCGGGGCAAGTGGCAGCTTCAATAACAGCTATGATGGTGGGAGCAAGGTGTCGTGGACGGTTGGAGGAAGTGAATCTGTAGATGGAAAAGCACAGAATGAACCACCATCAGATTCGGTGACACTACAAGCTGGTATGTAAATTTTACTTTTCTTGTGCATAATATGTATTTGGAACCTTTCTATGAATGATACTTTCATATCAAGAGTAGCCTCGTTCATAGGTGCTTTTTAAGTCTTGGACACCGAGAAAACGATTTTCTGCATGCAATATTGAAAAACTGGGAGGGACTGGGGATGAGGCTACATCAGTAGTCTACATGTCCTATCATTATTGAGATATCATTATCCCCAGACTAGACCCCCTCCTTTGAATGCATGCATACTAAGTATTCATGGACCTACATGTAACTAGCTATTTTGTCCGACTTACATCTTCCACTCTTTTCTGCATAGTGAACGATTACATATAATAATTATGTAACAATTACAAGATAAATGTACATATATGTGTTCAAATGCAGGTGACTTCTATATCACTCGACACTCCAACCTGTCTCAAGTTCATGTCGTTTTTCACCTTGTGACTGATGATAGTGCAGTCCAGCATATCTCTCTGAAGGCTAGGCATCCCATCCTACAAGGCCTGAAGAACTGCCTGAGAACAGCAGCTCGTCACGATGTTCATCATGTTACGATTCCACTTCTACTAGTGCACACTATGCAGCCTGTGAGTTGTGGGTGACCCTAATGTAATGTAGTTTTATAGTAGGAAATTTCGCATGGTACAAAGTTTCACTGATTTGATTGGCTGCCACAATCATATGAACCACAAAAATTTCAATGTAATGCCTTGCGCATTAGCTAGTAGCCGGTGTGGTCTCACCGGAGTGCTGTTACAAATTTAGAAACGTGATAATTTTTTGAAGGCCTGGGTAACTCTGTGAATTTGCACCTTACTTGGCACTGCTCCAATCGATGGACGATCGTGAATGACAGCGAAGTCAGTTTGTTCAAGTCTCTGGTCTTCGAAAGTTGACGCAGAAATTTGGACTTTATTTACATCTGGAAATGGTCGATGTTCGTTCACGTTTCCAACTATACCGCATTAAAACATACGTGAATCGTGTCCGTGTGCAATCATTTATAAATTGCGCATCGAATACTATCCCGTAACCTTAAAAGTGGTACAGTACTTGCACGATCCACTATTGCCAACCTGGCTCCCATCAAATGTGGTGACTAGAAACACTGTTCTGATACTCCTAACACCATACCATAGGTCGGGTTTTAATTGCAAGTATCTATTAATTGTGAATTGCGAGTTTTTCTACATTTCGCAATTAATAGATTCGCAAACATAAACATGTATGTATACTACAGTACGGTACAGGGTCGACCCGTCTGTTGCAATTATTGGATTCACAATTTAGCCTGACTTGACTAGAGCGTAATCATTAAACTACACAATTAAAACCCGTCCTACGGTAATTATTATTAACTGCCATGGTATTACATAGGAAATGACTATTAACTGGTGTTTGAAAAGAGCAGAGATGGTTTTCAAATGTGTTAAAGGCAAGCTAATCTGAAACTCATGCTCTTCAAAATAATATTACTGATCAATATAATTATTATAGGTTTCATGCTTGAGAATACATCATGGGGTGAAGGAGACTCCAGAACTATTCAGTTCCTCATTCCTAAGGTATGAAGTATGGGTTTTTGCTGCACTTCATAGGCGTAGGAAGTGGGGGCACTTGCCCCCACAACCAGAGCCATCCAGTATTTGCTGTATGTACTAGTCCTGGCAATGGTTTGAAATTCATGGATAAGTGTAGCTATAAGGTATGCTCTGTTTATCTTATAACTTACTGCTTGCTTCTCCATCGCTACAGTGAAAAAGCTCTTGCCTGCCTCCCTTAGGTCCAAGGCTACTCCCTGATAGTGCAAAATGGCGTGGTTAGGAAGTAATGCAAGAAAAATTACGTGCACACTATAGTATATGTTATGCCCCCACAACCTATATCATCTTCCTACGCCTATGCACTTGTTTAATTTGATCACTTTTCACTACGTAAATGTGACTGTGTAGGGAATATCCGATGATTTATTTGAGGAATTCTGTGACATGCTCCCCAAAGTATTTCGGATTGCTTCCACGAGAAATTTGACATCAACAAGAGCGAGAGCACAAAGCTTTAAGTAAACTTTTATAATAACATTGTGTTGTGTTCAAGTTCATGTTACATTATTTTTATTAGTAGCATAGGTAATTATATGAATTAGTGCAATTTGGGAAATAAAAATTGCATGAGTTATATATTATGTATTGGAAGTACCCCCCGGTAATTGCACAAGGTGAAGTAGTGTTGAACCCAGACCCCACCCCAAAAAGGAGGAAAGGGTCTGGGGACATACACTGGCGCTGAATCTTGGTTCTGCAAGCTCAGTAATCGTGATTATTTGCATAGGCTTGTATTGGAGCATGTGGTGGTCACATGATGGTGTGCAGGACCAAGAAAAGGTGCAGCTGCCAAAGTAGCCAACTGGGAAGGGTGTTCAGTGATTGTTTGGCAGTTTATGCACAGTATCTACCATGAGATTTTCAAATAAAATTATTCATGCAATAGTGCACACAAGAAGCAATCCTAGTACGTACCTCTTATAGGTAACATGTATATAATCATGGCTTTATTGGTATTAGTAAATAGGTTTCATAAATTTTGTTTCATAACACAAAGAATCAAACACTACATTATTAGTATTGGAACAGTTCAACGATGTCCAGTAATATTATTATTGGTAGATTTCCTTGGTCTATGCCGGGATCGTTTTTCATTAGGTAGATGTGGAATTAGACCAGAAAACTTTTCCTGAGTTGCTGGTAAGATTCCAAGTCGCATAGGTGCCTGATTTGAAATGCCTTTCCACTTGATCACCTTTTTGCACTGCTGGTCCAAGGGGGTCACCAAGAGGCTTGCTGAACTGCTCATCCCATCCATTGCATCCAAGAATAGCCCCTTTTTCAACTCCTAACAAGAACATGGCAATTTGATTCTCACTACATGATGATTTAGTGCTGGTGCAATCTCCATTAATGAGATCTGCCGTTTGAATCCAACAGTACTGAAATGTACTGAGAGCAGTCTGAATATCCTGTGCAAAATGGAGTGGAGATTTAATTTCACTCAATTTCATTCCCATCATTTTTGTTGTATTGAAGAACACAACTCCAGTTGCTCCAAACATTTCGTGAAGAGCATCGAGAACCTGGGGTTTACCATTATTGTACTTCATTGCTGTCTCATTGGAGATAATTCCACAAGATATGTCCCATGTATCTTTTCCTGTGCCCCATTCACAAATTTGCCAAAATGATCCTGTTTCATTCCACGTTGCTAAGATGTTTTCCTTATCATCAAATAGGCCATCAACAACACCAGTGTCTGTCAAGTTTTTGACAAAGCCAATCCACAGATCACGTCCCACCTTTTGGCTGAAATCAAATACATTAATATTGGGCATACCATTGTCATTCTTAAAGGCAACTAGCTTTCCATTCACATCCACTATGTCAGCATTAGCTGCCATGAACTTTCCATGCAACCCTAAGAATGGAAAGTCATACAGGGTGTTGAGATAGAAGACAGCAGATAGCTTGGGGTTGGCTGCCTTGGCTCGCTTGATCGTTTTCAACTGATAGTTCTCAGCCCCACAAGAGGGTTGACAGGGAACGGGAGGATTCATGGTGAGATTGGCATAACATTCATACCAGCAAGGACCTTCCCACTTCTCAATCACAATCACACGCAGCTTGGCCAGCATGTCGATGTTTTCTTGTGACCTCTCCTTGCAGTTGACTCCGCCAAAGTAGCCAACTGGGAGGGTATCCAGTGAAGTGTCTGGTGGAGTGATGGCAGAAGCTCCTCCCAGAAAGCAAGCCAACACATGCATAGCGACTATCACTGCTGGAGCATTCATCGTTATAATACTATTAAGTTTTTCTTTTTGTAAACCCACATTGATGGATTCAAACACGTATGTATCATGTGATTGGTACTGCTCATATTCATACAATGAATGGCATTGGTGCACATTAATCTGCTTTCCTACTCACATAAAAATCACACTGGGCATGTGAGTGATTAATACATGGCAGGTTGCTAACATGCATACAAACGTACAAGAAAGTGAACTCTAAATATTCAACTATGACATTGTGTGACTATTACTCTCATTTATGGAATTAGAATTTTCCCCAGTTGCTTAGTAACACTATAGGTGCCAATCACCTTTCAGGGTTTCATCCAGTGGGGGACAGGGGGGACCTTGCGTTTGACTCTGCCAAAGTAGCCAACTGGGAAGGTGTTCGGTGATTATCTGCATGATCGTTTTACACATAGTAACTACCATGAGATTTCAGCAATATTGCGCACTAATCAGCAATCATAGGTACATGTACAAAACCATGTGTTTACTGTTATCTGGATATAGGTCTCTTCTGAGCCATAAATATTAAAAGTTTAGTTCATAAGAGAAGGAATCAAACAAATAGTTTAATCAATGGATATATAGGTATGCAAATAGAATATAGATTTCCTCGGTCTATGCCGGGATCATTTTTTATTAGGTAGATGTGGAATTAGACCAGAAGACTTTTCCAGACTTGCTGGTAAGATTCCAAGTCACATAGGTGCCTGATTTGAAATGCCTTTCCACTTGATCACCTTTTTGCACTGCTGGTCCAAGGGGGTCACCAAGAGGCTTGCTGAACTGCTCATCCCATCCATTGCATCCAAGAATAGCTCCTCTTTCAACTCCTAACAAGTACATGGCAATTTGATTCTCACTACATGACGATTTAGAGCTGGTGCAATCTCCATTAATTAGATCAGCGGTTTGAATCCAACAGTACTGATATGTGCTGAGAGCAGTCTGAATATCCTGTGCAAAGTGGAGTGGAGATTTAATATCGCTCAATTTCATTCTCATCATTTTTGTTGTATTGGAGAATACAATTCCAGTTGTTCCAAACATTTTGTGAAGAGCATCGAGAACCTGGGGTTTACCATTATTGTACTTCATTGCTGTCTCATTGGAGATAATTCCACAAGATATGTCCCATGTATCTCTTCCAGTGCCCCATTCACAAATTTGCCAAAATGATCCTGTTTCATTCCACGTTGCTAAGATGTTTTCCTTATCATCAAATAGGCCATCAACAACACCGGTGTCCGTCAAGTTTTTGACAAAGCCAATCCACAGATCACGTCCCACCTTTTGGCTGAAATCAAATACATTAATATTGGGCATACCATTGTCATTCTTAAAGGCAATTAGCTTTCCATTCACATCCACTATGTCAGCATTAGCTGCCATGAACTTTCCATGCAACCCTAAGAATGGAAAGTCATACAGGGTGTTCAGATAGAAGACAGCAGATAGCTTGGGGTTGGCTGCCTTGGCTCGCTTGATTGTTTTCAACTGATAGTTCTCAGCCCCACAAGAGGGTTGACAGGGAACGGGAGGATTCATGGTGAGATTGGCATAACATTCATACCAGCAAGGACCTTCCCATTTCTCAATCACAATCACACGTAGCTTGGCCAGCATATCGATATTTTCTTGTGACCTCTCCTTGCAATTGACTCCGCCAAAGTAGCCAACTGGGAGGGTATCCAGTGAAGTGTCTGGTGGTGTGATGGCAGAAGCTCCTCCTATAAGCAATGCAAGAACCTGTATAGCAACTATCACTACTGAAGCA
The DNA here is from genome assembly GCA_963930775.1 of Cliona cf. orientalis. NCBI lineage: Eukaryota > Metazoa > Porifera > Demospongiae > Clionaida > Clionaidae > Cliona > Cliona cf. orientalis. The sequence continues at coordinate 7,231,611 of OZ005690.1, forward strand.
TTCATCATTATACTTTCTTCTTCCAAACCCGCATTGATGGATTCGAACATGTATGTATCATGTGATTGGTATTGCTCAAATTCATGCAATGAATGGCATTGGTCAGCTTTCCTACTCATATAATAATCACATTAATTTTGGCATTGGGATACTGACAGGGTATGGAAGTGATTTTACTTAAGGTACATGTACTGTAATACATGGCAGGTTGCTAACAAGAAAGTGAACACTACAATGTCATACTATAGTAAGTGGGATCATTAGTATCATTCATTAGATGTGGAATTAGACCAGAAAACTTTTCCTGAGTTGCTGGTAAGATTCCAAGTCACATAGGTGCCTGATTTGAAACGCCTTTCCACTTGATCACCTTTTTGCACTGCTGGTCCAAGGGGGTCGCCAAGAGGCTTACTGAACTGCTCATCCCATCCATTGCATCCAAGAATAGCTCCTCTTTCGACTCCTAACAAGAACATGGCAATTTGATTCTCACTACATGACGAATTAGTGCTGGTGCAGTCTCCATTAATGAGGTCAGTGGTTTGAACATAGCAATACTGAACTTTACTAAGAGCAGTTTGAATGTCTTGTGCAAAATTGAGCGGGGATTCTAACTCCATACGTAACTTTGCTGTTGTATTGAAGAATACAACTGCAGTTGGTCCAAACATTTCATGAAGAGTATTTAGAACTTGAGGTTTCCCACTGTTGTATTTTATCGCAGTCGCATTGGAAATTACCCCACAAGAAATATTCCATACATTTCTCCTACCAGTGCTATGTTCACATATCTGCCAAAATGATCCTGTTTAGCGAATACGTTATGCTTGTCATCGAATAGGCCATCAATGATACCAGTGTCTGTCAGGTTTCTGATGAAGCCAATCCACAGATCACGTCCCACCTTTTGGCTGAAATCAAATATGTTGATATTGGGCATGCCATTGTCATTCTTAAAGGCAACTAGCTTTCCATCCACACCTATTATGTCAGCATTGGCTTCCATGAACTTCCCGTGCATGCAATTCTAAACAAGGAAAGTCATACAGAGTGTTGAGATAGAAGACAGCAGATAGCTTGGGGTTGGCTGCTTTCGCTCGCTTGATCGTCTTCAACTGATAGTTCTCAGCCCCACAAGAGGGTTGACAGGGAACGGGAGGATTCATGGTGAGATTGGCGTAACATTTGTACCAGCAAGGACCTTCCCATTTCTCAATCACAATCACACGCATCTTGGCCAGCATATCAATATTTTCTTGTGACCTCTCCTTGCAGTTGACTCTGCCAAAGTAGCCAACTGGGAGGGTGTCCAGTGAAGTGTCTGGTGGTGTGATGGCAGAAGCTCCTCCCAGAGGCATGCTAACACATGCATAGCAACAATCACTGCTGGAGCATTCATAATATTGTTTCTCCAAACTGGATTTCAACATTCGATCATGTGATTCAATTTCGCTCATATTCATGCAACGATGGAATAATTACTCCCATAGAGATATGAATTTATAATATTGAATAAAATCATAATAATATTATATTATCATGTCTCCATGAACAAAGAAAATTAATGATGTAGTATCTAAAATTGTATGTCAAAACACCAGTCTGTCATTTCATTGGTGAAAGCCATCTTCTAGCCATGACCTTTTGTTTAATTTGTATTACCTATAAAAAAAATAATAATAACGGCGGCTCGATACGCCCTTGCTAGCGTGTATTTGAGCTGGATTGTGCATAGACCTACTTAAATAATCATGTATCATAAAAATTGGACTATTTCATGCCATGCTTCATACAGACTATCAATTTTAATCTGCAATGAAACTACCGTATAGCGGGAAACTTTTGAGGGAGAAAACTTTCACAAATTTCGTGATTTTTCCGCCATCTGCGAAAGTTTTCTCCACAAAATTCTAGGCATGCCACACCCATTACGCGACCAGTTTTAACATTCCGCGAAAGTTTTCTCCGCGAAATGCTCCTTTCCCACTGATCCGCGAAAGTTTTCTCCTCCAAAATATCCCGCTATACGGTACCTCGGTATAAATTTCCACTCTCACAGCACCACCTCTTTAATACACATGTACTGTACACACGCCACATATAATATACGTACGGTGTTGTCACATGATACATGCAATCCTATCCGGTTAGTCTCTAGGGTTTGTTTATGAAAGGGGTAAAATAATGGTTGGCAGCAGCAACAACAGCGGTGGTATTAGCGTTAAAGGCATTGTGTCACGATATAAGTGGTAATTATTTAGATCTAGTATACGGACTCGCGTTGTCAAAAATAGCGCACATACAAAATATTGTCGCGCGCTCCTCGTGGATGCCAGAACCCATCGAAAGACAAGGAAAAGACTTAGCTACTCGTCGCGCTGCTAGAGGACTGGTATCTCTGTCTACTTTTCGACCTACTCTCGCTCGCTAAAGGTAAATCTACTTGTGGTATACTACCTTGCACGTGGTAGATCTAGCTAGACAAAAACCTCGCTACTCTGGCACAGCCGACTCTCGCCCGTCCTTCTGATAGATCTCTTACCTTCCTCCGCTAGCTGATGACCTTCCAGCTCCAACACTCGAGCCTTTCTTGGGCCAATCGCGTTCTGCTACCGCGAACTATAACCGTTGATTGAAAAGTGGCTGCCAGATTTCAATCTAATGGGCGCGGTTACATCACGTGTGACACTAATTTACTAAAAATATATAGCCCTTATATATATATATATATCGTGGCGCGCACAATGCCTTTAATATTAATAGTGCATGCTAATTTTCGTAAGCCGCCATCGACGCGACTACGAAAATTTCCAGATTTACGGTAGTATAGTATAGTATGCATATGCCGGTGCCATGCGCATATGCCATATCCGCGTTCTGGATATCCGTCGACGCCCACGTACGTCCAGCTTCCCGATCCGTTCGGCCGCAGGGGCGTGGTTTAGACCAACCATTTTTTCTAAGCTAACCTTCACCGCGAACTCACAGAACCAGTGGAAGCTAGCTAGACAAGAGTGCTAGTGCGAAGCGTGTGCAAGCTGAAAAGATGGCAGTCGTCACCACTAACCACAAAATTATCTTCTTTTTGTTCAATATTGTATATTTCGTAAGTTTTCTAAGAGTTTGTTTGGGTGCAAATATTCAACAAGGTCTTGGTACTCATTGTCTCCAAAACATACATAGGCCATAGGTGTTGTGATGGTTGGCTATGGTATCGGATCACTGCTAAACATCGTTGGATTTGGCTTCTTCACGGAAGCTGGATTCATCGCCGGTTCTGCCATCTTCATTGGTGTTGGAGCACTCAAGATTCTCTTTTCAGTCATGGGTATGATTCAAGTAGGCTTCACAAGAAATTGGATCTTTTCAGTTGTAAGTAAGATTCATTTTCCACTTGCCATGTTTCGAGAATGATGACATGGTATGGCCATAGATCTATGGTATATAATTTTATGCCCCTGATTTATAGATTTATAGTTATCCTGGAAAAGTTTAAAGTGTGTTTGGGGGGGGGGGGGGGGGTGCTGTTTCATTGCCTACTGAAGATTATTGGATGTTGAACCCTGTTTGGCCTAAGAAAGAAGTTCCTTAACACGTTACTAGGGTAATAGTCAGGTATTATAATACAATACAGTGTGGGACGTTTGTGACAATCGAGTGTAAAATAAAGGAAGTCTTGTTAGTGTTGTTTGGCACTTGTAATGCATATGTTTATGTGGTGAACTTTGAGCCATTCCATATGCCCCTCATGTCTATAGTATGGGAGGAAATGTAGGCATGACTAGCTATTGAATGTTCACCACATGTAGCATGTATGATACTACAGTTTCCCTTTATGGAAATGGTAGAGTACACCATTGCCTAAGCAGGGATTGTATTACCTACCACTCAGCCAACTTCCTGTATTCTAAGTACTACAGTGTTTCCGCTTGGCCCAGACCATCTAATCACATTCAACTATTCTCTCCCTACAGTATGCTATTGCCCTCATCTGTCTAATGCTGTTCACATACGTGGCTGCTATATACGGGTTTCTTGCAAGACCAGATGCTGTAAGTGCACTCAAATTTTTTATCGTGTAGATTATAAATAAATCGAGATGTTAAAGGTTCTCCTCTCATATACATAATTCATCTTTTCAATATTGGTGCAGTTTTCGTTCACTTCCAGTCGACTGGATATGTCTGTACGAAATGTCACTCCGGCTGCGACTGCTGACCTTATAAGTGTTCAGAATCAGGTGAGGCAGACACCAACTGAATGCATCATTATACTGGTGATAAGCTAAGCTCTCTCGAAACATTTAGTTTGGTTGCTGTGGAGTGAATGGCACATTTCCTGGTTGCACACCCACTGTACTCGCTTCTTCCATCAATGGACTAGTATGTACCATCTAATAACACCTGTTGTACATTGATTTCAGCTTCTCTATCCCTTTCTATACACCAGGGCTGTCGTCAGTACCTAGGCAATGAAGTACTACGCTACCTCTACAACATTGGAGCCATAGGGATGGCATTTGCGACGTTTGAGGTATGTCTTGATTGCATGAGTGATCATTGAGAATGTCAAAAGATCAAAATTACTACAATACACGTGCATACTTGGCTGGCATACTGAAGTTGTGTAGTAAGCTTCTCGAATCACATTTCAAAATTGTCGTGTGCCCGAGTACACATTTTAGTAACGTGCCTCATGTTCAAGCAGTTCATTTATACTTTTGTAACACACTTGTTAATTTTAAAACTTCAAATTAGAGATGTATCTACCCTCCAACATGCACACACACATACAGTTGTCCTCTTTCCTGATAGCCATGCAGCATTATGATGAGTAACTGACAATCAACGTACCATCTGTAAATAGCAATTTGACTTCAATGCAACTTTTATTTTAAATCTTGTTTTTAGTGCGTAATATTAGTAGAGGATGCATATTACTGTTTTTTAATAAATGTTACAAACCAGTGTAAAGTACCTTTTACTAGTCTACCTGGAGAAATTTAGGCTGAATTGTACATACATTGCAGTATCGATATAAATTTTTAGCCACAAGCAATTTCTTTTATTGTGCCATGGAAAGTGGCATTATTGGATCAATTCCAAGGTGTAGGCATACTCCATGAATAGGAAGGCACACACTCACAATACTAGTGTAGTTTATCCCCCACACTAACTCCCCCTCACCTTCACCCTTTCATACACTGTGAACACACAGCTATAGGCTAGTCCACATGCAGTGCTTGCAACCCGTTATACACAACACTAGCTCCGCATGATAAAGGATGTAGAGCACTAACCTCGTCTGGACTAAGGTGTAAGATAGTTGCCAGAGGCATGAGCAGTTGATCTCGACCTGCTGAGTCTGCCGACATGTAGTGCACAACCACGTTCTTTAAGTACTCTAGATTTTCTGTTTCTCTTGATCTATCTCTTTCCAGTTTTCTAATCTCCTCCTTGAGCATTGTGTTCTGTTCCATATGCCTCTGTTCCCTATGCACGAAGAGATTTAAGTACCCAATCCAGGGGTTGGTAGGTGAGGGAGATGGTATCTACCTTTCCTGTAGCTCCCTAACTGTGTCCTCAAGCTCTAAGCATCGTCTTCTGGCTGCAGCCACTTCATTGTCGTGGCGATGTTGCTCCTGAGCAAAGTGGAAGAGATGTCTTTGTTCACCTCCTCTGCCTCCATTAATGCTTGGTGATGGAGATTGCTACATATGTATGAAATATATACAAGTAGTGTAATCATGAGCAGCAGGACTTGTATTCAAACGTCTATTTGTGAACTTTCCAAACTCATATACCATAAATCATGAAAAGTTCAAATTTTTGTACCATACAGCTTATGCGAAGCTTAATACGACAAGATTCTACACATCCATGTACATGACATACTTACAATAGTTGAGACCGAGTCCCTTAAAAAGCATAGAGATTATTGGATGAGGTTGCTAGAATGTACATGTATATATCCCACGCACATGCACAAGGGGTAAAGTAATCAATTGTGTCATTGCTGTTGTTATTTTGGTTGTGAGCACAAAATTATAAGATCTATATAGGCACTTGAGCGACTCATGATCATAAGCACAACAAATCAAGTATACTTCAAATCGAGACACGATCCATGAGCATCACAAATAGTGTCTTTTGTTGGGCACCATAGCCACGTCTATCAATAGTGCCTACTATCAATGTCATTTTGTCCAACAATCAACTATCATTCTTTTGATAATGATTTACAACATGATACCTAAAATTTATTAGGGAGACGAGGGTGAAGGGTGTAACTACTCCCAGTATTGCATGAGCTTTTGGGAACATACATTATTACTCTATCACATCTATTAGGGTGAATAATGATAAAACATAACAATAACATTATAAGACATGAACTACCATACTCTGGTTTTACAGTTCTGTAATCACAAATGTTTGAAGTACGTGTCACAACTTAAATGTTGACAAATTTAATCTATAATATCATTACCTGTGCCAAAATTCATGATTCCTACTAGCACTAGTATATGGATATACCAAGCTTTATCCAGGCCAATATGAGGGGGGACAATAGTGTATTGTGGGTAAGTTTCGTGGGGGAAGGTAAAGGTACTGGTGCTAATTACATAAAAGAAAGCAGCCCACTCAAAAATGATACCAACTAACAGATCGTTGGATGAAGTACATGTAATCGATGCACAATCTCAACCTCTCTTGATTACTCAGTTTTTCTACTTGCCAGCAGTTGGCTGTGCTTCTGCAACGTTATTGGCCATGTCCCTCCCTTTAAGATTCGCCTTGTGTGTCAGTGGATGTAATAATGTTTATTTTTATGGGTGATAATTGCCGAATCAACTGTGAAAATAACAAAAATTAGCACAACTTCCCAGTACCCACCATACACTATACTCACTCACCCACACAAACAGTTGAACATTTTCACAAAAAGGTAGCAAAATTTTATATCAGGAAAAGTTGAACTGTTTGTTACCCCTCCCTAAGTGCAACAAGCATTGATGCTCTTACTTGTTCTAGCAGTTCCTGTATAGCTGTGGTTGATCCAGTCGGCTGTATGCAGGTATAAAGCAAAAGTCCATTGTGTTATTATTTGACAAGATGACTTACTGCTAATGATAGACTCATCAAAACCTTGGCATCATTATTGGGTTCACCAACGGAATCTGAGTAACAGGAATAACTTCACTGCAATTACAGCATGCTTAGTCTACAAGGAGCATACATGCCCTACAGTAGAAATATTACCCTACAGTAGAAACATTATACCAACATTATACCAAAGCAGCATCATGGACACTTGCTCAGTTTAGCACAATTCAAGAGATTTTCATTTGCTTTGAAAATCGGTAGCTTATGACAAAGTACATTATGCTATAAGAATGTACATCTACATGTATGTACCTGGATCCATCTTAGTGCTTCCAGTGGCAGCTGCAGTTGCATCTACAGGTAGAGAGCTGGTGCTCTCAATGCCTTCATGTACGCTGCTTGACACACTACCAACACTGGTACTGCGATCTAGGCTTCTCTTTCTTGAGAGCAGAGGTGAGTCTTGCACTCCTTGCAGTGAATACAGCTCTGATCTTAGCCGCTGAATCTCCACGTCTTTTTCCGCTAACAATCTCAGAGTTCGTTCCCTTGTAGACTGAACATGTTGTTGAAGTTCATGAAGTTTGTTCTACAGACAGTAATAACAATGGCGAGTAATATTTTCATAGAAGGCTCTGCCTAGCATGCTATAAGTGGTGATTGAAAACTAATGAGTATGAATATTGATCTATTAAAGTATGCATCCATATTATACCAAATAACATTGACCTTATGAGAGGTGTCTAGAGATGCTGCTTCTTGCTTGTGTTTGTTGTGCAGAGCTCTCATCTCCTCTCGAAGCTTTTGGGTTTGAATGACATGCTTCTCCTCGAGTTCTTCGCAGTCATTCCTGAGGGTATCAACTAGACGTTGAAGCTCATTATTCCTTTGTTGCAGTTCTTTTATTTCTCTATTGGTAGCATCTGATTCCTGCATGTGGAATGCCAAATCAGAACTGCAATCATGCACATGTACTTACTAGCCTCATCCCCAGGCCATCCCACGTTTTCAATGTTACATGCAGAAAAAATGTGGGATGTAACAATGAAAACGTGGGATGGCTTGGGGATGAGGTGAACTTATAACTTCACACACTTCCATGGACACATGGTTGGATAGATGGATTGGCAAAAATAATTTTACCATAAATCCATTGTTTGTGGAGAGGGTTATAACTGTACCGATACATTGCAGTGTTTACACATGTACACACTGTACTGTATGTGGACAATGGTAAGGTTGAGACAGAGTTACAGTGCAAACCTTGTTTCCTCTAGTCTTTAAAACAGACTGTGCTCGAGTCTTATATCTCTCAAACTCTTCTTTTAACTGGAACAATTCTTGCTGGTACTCCTGTAGCGGGCCCAAGGTAGATACTGATAGCAGTGGAATGGAGGGTACAAGTATGGCAATACATACACCATCAGTGGCAAGGGTTGTACAAAGCAATTATCTTTATGGATAACAAGACATGCTAGTTAATTGTTAAGAATCACTACTACCATATACGTAGAAATTTTTGCCAGGAGAAAAATTTTTTGCCTATTTCACCACCAGCTCTCATTGTTGAAAAATTTATCACGCTAATTTTTTTGTCCTATGTTAAAGATTGCATATATAGCAGATATGGCAACTTTTACTGATTGGTAAATATTTTTTCTGCAAAAGGTTAGCTGCACTTGGCGAAATCTTATCCAGCGAAAATTTTCACATATATGGTGTAATATACAACTGCTGCATGGATTAGCAATCATAACAATATTATTATAATAGAATCAATGTGAACACAAATTCATGCACACTACTGTATAGAAGAGTTCACATTGTCTATCAAGGCACTCAGCACATGCATAGACACAAAAGACTCGGAGAGTACCGTATTTCTTCTAAAAATTCGGCATGAAAATAATAATATTGCTGTAGCTTCGCCGAATTTTTAGAGGTTCATGTTCAACATTCTGTCTGCGTGCGCATTCCATTCCCGTTTATAGTATATACGCATGACGACCTTTGCCGAAAAATTAGAGACTATATTCAATCATTCGGTAAAGGGTGCCGAATAATTAGAAGGGCCGAATTTTTAGAAGAAATACGGTATTTGAACATTCTGCAAACAGACTTTAGCACAGTATAGTGAACCTAACCTTTCTTGATGGTTCTGAAGAGAGAAGCTCAGCATAGTCCGTCACAGACAATTCTAACAATCATTGATTGCAATACTCAGCAACATGTACAATCAAGCACCAGTCTACAGATGTACATTGTAGCATACCTTCCACATCGGTAGGAAGTGTAGCTTTCTCATTTGCTTTCACTGTAGCCAGCTTAAGTAAAGCCTGTAAACGATATACATGTAGGATGTGACACAATCACATATGTACTGGAAGTGTAAAAAAATTTTCCAGTGTTTGCAAACGGATTATAATCCTAAGGAGCTCCACACTTGGTTCACATTTTTAATTGAAAGTCAAATAATTAAGTATTTATACTGGAACTTGTATATGGTGTACCTTTAATTTGCTAACTTTTTCCTGCAGAGAAGTTACTTGTCCAGTGAGCTCAGTGTTGGCAGCCTCTTGTCTACAGTAAACATCATCATAAATCAAATACACATACTATATTATGACAGGAGTGATAAAAGAATCTTCCAGAAATTAGGTGGTGTGAAAGGGTCTGTTATTACCATGTGGGTGTGGCTCCTACGCAGTTATTTGTACCTTTCAATGTGTGCTCTGGTTAGAGCAGTATTTTCAGAGTCTAGCTGAGTAATTCTCTCTTTAAGTTTCCTAAGTACCAGTAACACATACATGAGTACATACATATGTACATACAATGTATGTAGCTTCTATGAAATAGCATAATATCAGTTCTTTAACTCACAGAATTGCAGTTTGGTCCTGTTCTCTTTGACGGTCATAGTTGCCCACCATCTCGGAGAGAGATGACAGATTGGTCTCCAGGCTTGCAACGCGACGCTCCTCGTGCTAGGTTGAAAGGACATACCATATTATACATTCTTATCACTATACACATCATTTCTCACCAGGGACTGTTTCTTTAGTCTCTCTTCAGCTTCATTGGCTCTCTGCTGCTCTCGCTGAATCGACTTTTGATGAGCCTCCTGCATGTATAACATTATCATATAGTTGTAATAAATATTGTGATCTGATTGGTCACTCAGGGGGCTCTCTTTCTCATAGCAAGAGCATAAACTAGGGCAAAGAAAGATGCACAGTGCAAGAGTAGCCTAGTCCCAGGAGGAATGTCAAGGTTACAGTTGCTATATTCTAGCGACCTCATCCAATGGTCTCTATGCTTCTCGAGGGACTCAGTCTCAACTACTATAAGTATGTCAAGCTAACTAGTTACAGTCGAGAGAAATAATTAAATATACAATGTAGTTGTGTTCTTGCTGTAGTCAACATTAATTTTTGATTTAGCTGAGATCATATTTCATGGACATATTCATAGGGACTTTGCCAGAAAAGAGGTAATAAACTGGTGGTATATTATTATGATAGCCTACCTTTATCAATACCATGCTACAATGTATGAATGTATACATGTAGATACCTTCATCCCTACGAGTTCCTCCTGAAGTGTGAGCAGCAATGGTGGAGGCTCACTGGCTGCCTTCTCCGCCGCCTGGAGTCTTGACCTGACTTGAACAAGTTCAACAGACAAACTCTTCACCCTCTCTTCGTGGTCGTGTATTCTACAAGGTCAGTGTAAGCACTTCATCGCATAGCTATGATATGACTTGCACATGCAGAAGTGCTGCAAGTTTAATTCACACAGACTCGGTGCTATTGGTGCATGTATTATCATAGGAAGAATAAGTATTAACTATATTGTAGGGGTGTACCTTTACAATGTTGGTTACTAGGACAAGAAAGATAAAGTAACAGTAACGTGGATATCGATACATACATTGTACACAAAATGTACCATCAAACAGAGTATTAGAATGTGCGGACACACAGACATATGTACATGTAATTATGACACACCTATCTTGTGTAACTTTTTCCTGCAGCCTCTCCAGTTCAGTGGTAGTGTCATTTAACTGTATGAAGAATTCCTAATAATTTTTCCCTCTAGGATTAGCACCCTTACTGTACACAACCCACACATCCCAGTAATGCCCCTCCCTGGATGTGGCACATTTCCACAACGTAACTGCACTCACAGGAATGCCATAGATCAGCAATGATTGCATTGGTGTTATCAAGACCATACTTATAGGTGAATACCATCTAAATCTGTTTGGCACTCCATAGTGGTCCACCGATCTTTGCTTGAGGGGTCCACATGAGCAAGGCAATCATATTCATAGGACAACTGTTACATACCTGCAACTGCAAAACCTCCTTGTGATCTCGCTCAGAAGAGATGAGAGCTTGAAGCTCCTTTATCATTACAGCATGAGTGAGCTGCTCCTCCTCCCTGGAATGTTGCTCTGAACGAAGACTCTCACGCACCTATATGAATCAGTGATACATGTTTATCATTCATAACAAATGAAAGGGCACATGCATATACCTCTTCTAGGCACTGACGAAGCTCACATATCTCTGTTTTAGCAGTCTCCTTCTCAATCTGATGCTGCTTGTTCAGTGCATCTTGCTGAGCCTGGAGGTACGTTTTATAAGCAGTATGATGATGATGAAAAAAGGCACATGTATCAACCCTTGGTAATAATTGTGAAGAAGGTGACTCCCACCCCTTGTCACAACCTTTAAGAGTACCATATCAGAACATACTAGAATAGTCTTCTTGTCGGCTTGAAAGTTACTCTCCATCTTGGATTTCTCTTCCATAAGAGTTGCCATGGAAGATGTCAAGGTGGCTAGCTGTTGTTTTAGTTGTTGAACACCCTGGGTACTTGCAGGAGAAGGAGCAGTCAGTCTCCCGGGAGAGGAATCCTAAAACAGAGAACAACATGCAATTAATAACTTTTAACAAATCATCTCTTGATACTTATATTATATGATGCCAACATAGATAACCCTCTTTTGTCGATGGTGCCAACTAAGGACAAATCAACATTTCTGTAATGGTAATTTGGGACCCAATAGCCAGATTACATGCATATTCTCTCGCCAACTTTTGCTGTGCAGAAGTGTCCATGCCTGTATGGTCCATGTACCTTGACCAATCTCGGTGAAGGACTAACTGGCTGTGTCTCTCTCCCACCGTGTAAGAGATCATGACCTTCTCCATCGCTAGGCACACCTCCATCATCCACTTTTTCACTGCTCCTGTCAGCTGGAACAGGATTCTCCTCTTCCTCCACCTGCAAGGTGAAGTGGAACCTTAAGTTGTGAGGTTGCTGCATGTTATGCTTACTATACTTAGTTGAGTATGTATACATGTACATGCAGCAACCTCATAATGATAATTAGCCACCCCTGACAAGTCACTAAGCAGTCTATAGGCAGCCAACTAAATGTACATGTACTACAGTGCACAAGCTTATGCGCACAGTTACACTAGTGGGGTATGATACAACTCTTGGGCTAGGCAAACTGAATTACATGTAAGTTGCAGTTTATTATCACCGCCCACACAGATTTTCAACAAAATAATCAAATTTCAAAAATTGACTACAGTTGTACAGTAGCACTTTAGCCCTGCCCCCTTGAGTGCTGCAATTGAAGGGCATGGCCTTGGCATTCACGAGTTCAAACCTAGCATTTCTCACACTCGATACTAGTTTGAAATCTGAATAATGACTGCCTGCCCACATACAAGATTGAAACGTTTGCAATGATATACTGTGAATATAATTTGCCCAGCTTTATGGTGGACTACAAGTACATGTAAAATTCAATTTGCCTGTGATGACTCATTTTCTCCACTCTCTTCTGCTGTCCACTCCTGAACAGTTCCATCACCTCCCCCTCCCTCACTATCATCCTTGGCTTTGTCTTCCTGTGGGTCATCTTCAAGCTGCTGGATGCTCAGAGCTTTAAGGCTGGCCTCAAGGGCTTCCTTTTCTTTCAACAAACCCTTGTATGCACGAACAACATCTAAACACGAGTTTAAAGTGTCAAAAGTGTGCAGCAGAAAACTACTGATGACCTACATGTACACTTTCATTGTATCAATATACAGCCCTATTCCTTTAGCCTCATTCCCAGACTCCTCCCTCTATACTATGGGAGAAGGGTCTAGCGTATGCTGATTGTTTATATACGTACACATGGTACACTAGCTGTATATATTAAATGTGCACTGCTCACATAAAGCACACGGAGAGCACAAAAGTTTAGATAAATTATGACTGACAAGCAATATGAAGCACTGAAGATCAACGATTTAAGGTTTAGCCCATGCTCAAATCAATGAAGTACCCCACTCCTCTTTAATAGAAACAAGGATGGGATTTGCGACCACCTCTGATACATATTATTCTATCATGAATGAGCCCCCTTATATACCTCTGAATCGGGTCTCAAACCGGCTTAGATGATCAATTTGCTGTTCAATATAGTCTAATAACCACTCTTTCGAACGAGTCGAGAACTGATCACGATCATACGTCGCCATCATCTATAGGCCATGATATTTCGAAATGATGCCCACCCCATTGACGACCATTTCCTATTTCACGGCGCCATAGCAGATGGCGTTGAAGGCGAGATTTCTCTTAGTATTGAAAGGAGCAGGATTTTTAGTGTACGGTTACTGCTTGATGTATACCGTAGCACATCATGTCATCAATTATATTGTGGTGAGTGCTCCAGAGATTCTGACACACAAGCCACACCTTCCCAATTTATGCCATGCATATTATGTGGGTAAAAAGTACAACTCTTCAGCCACTGAGAACACTTTGATAGTACATAATAGTTGAGAGGGTTGTTAACAATTCCTATAATAGGACTATGCACATGCAATTTCGCACTGCATGCAGCTAGAAGGAGACTCCATGTACCCAACAATGAACAGCCAACTAGGAGCAAAGGATGTGGTGTTAATAGAGTACTGGAATGTTAAACGAAGACAACTTAAATTGTAAGTGTTGTGCTCTCGGTGCATTAGGCCACACAAACTTAAATATTAGTTTCTCGCCACCGCCCGCGTCTGTTTCAACCTACCGCTTCTACCTTCATTATTGCCTTGAAACACCACCCACACCTCTTTTTTGCTAATTATTTGGGCGGCTCCAGGAAACCACACCCTCAAAATACCATAGTATTGAATAATGACCGCCCGCCCGCCCACATAGAAATATAAAAACGGGTGGATGAGAAACTAACAATGTAGTTTGATTGGCCTTATGGCCACTTAATAGTGTAAGAATATGGAGGCTCTTGGGATTAATTTCTGTTGAACAATTAAGTGTTGCAATACCTTTGGTGTATGTTGCTCAAGCCCAGTGTTGAACATGGTGAGATCAGTGATGTCATTAACCCAGCCTCCTTTATCCTGGGAACTTACGGTGGGTTTGGGATAAGCTAGAAATGAACATGCAATATGCACATGTACATTAATTGTAAATTCAGAAAAGTGAAAATCTTGGTTATTAGTGAAAGTGCTTGCACTGCAATCCATAAAGATTTCTGCATAAACTGCTTCCTGTTGGTTGATGAGCTATTTCAATGATGCTACTATTGTAGGGGCTGATCCAGGGGGGTGGATAGGGTGGCTAGCCACCCCCCTTCACTAGTTCTTTTATGTAACATAGTATAGGAGACATCCACCATTATCAATCAGCCACCCCCCCCTACACCCCTTGCACCAGTATAGTTAACTATGGGTAGCCACCCTATCAACCACCTTCCGTGCAAAATTTCTGGATCAGCACCTGTATTGATTTTTATTATTAGCTAGTGTACCAATATTCTATAACAGGAATGATATTATAATAGCAAAGCAGCCTGATAAACCTGAAGCTCTGATCTGCAAGAGGATAACAGCTCTGGTAAGTGCTAATACAGTTTGTGTCCACTGTATCATGGCACTACCCCGGCACACACAGGAGGGAGATAGGATACACAAAACAGTGACTCCTTGCAAGTACAAGACTGTAAGTTAAGACCATGCTTAGCCTAGTGTCAGCTGAATACCCATTGCTGACATTGATTAGCCTAACACAGTATGTAACACAAGTGTGTTGTCTTCACGCTGACACTTGTTGAAACTCCAAGTAACAGATCATACTTGGTCCATCCTTGTACCGTTTAGCGGGAAACTTTCAAGGGAGAAAACTTTCACGAATTTCACGATTTTTCAGCCATCTGCGAAAGTTTTCTTCACGAAATTCTAGGCATACTACACCCATCATGCGACCAGTTTCAACATTCCGCGAAAGTTTTCTCCGCGAAATGCTCCTTTCCTACTGATTCGCGAAAGTTTCTCCCTCGAAAATTTCCCGCTATACGGTATTCCTCTGCATTAACAGTATACATGTACCGTAGTTAATTGAATACAATGTGTGATCCAATTTAACATAGGAAATTAGCACGAATTCTCATAACGTGTACGTATGGAGTAATTGACGGCCTTTACCAGAAAAGTATGTGGTTTGAAAATTAAATTCCATAAGTTAGAAAGCCCCATGTACATGTATATGGGTGGTGCACCTTACGGACAGTACAGGGGTATGTGACATGGTGCACTAAGCACTAGTGTGGACTGTGTAATTTGCATCTTAAATGTAGTGTATGAAACCTATTCTCATCACTAGACTTTAGACTTTAGATCTTTGGTTGACAATCCATAGTGGGCCCCCTCCCTTGCGAGACAATCACAATTCCAATTGGTGAGCCATTGCCCATCCTGGGTAATTGCAAATAATATTGCTGCCTGCACATTGCTTGCTTCATACATGACATTGTAGTATCATTAACGCGCTCACTCTTAGGTCCCCAAAGGTCATGTCTGGCTTGAAGGAGACAATAAAACGTCATCATATGACTCCAGGAACTTTGGACCTCTTCCATATGCTCTTATCCATAGCAGGGTGTTTTATAGGGTGAGTATGAATGCACAAGACCATAAAATAATGAGCACATGGATGATGTTACAGTATACCCTTTTCTCCAAGCTCTTTCCCAATTTACATGAATTCTTATAGTCACTTCAAGCATCTAATCATGTACTATAGCACAACTTTTAATTGTGTCGCTTAGATTTTGCAATCAAGCCATGCAAATACCGTATAGCCGGAAATATTGGCGGGCATTAAATTTGGCGGTTGAGCCCCAAATCGCTATTGCAAGAATATTGGCGGATTTAAATTTGGCGGTTCGGTACGGGATCGCCATACGTATATATGCGAGTAGGAAATTTTGGCGGATTTTAATTTGGTGGTTGCAATATAGATCGCCAAAACCGCCAAATTTAATTCCCCGCCAAATTTTCCGGCTATACGGTAGTAACTGCATTGGATAATGCACAAATGTATCATTAATTTCACTTCCATATGTACATGTACATTACGTACATTGTATACCTTATGTAGGTATGGCCTCGTTCTAAAATAGGAATGATCTCGTAGACTAAGATGATATATAGGTTGAACGAAAACAGTTCATATGGCAGACTGTTCAATCGTGTATACATGTATGGTATCATGCAGCAGTATTCATTAATAATGCATAGTACATTAAACAAACTCAGCTAGAATTCCTTTTTATTCATGGTGTGAAAGTGTTAAAAATCAGACACTCGATTAAATGTAGAGAAGCAGTGTGTTAGTACTAAACTTCGATAGTTTCTAGATTCTAATTAATTTTGTATTTGCACACTCAACAAGTTAGCTACATTGGTTTCAAATCCAATAGTATTACTAGTTATTTTTTCTCCTGGTGCTGGCCATGGAGTACAGTTGACTGCAGCATTATTTCCTTCATTTCCTTCAATTCACTCTTCATGATGGCAACATTTTCACGAAGGCTGCTGAATAGCTCTTGGCCATTTTGCATGATGTCCTTCTGGCAGGCAGTCAATATTTCCAAGGTCTGTATTCGTTGTTGCATCATGTCCTCCCGAAGAGAGCCAACTGCTTCTGCAGTTTTCTGCTGGTCTAGAGCCACCTTGGTTTTCAAAGCGTTGAGTGCTTCATGAGTGACGGTCATGTCATGAGCTAGCTGTCTCATGTGTAGATTCATACGCTCTGTGCGGCTTTTAGCCTATGCGTGCAAGGAGAGATAAAGTGCATACATGTACCACAGTATGCAAGGTATAACCTTAATCTCATCAATGACAGCATCATTTCTGTCTTGAAACTCCTTCTGAGTGATGTCGTCAAGTTTTGTACTGGTGGATCTGATGGTTGTATCGATGAAAGAGAACTTTCTTAGGAATGGTATAGAATCCTCTATTTCAAAAATGTATTCGACCTGCACAATGGAAACGTGCCAAAATTCTATCTAGAATCCTAAGTTTGGGGTGGGGGAGTTCCGTTACTGATAGCACAGCCATAGGGGTAGGTACAGGAGGGAGGTGGAAAACTGAAGCAATTCGATACGTGACTGATCTGAGCTTAAATCAAATGAGTGACATCGCAGCTGATTACTAATTCAGTCTATATTGCAGTAACAGCAGTGCCTGACCCTGCGCAGCTGCAGCCTATTGCAGCACTTGCAGTTTACACTTGTTGATTCCACACAGCAATCGTCAACTATCACATCACTTATCGAAAATATCATAATATGCTCTGGGTATCACTGGTAAACCATTGGGCGGGGAGGGAAGCTTCCCTCCTGCGCCACCATCCCCCCCCCCCTCCAGTAGATAGCGCTATAGCTTACCTTTGTCTTAATGCTTGCTAGTTTAGCCTTCCTCCGTTCCTCCTCTGTCTCTCCAACTGCCATACCAATCTATAGATACAGTGATAATACCACCCTTAATCACCTAGCTACGATGCATTCTTAATGCTAAGTGCAAACCAGGAAATTATTGAAGAGTATGGGCATTGCAATGATGAATATGATGAATAGAGCATAGCCAACAACAGGGTAGAGGATGCCCGGGTCATCAAAGATGGTACCAGCATCAATATCTCCAGAAGTCTGTAAGAAAACCTTCCAGAGAGATCTCACAGGCGTGGAGAAGTCTATTAATTCCTGCATGGTTGAGTGCAGACTATAACATGTACAGTGTTTTTGTGTATGATTCCAAGCCTTCTTTAAAGTGCTCCAAACGCACAACTTATAACTAAGTTTATCAGTATATCTATGCATGTAATAACATGTACCTCAGCAGTGGAATTATTGCGAACGAACATCATGTAGAAAGGAAATCCAAATGTTAATATGAGCAGAATTGGAAGGTATACCAATTTAGCAAAGTTGAGGTAGACATTGAGGAGCATAGCAGCTGGACGTCCCCACACTGGCCAGTTCCTCAACAAGATGATGCAGTTGAGCCATCCTAGAAATACTGCCACAACTCCAAACTGCCATTTCCATGGTGCAGTACACCAGCACGGGTTGTTGATGGTGGGAACAACAAAGATAAATGAGCAAACAAAGAGGGCTACTTGTATGTAGTTGTCATACTCCAGAAGGTATTGCAACCTGCGACGAAACAGCTGAAGTGCCTCAAAGACCAAGTAGATGACAGCAATAAGCATTAGAAAGATTGCAGCAAAGTAGAGAAAACCTTCACGCTCAACTTGGATTTCTGAGCATAAATTGTCATAATTATTGTGAACAGCAAATAAATTGTAAGTGTACCTTTGCACATGGATGATGTCGTAACATTGATTGGACCTAACCAACAAATATATTATGGTCAAATTAGCTACCTATAATTTAGTAATTTCTTACAAACATCATCGCTGGGCGCTGGGCGGGGAATGACAAGTGCAAATGCTGTCAGAATTATCAGAAATAGCATGTAGCAGGTAAAGTAAATGATTAAACCAGGAATGCCAACTCTTCTCCACTTGTAGCTCAGTAATTCCTTGACAAGAGGATGATTCAATAGACTCTCTCTGTCATGGTCCACCTAGCAGCAATAATATATTATTATGCATTGGTGCAAATGTACTGTTTCAATACAAGAATATACCATCAATTTTAGTGGGTGGTTTGAAGTTTGATACTGCTTTGGTCCCCACTTTATGCTGGTGGTATGTACTGAATGTTTAGTAGGTGGTGAATCGATCACCTGCACTTCTGCTGAGCCATCCACAGCCAGGCTGAAAGTGGCCATGTCAGTGTCCAAGTAGGACTGCAGAGGTGGGGGTTTGTATGACTGAAAGTCCTCAAGCAATTCAAACTTATTCTCCATGGTATATCCCTTTGTCGCAGTCAATTTCTGAATACTATCGACAAGCTCTGTGTGTAAACATGGATTTTAATATTTACTAACTCCTTGGGTTCCCAACTTGGTTTATAACTTTCATTTGGATAACACTTACCCGTGTTATTTTCATTTTGATCATCTTCTAGACCTGCCCCATCTACTTCAATGGACACTGGATTCACTGTGTTGTTAGTCACTGTACTTTTTGACACTCCTGCTGACAAGGCACACTTATTGAGCACCCACTCTGCAACGTCTGTGCATTAATAACAAAAATTGAAAGTGATAGTAAGTCAAGTAGACAAATTGTAAACCTGGCATGTGTTCAATTAACATCCTGAATGGGGTTATGTTTCCATCGCAGATCTGAAGAGCCTTGAGACCTTGCTTTGTATCGGACAGTATAGCCAGAGCTGTGTCTCTATTATGATGTCAAAATATAGTCATTAAACCATCATGCTCAAGTAATACACATACCTGTGCTTTCTCTCAATGGCTTTCATGAGACAGTTACGTCCTTCTTCATTCCTTTCAGTAACAGCTGCTCCTTTCTTGAGGAGGATCCTGACACACCTGGTGTAGCCATTTGTTGCAGCTAAAATGAGGGGCGAATGCTATAGTGCATGTAGACAACAAATTATGATGAAATGGAAAGAAAGTACTGGCTATGTGTATGTGACAGTGTATTGCATACTTCTTGGCTAGTTGGAATGAAAGTTTCGTGAAGGCTCAGTAAGTAATTCACAATATCATCATTCCCAGCTTTTGCTGCGCAAGAGAGAGGGGTTTCTCCACTTGACCTATTAAATCAGTAATCACATAAGTGATAAACTATATACATAACCGCTATAATAAAAAGTGTATACATTAGGTGGTTTGGAGAGCACATCATGTCTTTAACCAGTAGTTTGACAATATCAACTGATCCATAGGAGCATGCGTAGAGAAGCAGTTTTGGACCCCACTCTTCCCAGAAACTGTCCCATGCCAATTTCTCCATATTCTGCTCTGCACAGGGCTTTGACTCCCTTTCATCAACACGCTCCTTAAGTGTTTGTATTATGCTGTGAAGAGTGAAAAGCTAAATTAAATTTTGACTGCTGGTTGCAGATTAGTTAGCATACCTTGTACGCTTATTTTCGATTGCAATGTGCAGTGGTGTCTTTTCGTCACTGTTTTCCCACATCAATGCTGCAAACTGGCCCCTTTGAATCTTCTGTTGTGCCGACTCTCCTATTGAGATCAGTCTTCTGAACTGATTTGTAGGCTGTGCATCTCCTGTGCTTGCTGGTTCTAGCTTCAGCGATGGTAGAGGAAAAACTACCTGCAGAGCAATGCGATAAAAATCATTATACTAGCTAATAATTATAACCACACTAGACCATTGCATTAATTTCATACTTTGAATAGCTTTGAGTTTCCTGTCAGAGCAGCAATGTGACCAAGTGTGTTATCTTCATCATCAAATTTTCCAACCATCACAGTTTGGTCCAAATCACGGAGTACCTGCAGTTTGTAAATACTAAGCAGTAACTACGACATTGATAAGATAAATTATTCAAACTTAAGGCAAGTAAAGTACCTCAAATACACAAGTGAGTTCTTCAGTTATAGCTTGTTTCCACAACTCTTCATCATTAGACACTTTTACTACAATGAGTGTGTTGTCCTTCTGCAATATACACTCCACAACTTTTGCATGACCTCCCCGAGCTGCTTCCAATAGTGCTTTTGCCACATCACTTTTATCACCGTTTTCCGTGTACCTGCAAACAGAAGTGCACATCTCAATTACTCCATTGCCCAGTGCATGTGGTGATGGTGGTGGTGAGGGGGGTGGGAGTGGCTAAATTCATCAGTACTGAAGTAAACCCTACTAGCTGTTGATGTACAGAAGATAATGAGAATATAGAATAGTTCCTTGCAATGATACAAATTTGTACATTTCTTTTGGCTTATTTTGACTTTTTGATGACATGCCCCTAATGGATTGGTAATTACCCTGAGTATTGTTTTTGCACACCTACATATTGCATTAAAGTAAGTGTCTCCCAATTTCAGTAAACTAATAATTATTGTTGATCTTAGACATTCATTTTCAGTCTGTGTAGTAATAGATCAGTTCATTTGAAAAAAGAAACAGTGGACAAAGTTTTAGAGTACAATGTCAAAATACATGCTCTGTGAAATGTAACAGCGCCAAATAAGAAGGCAATAATTTTTAATGTAATAGTGCACGTTTTCATAACTATTTGCATCCAGTAACTCACATATTGAGCAAAATTCTCACTGATTCCAAATCACCTTGACCAGCAGCAATCTGTAAAGCTGTTCTTCCATTTTCATCAGTGACAGTCAGCATACTGTCACCGTGAATTTGAAGTAGCTTTTTGATCATTTCCTTATTTCCACATGTAAGGAGTGCATGGGCAGGATGCCGACCAACTTCACTGAACATGCTCATGGCATCTTCATTGAAGATATTCACCTCAAATACCTTTTCAATGAAGGTGAGGATTTCATGAGAAAGAAGATGCTCCTGAAGCAGCCACGAAATGTAGTGGTTGGTACCGAACTCGTAGTATTCAGAAAGGAGGTGTATTACACCAGCTGCTTCACTAGGATCAGAATCAGCAAGAATAGGATTTGCGCCTACTTTTACCATCAGCTTTACAACATCAATTCTTTGGATCAAGATGGCTAGCTCCAGTGGAGAGCAGATGGAAATGGTTTGTCCAGTACCAACAGCAAAAGTATGTAGGATGTTGACATTTAGATCATCACTGAGGGCTCCCTTGAGAAGATGCTCAAGTATTGCACTCTCCACCTTATTTGGACATTCATGATGTTGGGAATATACCAAAACTTGACTCAATGGAGACCCTATCATACTGTTGCCTAAATGAAGGCCTAATTGTATAATAATACAAAATTAATAGTTGGTTAGATTAATTAAGCTGTGCACGTGTGCAACATACTTGCTCCTTCATCAATGAGCATCTCCATCATGCCCCGTTGGTTGTGAATGGCACTGTAAGCCAGCAGTGTCATGTAGTAGAGTGTACGCTGTCCCTTGCGTTTTGAAACAACTGATTGAAGGTAGTATACATCAAGGTAGTCCTCGATACCAGGGCATGTTCCAGCTGCCTCCTTCATCATATGAATTGAGTCTTTCATTTTTGCAAAATTTCCATGTTCAATAGCCTGCAGATGATTTGCATAATATAATTATTAACAATTAATAATTTTCTTTTCATAGTACCTTCATAGCACACATAAATGATTCCTGGAAGGCAGCAGTGCAGTCCCTAAGATCAGTAAATGCAGCAGTCACCAACTCTATCTCATACTTGTAACGAAGCTCAAGCAATTTATCCATCAAAAGAGTTTTTGGTGGCAGTTGATCAACAGTTGTAGGCACTACTGCCATCTTTTATCTGTCATTGTTAATAGATTATGGACATAAGTGACTAGTCAAAATAAAGCTTACATCATGGCAGATATCTAAGCTTCTGTATCAGATTCTGACCAGATTATTCCTTGTGAATTCAGCAATCCACCAGATGTAGTCACTTAGCAAGAAGGAAAGAGCTACTGCTCAGGCTGCATCTCTAGCTATTTATGCCTTTTGACTGAAAGAATAGCAGTGATCTTACTAATTACTATCAGTTGATTAATCATAATATTGTCTGTATTGTAAACAGTGCTATACAGCTATTGGCTAGTTGAAAATATTGAAACCACTGCCTGCAAAAACCACAAACATGACTCCGTTTTATAATTATACTGGATAAAGTGTTTTGTATCAAATATAGAAAATAGTGTGGGTTTTTTGCTATAGTAGTGTATGTGTTATATAAACGTGAGTATGAGTGAGTGATCTTCTGATGCTACAATTGTACAATAATATTTAATATGCGCATGCGCCGTTGCACATGGACTCCGCGAGCTAACGACCTTTACCTATACGCTCAAAGATGGTGGCTGTTGGCTACGGGTACACTTTGCTCAGGCATGTGAGGCGCAGTCTGTACCGGATAAAAAGATTCAACCCTGATACGATACTGAGAGGCGAAGAATCTGTAAAAGATATCCTTCCTTATACAATAGTTAATAAAAAGTAAGCCCGTAAGAATTAATTTTATTAAAATCAGTGCATAATTTGATGAAATTATATGACCACTATAATATTATAAAGTCATACCATGCACGTCAGAGGATGCAAGGGCATTCATGCCTTGGAATTCTGATTACGTAAATGGTCTGCTACATGAGCTAGCCACCTCACCAGGTTCCTCTGTATTTTCAGTGAGTACTCCTGAACATAGTACCCTTGTCCACAGGTTTAATAATCTTGTGTGCCAGCCCCTCCTATGCAAGAAGGGAGAAAGGGTTACACTAACGCATCTGGCTGGAATGCAATAATCGGGAATTCTGGTATTGTAAAATAGAAACTAACCGCCACTTCTATACTGTGTGCATAGGCCGAGCACACACAAGTACATATAGACCCAGAGGAGGTTGGATATGACGCACATCTACGCTATAGTCACATGACTTTGGTATGCAGTAATGCTGCCACATGTTCAAAAGAATGCCATTTGTAAGTGTAGCTGGTAGCTAAAATGTTTGTGTTTTTACACTATGGCAAATTTAAAGCTGGAACAGAGATGAATCGTGTAGATTTAATGTTATAACAGCAAAAGAAACCGATATAAAAATTAATGTAAGTCACAATTTAAAGCCTTGAAGAGTTTTAGATGTTTAAATTCATGAGAAAAGAAGATCCAGCACCGTACCCCGCCCGTCCACCCCACCTACTTCTTGCAAATCAAGAAAACTCGTTTCTCAGAATATCAACACCAAAAACAGTATTTGTCGATTGCAGTCAAGTACCATAATTATGGGGCAACACGCCCACTTTTTGTGCACACATGATCATATCCGTGTTGAAAAAGATCAGGGAGACTGGGGACAAGGCTAATCGTGTCCGACCTCCTCTGGTACAGACCACGCATAATTATATTCCAATTAATGTCATGTGACCACAACCTGATTGGGCCGCAATGTACGTACATGTACCTTGAGGATTAGTCTCGTGACCCAGCCCCCTAAACGCATGCGAAAAGGGGTCTGATAACGTTGTGTACAACGAGTTGTCGCAGTGGAATGCAATAATTGCATACTTGCGGTTTCGTATTTTAAATTCGAAAACTATTCTACTATTTACTGGCCAAAACGACCTGTTTTACGATCGCTATCTACGATAGTTTCGTTGCCTCTATCACTCACCATTTCGAAGTAAATCTTCAGAGTTCGAGCGGTCTCTCGTTTGAATTTGAAACTACAGTCAGCTTTTTGCGTCCAGAAATGTTCTATTTTTGCTTGCCATCAGTCCTTCGGATCGTTTTGTCGTCTTTGCCGCACACACTTCTCGAGTAGATCAGTAGATCTTCGGTGCTGGTGGAGCACAAGCTCAAGAGAAAAAAAGATGCATATGTTTATATTACGCGAATATATAATTATAGCTATTTGATTGCAAATGGACCGATCTGATTGGTCGCGCCACATTCCAGAGTTTGGGACAACTCGTTGTACACAATGTTGCCAGACCCCTTTTTCGCGTGCGTTTAAGGGGGCTGGGCTATGAGACTACTTGAGGATAAGGAAGTGACCCTTTTGGCCAGACCCTTTCTCACACATGCATGAAGGGGGCTGGGCACAAGACTAGGTTCTATAATTATTATAAGGACGAGAGTAAGCACCATTAATTTTGGCATTGCATCATTATAATCTGGTACCTAGGTCAACGTTTTGAACATTCTAATTGAAGCACCAAATGCATATCCGACTTACATGTATTTTTAGTGCTTAATTAGAACCTTTGTGGTAAACATTGAGCTATTGTTGATTCCTGAAGGAATTGCATAATAAAAATTAATGATCAGAAATGTCGCCTCTCCCAATCATTATATTACTATACCAAGGTTGTGCTATTGTACACCATCGATGTGGCTAGATCAGAATTGATATTGACTGATGTACCATACCCCTGTTCTTTATTTTGTCTTCCTTATTCTGCTCCGTACTATCATAGATAATTTAGACTGCGTAACCATCTATGGTACTATATAAGTGGGAACATCTGTGTGTCAAGTAATAACTAAATTTTTTAAACCTTCACCACAGAAAACCACGCCTACGTAAGCCAGCACCTGGATGGAAGATAACCTACCACAGCATTCTTTTTCAACATGACCTGAGGGTGAGGGCGACTCTATCATGCCAACGAGCCATTGAGAAAGCGGGAGGGTTTGATCGCTACATCTACTATACTCCTGAAGAGAACCTACGCTCTCCACTTGCTGTTACTCTAAAGAGAAGAATGAATGCACTAGTGGCCAAGTACCCAACTGTTGAGCCTCCTCCTCTTGACAAACGTAAACCCAAACCAATGCCGAAGAAGCTCAGTGTAAACATAAAACCAGTTCAGGTTTGCGACACAAACAAATATGTGTATCTGGGATAACGAAGTTGATAATTATATAATTATTATAATTGTTTATACACAATGTATGTCATGACTGTATCAAGAAAAGTATAGCACTCAATGTGATTGGGCACTAGTTACACAGCAACTGCACATCCATAGTACATTGCTTGTGAGAATATGCAATACTGACAAGTCGTTGTGAGAGCCCCACACTGAAAAAAGCCACTGCTGTATAGAAACCTTGTACCAAGAGTATACGCTTGTAAGAAGGCAGCAGTGATGAACCTGAAGCATTATCAGCAGCCTATTGCGTACCTCATTTTGTCCATCACAAATTAATATCAGGAGTAGACAAAGGATACTATCTCCATGTACATGTGTATACTCTAACATGCACAGCTTAGAGGCCACAACACAAACCAAAGGAAAGAAAATGCAGATTAAACACTTGATACCAGCACAAACATTAGATCATTGACAAGAGACTAGGGCAATGTTACATAACAATAACTATTGATTTTATCGAGTTCAGTTCCCTTTCATGCAGAACACACACACAGTGTTGATTCACCTTCGTGGACCACCTCCACCGGTACGATAGTTAGGACGACCTGCAACAATGGAGCAGATTGTACGATATTAGGATCTACAGATGTACGTACATGTTAGACCACTTCTATAATATTACAGCACATCAGTATAGGTATGGGAACATGAGGCATTATCGACTCCATAGCCTGGACACACACAATAAATGCGTATCAGATCAACATTGTAGCTAAAGCAGAAGGCAGTGTGGATCAATGCACAAACAAATCGACTTTCTCTAGAATTTTATATGGACACTTTCCAATTGTTTCAGAAAAAAAACTACCAGTGGCGGAGGTTTGATAGCAGGAGTCAGAAAGCAAACAAGCCTGGGCTTATATATGGCCTCTATAGTACAATTACAATCTACACACAAGCCTTACCTCCACCACCACTCTTCCCTTGGTAACTTCCTCCTTGATAGCTTCGGGAGCTGTTCTGATATCCACTTTGCATCCCTTCATATCGGCCTCCTCCTTGATAACTTTGACCATTTCTATTTATCCTGCCACCCTTTTGCTGATTACCCCATCCTCCTCCTCCTCCTCCTCCAGTACGGCGACCCTGCCCACCAGATCCTCCCTGCTGTTGCCACCCACGGTTGTTGGGGGCATTTCGAGACTAAAAAGATCAAAACATACATGTGTACAT
The DNA here is from genome assembly GCA_963930775.1 of Cliona cf. orientalis. Lineage (NCBI taxonomy): Eukaryota > Metazoa > Porifera > Demospongiae > Clionaida > Clionaidae > Cliona > Cliona cf. orientalis. Next base: position 7,258,713 of record OZ005690.1, read on the forward strand.
TAACCAAGCTACACACAATAAAGTAATTGTACCTGTCTCTGATACGATTCCTGGTTGTATGTAGCCCCAGATCCCGGCAATGACTCCATTGTTTGACCATCAACAGCTGGATTCGCTTGGCCTGTAGCTACATCAGTCTGATTCTCCCCACCTATTGGTTAAAGTCACATCATAACACTTGAAATTGCTAGACAGCCTGGGTACAAGACTAGAAATCACATACATATAAAAAAAGCTATTTACCCCTTCCAACTCTGCAACTTTAGCTATTGCCCCCACCATAAATTTTCTACCTATTTCGACTCTGCCTACATGTACCTGAATTTTCAGTTAACATAGTATCCACATGACCATTTTCTGACAGTAACTGAATGCTTTCTTGGGGTTGAGGGATTGTGCCGCCAGTAAACTGGGAGTAGTCTTGTGATGGCGGAGGCGTGATTGTTTGTGGTGCTTGTGTGACTTGTGACGTGGTGATTGGTGCAGAGGAGAGAGTTGCTTGAGGTTGTTGGAATCCTTGTGCTAAACACGACATAATTATGACATTAAAATCACTTCCATAATATGCAATTCAATGGTGAAGTCACATCCATATCCACACATTCATTAGACATCATAACACACTCAAATGTACACTGCATATGGCCGAAATCTGAATCCCATATAATAATATCATATTGATACCTTAAATAATATTATTATCAGTTTTACATCACACTAAGGTATCAAAGCGCTGAACAAGATATGGACCACACACTACAAGCATTAATCATGCCAGAGGACACCCACTGTCCAATTTACCACTATCAACAGAATACAGTAGCAACATCTATACAACCATACATCTATCGACTTCTGATTCGTGCATAAAGGAGAATCCTTCTTCGGTGTTGTGTTGCAGCGGACTAGTAGCCAGGCCAGGAAACTGAGGTGATGGCGCAGAAGGCATATAACTGTACGAGGATGGAGCGAGTATGCCAAGATGAGTGGCGGGGTAATGAAGATCCCTACCCCCCCCCCCCCCCCCCAAATAAATGTGACCGTCCACGAGCAAACCGTGCATAATGCGCTGAAAAAAATTTTTGAGTTAAGGCCACCATTACCAACTACAACCTTTGAACTATTGCTCCAGCAAATTTGAAGTCTCTAGCCCGTGTAGTCATGGAGATATGAGCAAAAATATACCCGGATCGCCCGTACTAAAGTTTTGCAAAAAATTGCAATGAACGTTGCTACGTACGTTGCACATGGAAGCCCGTATACTCACCGTTTATGGTAAATACGTGGCCCCGCCCACCAAGTCAATCAGCTAGCTGGCTGCCAAAACGCCCGAGCGAGAGCAGCAGCCAACGTTTCGATGGAAAAGAACAAGAAGGCAAGCGTTTCTAAAGATCGTTAGTACACAGAATCGAAGAAAGAAGTGGCTGGAGACTTTTTTCTGTGCAGCTGTCATACTTGCCTAGCTGCAACTATGGCAACGGCTCCGTATCATGGCCGCTCTATGTAGCCTACTCGCCTGACTTCTTCGAGCCATAACTCGGTAAGTATAGCGTTCTAGAAGCTACGAAGCAGATTTTTGTGTAGAGGAATGATTCCTCTATCGATCTATACAAAAAAGTGAAAATCGATAGTTATCACCATAGGCGATTATTTTGGCCTGTATCTCAGACTGATATCCAGCGCATTATGCATGGTTTTCTCGTGGACGGTCACAAATTATGATTGAAAGGGCCCACTTTGCACAAAGCATCAAATCTTATCATTAATTTTTTCCCCAAATTGTCCCTTTTGACTTTGGCATTCTACACACTAAACAAATCCAAACCAGAGATTCTCGTCCAAAACACCGAGTGCCTACCATGTCTGGGTGGGGCATGAAATTTACAAGTTAATCGTAGAGTATTTACACCAAGATTGAAGCTCATACAGCTATTACAGTGATGCATGATCAAAACCAATTGCACAAAGTGGGCTCTTTCTCTAATCTTTTCACAATAATTACATGTATTCTGTAACATATACCATACATGCAGCTTCTATATCTTTCCCTTTGTCGTGCATATACATGCACCTCAAATTGTAGTCACATGTGCTCATTCAATTGAGTGGGCGTGACCATGATTGCAAAATTTAATTGTAAACAAGCAATTCTGTTCAGGACAGAAGCATGACAGAAAACTACCTTGGCTTGGTTCTATAGTAGCATAGCTACTTTCTTGTCAATGGCATCTAGAGTACCTAAAGTACATGTACACGTATCTTTGTTCATTTATGAATGACATTTCCAATAAGTAGTAGCCTCACTCCAAGAAGGCTGAAATTAGTAGTAGCCACTGCTACTATTCAAACAAAAAGGGTATACACACACATAAAAGCTGAAGCACATACCTCATCATAGTAGATTGAGTAATAACTGACGGAGGGGCCACCATTACAGTGTGTTGGTTAATTTCACTGTCAGGTATGATCCCAGTCTCTGTGTTGATGGTCATGAAGTGGTGTTCTTCAGTGGCAGGCTCTCCTCGAACTGCCTCCTCCACAGGCAAACCTGCCTCTTCACTGTAATCAACACTCTCAGCTGCAAGGTCTTCGATATTCGAAGTCACCTGATCATCAGCTGACTTGTAGTCATCCTCCTGATCCTCATCCTGAAGTAAGGATACAACAGCTGAATTACACGGAATGATTTTTTATGGAGGGTAATGAGGGGGGATCTTCATCCTCCCCCAAGAGACCTTTAAAATGTAGATACATTTACATGCAGGCACACAGTAGCCACCGTTGACAGGCGTGGCCTACATGTATGTAGATACATTCGTACAATAATAATGGTGATGTAAATCATTGAGGGGGCGAGCCTTCACCCATAGCATGTATAGCTATCTGTTCCAATTCACTCGAGCACTGGCAATCTATCATCGCTACAAAGATCGAGAAATGAAGATAAAATTTTAAGTACAGTCAGTTGCATACTTTCCTTGTGTACACTACTCAAGCTGGATGTGAGCTGCATCTGTTGGTGAGCTACATTTAGAGATAGTACGTGGCCAACATTTTTATCGCAATAAGTGCTATGCCAATGAGCATGTAGACAATGTTTAGTGTGGGGCTTGCTCAGCTCCGCCCCAACTATAGCATACAGAGCTACAAAATGAGCATCTCAAATAAATCCTCCAATTAGCTTTGCTTTATGACTAGCTTACACACAAAAATTAATACGTAATTAAACAAGCAGGAGGGCAGAGAAATGCTTATCCCAGAAAAAATTCCAGGATCCAGCTAAGGTTTGAACTCGGAACCTTCTGATTACAAGTAAGACACTTTTACCACTGAGTTACTAGAGCCAAGTGGCAGCAGACTGTACAAAGATGGTACATGTATTTTCTTGCTACCTCATTCAAACGCCAGGTACACTTCCCTCCTCTAAAGGTGGTGCAACTGAATCATGCTTTGCTGCTGGACAGCTAGGTGCACAAGGTCCTCCTACCAGTCCTCATCATTCAAGGCTGCACTTCTCTCCCCTTGCCTGTTAAACATCTTTCCCCAATAAACCCAGTTTACTTGTGTCCACGTCCATCCACAGTGTGTTAAAGGTACACACCATCATAGTTCAAAATACAACAGATCGACTCCAATATCAAAATACAAGATACGTGGATATACATGTACAAGGTAGACTATTCTTAAGTATCCTATTACCTGTTCCTCTTCCTCCTCCTCTTCGTTCTCTTGTTGCTGGTCAAAGTAGCCACACTCATCAACACCTTGCATCAACACGTTCAGCTGCTTGTCTGGACAAAAGTTAAGGAAATGCCCACTTGGGACAATATCTGCAACATATTGCAGTTTCCATAACCTTAGAAAGCACAATAATTATGCATGCATAAATTTTATCTTGTTATCAAAATTGGATTGAACAACTTGAATACACACTAATCGCTACGTAGACTATGTGGATCATGGGCTTATTGAGCCGCCAATGGATACATGTAGTTCCCATGACTTCCCTTGAACTCTGTTCCATCATCAAAATTATACTCTCACCAGCCAGGTCTAACTCCGATTTATAACTGTAGGAAAAACATACGATGCTAGGTCAACAGTAAAGCCAGGAGTTACATACAATCAACAAGCTACAATATGAAATATGTGCAAGGTGGGCCTTTCATGAGGTTTAACACAGTTAAACCAAGTTAACCGGGAGGCAGGCCGAGCTAGTAGTGAAGGGGTGGGGTGTGCTAGCCTAGCGTAGCACCGCCAGCGAAGGTACATGTAGGTATGACGGTAATTGGTTGACGTGATCGGTGGAATTTAGCAGGTTGCTATGGTACATGTACTTAGGGATTTAAAAGGAGTATTGGTAAATGCAAACGGCAGTCTGAACTGTCTACTTAGCAACGGATGGTGAGCGAAAAAAAGGAGCATCTCCCACCATCCCTCCCTACTTGTCTACTGAGAATTTTAAGTACCAGTGACACTGGTTAGGAGATTCTCAGTGTGACCACTGTCGAGTCAGATTGGATGGATTGGAGTAATGAATCCTCCCTATTTGGATCCCTTCAAGCAAGATGAGGATGTAAAAGGGGCGTGACAGCTGTAGTGGCCCTAGCTTGGCTGCTGCTGGAGACAGTGGCATGTATATGCCGTGGGCATGCACAACATCAACAGCATATAGTAATACGAATGCCCCAAGGCAGTTCTATGCCACACCCAACAACTGACTCAGCATGACCTCCATACAAGGTAAAAGGTGAGTTACGGACGAACGAACCAGTTAATCTCACAAAATACATGTAAATGTACAATCCTTCAACAACCAATACATTAATAATCAATGCAAATCCCATACTTGATGTTATCAGCTCTGGTTGGGGTGAGGAGTTTATAGAGCTCATCCAATCGTCCAAGGTCTTCTTCATTTAATTTCTACACAAGAATCAAGTATGACAAACTTTATATAGAATGGAATGTGTACATACCATATCATCATGAAAATAAGCACTCCCAGTAAAGATAGCCCAGGAACCACTTGTTTTTGCATATAGATGCATAATGCTTTTAATGCTGCCCTCTCCCCAAGTTTAATTAACTTACTAGCCTTTTCTACCCACTAATAATCTGAGGTATAGATAGGTGTAGGGGTCTGGTGATGTCAGTCAAAACATTAATTATTTCCAAAAAGCCGTTTAGCCAATTACTTACATTCCTTGTACAGAGTACAAGTTTTATGACAGAGAGTACACCCCATACCTCCCTCTCTCAATATTATACTACTTGCATACCACGGCACCATTAGAACCAGCTCTAAAGTTTTCCTTGTCCACATCACCCATGGAGTTGAGCATGTCCTGCACTCGCAGTGTGTAGAGCACAGCCCTTTTTTGTGCATCGCGCTCAGTGTCCCGTGCCTGTTGCTTTGCAAGCTTCTGCTGACGTTTCCGAGACTTTTCATACTAAGAATGTGAACAAAACTAATAATAGTGCACACTTCATTGTGTATGTGAATAATTTACCTCCACATTGAGAGAGGTGAATTGCTTTTGTAGCTCTTTGACAAGATCCAGCTGGAGTTGAACCTCTCCTAACTTGGCAATCGCCTCTTCTTGGTCTCTCTTCAACTGTTCACCTTGCTCAGCACTTTCTTGGAGGGATAGTAGCTTATTCTATAATCACAACAATCAATGTTTACACAGGTGTGTTACTAGTTATTACCGTACCCTCGCAAAAGAGGGCATATGGGCGGTGCGGGCCAAGACTGGGGGATGGGCTGATATTCGAGGTATGTGTCGCATTTAGACGCAAAAGGGCGCCCAGGTGAGTTACCCACGCTATCTTCATAATTTGAATAGTAGCAGCAGCTACTACTGATTTCAACCTTATTCAAGCACAGTTACCAATCAAGAGCAAGGGCGGATGCAATATTTCACCATGTGTCATTGACTGCAGCCACAATTAGTGGGTGTGGTTACAACCGCTAGCAGTGCACAATCATTCATTTGTGCTGAAACGTGGCATATAGTTAGTTAGGCTTAGTTTTACGGCTGTTTAGCAGGTTACTTATCTTTACATAGACTATTTGAAGTTCAGTCCTCAAAACCATTTGAGCTGCATTTTCAAGGGACATGGGCACATATTCAAGTAAATATTAGACTTTAGCAGGAAATTGAGCCCAAAGTGGGGGGTGGACCGATATTCCATAGTGGGCCCTCTTTTGCAAGGGTACGGTAGTATCACTTCTACTATACTGCTAGTATGTGTAAGCCTCGAGTAAGATTGCTATTCTATCCACAAAAAAATGCTTCAAATTCAGGTTAATTGTTACTGAGAGCACCACTATCACAATCATATGGAGAGCAAGTCAAATTCTATCAGCTCATGTCTATACAGGATAGACTATTAATTGTGACCGTATCTATGAAAATCTGGAGTGGAAGTCATAGTGGGATTAGAATACCAGGCTGAAGCCTGGACTTCCTCCCTTTTCTGCTAAATCTTTTGCATGGACACTACCGTATGGCTGGAAATTTTTTAGGGATCCAATTTTCGTGGAAGGCTCATCTTCAAAGATTTCACGATCTAATTTTCACGGATGGATGCTCCAGAGTTGCTCTACCCACAGGCATAGCCTCTTACTGCACACACGCAGTGGCTCAAATCCTGGCCAAAAAAGTTGTGCAAAACCAGCAAGCAATCGATCGATCGTATCTGTACATGTACTTAGCAAAGATCAAGAAACGGCACGAGTCATATATGATCGAGCCTAGTAGGATACTATCACTAGAAGGCTTGAAATAACATAACAGAGGCGTTTATGTAGAAGCTCAACAACAATAAACTGGCATGAAGGAAACAAGTGATCCAGCAGCAGCATGCACCACGATGGCCACACCTGCTGTTACTGCATGCGTCAACGTCGCGAGAACACTTTTTATTTCGCGCATTTAGTTTTCGTGGATCACCAGTCAACAGCAAAAACCGCGAAAATTGGCTTCCTCGAAAATTTCCAGCCATACAGTATATCCTTCCTAAACATTTGAGATTCAGGCTATTCCCAACAATACTGAAGAATGTGAAATTTAGTACATACCTTCCTCTTTTCAAGGTTCCGGACCTTCTTGTCAATGATGGCTACTGCCGTTTGGACTGGGTCAGAGCCCTCAGGCAACACTGGCCCACCATCTCCAGCTGCCTTCTGCACCGATGAGTTCTTTTTTGGAGGCATAGTAATATATATACCACTGTCCTGTCTTATTCACACTGGCTATTCTGTGTGTGGATACACAATGTAAAGAGAAAACATCATTGCACTGTACAAATTCCTTCCCATGCAGTTCAACAGATAGCTACATGGCCAGTTTCTCAACGTTCACAATGAACACTTTGGCAGTGGCCACATGGGCATTTCTACTGATGTCATCAATGCCATGCAACGTACATGTACATCAAGCGTATGCTGTCATTTACATATGTATTGTGACTGTTAGTATGTTTACCACGAATCTTGATCAATATTTTCAGCCGACAAACCTTCCAACGCCCAGCTAAACGACTGACCTACGTTGTACTGGTATAATATCTACAGAGTACCGTATAGCGGGAAATTTTCGTATGGTGCTAATTTTCGTATATTTCGTATGCTCCATCCCTTATACGAAAACAAAAACTACGAAAATTTAAACCTACGAAATTCTTTCTAGCGAGTGTGACCTTTGATCTACACCACACGCAGTCGCTAGTGCAGCTGCAGGTGCTAACGATGTCTCGGTATCGGTTCTTTGCCAAGGCTTCGAATTCCGAGTCACCAACGGCAGCAGTCCAAATACTCTTGTAGACTCATGGTAGCCTCTCACCATCGCTTCAATCGACAAGCATACGAAATTAAAAAATACAAAAATATATTCTAAGGGCGCTTTTGTCAGTCATACGAAGATTAGCACCAACGAAAATTTCCCGCTATACGGTAGGTCAGGTTTTAGATACAAGGATTGCAAACGAGGCTCTTCATGCTACATTGTGAACCTGCACTTGGTGCACACGTACCCCTAGCCTCGTTCCCAGGCCCTTCAAGAGGAGGAGGAGGAGAAAGGGCCTAGTACACACTGCACGCACATGCGCTGGGGTCTCCATAGCGACCGGTCGCATTACCATAGTGATCGTTCGCGGGTTCTGCATGACGTACAGTTCTATGGACAATAAACGGAGAGTATACAATAGAATCCAATTACCCCACATTTTTGGGGGGTTCCTGGTGCATGCACATGCAATATGTACCAGGCCCTTTCTCCTCCTGCTCTTAAAGGACCTAGGTACGAGGCTAATGTACCCCTCAATCTGTGTACGACTTGAGCGACACGTCAGATAAGCTGTACATGTAAATATACGGAATCTATGGACTTGAGTCGATTGATTCTCGGATGATGGCAAGTCAAAGTAGCATAGATATAGGGGATTACACAGGAATTTTAATGACACTCGGATGATATTCGACGACCCTTCATGAAGTTCTAGCCCGAGTTCTGTCATGCCTATTGGTGGTAATCAAATGTACCTGTATCACACTTGATGGAAATAGTATGCATTATCGTACTAAGCAAACAGTACCTCCCTCGTAAAAGCACCTCGGCTATATAATGTACATCACCTTCAAGTGCTGCAACTATTGCCGTTTCAGTATGTCCCTTGAAGCTCGATTTGTATTGCTGCACAGTCTCCAAACGCACGCCATTCTCAGAGCGAAATACATTCAATTCCTACCAATGGGCATGAGAGTGGCAGAAACCGCCTCAAAGGGCGTTGAATACCATTTACATCCCATTAATATTATTTCTTCACATGTTCACATACAAGTATCAGGTATGTACTATCCTTTTCTTATTAATCATGAATACAACTGTATGAGCAATATCTATACTCAACACATTTCATGTCTATACGTACATGCCGACCAATTACCTAACCTACTTACTAAGAACATGCATAACATTATTTTTATTGACTAGAGGCAGGTATATACACTGTTAGTCACAGAAGTTTCACTACATGTACACAAATACGTACCGTATACGCACTCATACAAAATCTTAGGTAACAGTAAGACACTGAATATCCTAAATTTTGTTCAAAACCTAATGAGACATCTACCAACTCCTAGATCCTGCAACTTACGTACCACTTCTTCAAGATCATGAAACCGTTTACCACAGCCACATGGGCAAAAGTGTAACCACGTGCAGTCACGTGACATGTGCCTTATTTAGAATTCCAACAACGTCTCTTGATCCCGCTTCTCAAGTCATTGCGTTAGAGCACTTCTTTTATACTAAATCGTTCAATAGTTGGTTCTCTCCGTACTTTGTTTTGAGAAAGAAGACTCTACCATCTCAAATTAACTGTAATAGAGAAATTCGGTGAGTATAGGCTGTCTTCATGCATCATCATAATAAATGTGCGTGTATGAGCATGACCACTGCATGACAAAACAGTATCCAATCCAGGCAGTCCCCCAAAAATGTGTACTAAAGGGTATGTTACCAGCTTTTTGTCCACCTTTTCAGCAAAAATACGTGGCGTCATACACTCCTCGGCGACACGGGCCCTATACACGTTTGGCCAGACCCCTTCTCTCCGCGTGTGTGAAGGGGGGCTGGGCACAAGACTACAGCTGAGCTTGTTGCCTCACTCATGCTTTGCTAGCTATTAAAATTCTAATAATTGGTGGTGACATTGATTGCTTACTGAACGATGGGCAAATCAGCCAGCCCCTTCAAGTTAGTATATGCATTGCTTTCAGTGGCGGATCCAGGATTTCTAGAAGGGGGTTCTGATACTGTTACTCGTGAAGCGCGTGCAAATTTTTAGAAGTCATGCCCACTTCCGGACAAAACCACACCCATTCCGATTATTTGAGACAATCTACCAGCTGTACAAGTCCAATTGATCTGCTTTCGAACGAATTTCTTCAAAAGCATTCTAAGGTGAGCCATAGCAGCAGTTTTCTTAGTTCTGTAGCCAGAAAGCGGGGTTCCATAAGGTATACTTCTTAGTGCTAGGTGCAACCAAAAGGGGGGTTCCTGTGTACTCCTGGATCCCTCTCTGGATCCGCCACTGGCTTTATTTTTTTCAAATGTAAGTATGACCATCGACAAGAGTAAATAATGAGGGGAAGAGAGTATCCAACACGCTATATACTCCATATAAGAAATTTTCAAAAAGTCACACAGGAATTCAAAAATTGACCAATGAGAGCGCTCGTGGTACATTATGGGCGTGGCCTCGAGTGCAAGCTAATGCGAGCACGATTTCAATCGAAAACGTGAGCAGATCACAATATAAAACAAGCGTTCATGAAGAATCTAGCATAAAACTCATGTAAAACGCCTGTATTCGTCACTCTTCTAAGAAAATCAAGTGTTTAGCTCCTTGAGCTAGTCACGTTTGCACAACGGCAAGTCATGTTACTCGTTGAAAACATATTACACGGGGTATAGTGTGCGTTTGACACTCTCTTCCCCTGCTTATTATATACTCTTGCCATCGATGTATGGCATGACGTAGGCACCTTTTGCAATCTGATTGGCCGTACCAGAACCTTGGCACACAGAACCAAAAATTTATGCGTACATTTCACCTGATTCTCTTCCCTTATGCAATAAAGAGACTTAGCGTGAGAGTACTCTAAGCTCTCTGACTGCAATTGTTAGCTAGCACAATGCAGATAATGTAGTATAGCACCTACATGTACATGTACACATAGCAATGGAACCATTATTATATGTACTGTATTTATTACTGCGGCTGCTGTTAATTCAGCCTTGCTAGAGTGTGGCTAATCGAGGGTGGTTTTAGAGCAATTTCAAATAGTCGAAAAATAAGCAGCAGAACCAAGCCAAGAACGACATCTACATGTATCATACTTTTGCCTTGGTCTGTAATTTTGGCCACACCCACTTAATTGTGTTTGTGCATGCATGTGGCTTGTATTCAAGGGTGGTTACTATTTCTTTCACATAGCTTCATGTGCGGCAGTTATGATAAAGTTATTGAATAGTAAGTCTGTGCTTTATACAGAATTGGACATGGCTTGAGTATAGAAATTTCAGGTATCCAAACACTGGGTTTTGTGTAGCTGGCCAAAGGGGTTTGGGTAATCAAGGTTGGACTGAGCTTACTGTGAGTAGAGAGGGTGCAGGTGTGCTACTAAACTACCTTCTGCATGTACACATGTAGTTGGTCAAGTTCCCTGAACATCAATTCCTATCACACAGGTGTGACACATAAACACTGGAGCACATTCATGCCACATGAACTTGCCATTGAAGAACAGTAGTATAGACTCCAGTGTACCTCTCTCCCTACCCCACCCTACGTATACATATAATACTCAACTGCAATAATACCATAGTGTCCCGGGTAAGCTCCCATAGGCACTTACCAGAGACTCACCATTTGGCCGCATTATTTGGATGCTGCTTATTGATCCCTTGAGCTTTGCATTGTATGGATACTTACCCAGCTTTCTTGGGATGCTGTGATAATCTACTACCGTACAGCTTTCAGGCGGGGGAATTCATGGTTTTGCAGTAAAACTCCTTGAGCGAAATATGGTCTATATTCGGCCTTGACCAAGATCGTGTGGCACTTACAGGTGCATACATGTACATACATAATGTAAATGGCTGAATTATAATATGTACCATTACTTGATAATAATTACATGTATCTATATTTTACAGAAAACCATGTCAAGTGAACTAAATGCCCGTGAGTTAGCACAGTATGATGACATAGCCACCAGCCTATGTGTGGACCCGGTTGTGGAGTTTACAACACACAAGATGAATCCTCGCTTTAGACATGTCAAGGGAAGGTGAGGAGAATTATTTGTATGAGGCTTACATGTACATGTAGCTGAAAGTGTGATCGTGCAGAAGCCTAACCTCTGAAACCAGCAAGTGCTTTAGGATTCTGGGCTAATTTGAGCCCCTTGATGTCTTACATGTAATTAGGTCTTCCATAGATAATACATGTAGAAAGGGAATAGAGATCGGAAATGCCCCAACACCTGTTTATGCTAAAATGTAATATCTAATTACCATGCTCGCTCTAATTATCCGAGCTAATTAATGTTATCATTCGGCATTAGATACATGTAGAAAGTAAACACATTTGGCCAATGGCTTGTTCGAGTGGAAACAACACATTCTGTGAAGAAATGGAAAAGCACTAGTGACAAACAAACAGCAATCGTTAGCTCTAGTGTTGCTGTGCTCTGAGTGATCGCAAAAATTAATGATCGCCGTCAGTGTAAGTCCATGTTACCTTTCCCAGGCGGCTCTTTAGTAAGCTATCCAAAATGTGGTAGCCACACTCTTTGATGAACATGGAAGAGCCCCTTGGACTGGTTGCTGTCACAAAATTTAAAACCACGAAAATTGAGGGCCTTTTCGGACTTTTCACGAAAATTAGCCCCCATGAAAATTACTCGCCATACGGTATACATGTACATGTACGTGTATATGTATCTTGTGAAATTCAGCACTGGAGTCATACATCGATAACATTATAACTGCCAGATTCCCTCTCTCCCTCAAGAGTTTCTTGCTGTAGGACTGCAAAGGTTGCTCTCCCTCTCTGTATGTGTCCAACTCTGTCACAAAGTACCCAATTGACCATTTTTGGATCACTCCATGATTGACGTCATAGTTGCTTTGTACTCAAATTTCTTGGCTGATTTTTGTTAATGCTATCAGATTATCTGTTTTGATAGATTTGGTTACCTGCGGGATGTGCTGAACCGCTACATCATGAGTGGTGATGCAGAACAGGCATATGATGAGCTAGTCAGTGGTAACTGGTCCAAGACATACTTTATGGGAAAGAATAAGAAACAAATTTCTTCTTTCAAAGAGCACGTAAGTGTACAGTGTACATACATATACTGTACCACACGTACCTACTGTATGGATTTTCCAAGTGCTTATTAATGTTTCTCTCTGTACATGCTTACTGTCTGAATTTGTTTCTATACCATTTTTTGTTGCAGTTTACTCGATACCTTCGTATGTATGATCCTGATGCTGGAATTAAAGTTATTCCTTGTAATCGCTACTCTACTGAGACTTGTGGGGCAAAAATTGTTGTCACAAAAGAATGGTAAGTTGGGTGCATGGAGACCGTAGTGTCCCAGGCAAGCGCCCATGTACCTCATTTCAAGGGGTCAATGTAGCAGCTTCTATACAAATGTATGGAAATTGTCCCGGGTAAGCGCCCATGCAGACCAAATCGTAATGCATGTTTAAGCGCCCATGGACACTTACCCAGAACAGATATATGCACACCATGATCAAGATCTAAGAGAATTAGCATTTTGGAACATTTCATGATGTATCTCCTTTATCAGAAAATCGCACATAAGATAAAATTGTAATTACTGTAGTACCGTATGGCCGGAAATTTTCGAGGGATCCAATTTTCGTGGAAGGCCCATCTTCAAAGATTTCGCGATCTAATTTTCGCGGATGGACGTTCCAGGGTTGCTCCACCCACAATATTCGTCCGGCTCCACCTCTTACTGCACGCGCGCCGCGGCTCAAATCTCGTTGGAATCGGCCGAAAAAACCAGCAAGCGGTCGATCGATCGTACTTGTACTTAGCAGAGATCGAGAAATGGCACGAGAGTATAGCATATGATCGAGGCTAGAGATATTTGTGCAGAAGAAGCTCAATAATAATGAACTGGTGTGAAGTAAACCAGCTGTTAGTTCAATCCAGCTGAGCAGCGATATGCACCACGATGGTCACGCCCCCTGTTATCGCGCGTGCGCGCATGCGTTTAGGCTTTTTACTTCGCGGATTTAATTTTCGTGGATCGCCAGTCAACCGCGAAAATTGGCTCCCTCGAAAATTTCCGGCCATACGGTATGCGTTTCTAAATTTAATGCTGTATTATAACTGTATGTGTAGCCAGAAAATTTGGTGGGGAATTAAATTTGGCGGTTTGGCGGATAATTCAGACAGCCGCCAAATTAAAATCTGCCAGTATTAAGTCATTCCTATATTTTGTGTACGCAAAGGCGATCGCGTATTGCGAAGCGAATTGGTAGGTGTTATCTTTGCACTAACTCGGTACCTGGTATCACTCGCTAGAATCACTTCTACTGCGTACGAATCCTTCAAGGCTTGTTTTCGATTTCTCTTTTAGTGCAGGATAATCTCTCACCGGTGGTTCGAGTCCAAATACTATGATGCCTCCATATGCAGGGCTCTAAACAATTCGCTCAATCGAACTGGACTGATCTAGCAAGCCACTCCCATCAGCAATCTCAAGCGCGCATGCGCTTGCGGCATATTTGGGGCGGCTAGATCAAACTCGGCCATCCGCCAAATTAAAATCCGCAGTTCTTACTGGTTGAGATGCAATCCACCAAATTTTCGTGCTATACGGTATTTTCACATTCTTAGAATTCATTAACATACGTGTACTGGCGGCTTAAGTCAGTGGCCCTGGGTTCGATTCCCGACGGCTGCCCGGAATTTTTCTCTTCCAGCTAGCTTTAGGATGTAGATGGGGTGATGAGAGTGTGTGTGCCCATCCTGATTAAACTAAGAACTTTCATGTACATGTACATGGGCATTGTGTTGTAATAGTATTGCTACAAGGATAATTATAGCTCAATAAGGTCATTGCGCTGCTTGGCTGTTGATAGAACCAAGAGCGTATTGGCATTAAAGTATACCACCAGACAGGTTTTAATTATATACAATGTACATTGTATAATATTATGTGGTTTAATGAATGCATTCTAGTCGATCAGGCCAATAGTTGCAATGGATGATCCCGTACATGTACGCGCATATTGATCTACATGTATGTGTATAATAGGTGTGCTGGGGAACGCATCCAGAAGCTATGTGGTTGCATTGCAGAAATGTCAAAAGAAGAAGAGAGGCAGTTTCTTATTCAAGGTCAAAATGATTTCAGTGTGATGTTCTCTACACGAAAAGGATGCTCCCAACTATGGCTTGGACCTGCTGCATACATTAATCACGGTAATGCACATACATACATGACATACATGTAGTACGTAGCTTCTGAGGAAATTATATGAACACACAACTGCATACACGTACGTACAATGTACATGTATATAGAGTTAGCAAATTATTGTTGGTAGTTGCTTAGCAACCAAAGTTTTTATAGGCCATTTGCCGGCTATGGGAAGGGGTTGGGTCATCATGAAGTAGGCCAATGATGAACAGAGGTCAACTACCATTATACTGGCAGATAACTGCTATAATTATTATACACTTATTAATCAAATATGTGCACACATACATGATTGTTCTTTCCACTGTGATCAACTAGACTGTCATCCTACATGTAAAGTGAGTTATATGTTTTCTATGTCATTACAAGTGTATATGTTGTGTATGTGATTGTATCAAGACATACTGTATAGCCAGAAATCCAATGGAAATTAAATTTGGCAGTTAGTTCCAGAATTGCCTTGCTGTTGGCAGTTCTGTACCAGATTGCCATACGTATCTGCCTAATTTAATTTCCCACCATATTTTCCAGCTATATGATAATATTATGAATCTTGCACTTTTTATACTATAATTATATATATACAACGAAAAATATTTTTCAGAGCGACAAGTTTCTTATATAGTCTGTGTCCTAACGTGGAGGGCATAAAAGATGCGCTCTCCTACAAGTTCAGAAGACTCACGATTGGTCAGAATTGTTGTGCCGTGTGCACAAATGAGGTTGCCAGGGCCTAGGGGCCATAGAGATGCGTTCTCGAGCTCGAGCGAGCGGCACAAGCGCCGTGCGTTTCGACAGGCCTGCTCGGCAGGCCATCAAGCCTCGAGCGAAGCAAGAGGCGATGTCTGCTCTTTGTCATGGTCTGGTGATAGATTCGACGTTCGAGCGGAGTGAGAACATGGAGAACGTTGCCATTCATACACGGTGAGTTTGATCAGCTACTCTTGGCCTGCAGTGAGGGGTGTGGTCTTCATCTGCGCATGCGCGCTGTACTAGAGTATGCTGTTAGTTATTCAGTCACATTATCCCATGATTGTGACATCAAACATACTTGTTATACAACGAAAAATATTTTTCAGACGGTCATTTTTCTTATATAGTCCGTGTCATTATATGAGGGCATGGATACGCGTCTTGGATGCACCCGGTTGCTATGAACGAGCCGCACTACAAGGCTCAGGATTGGTCAGAACTGTAGGGCCGTGTGCACAAAGAAGAGTGATCTTTAATGCCTCAGGCCATAGCTACAGCTAGAGACGCATTGTCGAACGATCGGCGCGAAAGCGCCATGCGCTGGCGCTAGCCACCGAACCTTTAGCGAAGTGAGAGGTGAGGTCTGTTCATACCTGTCAGTAGTCCAGTAGCAACGTTCGAGCAGAGCGAGAACGTTGCCATTGCACACTTAGTTGGAGCTGCTTGCTTTGCCGAAGGGGTGTGGCCTCTGCAACCGCTTCCATCTGCGCATGCACACGGTACTAATGGGCACTCTTGCCCAGGCAGGATACTGTTTGTGCATGAACTATGTCTCTATGTTTTGTGAGCATGTACTGTTAGTAGATGATCATGCATGCTAGCCACATTATCCCATGATTGTGACATACTTGTACCCAGTGTTGAAAATTTAAGCTACCAGAGTATTTTGGTGAGCATTAAAGAGCGCTGGAAAAGAAATAGCTGACAATAGCTAGCCAGTTTCCCTGTGTTGTTAGGTAACAAGAGGGACAGTTGCAAGGTTGGGGACTCAGTACACATTCAGATTTCAACTTGCATGCATGTAGCTCCACCAGTTTTGAATAATGCTGCTAAGCACGAAAGCTCACAAGTTATTTGAGTGTGATTCCATCAATTACATGTAAGGGTAAAATGTATAACCAACGTACATAATCTTCTAGTAGTTAATGCTATCACTGTTGTGGTCATGTACAATGTCATACGTTATCCAAATTGAATAAGACTGGACTACTGTGAGAGAAGGCTTACCTACTACATGTATTTTTTTGCATAATACATTATCCTACAGTATTATGTGGAGTCACAATTCGTTAGTAAGCACATGCACTTAAACAAAAAGAGAATCTGTACTTAATAGCAAAGTGCACATCATAGTGAGATACACCTAACTAAAATAGCTGCATCCAGTATGCCATCACTATGATGCTGCCTAACTCAAAATGGCACTCACTACTTGAAGAACCTGTGATTTGATAGTAGCCATCGTGATTTCAAATTATTATCTCAAAAAGAGGCTAACTGAAACTTGGAGAGCACGCAGATATCATGTTGTTGTTGTCGTCATGAGCGCACATAATTTCGAGATCTAGGCACCTGAGCAGCTCATAAGCATGAGGAATCAGTGAAAAACTGGCTTCAATTGATGGATACAATCTGCAAATGTCACAAAATTAATAGTGTCTTTTTGTTGTTCACCATAGCGATAGTGCCTACTCGATGCATAATGCATGCAGGCCATGTACTTCTGCTTATGCGCACAACTAACTATGCAATATGTATAGAGCTGTTCTAAGTATGTATGGCATAAATATTCTTAGCTCGCTAGGTTTAATTGTTCTCTGAACATGCACAGTGGGGTATGGTTGACCTATACTTATTCATAGGTACAGCCCAAGATACAGAACATTAAATTGAAGTGGCTCTGAGTTTATACATGTATGTGCTATTATGATCTTTTATCTTCCTAAATGTATGCAGTTTGTAGCTACTGGCCGCAACACTGCCTGTGTTAAGGTGCTGAAGGACATGGCCCCTGGAGATGAAGTTACTTGTTACTATGGCAACAATTTTTTTGGTGACAACAACATCAATTGTGAATGTGAAACATGTGAAAGGTTTGCTATACCGTAAATCTGGAAATTTTCGTTGTAAAAATATTTTTGTAGTCGATGGTGGCTACGAAAATTAATCTTATGAAAATAGCATGCACTATTAACGCTAATGCGGTAAGGGGTCGTTCCTACGAAAATTTGTTTGCACGAAAATTTATCATACGAAAGCTTCTTTACACGAAAATTTCCAGATCTACAGTAATATATGTATTGTGAAATATGCATCATAATTATTATTGGAGTTATCGTATATCGTGCAATTTTTTTGCCATTAAACTTTTTTCACCAACGACCTTTTCTAATGATTAAACAACATGCGAAATATTTTGTGTAACTATGTGTACATCAACCTACATGTATACCTATTTGGTCACTAAAGTCTGGCGACAAAATTTAGACTGCAAAAATTTTCAACCGAAATATTTTATTGGCGAAAGTATCCCGATCCATGGTACATGTATGACACTGTATGCTGTGCACGTAGAATTAACATACATATATTGTTCATGGCTTGTGATTGTGGCCACGCCCACTTAATTGTGTTCGCGCATGCGTGCAGCTACCATTTCTTTCGCAGAGCTCTATGTGTGGCTACTGGAGGGTGGCTACTAATCGGGGTGCAGATTCTACTCGAATAAATGCAGTATTATGCTACATAATATAAATGCTTTAATTGCCTACATGTACAATGTCATTAGTTCAAGGAAAAAACATGGCAGGAAACGTCCTTGGCTTGGTTCTGCTGCTTATTTATCGATCATCCATCTCGAACATTCGAAAATCGAGTCTATTGTATCAATATCACCTAGAGATGTCGCTCCATACCGTATAGCGGGAAATTTTCGAGGGAGAAAACTTTCGCGGAATGCTAAAACTCTTAGATGGTCGCACAATGGGTGTGGCATGCCTAGAATTTCGTGTAGAAAACTTTCGCGGATGGCTGAAAAAACACGAAATTCATGAAAGTCGAAAGTTTCCCGCTATACGGTACTAATAAAAGCTGTTCTCGAATAAGAGCTGCCCTCGATTAGTAGCCACACTCCAGCAAGGCTGAAATTAATAGTAGTTGCAGCTAGTATTCGAATAAATACAGTATTGAGCTTATCACGTAATTTATTTGCTATGTAGACGTGGGACTGGAGCTTTCAACAAGAGCAAGTCAGATAATCCACAGGTGCAAGATGAATCTATGAAGTATTCACTTAGAGACACAGAGAAAAGGATTAGAACCCAAAGAAACCAAATTCAAGGTACAGCACGTACAATTATGATCCCATATACATGTATAACTGGGGTGTGTGCTTTTCCATATGCACATGTACATGGAGAAATTTCATTGTTATTCGGGGTGAGCCTGAGCAACCCTGAATACACAAAAGACAGGAATTATTGTGTGGTAGTTGCTATGCAAAGAAGTACAGTACCAATGTATTCTAAGACATAGTTGTCCATGTGCATTTAATTTGTAGAAAATGAGGATGAGCTGCCATTAAGCAAGAGATTGAGGTCTACTGCGTCCTCTATTTCTACTCCTATGCCATCAAGAGGACCCGATCAGAGATTGCAGTCTACATCAAACAGACAAACGTGTACAATTGGTGCTAATCAGAAATCAATGTTACCCAATGTAACTCAATCAAGACATAAATGCCATCATAAATCAGATAAAAGCTTTCCAGTGAATAATTCCAAAGGCAAAGGACGATCAAAAGCAAAGAGTTTGATTGTACCAAAGCGTAGCCCTCGGTTGTCTCAAGTGACTGCCTCTGTTCTTCACAAGTCAGATGAAATAGGTGAAACTAACGCTGAGCAATACAGTTCACATGATGTGCTTCCTCAATCTAAGAGAAAGCGAAGGTCACAAAAACTGCTTTCCATGCCACACACCAGCATCTCGGTGAATGGAGATAGCGATTCATCGACATTTTCTACTCGGCAGTTTACCAAGGGTATGCCTATAAAGTGTGAGAACTTTGATGATATGGATTCCAGTTTTCTGGGAAACACGTCAACAACCCTGTTGTCTGATAGTGGTGTATTAACTCGTTCTCGAACTAGATCTAATGACATTCCAAGTGCCTGTGTTAGTCCTATCAAGGCCCGTCCAAGCAGCTTTCTTCAATCACCAGCAAGTGAACATAAGCGTGGGACTTCAAGAACACTACAGCTTCGAAATGATAGTCAAATACGTATTTCACCAATATACACCCCTGATCTGTTGTCTCCTTCCAGCTCTGGAAAGTTAGACATCAGCATTGAATGCCACACGAGAAAGTCTCTCCATGATCTTGACTTGCATGGTGCATCACCAGGTGGATCACAATCAAAACAAGAGCCAGAAGTTCTCACCTCTAACAATGTTGTTGTTGCATTAACGTTCACTGGGGATGAGGAGCAAGTCACTGGACTTAACAGAGGAGGAATACATCCTCATGAAATGGCTTCCCCACCTTCTAAGGTAGATCATGTAGCTTGTATTACCATTGAAAGAGGTACACAGTTAGAGGAACAGAGCAGAGCAGCTGTTGAGATCAATATTCGCCCAGATTTGTTTAATGGTCTACACAACTTTGGACCCACACTAAAGCCAGATCAATGATCCTTCTTCACTGAAACATCCACTATAATAATAATTATTGTTAGCTATTCATTAGCCTTTGCACTGCATTTATTTGCAGTAAAAATTATACTGCTTATGTGATGAGTACTGATTTATTTATTGTCAACAATCAACTCGTGTACTCAGCACTCACTACAATATTATATCCGACAAGATCACTGTTAATAATAATAATTAGATCCTACTTGTAACAAATACTGTGATCTGATTGGTTAAACTGAAGTATCTATCCTTCATAGAAAATCATGTAAAGCTCTGTAGAAAATCATGTAAATTTTCTTGCCTATGGTTAGGGTTGTTGCTAGGCAGCAGTTTATGTGTCTAGCTTTTGGGCATTGTTGCTAGGATCTAAGCATGTTAGACACCGTTTAGTCGGTTTCTACGTGATTTAGAAGACCTCAGGGCTCAGTAGAACCCTCGCTTTGCTCGGGATTCTACACAAAGCCCTTCGGTCTTCTAAATCACGTAGAAGCCTCCTAAACAGTGTCTAACTATTATTTATTATTAGAGCTGCATGAGCCAAATGCAAGTGTGTTTGTCATGAATATCGTATAGCCGGAAAACTTGGCAGGGAATTAAATTTGGCAGTTTGGCAGTCTATAATTAATTGTGACCAGCTATGAGAAAAGGGACCATTTGGGATCGAGTTTTTTTATTTGTAGCATGTAGCTTGTTGCGTATGGAGTAATTAATGTACTGTTCATGTACATGTAGGTAATCATCCGCTGTTTGTTCCTATATAAACATAGGCTGTAGCTACTCGCTACCTGCTACATGTACATTTTGTTTGAAAGAAGGCTATTTGGGCATATACAAATTGAACACTATCATCGTCTACAAATGGTCCCTTTTCTCATAGCAGGTCACAATTATTACAACCGCTGAATTTAAATCCACCAATTTTGTTCTTGTAATAGTGATTTGGGGTTCAACCCCCAAATTTAATTCCCGCCAATATTTCTGGCTATACAGTAAGTCATAACCACAGTATTCTTAGCTTGTATAAGAATAATAATAATTATTATGTCTTGGGTACACAATGTCATAATAATAATTACTCAATTTTATGTTGCACCCCATGTTTTCAATGCCAACAATATTAAATATTGTGGCTGATGGGCTAAGTGACTAATACAATAACAATGTCATTAATAATTGTCAGTTGAGAGTACTTTCATCAGGAACGCATATTGTTGAGAAGCCTGCAAAGGTTGTTAGGAAGCAGTAGCAATCAATATCATGGTTTTTTCTACACACCTCTTGATACTTTTCTTCGTTACTTCTGTAGTAATGTCCATGGCTGCAGTTAATACTAAATAACACCGTTCCTCTACTGATTGCTGACTTCTGTTGTATAACGAACACATGATGTGGTATTATTATAGTATAACTTTTACCAACCTTTCTCCACGGAAGTGCGATGCTTGGATTACTATTAATAATGGAGCCTTTGTACTGGTTGATGCACCTTTGAAGTTTTTCCACATACATTTTAACTCCTTCAAATGGAATTATTTCGTCATATCTTGCTGCTGCAATATACATAGCAGGATAATCCTAGATAAAATTAATGATGATGTACTGTAAATAGACTTACGATTGACGTAATAAAAATAGATATTATACATGTACCATACCTGTGTTGTCAAAGAGCAATAAGGACAGATGGACCGTATATTATTGTTGCGCTGTTGTGAACTGCAGTGAAAAGTAGCAACAGAAAGTTAGTAGCAGTATAATGATTATGCAACAACACCTTACCCATCATTGCCCCCAAACTCTTCCATGTCTTTTGTACTGAGGTAACTTGAAGAATCTAAGAGGCTGTGTGCTAAATTGACAAGTGGAAACTAAGAGAAAAAGTAATGATGAACTTAACAGAATATTCATTACTGAATTAGTGACCTGCAGTAGTGCTGCTTGTATCTTGTATGGCCATTGGTTGCAGAACATAGAAACTGGTAGTGCTCCAGCACTCCTGCCAACTAGTGCTGTTAGCTCAGGCCGAGATATGTTCAGCTCTGACTGAATGTAGTCCACACACGCATATAAATCCTGCAGAATTAAGATCATTGAACCAAATCTGCAGCTTAAGGGGCTTCGCCAAACTGAAATTGGTGCACCCATAACCATTTACTATGATATGGCATATTCAGACATGCAAGCTACCTACATGTATATGCAATATTGGGATAAGAACATTGAGGAGAGGGTGACATTAACTCACTCATGCAGAATTGTATGCACCACCTAATTCTAGTGTGATATGCCATACCATAAAACCCTTGTGTTTGTTTTCACCCATTCCATCATAGTACCATTTCCGACCTAATTCTCCACCTCCCCGGATATGACAATACACCAATACCCAGCCTCTATCAAGCAAGGGTTGCTTTTCCGGTTGATAGGCCATACGAAGATTTTCCCCATAGGAGCCTGCAGAAATTTACCTTGTAAATCATTCTGCTGTGAGTAGCATAAATTTCATACCATATACGTGTATCAATGAAGGAGCACTTCTATCTAGCTTGACTAAATCAGTTCTGTAGCACACTGTTAGTGGAACTTCACAACCATCCTAGAAAGGAAAAAAATAACTAGTTTACCTGCATAGCCACATGACGAAAATTAATACGCACCTTGCTAGTAGCCACATACCTCTTAGTAGAAAACCCACGCGGTGACATTGCCTTCTTTGATATTTTTTTGAGTGTTGGATCAAGAGGTTGTTTCCCTTTTAAAGATGTTAATAAGAACGGTGGTTTAACTGGAGAAGATAACCAAAAGTAGAACTCATCACTCTCAAACTGCAACGAAAATGTGTGAAAATCAGTACATACATATCCCGTATGGCGGGTAATTTTTGGGGGCACTAATATTTGTGAAGAGTCAGAGAAGGCCCTCAGAATCAATTTTCATTCCTTTAATAATTTATGTCAGCTATCAATCTAGTCCAGGGGCATGGCACTGCATAAACTATGAGGTAATCGATACATGCACTAGATATTTAGTTGATGGCACATACTACAGCCCAACAGTTGGCCACACTACCATGTTTTGGTCATGCCCATCATTTATAAAATTTAAACATTGACTCTATATCTCCGTAGGCATTAATTTTCATGAGTGGTGATAGCAAAGTCAACCACGAAAATAATGAAAACTAGCACGCCACAAAAATTAATTACCCGCCATAATATGGTACGTGCAGTGCACTTCAGCATAAATAACCTTATCATGGCAGGGTTTGTCCATATGATAACCTTCCTCATCATACTGGGAAATATAGTATATAATATAATAATATTATTACTGTGTGACAGTCCACTCATTGACTTTACCAGCATCTCGTGTTGCTTTGTCCTATCATATGCATCTATTATTATGGCAACAGGAACAAGCTTCCTTAGACCATAGAGCACCACGTACTTCTGATACAGCTCCATATCTTGTAGGATGACCTATGTGAATACAAAGATAATTGACAAATTTAAGGACATGATAATTATACAACTGGTTAATCCATACATCTTGTGTTGGAACATAGTAGTCTTTCCATTTGGATACAGCATCATCATCGCCAACCATTACCTACACTACTTAACTTTAATAATATCAGCTCATCATAACAGAATATTTACACCTTGAACTCCTTATCTCCACTGTCATTTGAGAGAACATAAAACTGGCCATGAGCATGGTCAACATAGTACTCCACTCTCGGTTGACGTTTTCGTACGAGCTGAAGGCTGCCACGTAGACAATCCAATGGTAACTCACTAGCTCTCAGGACATGCACCTATACAAAGAAAGAAATATTTACAATATAGTGGGAAATTTTCAATGGATCCAATTACTGCTGATAATAGACCAACACGAAATAAGCATGATTGTATAGTGCACACACAATATGCATGATTGCATGCATCAGCAAGCATTAACCTAATGACAAAGATTGCCTATCCACAAAAATTGAGCCCCTTGAAAAATTTCTGCTATAATAAAATTATTATTATTATAGTAGCATGTTACCTAGGGTACCTCAGAGCTTGTCCGTGTATTTGAATTAATTGTGACAAATTTGTGATCTCTCGTTATGGCAATATCAACAGTGCAGCTACAATAATTATGACATTATAAATTCAGTATTACTACTTGTTTGTATCACTATCAGTGTGATACCTTGGATTGTTTTCTTCCAGGAGTAGGTTTCTGCACCTTGATCTATGATTATACAGCCAGACCTGATAAGGCCTTCCAACTGAGTTTATCTTTGTATACAGAGTAACCTGACCAACTGTAACTGTGAATAAAACTTGGTAAATGTACATGTGTCTATTTTATATCATTTGAGCATACGGAAGATTAGGATATTTTCGCTGATAAAAAATTTCGCTTGTAAATTTTTCGCAGTCTTAAATTTCGTCACCTGACTTTAGCGATCAAAATAGGTATAGGTCGCCATACATGTATGGTACACAAAATAATATTTCGCGTGTTTAATTTTCGTCGGAAAAGGTTATCAATGAAAATTTTTTAAGGCAAAAATTTCGCAATCTACAGTACAATTTAGAAAGAATGTTAGCTCTCATGGGTTCTTGTGCATGATAGTTAGTTTTCCTCTCGGATTCTTAGCTAATTCATGGTCAGGCATGATAGCCATCCAGTAACTTTGATAGACAAAGCAGCCCTGAAGGCATAGTATATACCACTTACAGCCCTGACAAAATTAAGCTTATAGAAGTCATAACAATTACTAATTGTTTCACACTGCTTGACAATAATAATAATTATTGCATTCATGATCTTTAATGCAAGTCCATCACACATCTGATGCGCATGTGCTGTCAGTAGCGGATTGTTAGCGCATTGCAATCTAGTTTGTGGGCTATCTGAGTTCAGTCTCAGCAATTCAGCTATATCATAGGATACAATGCACCCCTCTAAGGTATTTGGTATCCCCCTTCTGGGTATCTACTTCCCTTTATTAAGTTACCTCCACCTGTATGCATGCAGAATCACCATCCTGCCCTAGAAAATGCAGCCTTTGTGTCTGATTCCATCCGGGAGTTTCTATTTGCCAATTGGGTATGTAACTGCATATAGTCCCCTCCAAGAAACAAAGGCTTGTCAGTCATCTTCACTATGTGAACCAGTACTTACTTCGGCATACATTTAATCATATACTATTATATTGACGATAATTAGGTGCCACTTTTACTTCGAAGGAAGCAGAGGACCTCTGTATGCTGCAATCAATAGTTATGTTTCCTGGAACGTTTGGGTTGCCCTTACAGAGAACACCAAGGAAGAGCTCTGTTTCTTAAATGGTCAACTTACGTCTGGAGCTACTCAGGTAGTGTTTACAGACGCAAAATTAATGATTCTGATTATGGTGGGTATTCTGTGTAAGTGGGACGCTGTAAGGATGATACGTTGAGTATTCACTTAATTACCAGCAGACTGCCAAGTCTCAAAAGCAATAGGACTAAATCATTTCAAGTGAAAGCGACGAGCTGCACGTGCATGCGATCTGAGTGACAACTCAGTTCAGAGAGCTGAAATGACCTATACAATGCAAAGTTGAGTGCGGGACCACTCTGGCAAGGCTCAGGTCCACAGTTAACATCACTGGTAGATGCACTTCATTAAAGCTTAGCATGAAGGTGACTCACTGCATGGAAGCAGGTACTTACAGTCATGATGGTCATAGCTCACATGTAGACTACACTATTCACTCTGACACTATTATAATCTACTAGCAAGCTATGGTACTTTTACGATACTCTTGCGGTAGCCTAGCTATGCTACTATACTCGGTGTGCAATTGACTGACACACTGTTTAATATAGTTTGGCCATGCCTGCATGCTTTCAAAGAAATCTTGACTTTCGCGAAGGCTCACCCCGCACAGATGATTTTCATCACCACTAGTATTGAATTGCTATCATGGACTAAATATTTGATTTTTCCTAGAAATGAAAACGGGTGGACGAGAAAGTAATAATGTAGTTTGATTGGCCTAAGTTATTGGTAGCTATATAGGTACGTTAAAATCAAAAATGTGTATTTTAACAATAATAATTACAATATATCAGATCCAAGTGGACAGTCACAGGTGTCAGTACGCACAGCAGCACATGGAAAATTGAGGGTTTTATTTTTATCAGTACCATACACATTCTAATTAAGGTTATGGGTGACAGTTTGTATCAATAAATTTTTGCAAATTATATACACGCTATCGCTATTAGTATCTCCACAAGGGAAGCAGCTATGAAGCTGAAACAAAACGAATATATATAGCTAACATTATGATAGAGACAGCTGTTATACAAAATTGAAGTGACCTTCCCGTCACGAAAGTCAGGCCATGATCATGCAGGCAATGGCCGCCATTTGTCACAAACTCTTGCGTCAAGTTTTACCTAAATAAAGGCTTTTAGTCTACTTTCTACAGCTTATTTATATGAAGTACATGTACTTAACTTACTGCAGTGCTGGAGTTGGTTCCCAAGTTCATCTATAGAGGCTACACAGAGGGAAAGCTACACAAACGAAGGTAATTTATGCCAAGTTGTAATGGCAGACAACATGGCTGTATAGCTGCTTTC
Organism: Cliona cf. orientalis; assembly: GCA_963930775.1. NCBI lineage: Eukaryota > Metazoa > Porifera > Demospongiae > Clionaida > Clionaidae > Cliona > Cliona cf. orientalis. Next base: position 7,285,836 of record OZ005690.1, read on the forward strand.
TGACAGTGACCTTCAAATTTACACCAACTCCAGCCCTGCCCAGATGTCTGAGTAGTAAGATAAACACTTCCTTACGGTCAAAAGAGAAGCCATCTCCGCAAAACTTGACGCAGAGTTTTTGGTTGTGGTTTGCCTTATTTGGTATGCTCCATTACTCACTATGGGAAATGCCCGCGCATGGGGGAACTGTTACCCGTAACCGTAAAGCGTCTCTCTATCGAATGCATTACCTAGCTATGCCAAAGTTCTAATTATGTGCCATGTGGTGATGTTTAGCTAATTAACTTTTCCAGGCACATTCTAATTGGAGCGGTCCAGGTACGTAACAACTCAATAGTACCGAGTATCGCATACTAAGTATGTAATTAGAGCAAAAGTGTGGAAAACATGGCTTCCTGTTTTCCACACTTCCACTCAAATTACATACGTACTTCTCTAAATGCCATGCCACTTGGACCATTTCCACACTCTTTGTACCACCAAGAGTAAAATTAATAATAAGGAGGGGAAGAGAGTGTCAAATGCGCTATATACCCCGTGCAATATGTTTTTGGCGAGTAACGTGACTTGCAGCCATGCGCACGTGACTAGCCCAAGGGGCTAAACACTTGATTTTTCCTAGAACTGACGAGAATAGAGGCATTTTTCATGAGTTTTATGTTAGATTCTTCACAAACACTCGTTTTATATTGTGCATCTGCTCGTGTTTTCGGTCGAAATCATGCTTGTATTAGCTTGCACTCAAGGCCACGCCCACAATATACTATTTCAATCAAGTGCTCTCATTGGTCAATTTTTGAATTCCTGGTGCATGACTTTCCGCATACATCTTACACGGAGTATATAGCACGTTCGATACTCTTTTCCCTTCATCTTGGTACCACCCAAGGTCAGTTATTTTTAGCACAAGTGATTAATCATCAAGCCCACTATATTAGGCGAGGCAAGCTAAATTTAGTTTATCGTCGTAGATTTTTCGATTTTGCATGTGAGCGGGCAGTTATTATTCAGATTTCAAACTAATAAAAGAATGCGAGAAACGCTAGGTTTGAACTCGCGATTGCCAAGGCCACACCCTTCACTGCAATGCTTGAGGAGGTGGGGCCTAAGTGCCATAATAATTGCTGTCTGGAATCTGAAATTTTTTGAGAAAATCTGAAAATCCATGCAGGCGGTGATAATAAACCGCGAATTCAGTTTGCCTGGCCTTATAATACATTATGTATTGCATTTTCATGCCCATATTGCAGATACAATTTCGTGTGTTACAGCCCAAATTATCCATGAAAACCGTAGAAATTGGAAATCTCCCACTATACTAGTACTGTAGCATATGTGTAGTAGTAAGCACTACATGCATTATGACTACTATTAGGCCACAGCAATTTAATATTCTGTTTCTCATCCAATGCAATATAAAAAAACAATGCGGGCGGGCGGCATTGTTTACAAACACAGCTGAAAAAACACAGCACGTGATCCACAGGGACACTGAATTGACGTTATTTAATAGTGCGCTTTAATTCTAGTAGAGTGACGTTGTGTGTTAAAGTTTGTGAGCTATTTATGTGACAGTTTGTCTGCTCCACCACCTGTCCACGGTGCGAGAGCTCTAGTTCTATCGACTACGCATCTTTGCATGGAGAAACTTGTCATGTTTTTCAAGTGGCTGTTCTAACATTTTCAATGGGTGCTTTGTACAAGGCTACATATGAGTGTTTTTGCAAGTCAATGCGGGCGGTGGATGAGAAACAGGATATTAAATTGCTGTGGCCTTACGGATATATAGAGTGTAATTATTGTTTGAACGTACACCATCGAAAAGTGTCTGCAACAGCTGTCGTTTTTGATGCATCATCAGAAACAATACGATCAATGTAGTACTGAGGATCACTTGGATGCATCTCTGACATCCTCCTTCCATATTTCTGTTTATTTGCTGACAGTACCTCGTTGCAAAGCTGCCATTTTAGAATATCAGCACCCCGCAAATGCCACTTCAGCTTAAGTCCGTGCCATATTTTTAGATATACTTCAGTAACTCCCATCTCAATTGTGCCTTTCATGCAGCTGCAGAAACAATTTGTCCGACGACCTTTACCTACTCTATCTAGATATTGGGGTACTAAGCATCGCGAATTCCGTTTTATCTAGATTCAAGAGGGGGAGCGATTGGAAACGGCTGGTTTCAAGGGGACCACACACTGAGCAGAAAAATGGACCATAGTAGAGCCACACAGGCACATCCAAAGCATGCAAAATGCCATGTGCACAACGTTCGGTAAAGGGTCGTCAACGTACCCCGTCAATCGTTTTGACCCATTCTGCGTGCCCTCCCCAAGTCCTCCAAAACTATAAAATTTTCGTAGTTTTCCCTTACCCCTATATTGGTTTCTGGATGTAGAGTGGATGCTTCTATTATGAGTCAGCATGTATTATGGGTCATCCATACTAACAAATGAGGAAGTGTCCAATTGTTGGGTCACTAAACTGTACCTTACAAGATCTATTATCTGATAAAATGTCTCTGCTACCTGATGTATTTTCATGTGAGTTTACACATGCTTTGTGTTGAATTTATAAAAAGAAGGAATTTCCGTTTTTGCTGTCCTACCTAAGCAAAATGTATCATTCTTAGCCCATCCAAGTGCCATTAGTTTGTGTTCACACCATGCCTCACATCTAGATGGCTGCCATGGACATACCATCACTTGAAAGAACCTTGTGACTACTGATTTACATGCCAGTTAAGGTGGTGACTCATAATACCAACAGGCGACCCATAATACATTCAGTAATATGGCTGACAAAATAATTTTTAAAAAATCATGATTTCTTCTACATGCAATATCGTTCGCAACCCATGCAATAGACACCTTGGGAAGTCCTTAAAAAATGCAACCACAATAATAACCCCCTAATTACCTATATGTGATCTATCACTGTTTAAGTGACTCATAACTGCAACATCTACTCTACTTCACTGATTGGTCTACTGATAGAAACTTTCGATACATGGAACCATACCAATGTCGCTCCAAGCACCAAGCCTCTCTGGAGCTATCAAATTTCGAGCCCCGCCCATCAATCGCGTTCGAAAATCGCCGTATACTATATAGCGAGAAATTTTCGTTGGTGCTAATTTTCGTATGATTGACCAAAACACCCCTAGAATAAATTGCTGCGGGAGATTGCGCGCATGCGCAGCTGATAGCGCTCACACTTACGTGCGGTATACTGTAACGCTAGCATCACTGGCTTCCTTGATCGTAATCGTTGCTGATAGCGGTCCACTGGGACCAGTCCATTTCGACGCCTCGGCAAAGAACCGATAAAAAGACATTGTTCAGTGAGTTAGCCTTGCATTTAGCACCAGCCGCTAATGACCGCGTGTGGCCGTGGTAGGCGTATAGGTCAAAGGTCAATTTTTCGCAGTTTTTATTTTCGTATAAAGGATGGAGCATACGAAATAATATACGAAAATTAGCACCATACGAAAATTTCCCGCTATACGGTATACCACGCCATGACTCCAGCTCGTTGGAAAACAACGCAAATTTTTATCCTCGTCCTCGGGCCACTCCCACATTGGGGGTCGAACGAGGCTAAGCAAATTAGGAAGTGCTAAGGCTTGACGACGAGAAACGTTGCAAGCACTATTACGTGTCGATCTTACCAGCTATTTATTCTGCGATTCACCGCTTTGGTCGCAATAATTTTCGCTCGCGAAATTCTACTGTAATGCACAGACAATGATTCGGTCGTAAAGTCGACCTTGCCCAGGTAACTCGCCCCCGAACATGTAGGCATGATCGAAACCACAGGCAGCTGAACTATCATCTGCCAGTCGCATGAGAAGTCGAACGACATCTGAAAGCGGGACTCTTGAAGCGCTCTGGAGATGGCAAGCCTTCCGCCCATGATTATGTTTAGAAAGATTCTGCCGATACGCGCGCTCGCAATCTTTCAGCGTAATTTTCGTCACCACCTATTGTGCGCATCGTGGCAGCGTCTTCGACACTGGATGATGCATTGTGTCGAACCTCCTCGAGCCCCTATAACTATTATATACACACCCCCTCGATAGCAGCTGAGTCCTCGCTCCGTTTGCGCTGCACAATCTTTGGGTTAGACGTTTGAAGCGCACATGACCAATTGCATCCAGCTCTTTTTGATGTCCTGCATCTTAATACGCCCACGCGCTAAGTGAGAGGCGGGGTCACACGAGCACATTAAGAGGCTGCCTGGTTTACAAAACCAGGGATTCACCCTTACAATTTTCCCGGGGCTACGTGCGCACACAGACTTACGAATTTGGCCAAAATTGGAGCATAGATAGCCTGCTCAACTACGTCGTGGACTTCTTTGCACGCAGAATGGGTCGAAACTAGAGATTTGACGCAGTGAGGTTTTCCCATATGTGACCGAATTTGGGAAAATCCTCCGTGTGGGATCTCTTCTGAAAATTGAGTTTGATGCATGGCTGCCATAGTTTAACCCGCGTTCAAGTCTTAGGCCGATCGCGCACTTCGTTGTGGAAATACAGTTCTTGCTTGCAAGTGCTATGCACGCGTATGGCTTTTCCACATACTACGCGTTGGACATGAGCGGAGCCGTACGTAAAGATCGAGCAAGAGTTAAATTTCGTACGAACGTACATGAATCTGTAGAACAACGGGCTCCGGGTACGGCAGCTGGGCCGACTAGTATATTTGTAGACAACGCAAGAAGTGTATATAGACTTCGACAAACTTCGACCTACATAGTTGAGCAGGATGCGTAGTAGAGCAAGCAAGCTCAATTTTGACCAAAGTCGTGACGTTAATGTGCGCGCGTGACCCCGCCCCCCCCCCCCCCCCAAATAGTGCGTGGGCGGAAAACATGGCTCCTATACAAACGTGACCCGCGCGCGATGTGCGTTTTAGTAGCTTGTGATGCATATTTTTTTCTGCTTAGTAGAGTATGGTTAACCTCGTTCCCAGACTCTCCCCCTCCTCTTTACTTTATACGCGCGACACCGAACGCGTCATCAGTGTCCGCACGTGATCAAAGCCTCCCGGGCTCTCCCCTTCCCTTCTCTCAGCACAATAATTTCGCGTAAATAAAATCGCGCGTATAAAATAAGAGGAGGGGGGAGTCTGGGAACGAGCTAGTGTATAGTGTATGGTCCCTTTAAGGTACCATTAAAGTGCGTGGGCGTGAGCGTCAGGAATGGCTAATTCAATTAGCGAATCGTGAAGGGGCGTGGCCGAAGAGGCCATACGAGTGCTTTTGGTCGAATGTGGGCGTGTCCAGAATCGGCCAGGGAAATAATCTAATTCATGGGGGGTTTGGGAGTACTTGGGAAGATAATTATTACATGGGCACGCAGAATGGGTCAAAACTAGAGATTTGATCCTGGGGAATATTTTGATTCATGCCTTAGAATTAAAGTTACTGCCCTTTGAAGTTTCCCCATATGTTTGTACAGGGAAGCCATGCGTTTGCAATGTTTCCGCCCACGCGCTACGTGGGGGGCGGGGCCACGCGCGCACATAAACGTGACGACCTTTAACAACCTTTGACAAAATTCAAATTTAGGCTGCCTGCTAGCATTGTATGGTTCCACTATGCACCCAGCTCAATCATATGGTGGTTTTTGGATAATTTTTTTTTTTCTGCTTAGTGTTCAGGTCGCCTTGTTAAACACTAAGTAGAAAAAAAAGCATATTTAAATAATTAAATAATCTAATTCATGGGGGGTTTGGGAGCACTTGGGGGACAATTTTTACATGGGCACGCAGAATGGGTCAAAACTAGAATTTTGATGGCGGGAAATTTTGATTCACACCTTACAATTAAAGTTATGGCCCTTTGAAGTTTCCCCATATGTTTGTATAGGAAGCCATGTATTTGCAATGTTTCCGCCCACGCGCTACGTGAGGGGCGGGGCTACGCGCGCACATAGACTTGACGACCTTTACCCAATTTGGTCTAAACTGAAGTATAGGTTGCCTGCTTGCATTGTATGGTTCCACTATGCATCCAGCTCAACTATGTCGTGGTTTCCAGACAATTTCTTTTTTCTGCTTAGTGTTCTGGTCGCCTTGAAAATAATTAAACACTAAGTAGTTCAACACTAAGTAGAAAAAAATATAGAAAAATAAGTCACAGGGGGATTGAGAGCACCTGGGTGCATAATTTTTATATGGGCACGCAGAATGGGTCGAAACTAGAGATTTGACCTTAGGGAATTTTGATTCACGCCTTAGCATTAAAGTTACGGCTCTTTGAAGTTTCCCCATATGTTTGTACAGGGAAGCCATGCGTTTGCAATGTTTCCGCCCACGCGCTACATGAGGGGCGGGGCCACGCGCGCACATAAACGTGACGACTTTTACCAACTTTTTGACAAAATGAAATTTAGGCTGCCTGCTTGCATTGTATGGCTCCACTATGCATCCAGCTCGATTATATGGTGGTTTTTGGACAATTTTTTTTTCTGCTTAGTGTTCTGGTCGCCTTGAAAAAAAAAAAAAAGATGTTTAATTAATTCAGAAGGGAACTGGGAGCACTTGGGGACATAATTTTTGCACCGGCGCGCAGAATGGATCGAATGCAGAGATTTGACTTTCATGATTCACGCCTTAGAATCAAAGTTAAGGCCCTTTGAAGTTCCCCCATATGTTTGTATAGGGAAGCCATGCGTTTGCAATGTTTCCGCCCACGCGCTACGTGAGGGGCGGGGCCACGCGCACATAAACGTGACGACCTTTACCAATTTTTTTTTACAAATTTGAAATTTAAGCTGCCTGCTTGCATTATGGTTCCACTATTCACACGGGTATTTCAACGCGGACACTTAGTCTTTAATTAGAATTTACGGTATGGTATGGTTGTAAATTTCAATTACACGCATAGCAACGTGAACTCATTAGCGACCTCAGTGGTTGCTATATATACCACCAGAGCCTTTTGCCATAGAAGGCAATAAAAACAGTCTTAAAATAGCAAACTAAGTCTCCTGATTCACCCAAGACCCAGTGCGCAAATATAGAACGCTTTATACTGTTGTGCGCATAGGTACAACAGTTGCCACCCTGAACAAGATTTTTACAATGGTCATGTTTGACAGCCTACAGTGCATCTCCTGAAGTTTTCTTCTCCACTTCTGCCAGATAGCTGAAGGCCTAACAAATCCAGACATACCATGAGTCACTTGTTACTATTTTTTTACACATGGATATCAAGGTCCAAAAATTCACGAATAATTGCTAATAAATACACTGAAACAAGCTAATCTACAGATCCAGCAGCATCATGAGGCACCAGTGGAGTTCCCTGAGACTCAGTAAAGGTGTTGTGGAATGAAGTCTTGCCTAGCCAGGCCTAATAGTCCTGCTGAGTGTGTGTAAATGTACGACAGTACTGAAATATGCAATGTTGTAATATATTGTACACAAAATGCTTATTGCACATGGCATGAGAGAGCAAAGGCAGAAGGTGAAAAGATAGAGAAAGAGAGGGAGTGAAGGATAGGGGGGAGATAGAAAGAGAGAGTAGATAGGACATGAGATGTACCCTTGCATGTTCACTGTACATATTGACTAATAGGCCTATACGAATATATGGAGTGCACTAACCCCCACAATATCCTCCCAAGAACTGAAATACACAGCTTTTGAATGTTACCTGAGGCTGTTTTATCAACTAACTGCCCCTTCACAACAAAACTACGTTTATTCTGGGCTTACCATTCTCACAAACGGCCAGGAACCATAGTCAGAGCTTGAAAATTTCAATAATTTTCCATCGCGTAAAACACCAACTAAAAAAATAAGTAACAACTCATACTATGGCTTACAGGTACCTTCAGTCATAGCACAAGGCTACTCAAAAACTCACCTTGGCAGGAAAACTTCACAAGAGCCAACATAGGCTGTCAAAGAGACCCATCACAAAAAGATTAGTGTGCACGCGGAGCCATAACTCGATGTAGGAATGTCGTAGAAGAGTCAACCTTGGACCACTAAAGCCAGCTTGAGTTGCTCCATCTTGCTATGCTGTGGATAACCACGTGTTTTTAACGATATTCACAGCATACCAGTGCAAAGTGCATAGAGTGGTTGCTAGGAAAGTGCATCCCTCGTTGCTAGGTGTAGGAAAAAATTATGCGTGGGCGACTAAGTTGCCGCATGCGTATTGCGCTGAAACACCCGTGTTCACACAGCTCAATTATATGGTGGTTTTTGGACAATTTTTTTTCTGCTTAGTGTTCAGGTCACCTTGAAAAAAAAAAAAAAAAGCTTAACATTAGTTATTACCAGAGAATGTCTAAAGTGTCTAATGTGTCAATATTGCATTGATTAGACTCACTATATACACACATTAGACTGCAGTTCACAATAGACTGTATAAAGTTGGTGTGTATAAACTAGATCTACGGTGACTTTAATTAATAGATCTATAATGCAAGGCCATGTCTAAAGTGTCTAAAGTGTCAATATTGCATTGATTAGACTCACTATAGACACACATTAGACTGCAGTTCACAATAGACTGTATAAAGTTAGTGTGTATAAACTAGATCTACGGTGACTTTAATTAATAGATCTATAATAAGGCCATGTCTAAAGTGACAGTGTCTAAAGTGTCAATATTGCATTGATTAGACTCACTATATACACACATTAGACTGCAGCTCACAATAGACTATAATTATAGAGTTGGTGTGTATAGACTACGTACAATTACTTTATAATAGAATAGAATGCCAAAAGTGTCAATGGTCGAATGCTTTCGTTTTAATGACACATAAAATTATTAGAGGGGAAACGACTGGTCTCATTATCATTAACGTTTGACAGAGTCGTCGAGTGTTTAACAGTAAAAATGTATTTGGCAGGGCATTCAAACCAAGGGGTAGTATATTCAAACATTACGTTTGGCAGGGGGTCGAAGTATTTAAACATTACATAATTTTAATACACTCGGCGGGGATCATGGCATTTAAACATTAAAATATGTTTGGCAGGAGGGTCGTGGCGTTTAAACATTGTAATATATACGTTTGGCAGGGGGATCGTGGCGTTTCAACATTAAATAGTTTGGCAGGGGGGTTGTGGCATTTAAACATTAATTTGGCAGGGGGGTCGTGGCGTCTAAACATTAAATAGTTTGGCAGGGGGGTCATGGCATTAAATATGTTTGGCAGGGGGGTCGTGGCATTTAAACATTAAATAGTTTGACAGGGGGTCATGGCGTTAAATATGTTTGGCAGGGGGGTCGTGGCGTTTAAACATTAAATGGTTTGGCAGGGGGGTCGTGATATTTAAACGTTAAGTAGTTTGGCAAGAGGATTGAGGCACTTTATATACATTACACACATACAGTATAATATTGCACATAATACATTATCTGTATAGAGTGTGTATATAGCGCATATAATGTAGCAACTGTAGACACTTTAGACACTGTAGATACTTCAGACAAGATTCAGTTAAGAGACTGAATTTATACAATATTATGTGATATCTAATGTATGTATACAAGGTATCTAATATTGGAGAAGCATCTACAATTCACTTTAGACAGTCTACAGTCTATAGTTATCGTATAATGTGTCGATCTAATCTGCCAATATTGCACCCTTATGCGTCCATGCTACTTATCTCAGTGGAAGTATCTGTAAAAGTGGCTTGTCGGTCCACACATTTACTGACTGCAGCCACAGAGCCATCATCATGCTACTTATCCTAGTGGAAGTACCCGTGAGAGTGAAAGTATCTGCTTGCCAGTCCACGACAGCCACAGACTGAAGGCACAGAGCTATCTCAATGCTACTTATACTGGTGGAAGTATCTGCGAAAGTGGCTTGTCAGTCCACGATAGCCACAGATTGCAGGCACAGAGCTATCACCATGCTACTTATTCTGGTGGAAGTATCTGTGAAAGTGGCTTATTGGTCCACGACAGCAACAAACTGCAGCCACAGAGCCATCACCATGCTACTTATCCTGGTGGAAGTATCTGTGTAAGTGGCTTGTTGGTCCAGGAAGACACAGACTGCAGCACAGAGCTACTTATTCTGGTGGAAGTATCTGTGAAAGTGGCTCATTTTGAAGAATTCTACGCACCCCAAACCACCCCAAACTTAAAAATCACATGTATATGTATATATAATATTATTATGCATAATTTAGAAATTCTGGACATACTCGGCCACTTAATGCAGAATCAGCATTGTTAACAAAATAAACCCGGCAAATGATATCACTGTTGCATAAGTTCCAGTTCTGATTGTTGTTGTGAAAAAACATCTGTCGTAAGACATAAAAATGTAATGTTCAATCTCGATCCGGTTGTCCGGCTGCTAATAAACTCTTTATCCTTACTATATTCTTGGACATATCTATAGGAGCAGGAACAAAGTACACCTTCAATTCATCACTGTTTGGGTCTAAACCGAGAGTTTTAAAAATTGACTTGTATGTTTTTTCCGTTTTTATATGAGTTTCAGCAAATGTCACGCCTTCAGTCTGTGACAATCGTGGACTGACAAGTCACTTTCACAAGTACTTCCACCAAAATAAGTTGCATGGTGATGGCTTTGTGGCTGCAGTCTGTGACTGTTGTGGACCAACAAACCTTTTTCACAGGTACTTCCACCTGGATAAGTAGCATGGTCATGGCTCTGTGGGTCAGTCTGTGGTTGTTAACGACCAACAAGCCATTTTTACAGAAACTTCCACTGAGATAAGTAGCATGGAGATAGCTCAGTGCCTTCAGTCTGTGGCTGTCGTGGACCGACAAGCTATTTATACAGACACTTCCACCAAAATAAGAGTAACATGGAGATAGCTCTGTGGCTGCAGTCTGTCGCTGTCATGGACCAGCAAGCCATTTTTACAGAAACTTCCACTGAGATAAGTAGCATGGAGGTAGCTCTGTGCCTTCAGTCTGTGGCTATCGTGACCAACAAGCCACTGTCCCTGGTACTTCCACCAGAATAAGTAGCTCTGTGCTTCAGTCTGTGGCTGTCGTGGACTGACAAGTCACTTTTACATATACTTCTACCTAGATAAGTAGCATGTAGATAGCTCTGTGCCTTTCGTCTGTGACTGTTGTTGACCGACAAGCCACTTTCACAAATACTTTCACCAGAATAAGTAGCATGGTAATGGCTCTGTGGCTGCAGTCTGTAATTATGTGGACCGACAAGCCACTTACACAGATACTTCCACCAGAATAAGTAGGATGGAGGTATCACAAAGCTAACTCCATGGTACTTATTCTCTCTCTCTCTCTCTCTCACACACACACATAACACTTGTAGTAGTACTTCCACCACAATAAGTTGCATGGTAATGGCTCTATGGCTGCAGCCTGTAACACAGAGCTATCTCCATGCTACTTATCCTTGTGGAAGTATCCGTGAATGTGGCTTGTCGGTCTACGACAGCCACAGACTGAAGGCACATAGCTACGTCCATGCTACTTATCTCAGTGGAAGTATCTGTAAAAGTGGCTTGTCGGTCCACAACAGCCACCAACTGAAGGCACAGAGCTATCTCAATGCTACTTATTCCGGTGGAAGTATCTGTGTAAGTGGCTTGGTCCACACAGGTACAAACTGCAGCCACAGAGCCATAACCATGCTACTTATCCTGGTGGAAGTACCTGTGAAAGTGGCTTGTCGGTCCACGACAGTCACAGATTGCAGCCACAGAGCCATCACCATGCTACTTATCCTGGTGGAAGTAGCTATCTGTGTAAGTGGCTTGTCGGTCCAGGAAGACACAGACTGCAGCACAGAGCTACTTATTCTGGTGGAAATATCTGTGAAAGTGGGTCATTTTGAAGAACTCTACGCACCCCAAACTTAAAAATCACATGTATATGTATATATAATATTATTATGCATAATTTAGAAATTCTGGACATACTCGGCCACTTAATGAGCATTGTTAACAAAATAAACCCGGCAAATGATATCAATGTTACATAAGTTCTGGTTCTGATTCTTGCTGTGAAAAAACATCTGTCGTAAGACATAAAAATGTAATGTTCAATCTCGATCCGGCTGTCCGCCTGCTAATAAACTCTTTATCCTTAATATATTCTTCGACATATTCAGGAGCAGGAACAAAGTACAACTTCAATTTATCACTGTTTGGGTCTAAACCGAGAATTTCAAAAAGTAACCTGTATGTTTTTTTCCGTTTTTTTATGAGTTTCAGCAGATATCACTTGAATACCACACACTTCATTCGTCGTTTCGTCCTTCCATAGCATATCGCAGGCTACAAACTGTGGATTGACAGGCCGATAGAGAATACCAGGCTGCATCGCTCTAAGGACTTTAGTTTCTTCATGTTTAGCAACCTCCTTACCACGTTTAAATTTAACTTTAAACTCCTCTTTGGCATTCAACTTACATACTTTCCATTTATATTGTTGTGCTTTAGGTTCGGTTAATAGTGCAAATACGACGTCTTCAAACAGAATGGGAACCATTTTCCTTCCTTTGAACATACTTCTGAGTGTTGCAAGGGTCACTGATAACTGTGTATTTTCTCCACCACCAGAGTTCCACTCGTCTTTTGAGTTCCACTCCTCATTTATCACTTCCGTCCCAGTTACAATCAGTATCAACTCTGTACCAGATGGATTTAGATATGTACACATCTCAACCACAGTCCGATTTCCTCCAAAGATTTGAATTTAATGCAAAGTTCACACGTCTTTTAGGTAATCTGAAGAATCTCAAGAAAATTTCACTAGGTGGAGGGGTTGAAGCATTACGAATAGAAGTTCCCTTCTCCAAAGGTCTTCAAGGAAATACGCTTTACATTCGTAGCTTCTACAGTAGCCTTTTTGATGCAATAATGGAGCGGAACGATTGTATCTTGATGGGGAATCCTGGTATTTCAAAATCATGGTTTCAACTGTATATGCTTTATCGCTTTATTAATGATACATCCAAACGTATTGTTAATATTGTTCGTCAAGTCGGAAATCAAGTGACATTGATCAATCTTGAGCAAGGCAAAGCCTTCACCTGCTCTAATAAAGAGGGTTATTATATTTTAGAATTTCTCAAGCCTGAGAAAGCCTATTATATTGTGGAACCTAAGAATTTCCACGAAGAACCTCATCAAGGAGAACACACCATAAAAACGTGCATCACAGCTTCTCCAGATGAAAGACGTTTCAAGGAATTTCACAAGAGCGGGGCAGTGAAATTGTATATGCCAGTTTGGAAACTAGAGGAGCTGCATATAGTTGGAAAGGATGTTGTTGCTAACACTACATGTGAGCGTACAAAACGTATGTTGACAGAGCAACAAATTGAAGAGCGATTTCGGCGTTTTGGAGGTATTATTCGGTATGTAATTTCTGCCAGTGATGACTATATTCAAGACATGCAATCGAATCAAGCCACGGCTATATCACATACTAAACCAGCGGACATTTACGTAGATGGTGATAACATAACAAACATGGATCAAATGAAATCAAATGTTAGCCACTTTGTGCTGCAATACCATGTTTATATGGATGTTCCAAATCTGTTTAGAGAGTTTAGAATGTGCTATGCCAGTGCGTATGTGCAGGAACAGATTCGTAGAAAAATGACGATAGGTGATATTCATCATTCAGGTAAGAAGATTGTTAGGTCACTCCAACATATCCCACCCACATGTACTTACATGTATGGAAGAACCCAAACGACCACAAGAAACGAAAAGATGAGTGGAATCCAGATGATGAGTAAAATTCAGAAGACCAGTGGAACTCCTGTAACCCAAAAGACGAGTGGAACTCCGAAGAAGAGTGGAACCTAGCATTATCTGGTGAAAGAAATGTAGTTACAATTAACAACAAGGTAAAAAGTGTAGTATACTACTCTGATAAAGTTAAATTAAAAGTATAGTAAAAAGAGAGGGAAAATATCATACTCCATGCAGAAATTTCTGCATGTAGTACGATATTCTCCATTGTGGAAATTTCTCCACACTTGACACACAATTTTTGGCTTGTATTTGTGGTCACCCACCAATTATCTTATCTCTACTCACTTACCGAGGACGATAAGGAAGACAGAGCTGAAGACGAGAAAGCTAACGATGAGGGAGCTGACAAAGAGGCCAAGCTCGAACACGAAGGGTGTCAGTTGTCGATTCACGTGATGTTCATGTGACACAATGAATGACGTCATTAGGATATTTGACGCCCTGGGCCCTTGGAACATTCGTCTGCATCGCACCTGGAGCTATCTCCATGCTACTTGTCCTGGTGGAAGTATCCGTGAATGTAGCTTGTCGGTCCACGACAGCCACAGACTGAAGGCACAGAGATAGCTATCTCCATGCTACTTATCTCAGTGGCAGTATCTGTAAAAGTGTCTTTTCGTGGCTTGTCGGTCCAGGAAGACACAGACTGCAGCACAGAGCTACTTATTCTGGTGGAATTAGGGAAGTATTCAGCTGAGATTGAATTCGTAGTAATTATTGTGACCACTGAAGCCATAGAGATCAAAAGGCACCATCAGCCTATTAGCACTACTAGCAATTTATAATCTGTGGTAGCTTTACCACACAATCGATAGTGTTAAAGACCATCACCCAAATTTTCTGAATCCCTCGTTGACTCAAGGACTGAGATCAAATTTGAAAAGTTTCCATTTCTAGGAACTTTAATAAATCTAGTGGCCTCAGAAATTTGTTAACGATTTCTCTCTTCTCTGAACTACTCTAGCAATGAAGCTCTATAGTGCAAAACCCTCGGCGCTATAGCTATTAGGTAGTCTGTATATTGCAAATTTGCCAAGCAACACTGTTACTGTTCTGTAGTTGTAGAGAGTAACTACACTCAGAATGCACTAATACGGATTGCATGTAATTAGGTAATAGTACCACGTGTATGCCAGGCCAGATCAGCAGATCCAGTACAAAGTAAAGCCAAGAAGCGTAGTCGATATCCTACTGTGATCTGTGATGAGTCAGTTTAGTTACAAGAACTATCACTAGAGCTACACACTACTAATCTTGAAATGAAGCCATCACTCATGTACAGTTGATATCCATTTTACTGCACTGGACAGGTATACTGTTTATAGCCCAATCCCTTTCCATACTATGCAGGGTTTCATACAGGATTTTTAACTTCGGCGCATGCGTGATCCGAGGGATAAAGTAGTCATTCCGTGTGTGTGTGTGTCCGTTATCACGCCAGCTGCTACATACCTGATTTATACGATACAAACAAGGCGCCATTAGGCTTTTTATGGCATCTTCAAGGTATGAATTGTGTGGATTTCGTTGAAAACGCTTTGTTCAAAAGTTATGATGACATTTGCTGACCACCATGGCCTTCTTCGCTTCTTGACGAGCTCTCAATCGACGAAAGAGACTAGTATCTACTGAATTTTTTCGACTAAATTGTACTACTAAGGCCACTCCCCCGGTTCCGACGCCTATGCATAACCATGTTCAGGTGCAGAGTACCGTACTCACTCTAATTATTCGAACATTCTAATAGCCCAAACGGCAAGTTTAAGTAATTGGGGCGAGCCTGAGCGAGCCCCACATAGACGAGACAAACGCTCGCAATCCATATATTATTGGGGCGAGCCTGAGCGAGCCCCACATAGACGATACAAACGCTCGCAATCCATATATTATTATTATATATGTATGGTACGTCCGTCACGCGCGAACCGCCATAGACATTGTACAGCGCTGCGCGGTATATTTCAAAAGGCCGCATGAAAACATTTGCGTCAGCATAGTCACGTGTTTTTTTTGACACATTAAATTATTTCAGTGAATTTCGCCACTTTTTTTGGCCACTTTATTACGACTATACTTATTCTTTGCTACAGTTTTAGTATGAGTTCTACTAACACTCAATCTGCTGAAGCGAAGAGAGAGAAAAGGCTTCAAAGAAGGCGCGAAAGAGAGAGAGCGCATCATGCGTCTGAAACAGCCGAACAACGGGAACAGCGGTTGAGCAGAAGGAGAATCAGAGACAGAGCAGAGCTAGTCGTGAAGCCCAGTCAGTCGAACAAAGACAAACTCTTCTTCAACGTAGGCGGGAAAGGCTAAGCGCTGAGTCTAACAGAGGCAATTAAAATTTCAAGCTTTATTGACTGTCAGCACTGTAGGATGGAGGGGAATAGTCTATCATACAGCTGTAGACCTACAGGCCTACACGGCACTATGAGACTGTCTGTCATTGTTTGCTTGGATCTGTATCAGGGGTCTTCAAATCTATCGTGCTATGGCTTTATTCAAGTTTTCTAGTCGCAGCTCAGCTAGACATTCAGGGGCTCAGCTCAGGCTCGCCCCAAACAGGCCCTGCATGACACTAGTTATGTTTATTATTATATTATATGTATGGTACGTCCGTCACGCGCGAACCGCCATAGACATTGTACAGCGCTGCGCGGTATATTTCAAAAGGCCGCTGTACAGAAGCAAGCAGAAGGCTCCAAAGGAGGACACTCTGAGCGAGATAGAGCCTGTCATCAGCTCAATAGCGCAAGGACCAGCTAAGAATACGATAAAGATAGACTAGACGTACTGCTCACTGATGACTCTGGTAAAACTTTGTATTGACTGTCGGTACTGAAGGATGGAAGGGGACTATCATGCAGCTGTAGTTCTACAGGCCTACACGGCACTATGAGACTGTTTATCATTGTTTGCTTGGATCTGTACCAGTAGTCTTCAAGATTTATCGTGCTATGGCTTTATTAAAGTTTTCGAGTAGCAGCTACTGACAGAGACTTTCAGAGGCTCAGCTCAGGCTCGCCCCAAACAGGGCCCTGCATGTCACTAGTTTATTTCCTTCCTAATTTGTCGAACATCTTGAATTTCAAGTTTTCTCATCCGCTCTAAACCAACCGAACGGCCACACGGTAAGGCATGGCAGGAGCTCGAGACAACTCTTCCACGTTCATCGAAGAGTGTGGCTACCACATCTTGGACAGCATATAAGAGCGGAAAGGTAACACAGACACAGACGGCCATCATTTTGTGATCGCTCCTGAGAGCACAGCGATACTGAGAACTCTAGAGCTGATATTGATAAATCTATAGTTGGACATTGACTGCTGTTTCTTCGTCGCTATAATAGTGCTTTCTCCATTTGCACCGGATCCGTTCTATTTACACTCGAACAAACCACAAGGGGAGGTCACTCCCATAGGCGCTGTGTCCAGAGCTGCTACCGGGGTCAAAATGCAGCACTTTTGGGGGATCGGTCAAGCGGTGTTTTGGGCCCTATCTCCAGCATAGCTAGGCGGCCAAGAGGCGTGGCCGAGATTTTGCGCATGCGCAGTTAGTCTATGGTCAATGGGTCAAGGGCAAAAATTCGCCGTGGTCAAGCGGTCAAGGCCATTTTTAGACCGTCAAAAATCTTGACCCCGGTCGCAGCTCTGGATACAGCGCCTATGGGAGTGACCTCCCCTTGAACCATTGCCTGAATTTATTTACTTTCTATTTAACACCGAACGGCGATATTAATAATTACTTTTGGCCGTTTGGATAATTAGAGCGAGTACTGTATGTAGTTCAGTATTCCTGATATTGAACAAGCATACACAGTGAGCCATGCATGCATGTAGCGGTGACGGTTCTGCACATAAGTGCATTCATTCCACCATGAACTACATACTGTTTATTGAAAATTTAATGTGGGAGTCAATCTACTGCGTAGGTGTGGCCATGTCGTATATGGCACTACTTTCCTAATTATAGTAATTATGGCCTATGCTAAATTGTATTATGTCACAATACCTTTAGTCAAGGTCAGCTTGTGTTGAAGAAAGCAATTGTAGTGATGCATACACCTATCGTAGTGTCCTGAGCATGCACCTACGTAGCGCCCATGTACTGCATTTCAAGGGGTTCGTGCTGCAGCTTTTATGTAATAGTTATACCATGCCCACAAGGGCTGTAGCTGTATTGCCTTCGCCCTCGGGCTCAGGCAATAAATCCCATACGGCCCGAGGGGGCGTGGTATAACTATTTTAAAGCCTACTATGGCAACGCATCTGCATTACTATAGCAACGCATCCCGTATTGACGTCATCCGACCACAACCATAGCTACTGCACTGTGCTTTTTGGAGTCTTTGCAATTTTATAACCGAAACCGGATGTCGCGTAGTCATGTGATATTGTACGCGCGCCGTACCTAGTACCGGCCGGCCAGAGGAGGTAGGACACGCTTGACCTTTGGCTAATAGTTCACTAATTAAATCGCTAGTAGAGGCTTTCGTGCAGATTTTTAGAGGATATCGTTGCGATTTTCGAACTCAGCGCTATTGATTTAGTGGGGGAGCCCCTCTTAGTTAGCACTATAGAGCAATTTTTAGGTCTTTGGAATGTCAATTAGCCGCTTTGATTAACATTCCAAGGACCTAAAAATTGCTCTACAGTGCTAACAAAGAGGGGCTCCCCCACTAAATCAATAGCGCTGAGTTCGAAAATCACAACGATATTCTCTAAAAACCTTCACAAAAGCCTATACCAGTGATTTAATTAGTGAACTATTAGCCAAAGGTCAAGCGTGTCCTACCTCCTCTGCCGGCCGGCTAACGGGCCTAGAGTTCGCGGTAGCGGCGAAGCGCCAAATTTGAACGAACCTTGCCGCTCGAGCTCATGAACGATGATGGCTCACTCATACGAGCCCAATCGTACAAGCGCTTACAGTGAAGATTTGCGATGGAGGATGGTGTGGCAACGAGAGGCATTGGGGTGTAAGTATGATCAGATTGCTGCCAACCTTGGTGTAGATAAATCCACAGTTCAAAGGACTGTGCAGTTGTTTCTTCAATCTGGCAGTGTTTCTAAGCGCACATATCCTAAGGAGAAGGCGTTCAGGAAACTAACAGAACCTGCCCAGCTTTTTATCCTCAATCTTGTCGTGGACAACCCAAGCATGTATTTGGATGAAATTCAAAAACAGCTAGAGACTACCCTGATGCTGGAGGTGAGCCTATCAACCATCTGTAGATTCTTGCGTGACAGTGGTTTCACTCGGAAAAAGTTGCAGAAGGTAGCTCTACAGCAGGATAAATTTTTGAGAGAGCAATACATCTCAGATGTCTCCAAAGACATGCTCGTTTTTGTAGATGAGACAGGGGCAGATAAGAGAAACACGCTACGAAAATATGGGTACAGTCTACGTGGAAAGACTCCAAGAAGCTATGAGCTGCTTGTCAGAGGAGAGCGAGTTTCTGCAGTAGCTTGCATGTCCTCTGCTGGTCTCTTGGATGTTAAAACTGTGAAACAACCAATGGTGATACTTTCTACGACTTTGTCCAGACACACCTGCTACCTCACTTGATGCCTTTTGATGGTAGAAACCCTCACTCAGTGGTTGTGATGGACAATTGCTCGATTCATCATGTTCAGGAGGTAGTCACATCCATCCAAGACGTTGGAGCACTAGTACACTTTTTGGCTCCCTATTCACCTGACTTCAATCCCATTGAAGAATTATTTGCGAAGGTGAAGGTAGAGCTCAAGTCAAGAGAGCCACAGATGCAGCACATTACTGATTTTAACTTACTGTTGCTGGCCGCCTTTACCACTGTAACCCCCCAGGATTGCAACGGATGGATTAACCATTGTGGAATCTACTTTTGACAATTAACGTAATCATCACATGACATGCATGCACATTTACAATTTTCTGAGAAAAGTAAGAATATTCTTTTTTGTTCTATAAATTCCTTCTGATCAAGAATTCCATCTTCATATAGTTGTAAGTACCTAAGCTGCTCATAATTTTTCATCCTGAGGTCCACTGCTTTCCCTGGTGACACTCCAGGCATTATTGCATTGCTGGTGCCAGGAGTACTTGCTGGGGACTCTTGATGAACGCCCTCAATAACAGCCTTTTCTGGTGTACTACCCGAGACAGCTTTGGCAAATGCTACTGCTGCTCCAGTTAGAGCTTCAGATAAACTTTCTCCTTTCCGTGGCTTTTTAGGTGCAGTGGATGTGAAAGCTGGTATACAAGGAGCGGTATCATAATCACCGTGGCATCCAGAACAGATCATTCTCGCCCACAATCGTAAGTGGGGAGTGTCCCAAACATCAGCATGTTTCTCCAATAATTTCTTATACGTTTCTTCTACATTTTGCTCATTTTCAAGCCTGTTGGTTCCACGGCCAGTTGAACTACCAGTCTCGGAATTTGATTCATCCCTTTTTCGGTTTCGAGCACCCTCAGTATCTTGAGGTCGTCCGTCACACCACAGTATGACTTGCCCACCCTTGGGGAACTTTCGATAGAAAGTTTTCAAATCATCCGTTGTAACAAGCCATATTTTAGCTTGTTGGCTCCCTTCGTAGTAACCTACGTTGAAATCGAGAGTACTATATAGGAACTCTCTCTTTGAATGTTTCAATCAGCTTCACACGGAGAGATGTAACCGAGTCAAAAGCTCCACTGAAATCGTTCAGATAGAATACGGCAACATCACTCTTTTTATTCGGATTAATGATTTTCACCTTGTAAGAGTACACAGGGTCAGAGGTGGCCTTGGTAGGGCATGGCGTACTCTTGCTGGTTGCTGTAGAACCCTTGGTAGTACCTCCAGATACCGTGATCTTGTCACTGTCATTGGCCAATATGGTTTGAGAACCTCCAATAACAATTTGAGGAGGCTGAATTCCGCATGCCTGTCTGATTTGCTTCAGCAAATCGCCAACATTCACTTGTGGCATGTGTGGTGACTGCATCGCGCTCAACACTGATCAGCTCGCGTGCGCACTCAATGTATAGGTCTGCACGTATCATGTGATATCCGCGTGATTATTTACAAACCTTGAATACTAGTGTCATGCAGGGCCTGTTTGGGGCGAGCCTGAGCTGAGCCTCTGTTGTACTCTGGGAGTAGCCAAAGATAAAGCCATAGCACGATAGATCCTGAAGACCATGCACTGACATAATATATGTAGATGGAAGCAGACAATGACAGTCATATCTATACCCATAGCCAATAGTCAAAATTATAGCGTAGCTGCCTCTATTATCACAGGCTCAGTGAGCAGCACGTCTATCTTTATCACGTTCTTAGCTCAGTGCTCCTCGCGCTGTTGAGCTGACGATAAGTTTATCTTTCTCTCTCTCTCTCTCCTGCTTTGGAGCTTACAATACTGTACTTCTCGATCTCGTCCAGTGCAGTGCGTGCGCGATGTAGAAAAAAAAACGAGGGTAAATTTGCAATTCGCTAAATTAGAACGGCATATATACGGCTCGTAGTGTCAGGCATGAGAATGCGCAATAGACTATTCGCGTTTATGTCCATAGCTGGCTATTATTATATGGGATTCACTTTGTTCACTAGTCTCGTCCCCAGACCCCACCCCCAAAAGGAGGAAAGGGTCTGGTACACATCGAGCGCTTTTTGGGGCGCACAGGATGCAGCAGGTCATGTGATCGTCATGACAACGCATCGTATAGGCATGGCAACGCATCAGCGGCTCTCACGTGCAGCAATAGGCGGCTAGCGCGCGGGGTCACACGATAATCACATGCAAGCCACATGGCGTGAATCTGATTGGTGCGACAGAATTCAGACATGCCAAGTCAGCAAGACCCAAAAAGCGCTCGATGTGTACCAGACCCTTTCCTCCTTTTGGGGGTGGGGCAGAGGGACGAGACTATTTGTTCACCGGAGTGCAGTCCAAGCACGTGATCGATATTGGTTTTGCGCATGCGCGTAAGCGCAGGCGCTAGGCAGGGGCCCGGGGCCCGGGGAGGTGTAGTCTATCGCGAGAAAGGTCAACGAAAGGTCATTGTGTGCACATATAAAACAGAGAGGAGAGAGAAGACAGAAGACAGAAAACAATATACAGTGCTCTGGTACATAAAGTAAGGAAAAATTATTGTATTTCCACGTAGCTTGTAGATACACTCAAAGAGGGTGGAGTGGTTGAAACTCTGTTTGTACTTTTGTCTACAATACTGTCATAGTGCACTCCAGTCTGGTACATCAACTCAAAGTGCTTTACTTGAATTCTCAAAGAGTCTGCATTAGCTGGGTACCTTAGGTTTTGTGTTGCACTTACTGGCCCAAGCATGTGCCATCTGTATGTACCTTGGAATGCTTGACAGTAGTAGACTGGGACTTGAAAAAAGGAACTAGCTGCCAACAGTTCAACCTGTGTCCCCCAGACAAATGGCTTCACCATACTACAGATGTGATCGTTGATATTAGTAGCATCAGAAGCAGTTAAATATTTAGCAAATTTTTCCTTATTTAACTCCTCAAACTGAACAAGAATCTTTCTGATGAGTACGTGTTGATCTTCGTTATTAAAAAGATTAACAGACAGGGAACGAAATAAACAGTTTCCATCCGGAAGTGTATGTCTAACCTTTCTCCCTGATTTTGAAAGAAATTCGGCTAGATTTCCCTTAGAAGTGGACGTATTATCTGTTGGTTTCTGTACTCTTGATGTTGGAAGATTGAGCATTTTGACGTCTTCCTTTGATAAGGGGGTGTCACAAATTGAGGGGTTTAATTTGACAAATGTAGGAAATGGCAGGCAAACACCCTATGAGAATTAATTTGTTATGAAATTATACGTGTATAGAATATTACGTGTATATCGCATACCCTAAGGAACTGCTCCTTTGTTACTTTCTTATTGTGTTCCTTATAATGAGGGCCAGGTGGTCTCATATCTGCATGTAATCAAGATGTACTCAATGTGCTATAAATTATTGTGTGTCACACCTTTCAGCTTCGTTAGAGTATCATCCAAACTCACAGTAGCTGGAGATCCTAGTATTGTAATCTATATGTGAAACATTGCATGTAGTACATACTTGAGTGTGTATTATACCTGGGGCAGTATCATCAACTTCTTGTTGGAATTCGCCATCTAGTGGTTGTGCTTTGTCAGGGGGTAACAACCTGTCAGTGAGATTTTTGCACTTTCTCTCAACACAACATTGTTTTTTACGTCCTTGGCCACTAAACTTTTTCTTGTCTAAGCAATTCACACATTTTCCACAGTCTTGGCGTTTGCATGCATCACACTCGCCACATCTGGCTCTTCTCTTCAAACCTATGTATAATGTATAGCAAAGAAGCAGGTATTTTATGAAAGAATGTACATGTATATATTATATACCTTTAGGTATTTCAGCCCTAGATTGCTCCATTGCATCACTGGATTCTAGTTTTTTTCTTGCTGTAGAACCCTTCTTAGTCTTCTTCGATGTTTTTACTTTCTCAACTTCTAGCTGTATATGTAGCATCAGTGAGAGCATAGTGAAGGTGGGGTTAATTTGAACATACCTTTGACTTGTCTGTGTCCTTTCGTAGCCTATCAGCCTTAATGCCAAATCTACTGTCCACACTTTTTTTATATTTCTTCCTGGGTGGTAGATTTGCACATTCTATGTTTCTGTTTGTGTGTTCCCTTTTTTTAGTTGAACGGATTGAGTCCTGAGTTTGTGGGAGAATTATTAATCCTGCTTCATTTGGAAGCCGTGAATAAAATGATCGATAGAGTTCATCAAGTTGCTGGGTGAATTCTTCTGCTAAGCTAACATCCTTATCAGGAAAAGTGTAGCTAAGGGTTTTTAAGTTTTGCAATGTCACCCTGGCTTTTAACATACTCTCCTGAACTGTTGTATCCTTTTTCCTTTTCGGTAGTTCACAAGCTAATGCTTCATCAGGTACACATAGGTTGTTATGGCATTTATCTTGGTCAAGGTTAGCATCCAATTTGTTTATTAAATCACCATTTGATGCATTTGACTTACTTTGCTGGTCATTATCATTGATAAAGAAGGATAGATCATCCTCTGATACACCTTGATTGATGAAGTGATCAGCAAGAGCCTCGTTATCTGTTGTGAGATAGGCACTGCTTAGATACCCCGTAGGAAGGGACTCCCATGACCAATCGGGTATTTCACGGAAAACTGCAAAAAAATGCTTGCAGGGTATGTGCCATCTGGCCCAATCTTTACAAGTACAAGATGGCATTTGGTTATCGGATTCTGTAAAAAACGAAACAGTGTGCTTTGCACCACTATCTTTGATAATTTCAAATGAACCTGGTGAATCTTTTTGATGTATTGAGTCATGGGTGAATTTGTTACTTTTTGTTTTTCGAACTAAACAATGCTTAATTAAAGCACGTGGTCTCCCTTGGAGATAAGTTGGAACTACATTTGCAGGCACTCGATAAATATCCATTTGTCGATAATTCTCAAACAAGTAGTGTTGATGTGAATCAGGTAGAAACTGGTCAATAAGGAGACGAACCAAGCCTGTCAAGGTCATGCTCCTTTTTCTCGGTAAAAATGAATACTTAAGGGCCTTGTTTAATGCCTCTGTGCCATTATTTGTATCCACAGCTCCATAATACTTATCATCTCTGTAGTATCTTGCCCATCTCTGTGACATAAAAATAGCTACCATAATAATATTATGTACATGTATGTGTACATACCTCAAGTTACCACTAATTAGCCCAAAGTGTTTTGTGGTCAGTCACACAAGAGAAAGGTATATTATATGTATAAAAATGCATGTACTGTATCATTGAATAATGGTGTGTTTTAATTAGAAAACCACAGTGTGCATGTGTCCATGTACATGTACATGTAGTTATGTGAATCAGAAACACAATAATGCTTAGCCAGGACATTTTAGTGCTAACCTACATGTACAGTGTAAGAGTATATTACCACAGCAGCTATGTGTGGGAAGTACATGTATATTGTACCATGTATACGTACATGCATGTATACATGTACATGTAGGATGGTCTCTTACCTGTGGAATGCATAGCCAGGTTTTGTTCAACCACTGTTGTACACGGGTGTTATTTTGCCACTCAGGTGATTGCTTAAGGGTGGTGACTGCTTCTTGATAATGAGCATCGTGTGATAGTCCACTATCTGGTTGTGGAGATGGTGCCCATGCACAAGCACGTAAGTTTGCCAATAATTGTTCCTGTTCATGTTTGTTAAGCCCATTCTTATGGTCCCTTGTCCATCTAGTCCATGCTTGCTCACGATGGAAATCACAAATATAGACAGTAATCCCAGGAAACGCCTGTTCTATTGCAGAGATTTCAGCCTCAGAATAGTCACATAGAAAGAAGGGTGGCTTCCAGTCTTTATTCCAATTCCTGAGCATATTGAGTGCTTCAAGGATCTGTTCCGTTGTCTCTGATTGGATAATAAAATCAGCAACTACCTTGTACCCTATATTCGTTCGAACTGTTACAAAGAAAAGCGGAAGATCATATTTCGTAGTCTTGTATGTGGCGTCTATTAAAGACATTGTATTTCCATATCTTATCATTAGATTTTGTTGCCATTCTTCCTGATGGATCCACAAGAGAGTCTGTGAAAACTGATCGTTGGAGTCAGGTGGAGATGAGTCAGGTTGTGACAAGTCTGTGGAATCTGTAGTAGGTGTCTCTGGATGGGATGGCGGCTGGACAGGAAGAGAACACTTTTCTGAAATTGAAGGCAGGGTAGGTGATGTAGACTCTGTACTGGGTACTACTGTGGTTTCGGTAGACCCTAGAACTACTTCGTTACCCGGAGATGGAACTTGGTCGGGTATGGATTCCTTTTTTATGTACGGGCGAAAAAAGTACTTCCCCGGTCTAGATGATTTAGTCCACTCTTCATACAAAGCCTTCATACTAATCTGATCGAATTTTGATAACTGTATTGCAGTCTTTGCAGCATCAATATGGTTACGGATATCAGTATTGGTGGGATAATAGGCTCTGTTATTTTCACTAGGTAAATTTTCCTTCATGTCGGTTTTCACAAAGAATCGCAGTGCTCGTTTTACTTCTTGAACGTCTGTGATACCTTCTTTTACTAAATCTTCAATTTTTTGGCTGATCTTATGGTGTACTCTTTGAGACATACCTCCAGCTATACCTGTTGGGTGAACTTTTTCGTGAGCCTCATTTGTTGGAAGGGAGACAAAATAGCGCTGTTGTGTCTTAAGTTCAGCTGCGTTGTCTATCAATGCTTTATTAATAGCAGCGTGCCTCTCTTTCTTGAGCTGGCGTATTTCATGTACTTTCAAGGACTTGTTTTCCTCTTCTGCTATCCTATAATCTGGATACAAGTGATATTCCTTGACGGTCATATGGGCTGGGCATCCCATCTTTTTAGTTGTCTGTAGGCACAAACGCTTCGTTTTACGTTCACGTTGCTTATAATAGTGTTTACCATGTTGACAGTCATATGTTTTGGTTTGGATTGGACGGAAAGGTACCCCATCAAATTCAATTGTTATGTCACCAGCTGTTTGTTTCCAGAATATTTTGGCCTCTGGCTGTTCAACAGTGCATTATAATAATCTACAATTATCATGCATGATGTGATGATGTTTTTACCTTGGGCTTATCCATAGAACCCTTGTGCTGCTGTGCATGATCTTGATTTGTGTTCTCTTTACCAACTACAGGTGCCGCCAGTGCTGACCTTGGCTTTTCTGTCCGTCTAATGCCAAAGGTGGTGACAGTATCTTGTTTATGCATTTCAAGAACAAGCTCTGCACTCTCTACTATGCCTTCATAGTAGTTTCCATACTTTTTTAGACCTCTTGTCCATGCTGGTCCCACAGCAGTGTCATCGGGCGAGCCAGCACTAGCTAGTCTCGCGGCGCCGCCCCTTCACAAGAGGAGGAAGGGTCTGGTACGGCGCCGTTACCCGAGTTGTTCTGTTCCCCAGAAATCCTGGGGAACATGAATATTCATAAGTTGTGGCTACCGCTTCACCGCGGTATGCAATTTGCTCCATCGTAACCACAACCACGCTGGTACCACGATAGTGTATACGTGTGCACACACATGTAGCTAGGAACGTCGGCATGGATATCGCTGAAGCTGTGAGGAAATCCGGTGTGTCAGTAGCTATAGGCTATGACCAGCTGAAAGATGAACAAGTGAACATTTTGTGTACTTTCGTAGAAGGGAGAGATGTGTTTGTATCTTTGCCTACTGGCTTTGGGAAGAGCTTGTGCTACATGCACATGCTCCTTCCTCTCGTGTTAGCAGTCGAGTCTGGTGGTGGTAAAGCTATAGTGGTTGTTATTTCTCCTCTCATAGCCCTGATGGAAGACCAGGTGGCGTCTTACAGTGCCAAAGGTATCAAAGCTGCCTTTATTGATTGTGAAAGTGACATGGATAAGAAAGCTTCTGTCACTGGGGGTGCATATCAGCTGGTGTTGTTCAGTCCTGAGGCACATGCTTCGAGAGCAACCTTATGCTAGTAGACTTGTTGCTTTGGTGATCGATGAGGCACACTGTGTCAAAAAATGGTAGCTACGTATATACATGTACATAAAAAATCGCCGCATGCCACGTGGTAAACTTGAATAATTGCGGCACATTCTGTGCGGTTAACTCCTCGCCGCACTGCGTGGCGGTGCGTAAAAAATCGTCACCACGCGTGATGTTAATTGCATTCCAGCAGAACAACTCGGGTAACGGCGCCGTACCAGACCCTTCCTCCTCTTGTGAAGGGGCGGCGCCGCGAGACTAAGCACTAGCAGGATGATTAATAGTGCTCATATCCAATTAGCTAAAATTATGTTCATAGTTTGTGTACTAATTTTTATGTATTGTAATGAGAATATTTCTACTTACGTATAGTGCCAAATGCCTGATGGGTCTTCTGTAGCTGCATGTGCTTACGAACTTCGCGCCAAACGCGCGCGATCATGCGTGGACCATGCATATGACATGGCAGCCTTGTCACGTGATCATCTGGACTGCAATCCGGTGAACAAAGTCAATCCCGTTTTTCGTGCATAGCGCTAGGCTACTACGCTCTACGTCCGGTTTGTGGTTAGCCGCTGACCGCCGCTACTAAGTTATGGCTTCAGGTCGCGCCGGTAGCAATTAAGTGGGTGTGACCGATACCGTTAACCAAGCCGCTCGATCGCCATTAAGATCGACCCGGGCGAAAGTTCGAGGCTATTATCGTTGAACCAACAGAGCTACAGCTATGGGGCTTGGTCCATAGCTAGACGAGTGGATAGCGACTACCTACGAGTAGCCGCTTTGTGAAGCCAACCTTGAACGCGAGCGGCAGACATGAAGACGGCGGCCATGATCGAGGTAAGAAGGCTTTTAAGCTTTTGGACGCTACTACAGCGTTTAGTTCGATAGTGTACGGCGGGATAGAAGAACGTGAGGCTTCTAGCAACTTATGTAGTTTTCAACAAAGCCTTTAGAGGTAGCTAAGGCCTGTTACTTAGCTACAATAAGCTTGTCTATAGGACGCCTTATTTTCATGTTAAATATTTCGGAGTTCAAAGTTCAATTGACCCGTACAACCCCGCCCATAATCGGTTAATTGAAACGCGGAAACGTGAGCGAGAAAAGCAGCAAAAATGATGCTGATGGCAAGGTTGGCAGCTCTTCGCTGGTACAGAGAACTTCTCAATGATCGTTGAAATATACAGAGGTAGCGAGTACAAGGCACTCCGCTTGTCTGACCTGGCTGGGACAGTGATCAAACAAGTGTTGAACGGACTCTCTCCCGTTTCAATGATCGACTCTCCTCTGGTAGCTCTCAAAAAATGGTGACGAATGGTTTTCTAAATCGCCCGCTATTGCCTCTGTAGTACTAGTACTTCAGTGCCACACAAAAATTTAATGATCCAAGCGAAAGAGCAACAGCTAGCTCAAAATCGCGAATAAGCACTGATTGCGAGCGTTCGCCCACGCATAAATTGCTATCCAGAATTTGGATAGTTGAATCTGATTGGTCAGCTGAAATTCAATTAAACGTGACCTTTGCTAGACCCTTCCCCCCGCGCGTACAATACAAGCGCAAGGAAGGGTCTAGCTCGATAGACTAGGTATGAGCATGCGCATTATATGGCAAAATGGCTAATCAGACACACCCACTCGCAAAATGCGCTGTACACACCCAGAGGAGGTAGGACAGGCTTGACCTTTGGCTACTAATTTACTAATTAAATTGCTAGTATTGAAGATTTTTAGAGGATATTGTTGCGATTTTCGAACTCAGTGCTATTGATTCAGTGGGGGAAGCCCTCTTAGTTAGCACTGTAGAGCAATGTTTAGGTCTTTTGAATGTTAATTAATAAAGCGACATTCCAAAGACCTAAAAATTGCTCTACAGTGCTAACTAAGAGGGGCTCCCCCACTAAATCAATAGTGCTGAGTTCGAAAGTCACAACAATATTTTCTAAAAACCTTCATGAAAGCCAAAGCCTATACTAGCAATTTAATTAGTGACCAATTAGCCATGCAAAGGTCAAGCCTGTCCTAGGATCCTACCTCCTCTGGTACATACCCACAATGACAATTAAATTGCTGTCCTGCATAAGACAAAACGAGCGTGCCACAGACGTGTGCACTCCAAAATGGAGTGGACTTATACTCGAACTAAGGTGAGCTGTCGTGGCGGTCTTGAGTTAATAGGAAAGGAGTTGATGAATGATCTTGGTCTTGTTAATTAGATCGATAATTTGCTGTAGATTCTGATTTTGACACTTAGAAATCTCACAAAATTACCTGTTTTGAGATACTTTGATATTTGTAATGTATTACATATATTATTATGGAGTATCCGTGCCATCCCTACTTATAGAGTCGGTAGACTCTATAATAATGATAAAATTAAAGTTTCATTAACAATACAAAAATTATGACAAACATCTTGTAGGAGCCTAGCTCGTCACTAGGTTTCAAATTCATGACAACATCCCCATATAGTGTATAACGTAATACACCAATCCTTTCCAACACTTGCTTGGAGTATATATCAATAAAGCAAAATCCATACCGATCGATTTTGTCTGACCACGTACTCTAGGAATGTCTGATCGACTTTCATAAACTATAGCCATAGTCAACTATTGGAGGTCTGTCATCAATTTCCCTTCCCCAGATGGTAGGATCAACCCTGCTGTTAATGGATTCTTGTTGAGTGGCTGCTCTCCTTCCATGGCAATCATAGCAGTGACTTTGCAGCCATAACATGCAACGAATAATATACAGGTGTGTGACCATCTTCCCATTCAACCGTTAAGCCAGCAGAATCACCACTGGTGGATACATCATCACTGAGACCCACTCTTGTTGAGATCAGTACTAAATGTCAACAATATCTGAAAGGCGTTGCTGAGTATCTGCATGGATGCATAGACTATAGAGGGGGGAGAATGATGGATGGTAGCACTCTGCACACTGGCAATTGTCTCTCAACCAGATGTAATGAAATTTACCAGACGTACATTTTTTCGCTTTCACAGTTCCATTTGATCTCCACAAAATCCCTACCCTCCCTGAGAGTTTCTCCTGATTTACTCGGAGTTTGATTCATGCAGCTTGCACATCTTAACAATAGGTGCCTATAATTATACTTGCAGTCAATGATGCTCGAAAAGTCGGACTCCTGAGTAGGCCATAAAACCTGTATCAGCTTTTTGATTCACACCTTACAATTAAATTATGGCCCTTTGAAGTATTTCCATGTTTGTATAGGAAGCCATTCATTTGCAATGTTTCCACCCTCGCGCTACGTGAGAGGCGGGGCCAAGCGTGCACATCAACGTAACGACCATTACCCACTTTGGTCAAAATTGATGTATCGGTATATGCTTGTATGACTATACTATGCATCCAGCTCAACTATGAGGTGATTTTTGGACAATTTTTTTTCTGCTTAGTGTGTGGTCTCCTTGAAAAAAAAAAAGAATTTAAATTATTAACTTGTTACACACTAAGCAGAAAAAAGGAAACTTAATAACTAGAGCTCTACAGAGCACATACCCCGTGTGCACATTGCGCAATCTATTGGACTGCTTTTGTTGTTGCTTGGTTGTATCAAGGACTTATAGACCCATATGCCCCAGATTGTATGATGATATCAGCCAAAACATTACTGAATCTCTCTCTGCATCAGATCTAGACTAGGTAAATATAGGTATCGGTATCTTACATTCTGATTCGATGGGGATTTGTATTCCAGTCAACAGATGCCACCAGCCAACTAGCATTATTGACGATCTTTACCAGTCATTGTTATGCGCATGAGCAGAAAGCACAAGACCTGTATGCCTGTATGCATGCATAATGTATTGAGTGGGCACTGTCGATAGGCGTGGTTACGAAGGCTAACAAAAAGGCACTATTTGTGACGCTCGTGGACCATATCCCTCGATTTGAAGCACACTGAAGCCCATTTTTCGCCAAATGCGACTGATTCATTGTGCTTACTAGTCGCTCAGGTGCCTAGACTTTGAGATATGGCTATTTTTCTGCTAACAACGACGACACGACCAATTACTTTACCTCCTTGCGCATGCGTGCGGGGTAATTATTTATTCATGGGGGGTTTGGAAGCACTTGTGACAATAATATTTTTACATGGGCACACAGAATGGGTTGAAACTACAGATTTGATCACCTTAGACTTCACTTCAGGCCTTTTGAAGCTTCCCCATGTTTGTATAGGGAAGCCTAGTCTTGTGCCCAGCCTCTTTACCGCATGGGGAAAAAGAGTCTAGTGAAATAATTTTGCTGTATTATGACACAATACAATTAAAAGCGATGGCGCGATTACTATTTAATAATAATAATATTATTTATTATTATTCGCGCAAAGTGTTTGAAAAGCACCTACAGTAGGCTATGGATAGTGGAGTTCAAGTGCTATGCTTGTATCGTTGCCTGATTTGTACCCAAAAGGACGGGCAGTAAGCTTTCAAAAGCAGGAAGATTTCCTGGTAGAGACTAAGAGAAATAAACACATCCGTGCCGGCTACAACGCCTTACCATAAATAATTTAAACGCGGGGTAGCTTCGATGATCGCTTGCTGAATGAGTCTAACTGTCCAACGACTACATGTAGCCATCTCCTACTAGTGAAGTACAAAGTACACAGTGGAGCATAGCAATCTTTTCTTGATGACGTGATATCATTCTGCAATCTGATTGGAAGCGGCAAGATAAACACATCCGCGTGGAACCAAACTTGAATAAGTTTCACCAGACTCCTCGATAAAGGGGCTGGGTACGAGACTAAGAGAAGCCTTTCATTTGCAATGTTTCCGCCCATTCGCTACGCGCGCACACATACTTGACGACCTTTACCCAATTTGGCCAAAATTGGTGTAGGTACAGTAGCCTGCTTGTTTTGTATGGGTTCCAGCTCAACTGTTGCGGTTTCTGGATAATTTTTTGCTGCTTATTGTGTGGTCTCCTTATTACACACCAAGTAGGAAAAAAAAAGATAATTCATGGGGGAACTGGGAGCACTTCAGGATGTATTTTTTATACGGGCACGCAGAATGGGTCAAAATTCGAGATTTGATGCACACCTTAAAGTTATGGCACTTTGAAGTATTATGTTTAGCGAGCCACTATGCCAACCAATATCCTGTATTGAACTTCCCGTTTATGCATGACGAATTTGTATGATTTTAGGGTTCGGAGTGGATTTTTTCGTCTATGCTGAAGTATTAGCAACAAAAGGAGCTCTATATGTCGTCAGTCCTGGAAGAATGAAGCCAAGAGTAGATCAGACGGGCCACGGGTAGTAACATCTTTACCATCAGCGACAGGACAAATAATTTTGGGCCAAGAAGGTACTATCATTTTTGGCCGCGCGAACATTGATTTACTCGGTAAGCACAGTACAGCCGTTTGTAGGCCTTGCATGACCATCTTGAGGGAGGCCACAACTTTTGACTCTAGCACATGGCGACGTGGCCTGAGTCGCCGAAGAGAGAGAGAAAGAAATTTTAGACGCACGCGAGACGCCATGAAGCCTGAGTAGAGACCTCGCTTTGCTCAGAATAACCATTTATTGTATGAAGCCATATAACATCAGTCACCGCGCGTGCTCAATATAACCAAGAAGGAAGTTTTCAAATAATTGTCACAGGTGAGTATTTTTTGTTAGATAACCTTGACTAGACTAGATATAGCTACTAGAGCTAGCCACCTACAAAACTAGCTATCCTGCAGCTGTTTTCAACCCTTCCATACAAAACCAAACCCGCCCCTTCACGTGACCAATTTTAGCCGGTTTGACCAATCATAAGCGACCTTTGAAATGAGCTGCGGTATTATAGCTGCGTACGTATGCCTTGCTACTTTTGTTGGACCGTTTTTCACAAAAATAAATTAAGTGACGGATCAACGGATATACAGGCGGCCCTGTATGTAAACTTACTAGTAGGCTGTCATGGGGAGGGTGTCATACAATAAGCCAGTTAATGCGTGCGTGCGCTTGGTGCACTCGAGGAGTGGTTTCGTGCTGTAAATCACGTACTGCATTAACTATAACATAACTATGCTACCATTGGAAACCCATCCCAAACCTCCAGCTCCCCTCATCAATACTATGCATTATGCTAATTACCTCTGTACATAACAATTTCGGTTGGACTTTTCGGCTTGGTGCACTCGAGGAGTGGTTTCGTGATGTAAATCGCGTACTGCATTAACTATAACATAACCATGCTACCATTGGAAACCCATCCCAAACCTCCAGCTCCCCTCATCAATACTATGCATTATGCTAGTTACCTCTGTACATAACAATTTCGGTTGGACTTTTCGTGCTTCTACCATAATAACCGGAATATGCATATAATATGCGCACTATGTTGACGACCTTTTAGAGGGATATGGCATAGACAAAGAATTCCAGAACTTGCTACGAACGTAGTCCAGCAGTTAAAGAATAAAAAAAACTAGCTGTTAGATGTTCTTATCAAAACACAATGGCCACCCACAACTATTGCACTGCCTAGACGTTCTAATGTCTGTGATCCTGCTTGGGTCACGCGTAGTATGCGGAAACGCCATACGCGTGCAGAGCAATGCCTTTAGATCGCAATTTCTCGATTATATTGAGGGTGTGCCGCGATCGCAAACAAGGCGCTGTATCACCACAACCAAGCTCGCGATCTTTCTTAACTATTAACCACGCAGACTTATTAAACACGAAGTAGTTATACACAGAGTAGAAAAAACTAATTCATGGGGGATATGGGAGCACTCGTGGACATAATTTTTACATGGGCACGCAGAATGGGTCAAAGTAATAGGTTTGACTGGATGAAATTTTGAAGGAACCAGTACTTTGTGGTGTTTTCTGGGCAATTGTTTTCTGCTTAGTATGGTCCTTTTGAACAAAAAAGATTAAAATGAGGGGTTTGGGAGTACTTGGAGACAATATTTTACATGGGCACGCAGAATTGGTCGAAACTAGAGATCTAACTTGATTCACGCCTTTGGAAGTTATGGTTTGTATAGGGAAGCCATGCGTTTGCAACGTTTTCCGCCTACGTGCTACGTGAAAAATGAGGAATACCAGTTAGGCACGCGCACACAAAGGCGACGACCTTTACCTACTTCGGTCAAAATTGGAGTATAGGGTGCCTGCTTGCATTGTATGGTCTACTAAGCATCCAGCTCAACCATGAGGTGGTTTTGGACAATTTATTTGCTTAGTGTTCTGTTCTCCTTCACAAGGTAATGCGGTCATTTTTTATGTGACCGGATTTGGGAAAACCCTCCGTAACGAATCATTTTCTGAAAATTGAGTTTGATGTATGGTTGATAAGCTCTACCGTAGAGCTAACCCGCGTTCAAGTCTTAGGCCGATCGCGCACTTCGTTGTGGAGATACAGCGCTTTGTTTGCGATCGGGCCACACCCCCAATAATCGAGAAATTACGGTCTAAAGGCGTTGCTATGCACGCGTATGGCGTTTCCGCATACTACGCGTGACCCGGAAATCAATTAAATGGACCGGGGCGGAGCCGTTCGAAATGAACGTAAAGATCGAGCACGAGTTGAATTTCGTTGTTGACGACAGCCGATGGTTATTAGATGCCCATGCGCAAGGGGGGTGTAATTGCGGGATTCTACGGTACTTGCTACTTGGCTTTATGCGTGTGATAATACTACCTTTACAAGGGGTCAGGGGGCACCCCTAAATGAAGCCCTGATAATGATTAGTTTCCTTGTAATAATTACAATAAGTATTTATTCTACATATTTGTCATGATTGAAATTGCCAATAAGGTCATATAGTTTAATCTTCATTTGAAGAGCTTTCATTATCGGTTTCTTCAAGCAATACCAGCCACTGATTTACCTACCAATGTACATAAGATTCAATAAAATATTGCATACATAATATGGATTTCTGTGGTTATGAGGTAAATATTATGGTGGTAACTATTGGTGTAAGTAAGGTAATCTCTTATATAATCTATGAGGTAATTACATGCCCAGTAGCAATTTACTTTTGTGATTATGAGGTAATTATGTATAGGTTACATCACGAGGTGGAGGTCTCTACGGAATTTACACACCGAGGGCCGGAGGCCCGAGGCTGTATAAATCGCGTCGAGACAGAACCGAGTGATGTAACCGACTTGTACCATGGGCTACGTGGTCCTGACAACGAATCTACGGCCTAGCAACTACAGCGCCAGCCATAAAATGCTGGAGCACGTACACAGCTACGGTTCAAACCATCGTCGTCGATCGAGTTGACGCTGGACATCAATGCATACTGAGCCGACGCCGTTTTCTGTCCAACTCGAGCTTCTTCCTTGACATTCAGAATCACAATACTATCGTCGCTGCGTATAAAAGGCTGGCCATGTCATCGCTGTCTTGATTTCAATTCGAGGTAGCTAATCAGAGTGCAGCTCAGTTTTTACTACTGCTGACTTGGCAATCATTCGCTCCACCCATTCAATTAACACAGTAAGACCTGCCCACTAATCATCTGCATATATAGCACTAGAGCTCCTAGTCTCATCGGGGTTTGGGGACGAGACTATAGAGCTCTGTACTTTATCTCTTTCACTAACAAAAGATGCTGTAGGGAGCTTTTCTGAGATTAACAAAGTGGCAAGTATGTAGAGTATCCAGCGAACACATTAAAAGCTGAGTGCTACTAAATCCGATAAGTACTGCTGGCCGAACTTTACGTGTTCTCTTAGCTGACATAACCCCATGGATTAGCCTTGTGCTATATACAGTGTACACTACAACTGCAATTTTATCTGAAAAGCGGAAGAGGATGCACGGTAGTGGTTTACAGCACACCTGGCATCATGAATATTATTATCTAGTGGGGTCCTGACCGTGTGGTTGACCAATACTCCTTGTTTGTGCCCACAAAGTTAGTAATCTATGCAACACTGAGACCATGCTACTGATCAGCAACTATATAGCTAGGCTTCATTTTTTGAGATTTTGAGGCCTTGGTTCTCTATACTTGTAGTAGGTACTGGTTCCATTCCAAGGCTTCTAAAGGAGCTATATGGAAGGATTGTAAATCTCGAGTTTGAGAGTCTGGGGATGTCTGTACGTCACTGAAATGTACCACTTTTGAAGTTGACCTCAGACACAAGCGATCGAGATAGTGGCTGTACTGTGAAGGCCACAGAAGTTTTGTTCTAGAGCAGGAGTCTTTCGAGTTGGGTAGTAGCTAGCGCTATGGTAGAGCTTCTATTTGCCGTTTACTAGACATAATTGCTACATTCTGGACAAAAGTTATGCGCCGCTGAAGTGTGCGTACGTATTATCTTCGATGTTGATGTCTCTGTAACTCTGAAGATACTCGAGCAAAATCATTCTCAATTGTTGCATAAATAGTTTAAGGGTTTTTCTATGCCAGGTTGAGGCCGGTAAGCATAAGCTTTGCTGTTACTAAAATGTACCACATAAAACCATACCTATGTATAGTGAGAGGTGGCATCCCTCAGGCATTATTAGCTTGCTTGTTTGCCAGCTGATCGCCTTGAAATCTATACCATCATTTAGTAGTACTACCTTCGAGCTACATTTTGAGCTCAAGCACAGCCTTCTTGGATGAACAGAAAAGTTAGTAGAGTTGCATAAAAGTTGACACTAATTTAGTATATGGGCGCAGCTTGTGCATATCATTATCTCCCATATGTACTGTACAAACCATAAAATTCCGATAAACTTATGGACTTGCGGCAGGCAGTGGTAGTGTACACTGTATCACGCCACGACCAACCTGACGTTTGGAAGTTGTATGGCACTGTCGAATTCATCTCCTGTGATTGAAGCATTGAAAATCGTGACTTTCAAGGTCGAGTCAGTCTCAGACTCCATTTCTGTGATTAAGGCGCCAGCATGGATATGGCTTAAAAGTTTAAATTTGGTGATTTGAATGCTTACCACCATAGTGCACATACATTAAGTTAATTGGTGAGCTTTAAATTTATACAAAATTCACCAAATTTCCAAATTAAAACCTCGCCAAAGTATACTGCTATATAGTAGCATGCACACAGTCCACGACTCTAAACTTTGAAAGCTGTACTGCACTGTCCAGTCCATCTCTGCGATTGAAGCATTGAGGTTTGTCATTTTCAAAGTCGAGAGTTGGTCTCAGACTACATCTCTGCAATTGGGTCATCCAGTGCGTGCACTATGCTGACAACGTTCTACCACATACACTGTTTTTACCATGCAGCTACTGGGGATATGGTATTCAAAAGCGTTTCATACATGTACATAATACTAACTTGGAAGAGTGCTTGACCCTTTCCAGGATATGGCTGGGAGAGATCTTCTTTCCATTTGATGAATGCCTCTTCTTCAATTACATCCATATCGTACCAGTAAGAGAATAAGCGAAGCAGCAAGTCTGGTATAGTACACACACAGGTCAATACAAAAAGTAGGTTATACTATACCACAGCAAACCTTTGGGAAACTTCTTGTCGTAACAAAACACTTGAGTTGCATATAGACAATTGACTTGTAGTTGGATATCATCACCAACAAATCTCTCAATTAGTCCCTATTATTATTACACATACACAATTATTAGGGTATAGGTAATCACATAATTCAAGTGCACTATAGGAGCACTCCCTGCATGCAGGTAGT
Source organism: Cliona cf. orientalis (assembly GCA_963930775.1). NCBI lineage: Eukaryota > Metazoa > Porifera > Demospongiae > Clionaida > Clionaidae > Cliona > Cliona cf. orientalis. The sequence goes on from OZ005690.1 coordinate 7,323,774, forward strand.
CACCCATGAGCATGCGCATATGCCATAGCTACTTCGTGGTCTTGGCCTCCAAAGTGAAGCAGCTGCGTGAATTCCACAGAGTGTGAGAGAAGCAAAACAAGAAAAAAGGGGCAATTAATCGGTAGTTGTAGCAACTCCAGCAATAATATTACCATGCAACTTAGTCTATCAAGCTAGATCCCTTTTTTGCCCGACCACCTTTACCTACTCTATCCACACGCGAAAAGGGTCTAGCAAATGTCAGGTTTAATCAAATTTTGTCTGGCCAATCAGATTCAGCTTTTGAAATTCATGCAAGCAATTTATGCATGGGTACAGAGTAGCAGTTGGCAGAAAAAGGTACTAAACTAGGCCTACTATGCTTTTAGTGTTTTTAGAGGTTACTTTCAAACACTATAACATCAGACTGGGCCATCTGCTGCTGTTCTCTTGCCTTTGAGCCAAGTGCACACTCGAATGGCTTCATCAAATGAATTGCATCCAACACTGACCTTTGCTAGACCCTTTTTCGCGTGTGGATAGAGTGGGTCAAGGTCGTCGGGTGAAAGAGGGTACAGCTTGATAGACTACAAGCAGCTCTGACGTCTGAAGACGAGAAAGAAACTGAGCTCGACAAAATATCAAGCTCATCATTGAGCTGTCCCTGGAGAAGCACATAATGAAGCTTTGTGAACCCCTGCCGAGAGAACCCAAGGAGGGAGAGTCATCAAGGACTAAAAAAATCACTCAGTAAGTTCCTCATTTCTATCTCGAGGAGGGAGAGTCATCAAGGACAAAAAAAAAACACTCAGTAAGTTCCTCATTTCTATCTTGAAGGAATGAAGAGTTGCTATTGAGCACTCCCAAAGTTAATAAGTAGGCCAATGATGAGGATAAATAATACCTCCAATGGATGCGGCAAATATTGTACCTGTCAAAGCCCCGAGATTGGAAAGACCCAAGCAGTAGGTCCTCCCCGGTTTCTAATCTAATTAATACCACATAGTGGGAAATTTTCGAGGGTATTAATTTTCGCTGTTTTCGCGGATCAGGGTGAATCCGCGAAATTTTATGCCTCGAAATTTTCGACCACTTCCACAGCTAGTCAAGTAAGAGTCGTCACGTGACACGTTTTGCTTCTCTACGTTGATCTAGCTAACTAGCACCTTAAACGTGGAACGAGATCGCTCTGTTTAAGTATTTTACGAAGCAACAATGAATGTTACTGACCCCACTGGTGCACTTTCAAGGCCTAGGGAAATACCTTCGTCAGCAATTGTATCTGCTAATAACGAGGTAAAGAAGATCGCCTCTTCATCTGAGAATTCGGAGTCAAAGAAGCGTGGTCCCTTCAGCCTCCCAAATGCTCTGATACTCGTGGTAGCGACGGATCATCGCCTCCATAACACAGCTTCGTAGATCAGACATAGTTAGCTCGTGTTAAACACTATCTGCATGCTATGATTTGCACGCACATACGTGTGAAAGAAGAGGGTCGTGGTTTTAATGCATCCAATATGGGGGTGTGGTTTTATCTCAGGGCTGATCCTCGAAAATTAAAATGCGAAAAAGTTCAAAATCCCACATCCGCGAAAATTGCTACCCTCGAAAATTTCCCGCTATACGGTATGGCATTGGGGCTGCCAGCTTAGGTGCAAAGTGTGCCACGTGGCCTCTGGAATGTCGCAAGTGGCTCACTGTCTGCCCTTCCTCCTTCAGGTACAACTGATGTGGCACCACCGGGATAGGAGGTGGAACTTATCAATCTGGTTAATCTCCTCAGAGAAAGGCCCAGAAAAGGTTGCCCTGCAGTAGCAAATTTACAAAGGAAATAGGTGGCCCGAAAGATGCAGCCAAGACTCCACATAGGCGGCGGAACAGGGGGGGCAGGGGGGGCACTCGCCCCCCCACTTTCAGAGATGGGGGGGCATTGCCCCCCCAAAATCCGAGCCAGTGATATCATAAAGTAGCTACTTTTCACAACAAATATACCAAAATACCTACAAAAGCTACCTAGAATAGCTTCAAGAATCGATCACAGTGCACATTTTCCACCATTTCTTTGTTTCTGACAGTAGCAGCACCACCGATCAATACGAGTGACCTTTGAACTTCAATTAAGGGGGCGTGTCCCCAAATTTTCGTGCGCGCTTCGCGCGCAATTGTTAATGTTTGCCCCCCCAGTCAAAGCTTCCTTCCGCCGCCTATGCTCCAGCAGTGCATTCAGGAGATGGTTTACTTCCTATTCCTGCAGCAAGAATTCTGAAGAGTGAGTATGTAGAGATGGCAGACCTGTTTCCCAAAGCCTGATCTGCCAGGAAAGGCGATGAGAGTGCTGGAAGGAAAGGAGCCAAAGCAAAGAAAACCTAGAAGACATTCATGTTTGACTACAGTGCTATGCAATATACGTGGGAATGATGGCAATCAAGCATCTGGAACGAGTACTCAAACTGATATTGTATATGATCAATACACTATACGGACCAGTCAAGAATTTGAAAATTCGGCATGGATAGCCTACAATGTGGCAAGCAGGCCTACGAAGTGGTCAAAATCAACCCATCATTGTATGCTCTTTGCTTCACGGAAACAGCAAAACAAGATGTGGCCATTGTCTGAGTTCCACTCACAAATTGGAGGAATGTGAAAGTGGATGAAACAGTGGAATCAGCGATGCTTGCTCTAGCTACTAACCCCTGGTAAGAAGCCAAAACAACCATCAAAATCCCAAGAGATATGTGAACGAGAGGAGGTATAGGGTCCATTTCTGCTGATACCGGCCCAAAGTGGGGAGTGGGCCGATATTCCATAGTGGGTCCTACATACCTCGCTTGAAGTCCAAACTGCGGTGTTATACGATTCCTTATGGCGTTCCAAATGCATTGCATGCATTGTGTGGATTCCGCTGAAAACACTTCGTTCGCCTGTTTTGGCGTCATTTGCTGATGGTAAGCTTCTTGATTTTTCCCCAAGTGAGCACTCAAAGTTCTATTTATACGAAAGTTCATGTACTGGTATACACATACGCTTTATATGGTATGCTCGGCGCATGCACGAGCTTTATAGTGACAGCCCGGCCCACTGAGTGCTAGTGAAGCGAGCTCGCAGTGTTCAAAAGCCTTCTGGCGGCAAAGTGTTGTCCTCTACTGTAGATTATATAGCGCTATATAGTCCATGCCTCTATTACTCGGTTGTCTACCATGCCTGCTCAACCCAAAGGTTGAGTACACAATGAGCATGTTTCATTATCGATCATTACCAATTTCACAAAGAACCTACCCCTGCTGTGCATGCGCATGCAGGGTAATTATCAATCAACAAATTCATGTGAATAACAATAGTACTTAGGCTCAGTGCACTTGTACTGAGCGTTATGCACCATAGTGCTATACTCACTGGATGTCAGCTCTGTAGTGCGAAATTCCATAAAACAGCCACCATGGTTGTTAGTGCTATTAGCTTGATCCTCAAACAATACTGCTATGCTAGCTATAACATTGTATTGTTGTTGCTTGCATGTTCAACTAATGCCATATGCATGCAACGCGCCGAGGGTTTGGTGCTCTAGAGAGCTCTAGTTTTCAGGCGGCGCCCATTTTTAATTGCCATACAATATCGTGATGCCATCAATCAAGTAAATTTATTGAGCTAGCGGTAAACTAAGCTGTCTCTTATACATGTATTTACAATGTACTTGGGCACTTACATGTACCTACTGCTTCGATATCTTTCTGGAGTCGAGCTTGGCTCACAATGCGACACTACATGAGCTGGTTGACCCGGATGTGACCTCCACCTGCCACTGAATAGGGAAATTCCCCCAAGTGCGTGCTTGCCAAAGAAACTGAACTGAGAGAATCGCCATAATGCTACACTGTATATCATCGATAGTCCACAATCTCTTCTATGCTTAGTTTGAATCCTGGGTCCATAGGCTCCAACTGTCCCTGAATCTCCGGGACAGTCCCGGATTTTAGCAACTGTCCTGCATCCTGGAAGGCTCTACTACAACCGTATTATTAACCCTCGGCGCATGCGCGAGGGTTACGGTAGTCGTTCTGTGTGTGAGTGAGTGAGTGAGTGAGTGTGTGTGTCTGTTACCACGCTAGCTGTTACATACCTGTTTTATACGTTGAAAACAAGGTGCCATTAGGCTTTTTGTTGTAGATACAATATATGCATTGTGTGGATTTCGTTGAAAATGCTTTGTTCAAAAGTTCTGGCAATATTTTCTGACCACCACGGCCTTCTTCGCTTCTTGTCGAGCTCTCGCTCGATGAAAGAGACAGTAGCCGCTTCATTTAAAGAAGATTAGTGTGTAGCTCAAGCGATAGTTCTTGCAACTCGACTGACTCATCACTAGTCATAGAGGCTATCAACTACGCTTCTTGGCTTAACTTTGTACTAGATCTGCTGATCTGGCATGCACGTGGTACTATTACGCAATATAGTGCAATCAGTAATGCGTTCTTGTGGTTATAGTTACTCTCTACAATACTGCTAACAGGAACAGTGCTGCAGGCTTAGCTTGCAAATTTGCAACATGTAGACTAGTCACTATATACAGCAATAAAGCTCACAGCGCCGAGGGTTTAGCACCAATGGTGTTCATTGGTCCCGGAAGAGGTCCAGACACTGGCATAAACACTGTAGTAGCACTGTAGTAGTAGTACAACTAATCACTTATTGGTGGTAAAATGAACAAGCTGCTTGTGGTAGTGCCTTACAAACTTAGTAGCAACACTACAGGAGGTCTACTAGGCTTGCAAATTCATACTCTAGAAAGTATATTCTGGGCATTGTGGTCATCAAATTCAATCATATTGGGTGTGGTGTGGGTGGAGTTTTAATTAATGGAAGGTGTGTCTAGTGGGTGTCGTCTATGTCCCTGGAGCTGTTTAGGAAAAGTTGGAGCCTATGTGGGTCCCAAAACCTTTCATGCACGCTAAATAATATTTTGAAACAGTTTTGTATCAGTGGCTACTACTTAATATTAACTACGTACCTTCCATTTCTGGATGAGTTCCTTTTCACTTGAAACAACTTGTTTGGCTGACAAAACAACATTAGCTGAAGTCAGAGAGGTACACCCAGTAACATGTTCCAATATACTGCAGTAATAGAAATGATTGCTGTAGTACAAGGATAGGACACTCACAATAATATATGTACCATAGCATCACGCCCTGATAAGGACCCATGGGTGTTTAAATGTACTTGCAAATTGTATACATGTATCTATGGAAATTACTAGATGTATATTGACACCTTGATGTCTGGTACCTGGATGCTTACGTAAGAGTGGGCGTTCAGCTGGGACACTATAAATCTATAGGCCCATGAATCAGATATCTTTTGTGCAACTGCAACTACAAGTGCATACTAGCACATAAAGAATGTACATCTGTAATACAGCTACATGTACCACGAAGAAAAGGAAAAGGAGAACTATCTGCTCAAGAACAACTTACGTACCATCTTGTCAACATCATTATGAACTCTGCTGTTGGATACAATGTTGAGTCCACCGTATTCTGCATGAAGAGTTTTATCAATTCAGCAAGGTACCAGAACTACGCATGTAAGTACACTGACTAGAGAGGTTACAGTATTTCCAACTGTGGCAACATCAACCATACATGCATGTACATATCATATAGAAACTACAGTAGAGTATTGTAGTTTGAGTGTACGCTTACTATGTTATTAAATTATACCAGTGTACTGTTCTCTGATCTGTTTATTACACATTCACAGCTACCATAAACTTGCATAATAGTTTAGTCCACAGTCAAATACATTTCTCACATATAATGCAAATGGGAAACGACTAGGAGAATAATAAATAAATGTGATGGAACATGATGGACCAAACGAAAATCCAACTATGAAAAGGATGTATCAACAAGCCCAAGTTACCCATTAGTTAATCATTAATAGTTTTTCAACCCTACATGTACATGTATGTACTGCACTTGTACAGCTGTAAATTTTCACCAGCACAAAATTGTTGCAAATTTCACAATGTGGTGAAATTCTATCTTGCAAATGTTTGTCTCATTATGCAACATTCACCACATTGGCGAAGTTCATTCTCAAAAAGGTAGCTGGACTTGATGAAATTTTTATCCAGAGAAAATTATATGCTATACAGGTACATACATGTACAGTAGGTGCCATATTCCTATTAGACTGGACAGTGCTATAAAACATACCCCATACCTTTATCCATTTATAGATAGATGCAGCAGATGAGTCTTGCTTTAGCTTAACCATGAGGTCGGACTGAATTCGTTTAAGTGGATAGAGGAAACCTAAGTGCTGAATCATTAATAACACCAGGTCACAATAAATGGCTGATGTACAGAGCTCCCATGGCACCACCCATGTGTCATGTCATTAAGGCTTAGTGGTTTTGCAGACATGTCTAGCTAGAGGGGGGGCTATTTTAAAACCTTAGCAGGATCCTAATTGAATCAAAACTGGGGGGTGGGCAGATAATCCATAGCGGGCCATGTTTGCAAGACTAGGTATTACAATGTATGCATGATACCCTTCATGATTCACTAATGGTATATATACCGTGTTTATGCTAATAGAACGCATGATCCAATTACCGCAAGAAAATTCAATTCCAGGAATTGTTGTATTCTGAAGCGATTGTCTGTAATTATTTTCTATGAATCCAATTAGCGCAATAGTGCTAAGGTGAGGCTATTGCGCATGCTCAAACCGCATGCTGCACGGTTAAACCACACCTGCTTAGTAATAAACCATTCTGGAAGTCTCGCTCTGTCTCTCGGACTCGTTGCTAGCTATAGCTAACCAAATTGCAAGTGTCATTCGTCGTTCAAAAGGGTACTAAACTACACTCGGGACTGACCTTAGTTGGAACTGCACTAAGTCCAGCAGCCAGGGCCTCAGGCTGCGATCAGCACGATTCAGTGGCATCGCTAACCATGCCGCGCGGCTGTCAGTAGGCCTTTCTCAGGCTACCCTCGTGATGATCGGGGCCAGGGGCACGGTACGATACCATCGATAGCCACTATTCGTCGTCGCTCAAAGCTATGCTAATTATTGTTCTATTACAACGCAACATCTAATTAACGCAAGAAAATTCACTTCCTGGAATTGTTTTGACTCTAATTGTGCGCAAACCAGATTTGAAATTATTTTTTTTGCTTGCGTTCTATTAGAATAAACACGGTAGATAATATAGACTATGTAATGTACAATAATGCATATGTGCGGACAGAGGGGCAGTACCAATAGATACTAAGTTTACCTTTGATTCCATTAGCTTAGAAATGTTATCATGTGATCGATGTTCCACTGGCAATAAGGATGCTATCTTGATCTTACTTTTCTGCAGCAACTCCAATACTCCATTCTAGAGCATAGGATTAGTATAATTAATCATACACTTCAGATTACAATTAGTAATCAGTACTTTACTTGTACAAGTATGGTCAGTGATAAGCACGAGCGAGTGCTATTTGGCTGTATGAATACACGTACATGTAAGAGCAGATTGTCCAACCAAACAATTTTGTTGAGAGGGATTTGACAAGAAAAGGAAATAATTATACAACCACCCCCTTTTTATTGAAGCCCCACACAGTTAATATGGCAATAGGCCAGTCACGCCCATTTTACAGAAACCACGCCCACATAACTGCCGCGAACAGACCCAAATCCGACGAAAACCGAGTAAAAGAGGATTTTTAGCACTACATGTATAAACAGTCAAATTTTCTGTCAGATACAGGTACAGTCTAGTTTTCTTGGTGCTGAATCTAGCTATCTAGCCAAATCAGTGTATATATATGCCATGATGCATGGTGAGCGGGATTTACACTATCGCGCTTGGAATTGGGATGGTTGGACAGTCTGTAAGAGTACTGTTGATGACCTAATATGGGGCGAGTCTAAGTGAGCCCCGAATACACGAGGTAGGGCCGTGTGCACAAAGAAGAGTGGCCTTAATGCCTCGGGCCATAGCTACAGCTAGAGACGCATTTTGTCGATCGAACAATCGGCGCGAAAGCGGCGCCGCGCGTTTCGAGAGGCCGGCTTACTAAGCAGGCACTGGCGCTAGCCACAGAGCCTCGAGCGAAGCGAGAGGCAAGGTCTGTTCTTTGTCATACCTATCAGTAGTCCGGTAACGACGTTCGAGCAGAGCGAGAACGTCGTCATTGCACACTAAGGTGGAGGGGTGGGCCTCTGCAACCCAATTCCATCTGCGCATGCGCACGGTACTAATGGGCTATGGTTGTGAACATGTACTGTTATTGAATACATGATCATGCATGCTAGCCACATTGTCCCATGATTGTGACATTAAACATACTTGTATGTATATATATCATCAGGAGCATATGAGCCGCCCGAAGGGCGGGGAAGGAGCGTCCGACTACCGTAGGATTGGCTGTAGTATGTGTTAGGCGAAGTCCTTAAGGCTACACTTCCTTGTTTGGAATGTGCAGCTGGTGCGTTGCATAGCAGATTACTTTTGTACAAGCCACCTTGTCCTAGCTAATTGACTTAGTCTGTAGTGTGGTTGTAGACTGTGTACGTACTACCGGCGGTGCTATCACTATGGAGCTTAACCAATGGAAATACCCTGCAGCTGGCCACTCCATATAAGGCCTAATGAACTTCGCCTAACACATCTGACACGCAGTCGGACGCTCCTTCGCCGCCCTTCGGGCGGCTCATATGCTCCTGATATCATAGAGTCGGTAGACTCTATAAGTAGGGATGGCACGGATACTCCATAATATTATGTAATACATTACAAAAATCCAAATATCTCAAAATTGGTAACTTTATGAGCTTTCTAAGTGTCAAAATCAGAATCTACTGCAAATTACCTATCTAACAAGTCCAAGATCATCCATCAACTTGATTGTATATACCAGAACCAGATGTTCAAAAAAACAGCCATTTGTCAATGTTTCTTTCTTTCTTTCTTTCTTTCTTTCTGTTTTCCTGGGCTAACTCGAGACTACTATGACCGCTCACCTTAGTTCGAGTATAAATCCATTCCATTTTGGAGCGTGCATGTCTGTGGCACGCTCGTTTTGTGTTATCAGGATAGCGATTAAATTGTGGGTGTGTACAACGCGTTTTACGAGTGGGTGTGTCTGATTAGCCATTTTGTCATATAATGCGCATGCTCATACGGTGTTGCCATGGTAAAGTCATGTGACCGATGTAAGTGGCGCACATGCGCCAGGACCTTGCTCGATCGAGCGCTCAGCTGATTCGCTCAGTGAATTGTCGATTACTATGGTGGCTACTTACCAACAGTAAGCTTACTGGCCCTATAAAATATGCTCCCGAAACAGAAGGGTTTCGTCGCTACTTGGTTCTAAACGGCCTTCTTTCAAATTTGCCGGTCAGCCAGCTTGAGGATCGAGATAATGAAGGGCGTGGCTTCATTCGCAGATCTATCAATCTAGACGCTGGTTACCTGAGCTGTCTCGAGAACCCCACTGATGCATGATGCAAAAGAAGACGTCCTAGCTAGCTATCAAAAGACTGCCTGGGATTTGTACTTACAGGAGTATTCAAGTTTGAACACATGGTGTGTTGGGGGTTTTACTACTTCATATATATTATAGCAAAGGCTAAGATCACACAAACATGCTGAATCAATAGTGTACTTGCTTCCCTATAATTACCATATTATATGTTCTAATATAGGCGCCACCCTAATTTAGGCGCCCTTTGGGACCTGGGCAATTTTTTCGGTTCTAATCTAAAGCCCCGTTTACACGTACCAAACCAGTTTAAACTGAACCGGATTATATCGCGTTTACACGCACGCGCTTGACCCGAGTTAAGATATTCATAGCCCACTACTATGCACGTAACCCACTTCTAACCCACATCAGGATGTGGGTTACAACTCGGGTCAACTAATTCGGTTTACAAGTGGATTAGCGCGTTTACACATAAGCGAGTTAGTTTAACGCGGATCCTGACCCGAGTTAAGCCCTACGTGTAAATGGGGCTTAAGGCGCCTTTCCGGACATCAATTATTTTTAGGCGGCGCCTATTTAATTGGAACGTATTGCCACGTGCAATATGGCAATACCTCAGTACCGTACCATACCGTCCATAGATCTATCGAGCTAGCAGTTTAGATGTCAAACTAAGCTGTCTCCTACATTTATATGGGCACTTACCGACTGCTTTGATGTCTTTCTGGAGTTAGAGACAATCGTTCTGATGGCTACAGTACCGAAAACTCGAGAATGATTCAGCGATCAGAGTGAAATTTCCAAAAAGAACTGAAACTAGAACCATATTTTCATTGTTCTCGCCACTATCATATTGACTGCCACTAAATAGGACCGGTTAGTGATAGCGCTTGTGCTCTGGCAAAACTTTCAGAACCGTTCTAATTGCAGCTCTTAGGCGCCTCCCTAATTTAGGCGCCCTTTGACCTGCTCGTGAATTTTTCGGTTCTAATTGGAGGCGCCTGCGCGATCTGTAATTATTTTTTGGGGGCGCCTATATTAGAAAGTATATGGTATTGTATTATTGTTGGAGCACGGGTGGATGTAGCTAGGTCCAGAAAAAAAATTGAAGTTGTAGCTAGTTCCATGCATTAAATTTTTAATATTAAACAATGAATAGGCAAACCGCCAGGTCGCCATGGTACATGCCTCTGTCCCCACGAGATTAGTCAGCTAGGTGCCATTGATGAAAATTAGTGACAATCATGAACTATCAGGCCCTGAGGGCACTAAAAAAGAACAGTAACAAGTATAAAAAACAAGATTCGTAGGGATAACGTATAACATCCACTAAACATCCCTACGCTTGCTTTTTGAGTAGCTGTGCACACACATATTTATATATGGGGCACATGCATGCAGGAATGGAAAATCAATACTGTATACCCATGGATCAATATCAAAATAATAATTAGTGACACTTTACGTACTGAATCAGAAGTGTATGATATAAATTATCGAGAAAAGCAAGCATAGGGATGTATAGTGGATGTGATACGTTATCCCTACGAATCTTGTTTGTGTACTTTTTGGCACTGCCATCCCTACTTCATCCTTCAATTTTATTCATTTGTTTTTTGTACAATGTACTTGTATATATATATGTTTGTGGGGTGATCGTTTCAGTGAGGAGAAAGTTAAATTTTGAACACGTAAGGTAATGGTCGTCATACGCATGCGCATACGCCTGCACTGCACCATCGATCTGAGAGACAACTCGAGTGGAGGCAAGGCAAAACTGGAAAGGTGAGTGCCAGTGGCGGATCCAGAGGGGGATCCAGGGGTGCATGAACCCCCCTTTGGACTGCACCTAGCACTAAGAAGTATACTGATTAGGCTGAAAAGGAACCCCCCTTTTTGGCTACAGAACTAAGAAAACTGCTGCTATGGCTCACCTTAGAATGCTTTAGAAGAAATTCGTTCGAAAACTGATCGATTGGACTGGTAGGGCTGGTAGTTGGTCTCAAAAACGATCGAAATGGGCGTGGCTTCAAAAATTCGCGCACAACAGCAAATCAGAATCCCCCCCTTCTAGAAATCCTGGATCCGCCACTGAGTGCTGTACCACTTTGGCAAGGCTCAGGTCCACGATTAACATCACTGGTAGACTCCACTTTCCTGAGCATGAAGATGACTGCATGTAGGCTTATCCTGTCAGGGCCTGGCTATACAGTAACTTGGACTCATGGTCATGGCATATAGACTACTAAATAGGTCATCTCGGACTATAGCTATACTAGCAATATGTGATACATGTACTTTCACTGTCATGGTAGCTTCTCAGGCCTAGCTATTGGGGTACCAACTCCATGTGCGCATGCGTGCCTGTGTGCTTTCAAAGAAATATTATTGTGACTTTTGCGAAGGCTCGCCCTGCACAGATGATTTTCATCACCACTAGTTATAATATTACCGGTATGAGGATTAAAGTGTGTGATTAATAATCATTGATAGTATACAATTTGCCCTAGCCCAAAGCAAGAGTACTGATAACAATTACCGTAACAGCTACCATAGGATTGGTTGTTATGCGAGGTTAAATTAATTTTATGTGATTTTCTAGTTAAAAGTATTATGCAATTTTTATTTATATGATAATACAATGAGCCAGACTCCACCCTCGAGGGTGGGGTCTGGGCACGAGACTACCTGCTCTAGTAGAGGAAAGAGCTATCAGCCCTTAGAGGTGATTAACGCTGAAAATACTCACCAGTACTAGTAGTCCATAAATATCGGCAGCGTACTTCTCTCTGGCTCTTTCCAGACTCAAACTGTTGTACCGTTCAGCCAATCAGACTGAGCGCTTACTGGCAGATCGATCGCGCATGCAATAAGACCATATGCACACAGTGTGCGCCTCGGCCGACCGCCCTATTGCGCAATGTATGTAATGCGCGTGCTTATTTTGCGATTTTTAATTGTGCGCAATTTCGATAAAATTCACATAATCGCATAACTAAAAATACCGCATAACATACCAATCCTACAGTACAGTATAATCCGCACTGAGTCTCTTGCCTATGGGAGTAATGTATTGTGACTGCAATAATTATTACCACTATACATGTAAAAAACATTCAATATAATTATGAATAAAATAATTATTACAATAATATTGTACCTCTCCTACTGTAGTTGTGAGAGCCTGTAGCACAACAAGAACTGTAGGATGATGGGCTCCCTCCTTAAATATTTGAGCTATCCCTCCAAAATCAAACACTTCCTGCAAGCATACAGGTACAATGGCTATAACCACACTTGGAGGGTGGTAAGGGGTGGGACCAATGAGACTACAGGTACGTTCATGTACATGTACGTGTATGTACCCTCAGCTATTCAGTAAAAGGCGTGCTCCATTCTCTGGTGATACCTGTTTTCTCTACTGTAAAATTAGGGTTTTGCGGGGGGAAGCTTCAGTCTATCTCAATATCCACAAACCATAAAAGCTAGCGAGATAAAACACTAATTGGTACATGTATGTGCTTACACTACTACAATATAATAGCATACCTGAGCAATCCCCCTAGCGATAAATCCTGCAATGTAGGTTTTACACTGAGGAAGACGAACCTCTAGATCTCTAGTGGAATTCAGTACGCCACTTAGAACCTAAAACATCAAATTAAATCACACAATAGCTACAAGCAAACCATTAAAATAATATGTAATGTATACCTCATAAAATAGTTCCATTGTAATTATTTCGTCATCCTTCAGTTTCTTGAAAAGGTTACTGACACAGGTACGTTCATCCTCTGCCACCACAAAAGATAAACACAAAACATTATGACGAGGATTTATAGTTACCTGATTTCCCCAAAGTTTTTGTAATCAGCAGGGAGCACATCGTTTTCCTGTTTAATTTGAGACCCTGTAAAGCATCAACAGCTTCTTCAACCTTGTGGTTCTTCAAGTACCTCGATAGTACAATTTCCTGCATTGTACACAGTATGTAGGAATGCTAGCTAGCGCAAAAAAGGTACGTACATGTACATGTACACAACGTAGGACAGCAACAACATGCAGTTACATTAGCAAAGGATTCAGGATACTCCTGCAGACAGGATGAGGCTTCAGCTGGCAAGAATCTTGCTATGAATTAAGGCAATTCTGTCCTTAGAGAAGCCAACTACCATTAAAAAATTTAATGTTCATCTTGCATAAAAGTACCGTAGAAACTGGTTGTAAAGCGCTGCTTGCTGTTAAGCGCATACTTTTTATTAAGTGCATAGTTTTGTGCGAGCTTTACTGCTCTTTGTTAGGCGCATATGCCCAGCAAGCCACCTGAACGACGAGCGATCAGTTACATGAGCCCAGAAAGAAGGCTAGAAGTAGGCTGGAGAAGAAAACATCAAGAATTATGCTCTCTGGTCGCTTCTTGGTCACTGTTGTAGGCCTTTCTACCCTCGACACATTCTTTGCGCATGCCCCACCTACCATGTTTTAGCACTTTTTATTAAGCGCATACTTTTTGTTAAGCGCATATTTTCTTACTATCGCGTGTTATAAGCGCATGCACTTAACAACCAGCCACACTCAAAGTTGTAATGAACACATTCTACACACAATGTACATGTAAGTTTAAGGACCTAAATCATACATGTACTAGTTGTACATGTACTGTATGTGCTGTATACCAGATTCTTTTCACCATCATCTTCAGTAACCTTCTTGCCACCTTTCTTGCCCGACTTTGAAGAGTACTTCATGACAATGGGTTCCCTCTTCTCCAGGGCAAGAGCTGCAGTGGATTTCTCTATATCACTAGCAACAGGTGCAGTTGAGACGGGTGCTGTCTGTGGTGAGGAGGAGTTCCAAGGCACAATAGATCTGTATGTACATTGTACACGTATGAAGACTTGCATACAGCATTGTACCCAGGGCACTTAGGGCCTGGATGGTTCGCAGTATTTCCTTGCTGGAGTGCAGCTACTAACAAGGGCAGCTTTTATAGCAATACCTCTTAGTAATTTCAGGACTGCTTTTTGAAAAAAATAAGCAGCAAAAACCAAGCCACGGATTCCATCATGCTTTTGCCTCAAATTAATTGTTTATGGCTTACGACTGTGGCCACACCCACTAATTGTGTTCGCACATGTTATTATTCAAGGGCAGCTACTATTTCTTTCGTAGAACTCCAGATGCGACTACTAATCGGGTTGCAACTTATATATTCGAATAAATATGGTACTTTAAGATGACACTTATTGCTGGTACATTTTTCTTTCTTGTGCGCATATGATTCGTGTTTTATGTACACATAATGTACAGGGTAACTGATTAAGCCAAATGCTATAAAAGGTGATTATTGCAGTTAGGAATCCCATCTTAGCCAAAATGCCTAATCTTTAGAAGTGTGGGTATTGCCACATGGTGCTGAATCATGAAACTATCAGACCCAGGACTTACATGGGTGGTGGCTGAGCATACACTGGTTTGGAGTAGCTATAACTATGAAGTGGTAGAGCAGGAGGTGGAGGGTGTGGTGGGCAGTAGCCACGAGGGGGCATTGGCCGAAGTCCAGGTAGACCAGCTCCTGGAGGAAGCATGTGTCCAGGTGGTACGTGAGAATGTGGAAGGTACACCTGAAACAAAAACATCAGAGTTACAAGATAAATATTATAGTAGCTAGAGTAGTTACCATAGGTAGGAGACCAGGTGCCCCAGGCATGATTCCATGGGGAGGAGGAGGCAAAACACCTGCTGTAGGAGGCTGCGGTCTGCGAGGAAGTGCTGCACGATAAGGATCAGGAATTCCCTGTTGAGGGGGCAGAGGACGAGGCAACATAGGACCTTGTGGATATTGGTAACCACATCCAATAGGATCAAGGGGATAAAACACTGGAGGACCAATATCAGGGTAATGACTAGACTTGCCAGAACCTGTACAAATTGATACATACATGTACATGTACATGTTAGATAGAATCTATCACCGATCATCTACAGTAGTTCATTGTGTAAGTAAGAATATCGTAGTTCTCAGAATGCAGCTCACCATCAGTAAAGACCCCTCAAGGGCATATGCATAACATAATAATTATAATTATGTACATACATGTATACACAAGTAAAGCACCTTTTGCAGGAGATCTGTTGCTCGGATTCTCTTCCTCATCTGAAGAATCATCTCTCGTCCTTGGCAATAGAGACTTCTTGTCTCCTACTATATGTAGTTCCACACCCGCAGTCTTTCTGCTATCTCTCTCCTTTTCATCACTTAATTCTGAGTTCTTTGGATGATGAGAAGATCCAAGCTTTAGAGATGCTTTGGATGGTCGAAGACTAACCTACACATGTACAAACACTTTATTATACACTATTAGGGTTTCATCCCAAAAATTTTTTTGGGAAAGTGGGTGTGACAGTTTCACAAACCATGTCCGCCCCAATTAAGCTCAGAATTTAACTGCCACTTCCCTGTAATCTGATTGGTCAATAGGAGGTAACTAAGTAGCTTAGTTACTTGTATAATATTATAGGTTTACTTGTTACTTGTAAATTTTACTTAGTTACTTGTAAATATTGACCAATAGGATCCATGGTATTATGAGAGCTCCAAGACAAATAGCTGCACTACTATAGCAACAATTGCAAAACTCTAAATAACTTAGCTCACCTCGGCCAATGGGATCCACAGTATTTAGCATCCCTCTGTCCCCTTAGTAATACCCTCGCTACACTCGGGTGTCACAGCTCAGGGCCATTGGGATGCTAAATACTGTAGGTAGATCCCTTGGCCTCCATGTTTAACTATTATATTGATGTGGATTAATGTTTTGGATGTCACTGATCCATGAGGTTTTATCCAGTGCTCTTAAATTAAGAACTATGTGACTACCGAAACCCTACCTATTATACATGTATATGTATACAGAGTGGGCTACATGTACATAGCTTATACTTGTCACGAAATAATACTCACTGTTCGATCACTTTTGGCTGCAGGTAATCTTTTCGTAGCTTTCTTTTCAGATACCAGTTCATCAATCCCTTCTTCAGTTAAATCCTATCAGTAATATGAGCATAAATAATTTAATTTCTAGATTCAAGGAATACACAAACAACCTAGTGGTGTGACCCGTAAGCTCACATGCACTTACAGCATTCCTCGACTGTGGCACATTAAAGGACATTGAGACACCCTCCTGTGGTGATAGCACATGCAAGCTCTGCTGTGAATTTGAAGATAATGACATGAAACCTTCATCACCAACTGAGCTTTGTCCGTATCTACTGGGTGAACTACCTGCATAGGAGAAATACGGATTAGGTGAATATCTCAAGAAGAAATGAATTAATGCATAGGATATGCTCTACACATGCAATGATAATGAACACCATTGGTGCAAAATTCTCTGCGCTATGAGATTTATTGCTTTGAAATACATGTAGTAGTAGGCTTTTTGTGGTAGTTTCAAGATCTGAATTATGTGGAGTTGGTTGAAAACGCTTTGTTCAAAAGTTCTGGTGGAATTTGCTGACCACTGCTGCCTTTTTTGCTTGTTGTCGAGCTCTCGATCAACGAAAGTGGTAGCAACAGCTTCATTTCCAGAAGATTAGTGTGTACGTCTAGCGATAGTTCTTATAACTCGACTGACTCATCACTAGTCACAGTAGCTATCAACTACGCTTCTTGGCTTTACTTTGACTAGGACTAGTCTGGCATGCACGTGGTACTGCTGTGCAATCAGTATTAGTGCATTCTTGTGGTTACTCTCTCCAATACCAACAGTGTTGCTGGCTTAAAAATTAGCAGATTAGTCACCTGGACCACTCACCTAGTCTCCATTTTATAGCGCACAGGTCCATGGCTCGCTAATTTTGTGTTATCATGACAATTACATGTACGTAAGCTTAATGGTGGGTTTGGTCAACGCACTTTAAGATTGGGTGTATCTGATAGGCCATTTTATCATACAATGTGCATGCTCGTACAGCATTGCCTTGGTGAAGTCATGTGGATCAATATCAGTGCTGTGCACCAGTGCATACCATCTCGAATGCTCAGTGAACTGTTGATGATGGTGACTACTACGTACCAACAGTCAAGTTACTGGCTTCTAAAATTCGCTCCCTACCGTACTTCCAAAAATTTGGCCCTTCCAATTGTTCGGCACCCTTTACTGAATGGTTAAAAAGGTCGTTAGCTGTATACATGTACATGAAAGTTCTTAGCTTAACAAGGATGGGCACACACACTCTCATCACCCCATCTACATCCTAAAGCTAGCTGGAAGAGAAAAAATCCGGGCAGCCGCCGGGAATCGAACCCAGGGCCACTGACTTGCATGCACAGTGGAACCCCCTGAAATGAGGATATCTCCCTTAATCACGATACTACACATGGTCCCAGCTACATGTACATAGAAGTGTACAAATTAAGCTACCCCTGAAATGAGAATACCTCCTTTAATTTAATCAGGAAATTTTTAGCTGTCCCAATGATGTCTGGACAATAGGATTCCACTGTATGCTATAAATAAAAATATAATGCGCAGATGGAATGTTGAATATTGGTAAAGCTTAAGCAATTGTTATTTTCATGCCGAACTTACATGTATAGCAGAAATACGGTAACTACAATACATATAAATAGACTCACTGATCTGTGACTGAGAGTAGCTGGTCACACCAAGTGGGGGTGGATGCTTTGTGACACCTCGACCAGAATTGTGCTCAATATAAGCCTCTTGACGTATTTCATGGATGGGACGGGGGTTGCTTCCAGAAGAAGCTCGACGTGGCTGCCACTGAAAAATAGAGAGACCATCAAATCTACTTGTATATTTACAACACGTTGAGATATTATCGAATCAATAGACTGGTAGGAATTGCCTGAAGGTAATTACCTACATGTACATGTAAAATTCAGACTGTTTGTAATGCATTTACATCTATAGAGACAAAAAAATTCTTGAAACGATATTTTTTCTTTTTCATTTCTGGGGCTAAACTCAGGACTGCCTTGACCTTCCAGTTTGCAATTAAGCATTATAGTGCAAAAGCCTTCATGCAAGTGCACTCAGCAGCATTACATGTCCAATAAAATATTTGGAAGCAGGCCCAACCACAAGGATGTACATAGCACGTGATTGTATAATAGGCAACAGTATGATATATACCACACAGCAGTGCTGTATCAGCAGTTTACAGCACACACTGAAGGAGCTTACATGTAGTACATGTATCTGCCAGTACACTACGATCAGTGATGAGCCAACTGTCTTGTTGGATCTATGGCCAACCATACATACCTTCGAGTTGAAAAGAAGCCATTGCTATCTCCTTTATCTATTGAAAGCTGCAAGAGAGAGGAAGGCAGCGGTGACCAGCAAATGACACCGAAATCCTTGAACGAAGCGTTTTCAGTGAAAGCCACGTGACAAAAACCTTGAAAACGCCATAATTAAAGAACCTTATAACACCTTGTTTTCTATGCATAAACGATGTATATTCTTGTAGAAGCCTAGGTGGCTAGGGTTAGGTATAGATAACGCTTAGTTTGATCGAGTTTTCACTGACTGGCTAGTGAAAACTCGATCAAACTAAGCGTTATCTATAAACGATGTAGGCAGCAGATTTCGTGGTAATGGATACATACACAGATACAGTATAGAAGATGCTGTAACTACCCTGGAAGGCAAGATTATGAACAATTTCACGGCCTCGAGATAGGGGAATACATGAAAATATTTATTGACCTACAATCAGCAATCAGCAATCTGATTGGTCAGAAAAGTACAGTACAACCATGGTACAATAATAATGCATGTGCTTGAGCAAGGTTGCACTTACATTGTTGTCCCTGAGGTCGATAACGTCTAAGAGCATAAACCTAATCCTCACTGGTAGCTCCTTGTTGGTGGATAAAGATGAGATCCGAGCAAAATACTTGTCCATCCATCCCTACAACGTAAATTTAAATCAAATCTCTCAATTCTATTAGCATACACATGTACACTTTGAACGTCACGTCTATCAATGCACATAGACTTAATTATGGTCTCAGAAGCCACCATAAAGTCTCTGAGGTTGTAAATTTCAAAGTTTTCCCTTTTTTGGGGGGGGGGGGGGGGGGGTATGCACCAGACCTCCTAGTTTGGGTACATTACCGCACACTAGAATTCCCCCAGTACGAAAAAAATTCTGATTATAATCCATGATATCAAATTAAAATTCAACAACAAAACAACTCGAGCAAGGCATATTGCAGTGATGATCTTTATCAGCCACTCCCATAACACATGTACACAAACACTACTGATGACTTTTACCTTCCGGTCAATTAGTAATGGGCAATATACCGTCCATACCGTGATACCGAGGTATTGATTATTAACCGTTAAACGATACAAATACCGTGATACCGTACCTGCCATCATAATTTTCTTCCATCCGTAATAAATGAGAGTATAATCTACAAATCGCCCTATAAATTTGTATAATCAGATACAAAAATTACCGATGTTGTAGCCATTAATGCTTGATTATCAAATTTTAGCGTATATACATGTATTACCATATTATATATCCCACATACTGTGGATACCGTGACACCGCAATATTTTCTGTACAACATACCGTCAGCTACTATTTCCAATACCGCCCATTACTACGCTCAATTTCAGTGCTACCAGACCTTAGTGTCAATAAAGTTAACTGCATGCATCTTAATTTAGCAACTGGAAGCAAATTCGCTAGGCCAAACTTCTTTGCGACGACATAATCCGTTAAATTAGAAATGAAACTTTGAAAAATAAGTAACATTCTACACACTACACTCGCTCAAGTCTAAGCTGTAGTAGATGGTGCCTCTGGAATGATCTACTCTGAGACATCAAGATCTAGAGTTTGAATGCAAATTATTGGTGTATTATAATAGCTAAACCAAAATCAATAAATTAAGTTAAATCACAAATAACACAAAGTAGTGCACACACACAAAGCATGCAGGCATGCAGTACACATGCACCCAGGGCTAGGGTATAGAAGCTTCATGAAACACCCTAACCTAGATCACTACCTTGTCTGCACTCTGTATCTACTTTCACAAAAGAATAAGTACACAATAATACACTGTATTGAAGGGGTCAAGCTCAGGTCAGGTCAGGGTGGATGGTCACCCAGGAGTGACATTAAATTGGGGTATAAAAATGTCGAGAGAGTCAGCTATATACAATTAAAGAAAAGCAGCTATAGATATGGCTAAAGGTAAGTTGATGATAGACTGGTCTGTGCATTGCATATTGCTAGTCAACAGCTCACTAAATATTAATTTATTGTATACAATATACGCATGTAGAAGCACTTCCAAGAGGCCTACAACTCTATCAAGTATCCCTGCCAGCAATTCTTGGGAAGTTCACCGCTACTGCACGTTATCTAACCACCACCTATGTGCACTGTCAACATGTACAAGAAAGTATCCATAGACCAGTCCATGATCTATTACAACCACCAGGTTTACGATCAGCATCACCAGCAACAACACATAATGGCATGGATGTGGCAGTAGTCAACCTGAACAAGCTAATAAACTGGAGCAGAAAGGTGAGCAACTTAGTGTAAGGTTCAGTGGTCTGAGAGAGGATCACTTTGAGGGTGCACGGCTAGGCTGCCATGGCAAGTTATGCCAGAAGCACATGCATACAGTTATATGTAACACACACAGCATACCCACCCTCTGTAGCAACTAATTTTCACAGCCGATCGATAACCACATGTACATGCAACAGGGCCATAACATTATTACAGGAATGCCACCCCCCAAGACAGGCATACAGTAGGAATGTAATGGAATGGCTAGCTCCATGCAGACACAGTCCTTCCATTTGGGCTCGATCTGCTCATCCTCTAAAAAATTAAATTGCATTCCTGATGACCCTCGATGGATCAAAAGCAGCACAGTATCTCATATCACTGATTGCAAGTTTTTATATCACCATTGGTGCACATATATTTTTATATCACCATTGGTGGTCATTGGAATTTTAATTAGTAGATGTGGTTTATGATGTCAAACACCGTGGATTTCTGGTGATAAGGGCCTAGCTATCATGTTATGATATTCTGCCTTGACTCTCTTCCTACAATCTCGAATAGCTATCACACATTGCATGTGCTTAGCCATTCTACGAGTCTACGGTACACTTGTGTTATTACAGAGCTCCCTTTGGCCAGTGACTTATGGTTTAGCCTGTTGTGCCATGGAGATGATGTTAGCATATGCTCCGAGATATGACTTGGAGCGGTTTGGATCTTTCTTTCGGGGAAGCCCACGACAATCAGATGTAATGATCGTGGCTGGTACTGTTTCTAACAAAACAGCCCCTGCACTTCGAAAAATATATGATCAAATGCCAGACCCAAAGTGGGTAATATCCATGGGAAGGTAAGTCTGAGTACTGCATACATATACTTCACAGTAATAGTTGTAGTGCTCAAATATTGCTCAGAATTCAGAGGCAAACATATGCACAATTGGATATGACTAGCAGACTATTATAACGTTCATTCCATACTAGTAAACACTGTACATTGCATGTATTCTTGTATCAGCATGACAGTAAATGAAGTTCACAAACATATGCACACACACACTCTCTCAATAATCATTATCCTAGCTGTGCCAACTCTGGAGGTTACTACCACTATTCATATGCTGTAGTTCGAGGAGTAGACCGTCTTGTACCTGTAGACCTTTATATTCCTGGATGTCCACCTACTGCAGAGGCACTAGTATACGGCATCTTACAATTACAGAGAAAAATCAGCCGGAGTCAGTCTGTTACTATGTGGTACAGAAAATAGAAGACCTATACATATCGTATACATGTACATGTACATGTGCATGTACCTCTGCTCTTCTTAGCTCTTACACTATACTTTCTCCACTCTAGTCTCTTCATGAATAATATTAACATGCATCTACATGTACATGTACATGTACTTAAAACATACATATATGTGCATGGATACGATAATACATGTAGATGTATATTAATTTATTATAAGGTACATGTATGTATGATGCCGTATTGACAATGTACAATATGTCATGTACATGTAAGTACAGATGATGAAAAACACAGAATCTGTCATTGTAGTTGCATGAATATTTTGAGTAAGAGGAGCTAAATAAAAAAAGAAGGCAGTAGGTGCCACACTTTCTTTATACAGACACAAATTGAGCTGACCTGCCACCATAGATAAGGACGAAGAGAGGTATTGGACCTATAGGCACATTTCTATTTTTGTATTTTTGCTGTATCCCTAATAATACCATCACTCGGATGTACCTACATATAGTACATGTACACATAACTCAGATTCTGAAATGGTGGTTGGTCCATATCATGATGTCTAAATAACGATTTTGACTAAGTATGCACATGCCTCACTGATCCTCATTACCAAGCTAAAACAATGCAAAAAAATGCGTACATGTATATGTACCTCTAGCAAGTGTCTAATTTAAATTAGAGGTTAGCACAACTTGCACACCTCAAATGATCATTAACACACAAGCTATGGAACCATACCGATGATGATAATACCGGTATGTAACAATCCACTTACTCCAAACATCAAGCCTAAATTGAAACATGCCTACAACATGCCTAGGATTGCAGGTCTCCATAGTATACAGGGTGTTTACAATACCTCGCCCCCATCTTTAATGCATGCTGCCACCAGGCTACCCCCAGTTAAGCTCTGACTTTCTACCTGGCGCCGAAGCTCCCACCTATTCTACACCTCTCATGTCTCTTCACAAAGTCGGTGAAATACCACTACTTTCATTGTTTCTTTACTTATTCGATAGGCGGAGCTGGGTTTCACGACCCACCTTCTAGATTCAAGGTCCTCTCCGAGGGCTGATCCGAGTCGAAGACAGTGTCAGGTGAGACCTCCAATAGTCAATGCTGTCACTGATGTTCTATTCTACTGGTGCCTAATTTCTCTTTCCCTAGTACATGCAGCTGCTGAAGCAAACACGGTACCAGTAGCCAAGTATATCACATACATAACAAGTACAGGCAAGTACTGTATCCGATCTATTTAATGTGCCACTAAAAACTAATTACTGACCCTGGGTGGTGCATAATTAGAGCACAGAAGTTAATGTTCTGGTCCAGGTGGTGTTGCAAAAATGTGGCTTCCAATACTTAGTTACTGTATGGGACACTCAGTACTACCGAGCTATTACATGTATCAAGTGTAAGTACATGTATACTGTAGCCTTGTTCCCAGGCCCTTCAAGAGGAGGAGGAGAAAGGGCCTGGTACACACTGCATGCGCATGTGCCAGGGGACCCCAGAAAAATGTGGGGTAATCGGATACTATCATATACTCTCCGTTTATTGTCCATAGAACTGTATGTCATGCAGAACCCGCAAACGATCACTATGGTAACGCGACCGGTTGCTATGGAGACCCCAGCGCATGTGCGTACAGTGTGTACCAGGCCCTTTCTCCTCCTCCTCTTGAAGGGCCTGTGAACAAGGCTAATGTATACTGGTACCGCTCTAATTAGAACGCGCCTATAAAAAAATAATTAGCATGGCTGCATGGCACATAGTTAGAGCGCGAAAATTAGGACTCCGGCGTAGATGGTGTGTTCACCAGAGAGGCACCTTAATAAGAATGGTTATATTACTTGCAGCTTGTACCAGTGTGGATTATAACGGTCAGTCTTCGGCTAAATTCCAACCGAAATCGCTCCATGGCCGCATGAACCACTCCTGATCGGACATACATGTGTACATGTACATGTATGGCCGCCTTACCATTGCTTGCCAGTATACATGTACACGTAGTTTGCAATGTGCATGCGTTCTAATACTACTGGCAGACAGTGCTGGGGGATGTTAGTAGACCAGTAGTAGTTTATTTAGCACCCACTTGGCTTACAACAGCGACCTCTGCAGCTGAACAAAACTGTATAATTGGGGGCTTGAGGGCGAGCGTGAGCGAGCCCCACATTTGATCGTTCACCAGAAGTTCGTTAGTCTCATGCCCAGACCCCACCCCCAAAAAGAGGGAAAGGGTCTGGCGCACTTTGAGCCATTTCTTGTATTTGCTGACTCTGCAGATCAGGTGATTTTGGAATGTCGATCATGTGTGCAAAGCAGAATTCCAATTAAAAAATGCCGCTAAACAGGCGGGAAATTAGAGAAAGAAATACAGGCAAAACATAGACTTTTGCCGCTCCCAGTGGGCAGAGATACACATTTATGAATACATCGCAACCACTTATAAACTTCTGAAGAGCCTCTGCTTGATCATCAGTCGGTTGATCGTATCCAAGTTCTTTAACGCTCTGGTAATAGCTTACTGAACTGAAACAAGGTTCACAGTAAGCTTCTAATGAGGAACATATACAGTCGCTACGTCCTGCACCTCGTTCATCTCCGCTAGCTGCGCTAGCTACACGCAAGTGCTCTAGTTAGCTTCGTGCACACGCCTATCATGTACATGTATACGCATACATGTGTACGTACATTAAGTCTACAAGTCACATGACAAAATCACATGCCTGTAATCTGATTGGTAGTCCAGGATCCTGAACTGCCAAGTCAGCAAATACAAGAAATGGCTTGAAGTGCATCAGACCCTTTCCCTCTTTTTGGGGGTGGGGTCTGGGCATGAGACTAGAAGTTCGTCTGTCCGTGTCTGTAGCTGTCCGTGTGTCCAGTTTGGCTGACTGAGCATGCACACAAAAATAACACATGCTCTCTATTGGGCAACGGCCACGCCTCTTTGCCAATTATTTGCGCATGCTCAAATCAAACGACCAGAGTCAAAGGAGATCGAGAGAAACAATGTTTAACTAACAGAGTTAAACAGAGTTAACTGCAGAGCGGGGGTGTGGCCGGCCCAGCTAGGGGCGCAGGCACGCGCATTGCGCACATATAAAAACTGGGGGACAGCAAGTGGAGCGCATTCTCTCTCTGCTACTTCTGTCTCGTTCCCTTTGGTGACACCATGGCCTCTTCCCAACCTGGCCCGCAGGGGGTGGTGACCGCCACCATCCTGACTACTACTCCTCCGGTTGACGCTGCCACCACGAGTGCTGCTGTGACCCTGCCCACCCCGACGACTGCTTCCTCGGTACCGGCCGGAGGTAAGGAATGCGGCATGGAATTGTAGTGACAACTTGTCAAGAATGCTTAGCTTCAAACGTCCGACAGCAACCCCGCCCTTCTTGTGCATGGTTTTTTTGCATGAGCTTTAATATGTGGTAGGGTTTCAAGTATGTTGTTGGTCGCAAATTCCACTGCGGTGGAATGGCAGTTAGAAATGGATACATATTATATGTATTGCTGCTGCTTGGAGAGCAAGTTTTGCATCTTTCAACCTTGGTGAATGGCTCATGTGCTCGCCAGTTGCTAGCTGTTGTGCTTGCTGCCGAGGCTAGAATATCTAGCCGAGGGACGCTGCTCAGGCCATGGCATTTTGGCCTTCTATTGCTGCTGCGTGCCTGACAGGCGTCGGGCATCCTGCTGAGCGCTGGTCGCTCATCCCACATGCTGCTCGAGCTAAAAACTGACCAGTGAGGGCTGCCAGCCAGGGCTTCTTGGCCTCCTATGCTTGGCCTAGTGCCTTTCTTGCTATTGCCTAGGCAACCACTATACAATTGGGGGCACATGCTCAGCACGGGCTTGAGCCGGTGAATTGTACAAGCAGTAGCCGCCGGGCCGACACGGCTAGTCTCGTTCTTTGCAGATACAAGTACATGTCTTGTTCTTATTCTACTGTATTGTGCTGCTCTATACATGCAGCTTGTGCTGCGCTCGTGCTAGTACATGCGGCTCGGGAGCATGCACAGTACACTGCGGCACTGGGCATGCGCTGTGCGGCACAGTGGCTGTACTGCACTGCATATAAGCTTACTACCATATTTTCTCGTTATTAGGCACATCTCGCTTATAAGCGCATATTCGCTATTAAGGATTAAAATCAGTGGTGGGTGGGGATCACTCGCGCAGTGGCATATGTCTGGCCATCCGAGATCCTGGTTGAAGAACTTCGGCTGTATTGGATCGGTTGTTGGCATCATTTCTCTTAAGATTTATTTACGTGAGTGTATGTATTCAGTATCATTTTGTTTTTGCTAAGATATTACATAATTTGCACTGTCAAGCATGGCTAAGAGTTATGAATTAATTTTGATTGAGTTTAAGTATGAGCCCTCGAGTTTGGTTGTGGTGGTTTTAAGAGACGAGCGTTATTATTATTATTATTATAGATTGTTATGAGGGGTTTGGTTGTGTTGGTATACATGTGTGATTAATAGCTAAGATAGAATTCGGTATGTGTTTGGGGATAGGGGTTGATAGGTTTTGGTTGTTCGATGTGTATTCCTGGGATAAAGATTCACAATCAGTATGTCTGGCCAATCAGATTCAGCTTTTGAACTTCATGCAAGCAATTTATGCGTGGGTATAGAGTAGCAGTTGGCAAAAACAGGCACTAGACTAGGCCTACTATGCTTTTAGTGTTTTTAGAGCTTACTTTCAAACATGATAACATCAGACTGGGCCATCTCCTGCTGTTTTCTTGCTTTTGAGCCAAGCGCACACTCGTATGGCTTCACTAACTGATTTGCATTCCAAAACTAACCTTTGCTAGACCCCTTTTTCGTGTGTGGATGGAGTGGGTAAAGGTCGTCGGGCGAAAAAGGGGCCTAGCTTGATAGACTAGACGGGGACCTGCATGCGTACGCGGCTAGTCATTCCCGGCTTGTCCACCTTGGGTTGCAGCCTGGGGTGTGACCTGAAGGAAGGGTGGATATTCCTTCCGTCCGTCGACATATTATTACAGGGGGGGTGGAGTAGCCTGCTTAGCAGTCACGTCTGGGACCTGCATGCCAGTGGCGTTTCCACCTGTACATTCAGCCTATGTGTGCATGGTGGAACTGGGTTTAGGGTCACGACCACAACTGCTTTCTCGCCTGCAGGTGCACAAAACCCATTTGTGGATCAATTATTAATTCGTGCTTCACTGGCTGGGGTTAGCCTCTCCCAGCCCACAGATCCATCCAGCACTACGGGCAGTTAGGACTCCCTTAAAGATCGACCAGTGGACAGCCCTGCTGTACCGACATCCTGACCCTCAGTTTACTGATCATGACTGGCAAATGGGCGGCCTAACGGAGGGATTCCATATTGGATTTAATCACCAGCAGAGGTTACGCAGTGCAACCTCCAATATGCAGGAGACAAGCGATCACCCTGAAGTAGTCTCGGCTTACCTACAATCAGAGAGGGAGCAGCAGACCCTCCTTGGCCCATTCGATAGGCAATCAATGCCGGCCATCCATGTGAGCAGGTTCGGTATCATCCCGAAATCGCATCAGCCAGGGAAGTGGCGCCTTATTGTCGATCTGTCATTCCCTCCTGGGCGGAGCGTTAACGATGGCATCCCCTCCAGAGCTATGCTCTCTGTCCTATGTCAAATTGGAGCACGTTGTCCAACGCCTTGTTGATTTGGGTCCGGATGCCCAGATGGCGAAGTTTGAGCGCCTACATGTATAGGCTAATTCCAGTGCATCCTCAAGATCACTACTTGCTGGGCATGTGCTAGGAGGGTAAGTTGTATGTTGATGCCTCCCTACCCTTCGGCCTTCGTTCAGCTCCGAAAATATTCACGGCAGTAGCCGATGCCTTGGAGTGGATCTTCCACGACCACGGAGTGGAGGATGTGTGGCACTACCTCGACGACTACCGTATAGCGGGAAATTTTCGAGGGAGAAAACTTTCGCGGATCGGTGGGAAAGGAGCATTTCGCGGAGAAAACTTTCGCGGAATGTTAGAACTGGTTGCATAACGGGCGTGACATGCCTAGAATTTCGTGGAGAAAATTTTCGCGGATGGCTGAAAAATCACGAAATTCGTGAAAGTTTTCTCCCTCGAAAGTTTCCCGCTATACGGTATATCACCGTGGGCCCTCCGGGGAGCAGTATCTGTCAAACGAACATCATAACGATGGTAGAGTTATGTAAGAGGCTGGGAGTACCTCTGGCGGATGAAAAGCTCGTCGATGCTTGCACATGCTTAACATTCCTCGGCATTGAGATTGACACCCGCCTGGGTATGCTGCGACTGCCAGCGGAGAAGCTCTCCCGTTTCAAGTTCACAGTGGCCCAGTGGGTGGAGAAGAAGACATGTACAAAGAGAGAGCTCCTTTCGTTGATCGGTCAACTGCAACATGCTAGTGCTGTCGTCCGCCCTGGTCGCCCATTCATGAGGCAGATAATTGACCTCAGCAAGTCGGTGAGCAAGCTTACCCACCATATCCGGACAAATTGTCGAGCCAGATCCGACATAATGTGGTGGCACATCTTCCTGGAAACCTGGAACGGAGTGTCTCTGCTTTCCATGGCAGGTAGGCGGGAGCCGGATGCATCATTCGCCTCTGATGCATCTGGAAGCTGGGGATGTGGTGCCTACTAGTACTGGGCCCATACCTGGTTCTAGCTCGCCTGGTCTGACACTACAGCTTTGAAGGACAAGAACATTGCTACTCAGGAGCTCCTCCCAATTGTGCTGGCAGCAGCTGTCTGGGGCAGACAGTGGACTGGCCTTCATGTCCAATACCTGTGCAACAATGAAGCAGTGGTGGCAATCATCAACTCGAGATCCTGCAAGGACGGTGATATGTTGTACTTGTTGCGTAGCCTCTTCTTCTTTGAAGCCGAATTCCAATTCAGCCTTGTTGCAGCTCACATTCCAGGGAGCCTGAACACTCTCGCTGATGCCCTCTCACGAGATAACCTCCCACTTTTCCTCTAGCTGTCTTCTCAGGAGGTCTTGGGTCCCACGTTGCTCCCTGTGCAGTTGCTGGAGCTGCTGGCAACTCAACGGTCAGATTAGACATCGGCAGCCTGGAGGGACAAGTTCAAAAGTACTTTGAAGCTGGTCTAGCACCGTCTACTAAGAAGACTTACCATGCCGGCATAGCTAAGTTTAATCAGTTTTGTATCACTTATAATATTACTGCCCCACTACCAGCATCTCAGTTTATTCTTTGTGGTTTTATTACATACCTAGCTGAACATAATTTATCATATGCAACGATTAAGATTTACTTATCAGCAGTCAGGTACTTGCATCTCTGCAACGGTATGCTGGACCTGAGGGCACTTCCCACTCCGAGATTGGACCTGGTAAGTCACGTGCGAAAGCATTACCGGAACCTTCTCGCCCCCGACTGCCCATCACTCTGCCGATTCTGAGACAGATACGAGCTCTGTGGTCTAGATCTGCTGACAGCTTCGACACGATCATGTTGTGGGCAGCGTCCACTCTATGCTTTTTTGGCTTTTTCAGAGTGGGTGAAATTACGTCGCCGTCGGACAGGGGCTTCAACCCCCAGCTTCATCTCAGCTTCTGTGATGTAGCCGTGGACAATTTGTCAGCACCGTCGGTCCTTCAGGTACACCTGAAGCAGTCAAAGACGGACTAGTTCAGACGGGGGATAGATGTGTACATTGGAAAGACAGGTGACGACCTATGCCCAGCGGCTGCAGTGTTAGCCTATTGGCAGCCAGACAAGGATCTCCAGGGGCGCTGTTCAGATTTCAGGATGAAAGATTGCTAACCCCAACGAGATTCACTGGAAAGTTGAGGGAGGCCCTTGAGGCTCTCGGTCTCCAGAGTAAACATTATGCTGGTCACTGTTTCAGGATTGGGGCAGCCACCACAGCCGCAGAGCGGGGCCTGGAAGACTCCCTGATCAAAGCCCTGGGCAGATGGGAGAGCATGGCATATCTGCTGTATGTCAGGACGCCTCGTGAACGTTTGGCCTCCCTCTCGGGGCTGCTGTCTCGGCAATGAACAGCACCATGCTGCAAGTGGTCATACTTATCAGTTGGTGTTTGTGTGCATATGTCTGTTGAGTTGTCAATACTTTAATGTCACGATTATCTCTGCATCTAGTGCATATTATGTTACTCTATGGCTCACCGCATCTGTCGGCACCCAGGTTCTTTGAGGGTGTTCCTTGGGAGGTTGAAGGCTCCACTCGTGATCTTGGATGGGGTGGAGTACGCAAAACACATCCACCTCAGACCTCCCAAGGCTTGGATGTTGTGCAACCTGCGGATCGACCTCGCCCACGCGGGGGAGGGGCTCAAAGGCGAGAGAGATGTCTGTGTGCATGCTCGATCTCGCTCACGGGTTGATCCACATACATTGCATTACCATCGGCTGCGGCAATTCCCCTGGGCTGGGCACAACCTCCAAAAAAGGCGTGTCAACGCATCCACATTGATTCATAGCGATAGTCAGTTAATAGGGAAGAAAGATCCAAGAACGAGGTTGTCGGATCCAATATTAGCTAGAGAGAACGAAATACACGGAGAAGACAGCAACAGAGACCAAGCATGGTAAAAGAGAGCTCCAGCTCGGGATGGAAGCGACGAACAAAAGGATCAGTATGTCACAGTAGCTTTGTCAGCTTGTGGCACGCTAACAAACTTGTATTACTTACAAGTCCATTGCTAAGTAGTCGAGTCTTGAAAAAAGAATAAAAGGACCGCCAGAACCATAGAATCCGAGACGCACACGTGCTGTCTCCTGCATAATTTGTGCCAGAGCTACGTACGTGTACGTGTGTCATGCACGTGCAAACTCGCGAACGCTCGCCCCCACGATGAAATATATCACACCAGTTGTATAATAATATTAGTATGCTTGTGTGCCATGGCTGCTGCCTTCCCTTGCAAGTACACTAGCTATAACTATCTGGCAGTACTATGCATAGACATACATGTATATAATGTCCGACCAACTGTTGGTGATGTCCGATCAAACTGGGATAATCATATGGTCTGACATTTGTCAGATCATCAACACAGAGTTATAATCCACACTGTTGTACAGGCATATACATGTACTACACATACATGTACATGTACATGCATGTGACTGCTTGATTAGCAGACACAAGTATCAAGGGTACCAAAAAAATACAATTTGACCTTTTTGTGGATTTTACCCAATAATATCGTACAGTTGTAAATCGCGAATATTCATATGATAATTTTTCGCATTAAATAATTTTTGGACAAACGACCCTATACCACATCATCGTTAATATTGTGCACATATTTTCTTGGGTTTAATTTTCGCATAAGCCAGGCTGTACGAAATATTTTAACAATGAAATATTTACTCTCAAGACATATATATATATATGTACCAATTCAAACGGACACAGTGCCCCCACAAATGAGAACACAATATGAGGTTTAACCACAAGAGGTTAAACCAGGTTAACTGTGAGTGAGAGGGGCGTGCGCGGGACGGGCTGGTACATGGTACATGGTCGACCGGGCGCCGGGCACGTACGTTGCCCGAGCATGCGCAGCTCGGCAGCGTGATTATCATATTGGCGCCAGCGCGAGGGTAATACGCGCATGCATAATTGGAGGGAGGAGCTGATTGGTCAGTTAATACTTGTAAGAGAGCAGTTACCATAGAATCGGGACTAAGGATAGCATCGTCATACAGTAAGAGCAGCTGGAAAGTGCAAAAAGGAGCCATTTAGCTGGCAGTAACGTTGACTGTTTTCCTCGACTGTTGCTGTTCTACGTCCGTCATTTGAGTTTGTTCGAGACTATGGCTACTCCTACGCAACCACCAGCATCGACGTCTACCAAATCCGCTGTAATTGCGGCATCCACTTCAGCTCCAGTTGCATCAACGACAATAGCTCCTGCTTCGGCGGCTCCAATAACGACTGCTTCCGGCTCAGGTTGGTGGGATAGCTAGCGGTTACTACGTGTTTATTTAGTAGTACTCTAAGTATTGGTGGTTGTGGTGGTGTTTCAAGTGTTTTTGCGTTTTGACCTAAGTGTTGTTGTGGTCATGGTGAGTGGCACTGGTGTGTAATTGGGTTTGGTTGGAGATAAGATATGGATGGGGTTGCAGTTGTTGGTTTGTTGGTTTTGGTGTGATATGGAAATGCAAGTGGGAAATTGAAAAGGTTTGGAAACTTTTATTTAGGTATGCATTCATTCGGTACAGGTGCGACTCCGGTGGTAGCTATGGGTGTGCTTCCCTCTTCATCTCAGCTACCGTCATTGCCAATTTTCTCCGCTTCTACCTCATTGGCAACACCAAATGTTACGGGTATTATGTCGGCACTATCTTCATCCTTCTCCTCCTCGAGTACTGGTGCTGGAACAGCCGTGGGGACAACTATGGTGCCGGCTGGCAGTTATTTTGGAGAGGGTTTGTTGCCAGTGCCTGATAAACTCGTAAAGAAGATACTCAAGTTTGAGTTCATTGAAATGTACGAGCTGCTCCCAGAAACGTGGTTGAGGGATGAGGAGGAGAGTGGGAAGGGTTTGGTGGGGCTGCATCGCAGAAAGAGTGCCCCAGTGACGAACATTCTTCAATGGGTGCAGTGTTTCGCAGCAATGGTGCGAGTTCTCTCTAGAGCATATCCGCAGATGGTGCCGGATCTAATGGCTTACCAAGCCACAATTGCGAGATGTTACCGTGATTTTGAAGACCTGTACTGGGTTCAGTACGATCGAATGTATCGACGTCAGGTTGCAATTACCAAGGATACACGCTGGGGTAGGGTCGACACCACCCTTCACAGCAAGTGTTTCGCGGGAAAAGCTCGGCGTCGGGCTATGTGCATCCATTGCTTGAGCGATAACCATTTGTCTAGTGAGTGCCCAGAAAATCCAAGGAATGCATCATGGCCTTGGTCTACTCAGCAACCTCTGGTGGAGAATCCATCTTCATCTTCGTCATCTCGTAGCCAGTGGGATCACCCTGTGGAGAAGAAGGGCACATGCAATCTGTTTAATGCGATGGAGGGGTCAAAGTGCACATACAACCCATGCAAGTTCCAACATGTGTGCTCAGAGTGCAGGGGCAAGCACCCGAGGGCAATGTGTCCATCCAAGGGGTCGAGCAAAGGCCCGAAGGGGCCACAGTTTAAGCGCCCAAGGCTGGAGTGAGTATAGCCGGGCCACAGGGGTCCCACAGAGTGTGAACTGAGGCAGGACAGTCAAAGTCATTGTATTATGTCCTGTATGCTCCTGGCGTTAGTTGTAGTATACTTGTATGCTGCTGAGGATCATCATAATCATGCTGAAATGCTGTTGAATAATGAACACGTCCACCTCATTGTGGGGGTGTGACCTGGGGTATTGACCCTACCTTCTAATAGCTAATGCATATGTTAGGCTAGTGAGATAATAGTATTATTATGGGTTTATCTAATGTCCATCTCTGTAAGGAGATGTGACCTTGGGGTACTTACTGACCACCACGGTAATGATAGCGATAATATTATGTCAACTATAGGGGCTACTACCCTTACTTTTGAGAACGTTGTTTATTAGTTATTCGGTCCTATACAGATGGGAAATATCCCTATACAACGGATCTGTTGCAATTGGAATCTTGTCAAGGAAACAAGGGAACACTGTCAGTTCATGAACGTCTTGCAGGGGTCTTCACCCCTCTCTGCTTACCTCAATGGGAAGCCATGCTGCAGCATCACCCTGACAGGGAATATAAGGAATATATCTTGAGGGGCATTCGGGATGGATTTCGGGTGGGATTTGCTTGCAAGTTGTCGCCAGCAAGAAAGAACATGTACTCAGCGGTGGAGAATGCTCAGGTGGTAGATGACTATTTGGAGGCAGAAAAACTACGGCAAGTAGTGCTGGGTCCATTTTCACCTGCTGCCGTACCTAACGTTCATATCAATAGGTTCGGGGTAATCCCCAAGTCGGGTAGGCCCGGGAAATGGAGATTGATTGTTGATTTGTCTCACCCGGATGGAAGAAGTGTGAATAGCGGAGTGGATCCTCTCTTATGTTCACTGTCATATGTGAAGATGGATCAGGTGGTGGATACGTTGTTGGAGATGGGTCCAGGTGTAGAGTTGGCGAAGCTGGATGTGAAGAATGCTTATCGTAATGTGCCGGTACATCCGGAGGACAGACACTTGTTGGGCATGCAGTGGAGGGGTCAGATTTATGTGGATGCTGCTTTGCCATTTGGTTTGAGATCAGCACCCAAGATTTTTAATGCTTTGGCGGATGCGGTTGAGTGGGCAGTGAAACAGAATGGGGTGGAACACCTTTGGCACTACTTGGACGACTTCCTTACGTGCGGGGAGCCGGGTACTGTGGAATGTCAGCTGAACTTGCAGACGATGAAGAGCATATGTGAATGCTTAGGTTTCCCTCTCGCGTTGGAGAAGTTGGAGGGACCGGCGACGTCGCTGGTATTTTTGGGTATTCTGATCGATACTGTTGATCAGGAGTTAAGGCTCCCCCTAGACAAGCTAAAACGGATTCGGGATTTGGTGCAGACGTGGTTAGGAAAGAAAAGGTGTACGAAGCGAGAGCTACTATCGGTAGCCGGCCAGTTGCAGCATGCGGCCACAGTGGTCAGGCCAGGCAGGACTTTCTTGAGACGTCTGTTCGATTTAAGTAAGACGGTGAGCCACCCTGATCATCATATCCGTCTGTCAGCGGGAGCTAGGTCAGATTTGGCGTGGTGGCAACTATTTCTGGAGTCTTGGAATGGCATTTCGTTGATGTCAGCCGCACACAAAAGGGTGCCTGAGGTCACGTTCACCTCTGATGCATCTGGTGCTTGGGGTTGCGGTGGTTACTGGGATGATAAATGGTTTCAGTTAGCTTGGAGTGACAAACAGTGCTCTCCCTTAGTGAACATCACAGTGAAGGAGCTCATCCCAATTGTGTTGGCGGCAGCTGTGTGGGGACAGGAGTGACAGGGCAAAGTAGTTGGTTGGAGATGCGACAATCAGGCTGTTGTGGCAGTACTCCACAGCCGGACAAGCAAGGAGCCGGGCGTCATGCATTTACTACGTTGTTTATTTTTCTTTGAGGCAAGATTCTCATTTCATGTTATAGCTTCCCACATTGCTGGCGTGGAAAACTCTTTAGCAGATGATATCTCACGTAACAACATGTCACCTGTTCTCCAGGCTTTTGGGCCCAAGGCCATCGAGAACAGGGCCAGTCTTCCACACCCAGTGTTGGACTTGATCATCAATGTCAAACCGGACTGGACCTCACAAGTCTGGAGACAGATGTTCAGTGGTATTTTGAACACGGCTTAGCTGCAACGACAAGGAAAACATATCAAGCTGGTATCAAGAAGTTTAATAATTTTTGTAGTACGTATAATATAGCCAACCCATTACCTGTATCACAGTCCTTGTTATGTTCATATATCACATTTCTGGCCAAGTCAGGCCTAGCTTATTCATCAATTAAGACATATTTATCGGCAGTGAGATATTTTCAGGTTTCACATGGATTGGCGGCTCCTGATCGGGTAGCAATGCCTAAATTATCACTGGTGGAAAGAGGAATTAGGAATTAGGAGAGCAAAGGCTGTTGAACACAAATCAGTTCATCTACCGATCACTCCAACAATTCTGCGTCAGTTAAGGGCATTATGGTCAATGAACGCGACTTCGTTTGACTACATCATGCTGTGTGGCATTCTTTGGTTTTTTCAGAATGGGCGAGATTACTTCATCTTCGGTGCGTAGTTATGACGCTTCCTGTCAATTGACGATGGCTGATGTGGCGATAGATGACGGTCAGAACCCCACTGTTGTGAGAATTCATTTAAAGCGCACGAAAACTACTCCGTTCTCAGGAGTTGATGTATTTCTGGGAAGAACAGATGATGACCTCTGCCCAGTCTCTGCCCTGCTGGCATATTTGGTCGTTAGGGGAGTCACACCGGGACCCTTATTCAGATTTCAGGATGGTCGTTTTCTTACTAAGCAGTTGTTCATCGAGAGAGTGAGAATCGGATTGGACACTCTCGGATTAAGCAGTTCGGACTACGCTGGTCACAGGTTTCGGATTGGTGCTGCAACAACAGCAGCTGAGAGGGGGGTAGAGGACTCATTGATCAAGATGCTGGGCCGGTGGGAGAGTTCCGCCTACCAGATTTACATAAAGACTCCTCGAGAAGTCCTGGCCGGGATTTCACGACGTTTATCCTGTCCGGCAAAGTAGACTCTCACAGACTGGTCAGTTACTGAATCACTTTTGTCGGTTATTTCATGTTCATATGTTATTTAATATATCATTGTCGGTACTTTTGGGTGTTGCTCACGTCAGAGATATTTTGGGGAGGGTCTGTGAGACGGTGGGAAGACTTGGAGGGAGGCTTCGCCTCAGTGGATGGGAGTGGGATCCAGGATCCCACCTCGAGTACCCTCCAAGTCGGTAGATGGAATTCACCGGCTTGACATCTTTGCATGCCCTATCGAAGGTGAAGTAGGTGGGGCTTGCAGGTCAAAGGTCACCATGCACAGGCACATGGCACCCCCTCATCACGTTCATGATCACATCCGGTGCGGTGCAGGGCTGGCCAGCCAGGCCGTTACCTCGGCGCGCCCGCCATTCCACATGCACAAGACTTAATTAAGTTAATGTTATGGAAGTGGCTTGATAGTGATGAACGTAACAGTTAAATGAGGTTTAACCACAAGAGGTTAAACCAGGTTAACTGTGAGTGAGAGGGGCGCGCATGGGACGGGCTGGTACATGGTACATGGTCGACCGGGCGCCAGGCACGTACGCTGCCCGAGCATGCGCAGCTCGGCAGCATGATTATCATATTGGCACCAGCGCGAGGGTAATACGCGCATGCGTAATTGGAGGGAGGAGCTGATTGGTCAGTTAATACTTGTAAGAGAGCGGTTACCATAGAATCGGGACTAAGGATACCATCGTAGTGCAAAAAGGAGCCGTTTAGCTGGCACCCACCCTCCCACCCTATACTTGTCCACTGAGGGATGATGTGTTTCCATCAGTGTGATCAGTGCCGAGATAATGGATGGGAGTGGGATCCAGGATCCCACCTCGAGTACCCTCCAAGTCGGTAGATGGAATTCGCCGGCTTGACATCTTTGCATGCCCTATCAAAGGTGAAGTAGGTGGGGCTTGCAGGTCAAAGGTCACCATGCGCAGGCGCATGGCACCCCCCTCGTCACGTTCACGATCACATCCGGTACGGTGCAGGGCCGGCCGGCCAGGCCATTATCTCGGCGCGCCCGCCATTCCACATGCACAAGACTTAATTAAGTTACTATTATGGAAGTGGCTTGATAGTGATGAACGTAACAGTTAAACAGTACCAAGGGCTTATAGACTTCTATAACAGTACCATAATCTAGAAATTTTATTGCAAAGGTCAATGGCAGCTATGAAAATTAATCTTACGGAAATGTATGCTACAATTAATAACATGGTAGTGTCATTCCCACAATAGCTTTTTTTACCATGAAAAATTATATAATTACAAAAGTTTCCTAATAATAACTAGAGCTCTGTAGAGCACATACCCCACGCGCTGCATCTACATCCTGCAGTGCATCTATCTGCACTATAGTGATCGACCTTTACCTACATGTACATACTACACGTATGTTACATGTACATTGTGCGTACGAGCAGAAAGCACAAGGGGTGCAGTTAATAGGCGTGGCCAATAAAAACGCAGTCTTGCGACACTCGTGGGCCTTACTACATGTAAATGATTCAAAGCATAATGGAGCAAGTTTTTCGACAATTTTGATGTTTGGTTGCACTTACAAGTCGCATAGGTCCCTACATGTACATGTAAATGTCAAGATCTGTGATTTTTGTGCTCACAAACAGATCAACCGACAGACGGATAGAACCGATTGCTTTACCTGTTTCTGCGCATGCGTGTGCGGGGTAATTATGATGAAAATTTCCAGATCAACGGTGGCATGACAGTACAGGCACATTGTTGAGCAGCACTCTCAAGAGTAAATAGTAAGGAAGGGAGCTAGGAGAGCATCAAACGTGCTACATGTACATGTACATTGTACATGTACATACTTGGTTTAATAATATTATGTATTCGTTGAGCAATGTGACTTCCCGCCTTGCATACATGATATTAGTAAAATATTTTTGCAGGACTGTGAATAGAGTCATTTTTGTCCTAGGATTCTTCATGAATGCCAATTTGTATTGTAGGTGAAATTATGCTCGTATTAGCTTGCTCAAGGCCACGCCCACGACTAACTATTGGCCCTCGTTGCTCCATTTTTTATTTGACTTTCCAAAAATATCTTATATAGAGCATATACATGTATATAGTGTATTCTTCACTTTGCACTCCTTATGTTTACTCTTGGTATTACCTTAGCCTTATCTGTGTCCAGTTTGGATCCAACAGTGGTCATGATATGACAGAGACACTCAATACTTTGGCTTACATCTTCCACAGACTGGCCTTTCTTCCGTTCAAGCAGCTGTGCAAATTAGATTGCATGTGCTGGATCTACATAGTACATGTACATGTACATGTACGAACGTGTACATACCTCCTTTATGCAGCTATGAATGATGGCTTCATGGAGAATACCAAGTTTAAAGAGCTCACCTATGTATTATTTAGCATAAAGTACCATAGCAAGGGTTAATTTCATAATGTGTATCATACTATGCAAGGGAATACATGCGATGTGACAAGGTACAAAATCATGTAATTATTATAAAAACTCTAGCGAATATGCCATAGGGGTACCCCATGTCGCTGGCTATAGAGTGCATGGTGTCTCCATTCATGTGATACAGGGATCAATTACATTATTTGCAATAGCTAGCAGGGATCCTTCAGTACTGAAGACACCCACCCCTAGGCTAGCTAGCGAAATGGGGGTCAGATCTAGTACCTATTTCAGGAGCCATTTGGAGAGGGGGATAGTCTGGTGTGGCTGGAACGGCAGGTGCCAATATCTATACCGGCAAAGGCTAGCCTACATATGAAGCCCAAAGAGGTACAATCTGGCCCATGGAAAAGGCAATGCACCAAATAATTCTTGCACAAAGCACCGAAATACATACAGCATGAGGTTAACATTCAATGTTGGAAGCTGAAAGACCCATTTTGTGCCCATAATTATCTATTTTCTCCTGCATCAGTTTGTGCTCGTCCTTCTTTTAATTACTGCCACTGGCTAGCCATAATTCGATCGAGAAGAGAAGATCTGCGTGTCTTGGGCACTGAATAATAATATTATTATAATAGGTACAGGTCGTCACAAAACACACTCGGTGGGGGTGGTCATCATTCCATTCCATTCCACCGTTTCGTTCCATTCCGCTGAATAAAGACACCCCATAAATGCGCTGAGGGTTTTGGGCTCTAGGGAGCTCTAGTTTAACATGTCTTTCGCTGAAAACGCTTCATTCAAGAGTTTGGCATCATTTGCTGGTGACCACTACATTTCTTGTTCACTAGCGGGCTTCAATGGACAAAAGAGACAGCAATGGCTTCTTTTCAATTACGTACATGTATGACTACTAGGCCGTAGATGCAACAACACAACTAGTTCATCACTGATTGATTGTAGCATACTATCTATAAACTGCTGACACAGCACTGCTGTATGGCACATGTGATACAGCTGGACATTATAAGCACAGTATGCATTCTTATCATCATTTCTTTTTGATTCTCAGGCTAAGCTTGTGTATATATTTACCATGTGTGCATGCACAAGGCACCTGAGCGACTCGTAAACATCTCGAATCAGTTGAACTTGGCAAAAAATGGTTTCAGTATACATGTATTTCAAATCGAGGGACATGATCCATGAGTATCAAATAGTGCCTTTTCATAGCCATAATATTAATAGCCAACCCTATGAATAATGCATACAGGTACGTGCTTTCTGCTCATGCATAAATAGCCTAGTATACAAACAGGTCAAGATGATCACTATGTTTTAAATTATGCCCGTGACACTGTTTTGGCTTCCATCCAAATGTGAAGCCCTAAGTAACTCTTATATACATGTATCTATGATGGAACCAAATCTGACTGTGAAATAGCTATATCATTACATGTAATGCAACAAAATATAGGTAGTAGCAGTTTACATGTACATGTATATCCTCTGGTGCAGAGAGAGAATCAGTGGTGTTTTTGGCTGACATCACTGGGGCTCCTACAACCAAGCCTACCTTTTTTTAACCATGCACATAAAAGTAGATCTACAGATTGCACAATGTGCGCACAGGGTATGTGCTCTACAGAGCTCCAGTGTTATGATGCATTTCGACAACCGTCAATGCAATGCAACGCATTGTGTAGAATCATATTGTGAACCAGCTTTTATACTGCTCAGTGCACTTTTGCATCATAGCTCTTCATTGTACTTGTAATTACCCCGCGCGCATGCGCAAGGGGTAAAGCAATCGGTTTGTCCGTCTGTTGTCATCGTCGGCACGAAAATCGCCAGATTTTGAGTTCCGAGGCGTCTGTGCGTACTGTAAGCACAACCAATCGGTAGATATCGGTGAAAAACTGGTTTGTACGGGCTTCGAATTGCTCAAAAAGGCTTACTAGTGCTACAAATCTTGCTTTTTCTGTTCAACATGCCTGTGGTTTATTGACCACACCTACTCTTTTAGCATGCTGATACGACTGCGCATGCTCAAGCTCAGTGTTGGAAAGGGTCGTCAGGTCATAAAACAGCTATGCTGCAGAGTACTACACTACATGTGCCTACAGAGTGCGCAGGGTATGTGCTCTACAGAGCTCTAGTTGTGGACAGTTTTGAAATGGGTACATAATACAACTTACCAACAAATTTGATATTCCCAAGCATTTTTCGCTTGGCAATGGCCTTCTGCTCCACCTCCTCTGCAGTGAGGCCATCACGCTTCTCAAATGCTGTGTAGTATGTCAAATTTTATCTTCTAAATCCACATGCTAACACTTGGCACTAATTGTATATCTTGGCTGTGTGCTTGGCTAAGTGTACATACATTGTACCTGCACTTGCTTGCCGTCTCCGTTCAAATTCCTCTTGACACTTGTGCAGTAAAAGTTTACAAAATGTCTAGAAAAAGATACGTATGTATGGGTTATATACCAAGGTACAGGTCTCTACACTATTTACACAACCAAGGGCCGAAGGCCCGAGGCTATGTAAATCGCGTAGAGACCGAACTGAGGTGTATAATGGACTTGTACCATGGCCTACAATCTATGTGGCCCTGATGATGCATCCTCATGGTAGCAACAACAGCGCTGGCTATAAAAGTCGGCTTGAGCAGCACCCAGCAACACAGCAAAATAAAAAAAACTTTCGAATCATCATGACCGTGAAAGCCATCTAGTATTTAGTATACCTACCATCAGCTCATGGCCAGGCCTTCAAGAAGGCGAACTTTCATAGCGATGGCTTTCTTGTTGCCCAGTACAGTACTAAAAATTTCACAAAATATGCCTTCCTAGCCAGTATCTTCCTCGAGCTCCAAGATTCACCGACTCGGCATCCAATTACTCCGCCCACTTATGGCAATTAACCTTCAACCTCACCATATAGTTCTATAGTACATACGCATAGTACTATTGCAACGCAATTGTGTAGTAGCAGTACAGTGAATACAGTCCTACTAGTGTGCCCTGAGGTAGTTATCAGACCTTGTATATAAATACAAGGTTTGATAAGTGATTAACCCTCGGCGCACGCGCGACGGTTACTGTAGTTGGTTTGTCTGTCTGTCTGTTACATGTACCACGCTAGCTGCTACATACCTCATATACGGTATGTACATGTACGTCTATTAACTCTCAGCGCATGCGCGGTTGCATCATCTGTCGAGCTTCTGACGATCGTGGGATGACAGTGGCTTCTTTTCAACTCTAAGGCTTAGCTGCCTGTTACCCTTTGACTCTCTGGCTTGTATGCATGAATGGCATTACAGTGCTTAAACCCAAGCGAGTTGCGATAATATTGGACATATACATGTAATATTGCTTAGTGTACTTCAGTCTTGTGCCAAGGCTTTGCATCACAGTCCTTCAAGTTGAGATGTAGCTAGCTAAGTCCCCAAGAATTGGAAGTTAGGCTACAGTGAGGGAAGTTGAGTTGATGTCGACACCACAGTGTGGATACAACACACTAGGGTTGTTGCTGCTACATGTACATGTATAAGCCGTTGAACCTTGAATATATAACACTGCTGTGCAAGTATAACATTAGCCACATCCCTGTCTCGCCCCGGCCCCAGCCCTTTAGCTACCCCCTTTTCTGCATGCAACTGTTGAAGCATGTAGCTAATTCCATGCAACGTGCCGAGGGTTTTGTGCTCGAGAGAGCTCTAGTTTATGGAGAAATCTGATTGGTCAGAATTTACAACCATCGTACAAGATCAAATACATGTACAAGCATGCCAGTTATGTGG
Organism: Cliona cf. orientalis; assembly: GCA_963930775.1. Classification (NCBI taxonomy): domain Eukaryota; kingdom Metazoa; phylum Porifera; class Demospongiae; order Clionaida; family Clionaidae; genus Cliona; species Cliona cf. orientalis. Next base: position 7,366,548 of record OZ005690.1, read on the forward strand.
ATACCATACATGTATATGTACATGTATATACACACAGTGGTACAGTGGAACTCAAAATTAATATGGTACGTACTGTATGTACATACATGTATCTGCATACCGTAAATCGTGAATATTTCATTGTTAAAATATCTTCAGACAGCCTGGCTTGGACGAAAATTAAACACACAAAAATATATGTGCATTATTAATGATAATGTGGTATAGGGTCATTTGTCCGAAAATTATTCAACGTGAAAGTTTATTGCATGAAATATTTTAGACACGAAATATTCGCAATTTACGGTAGTACATGTCCATGTGTATACAAAACTCACAGTTTTCTGACTAGCTGATTCCTCAAAGTTGGGGGCAAATTTATTTAGTGTGAGACATAACTCTGCGTACATAGAACTATACTTGGGTTCATCCAGTGCCTTATCAAATACCTAAATTAACAAGAAAAATAGTCAAATTTAGCTCCATACTAACAGCATAAAGTGACAAGTATCTTTGCTCCAAAACACTTGAAAAGGATAGCAGTGGCTATCACGTATCACTCTAGTATCCTCTCCTCCTACCGTCGTCACGTCACCGCCGTCCGTAACGCTGATGTCCATACCGTTCAATCTCCGTACCGTCGCCATTCCAGTACACATGCCAATAACACGACCATGTACCAGTCCTAGCTAGGGGTGTGGTTATCGACGCTCACCGCCACACCCCCATGGCTCAGTAGGGTACGATACGCGCGTAGCCTGAAGAAGCAGAGTGTAGCCTCGTCCCCATTCTTGAGTATATTGATACCTCAGTGTGTTGTTGCTCTTTCAATCATTTATAGCATAGATATAAATATACTTGTATATTATCTATATTTACAGTCAAGATATAGCTATAGTATTAAAATACGGGTTTTCGCCATCCTTAGTAAATATGGCACCATAGAAGTTTCCAGGGTGACCTATTCTTGGATATAGGGTCAAAACGTAACAAGATGACGGAGTGTGTGGATTACACGGTGGTACGTCCATACTATCATCTATCATTGGTACTGATGGTACTATCAGTTCAAGTAATAAACTCATTATCAACTTCTGGGTCATCCCTTGAGAGAACAAATTATAACACACTGGTATCTATCATTGACAATAAGAACACAGCAACAGATCAAGAGTCACATACTAGTTGATTTTATCATAAAATAATTTTATTTGTTGATCTGAGCTACGCTCACATCGCACCCTATATTAAATACTCGGAAGGGGGAGTGTGGCGGTGAACACTTAATAGCCACACCCCTAGGACTGGTCGTCATGTGTACTATACTGGAATGGCGACGGTACGGAGTTTGAACGGTACGGACATCAGCGTTACGGACTGGAATGGCGACGGTACGGAGACTGAACGGTACGGACATCAGTGTTTAATACGGACGGCGGTGACGTGACGACGGTAGGAGGAGAGGATACTGGAGTAATACGTGATAGCCACTGGAGTGATGTGTGACCTCCAGGGCCACAGTATAAAACATAGAGACATAGTTCATGCATAAACAGTATCCTGCCTGGGCAAGAGAGTACCGTGTGCATGTGCAGATTGAATCGGTTGCGGAGGCCACACCCCTCATAGCAAGCAACTGCTCTGGCTCCTGCAATGCCATGGCGACGTTTTCACTCTGCTCGAATGTTGTATGACAAAGAACAGACCTCGCCTCTCACTTCGCTCGAGGCTCGGTGGCTAGCACCAGTGCCTGCTTAGCAGGCCTCTCGAAACGCGTGGCGGTTTCACGCTGATCGTTCAACAATGCGTCTCTATGGCCCGAGGCATTAAGGCCAGTGGCGTAGGCAGAGGGGGGGGGGGCTTTGGGGGCTCAAGCCCCCCCCCTTTGTCATCAGCTATAGTGGGTGTGGCAACAGTTAACTTCAGCTTTTTTGCAGTAAGTGCTCATTGTACTGCTCTAACTTACATCTTAACAATCCATTTCAGCTGTAGAATTCCATACCTTTCAGCACTTAAGCACGGCGGTGTATAAGAACTTGCGCAAGCTTAGTACACTATAATTTAGCTTAGAGTTCAAAGTTCAATAGTCAATAGTGGAATCACGTGATCCTAATTAATGGGCATGGCCAAGGCGCAAATTTTTGTGCGCAATGTCAAGCCCCTCCATACTCAGAATCCTGGCTACGCCGCTGAAGACCACTCTTCTTTGTGCACACGGCCTTAGAGTTCTGACCAATCCTAAGCCTTATAGTGCGGACTTTTCTCCACCCATGCCACGTGTTCATAGCAACCGGGCGCATCTAAGACGCATATCCATGCCCTCATATAATGACACAGACTATAATATTATAAGAAAAATGATCGTCTGAAAAATATTTTTTGTTGTATATACATGTATGTATAACTAAGCAATAGCATGCTCAAGTCTAAACAAGTTAGATACTTCAGCCAATGGGATCTGCAGTCTTTAGAATACTTCAGATACTTATACAACCCTCAGGCTTCGCCTTCGGGATTCTGTATCAGTGTCTTCAGTATTCTAAATCCTGTAGATCCCTTGGCTCCAGTGTCTAACTTATATTTAGAAGTGTAGAGTAGTGACAACAAATCAATTACATGTATATGTACCTTACTATAATGCATGTCCATAGGGTAAATGAACGTAGTACTTATAGGTACATGTATGCAATTCTTTAATACGTACATGTAGTTAAAGGACAATTTTGAAGACACGTCTGCTCACATTGCATACTACTGCTAATCATTGTAAAAAGGTCATAATGTCACTGCACAAGCAACACTTACAAGTAATATTGCTCCTTTAAGGATCTCCTTATTATTAATCCCAGCATGGCGGGCAAGCTCAAAGCTCAGTTTTTCAAAGTTGTCTGGTGTTAGCTTATTCAGTATTCTGCATAGTGGAACAAAAGAATACATGCATGTATCACAATCCCTTATTACACATACATGTACTTACCCTCTAATTTTTCTGAAGACTATTTCAGTTGGGTCAGTATTCTCTCTAACATTAGGAGGTACCCATCGCTGGCTGCTCGGTGCCCTCTGCACTACAGCTGCCTGCTCTGAAGTACCATCAAAAATTTCACTGCCTAGCACCAAGTCCGCCACTTTGGTTACTCTGTATTATGAAATCCATGACAAACATGAATGCATCAAAATACCGGTACATACATACATACACATTTCTAAAGTCAAAACCATGCATCATAATAATTATAGCAGGAGATATCCAAGGATTCAGTTTTCGTGGATAGGTGATCATTATTCTATTTTGCTGATGTGTGTGATTATGCCTATTATGCATTGTACAATCATGCTTATTACCCTGTGCGTATGCGCAAGGGGTAAAGCAATCAGTCATGTCGTCGTTGTTAGCACAAGAATCGAGATGCAGGCATCCAAGGGACTCGAAAGCACATTTTTGTTGGTCACCGTAGCCACACCTATCGACAGTGCCTACTCAATACATAATGCATGCCATTGTGCTTTGTGCTCGTGCACAATTATGTAAGTGTCAAGTACGTATAGTATGACTGGTAAAGATCGTCAAAATTAAATGCTCATGACATCTGTGGTGTAGCTATATCTGGATCCTGGCTGAAATCTCAGAAGCCCTACGGAACCAAATCATAATGTACTACAACAAAATATTGGTAGTATCAGTTCATATCTTCCTAGTCTAAGTCTGGTGCACTGAGAGTGCTTTTAATTTTGTACATCAGGACCCCACAACAGTAAAAGCAAGCAGCATTTCTACTGTATTAGTCTGCATGAAGTTCACGAAATTACAGCCAAAGTAAATCTATAGATTGCGCAATGTGCGTGTGGGGTATGCGCTCTATAGAGATCTAGTTATATTTATTGTCATTTATCAATTATCCATGAAAACTATGAGAATTAGATCCCATAAAAATTTCCCATCGTACAATAATAATGCACATGGATGCTGATAATCTTACAACTATAATGAGCTCGAGACTCCACAGTGAATATAAATATCCTGAACATTTTAACCTACATCTACCGTAGAATCCCACAATTACGCCCCCCCTCCTCACGCATACATGTAAGTCCCCCTGTACTTTTTAGCTTAAGTTCCTGCATAGGTAGTTTTGTCTTGCGCATAAGCCCCCTCCCTTTACTATAGAAATGTGCATGTAGATCCTAGAGCTCATAAGCTAACTAGAGCTCTGTAGAGCACATAGTAAGTGCGCATAGCACTGTAACACTCCAGCAGAGCTGTTTTATGACTTGACGACCCTTTCCCTTGCATATTGCATGCAGAAAGCACACGTTCAGCTGACTTGATGACCCTTTCCTACATGCATGCTGAGCTCCAGCATGCGCAGTTGTATCAGCTTATGCCAGTGGAGTGGGTGTGGTCGATAAACCACAAGCATACTAAACAGAAAATGCACGATTTATAGCGCTAGTAAGCCATTTCTAGCAATTCGAAGAGTGTAGAAACCAATTTTTCACCGATACCTACTGATTGGTTATACACAGGGTTTCATTTAGGGGGGTGGGGGGGTACTCGCCCCCCCTTGAGAATTGCCACAAACCATATACGCAAGTGTCCAAATAGGTAAATTTTTGCTCCTTTTTAATTTCAGCTTCGCGCTCCGCGCGGGAGGAAACATACTGTAGGGAGGGGAACCAGTAGATATCACTGACAAGACAGGTCTCAGAAAGCCACCAGAAACAGTCTCAGCAGTTAAAAAATGAAAAATTTCAGACCCTCCTAGTTAATGACCACAATGTTATTCTTGGCTGATAAAAAAACACTAGTACAATCCTTGCCCCCCCTTAACTCTGTGATTATCGCGTTTGCCCCCCCCCCCCCCTTGATGAAAATCCTGAATGAAACCCTGTATTACCTATAGCACACAGATACCTAGAACTCAAAATGTGGCAATCTTCATGCCAATAATGACCACAGATAGGTAAACCAATTGCTTTACCACTTGCGCATGTGCGCAGGGTAATAAAAACAGTAGCTACAATGTACAGCTAGCAAACAAGAGAAAGTACAGAGATCGGACGCCCACGTGGCATTCAACAGTCAGTATCAAATGGTCGTCTCACGGAAATATAATGATCCCACGTATAAGCTTGCTCCCCACTTTTGCCCAAATGTTAGCATGCACAAAGGGGGGCGTAGTCACGGGATTCTATGGTACATGTACATGAAAATATTCTAAAAAGGTATATGTAGCACTGTTATTATAATTACATGTAATGTACATATACACGTACATGTAAGTATATGACAGAGGAGGTACAAAGTGACAAATTAACTTTTGCACATACCAATTCACGTCATCATGGGAGTGTTCCCGTATAGTTGCTATGCTAAAAGCTAAAAACAGCGGGATCATCAAGGGTTCGCTAGCTCAACCGTTGTAGTTTCAATCGCTTCTCCCATTCACATTGGATTGGAACAGGGACCCTGAAAGTTCACTCTTAAAAATCGCCATCCAAGTCTACTACGTAAAGTCTATGGGGATAAAAGCGATGACTCAGTACACTTTCATACCTCCTCTGAGTATGTGATTGTGCCTTTGATCACTTCTAATTTTGCCTTGATGCTTTCTCTAAGCTGATGGTAAATGCTTTCAGCAATCTTGTAATGACAACTTCTCACTTTTCAACTTGCTTTACCATCCAAAGTCAAAGAGAACGACAGTCCTCAAACTCGTGTTAGATATGACAAAGAACACAATCAGGCAACAGGTACATGTACATGTATACACATATTATAGCATTGAAACCATGTAGATTCCTGTGCTTATTTATGGGTACACTATTACCTGGTAGTGACCCTTTTGATGCTGTCTACCGCCTCTGTGCAAGTAGAGGTAACGTTACACAATGGAAAACACTGCATACAGTGCAGTGTAGGCGACTACTCTCATCCGCGATCGGGGTCGAAGTGAGGTTAGGCCACATAAAATAACTTACTTGATTCTCATCCACCTTTTTCCAAAAATAGGGGCAGGAGGAGGCATTTTATTTTTATTTTTTACTCATCAGGACACTAGAAAGAGCATATTTACAAGATATTTGGTAAAGGGTCGCTACTGCACACGTGCAATAGCAATAAAATTCATAGAGGCGGCCTGTAAAAATTGGGACGGGCGGGGATGAGAATCGAGTAAGTTATTTAAGGTCACACAAACTTGATTGTTAGTTTCTCGTCACCGCCCGCATCTATTTCAACCTATCGCTTCTGCCTTCATTATTGCCTTGAAACACCAGCCACACCTCTTTTTTGCTAATTATTTGGGCGGTTGCAGGAAACCACACCTTCAAAATGCCATAATATTGAGCAATGAATAATGACCGTCCGCCTGCATAGAAATATAAAAACGGGTGGACGAGAAACAACAATGTAGTTTGATTGGCCTAATATGGCCTTAAGCAGCTATGGCGAAATTTAGAAGCTGGTCAAACAATGAAGGAGGGAGCTGTAGTAGCTTAGAAACGGTCAAAGCCTCTCCAGGCACTAGATGGGCACAGATAGTTGAGATTGAGTCATGACCAATTTTTTTGTTGTGGTCAAGGGGTCAAGCGGACACAGCAGTATGTGTACGCCTACATGTACGTAGGGTCTACCCTTGTTAATACAGTCTTGTGTATTAACAGGTCATGACACACACTGAGGACTTGGCCCAAAATCATCAAATCATTTTCCTCGCGAAAAGTTGGGTAAGAGGTACTTCAATCTATACTGCTATATCCATATCTATTTAAAGCACACTGCCTATACAAAATTTAATACCGAACAATCAACCCTAATTTCAGGACCGAAAATGCAATTAAATTCACCTTCACACTAAATTTATCGAACACTTACTAGATCATAGGATACCCACTCAACTTCACTATGACCAAGTAGTGCTGATGAATGAGTGCGTACTCGCACGCGTCTCGTCTGATCTAGATCTGGTAAACGTAGCTCAAGCTCACCGGCACCAAGTGCGGCGCTGGAGCGGAGGCAGGGCGCATAGACCGTACTGTATGGTCAAGTGACTTCCGGTTCCACGAAGTGCTACGGCGCGGCGCCGCCTGGCCTGATCTGATCTGACGTACGTACGTACGTACATGAGCTCGAGTGACACGTGGATCCATGGAATGATATTATGATACCATAAAGTGTGTCGCACATGCACACGGACTTATCAGCACAATGTTTCGCTTTGCTATAGACAGAGGTGGAACATTCACAGATGTCTACGCAGAATGTCCCGATGGCAGCACAAGAGTAATGAAGTTACTTTCAGAAGATCCTGAGAACTATCAAGATGCTCCTCGAGAAGCCATCAGGAGAATCCTGCAGGAGGTTAGTCTGAGTGGCACCCAGACTAGCCTAGCAGGAGGTTTGACAGTTAATTTTGTGGCACTCATTGCTTTTCCCTCAAATTATTTGCACACATCCGAAAATCATACGTGTATTTATATAGGAGTCGTGACCCATGTATATACATGACATGAAATTTAGCCTCGTACCCAGGCCCTTTGAGGAGGAGAAGGGCCTGGTACACACTGTACGCGCATGCGCAAAGTTTACGGAGCATTTTCTAGTAAAATTCGCCGGATATTGTCGCTACCACGCGGTCTATGGAGTGGTATTAGTGTCAAAAATAAAATTTGATATGCATAGTAACATGCTCTGCAAAGCGATTGGCAAAATGTGGAATCATTCTGCAAGTTGCGCTGACTCAGCAAATCTATCTGCAAGTTGTGCTGACTCAGCAAATCGATTTGTATTTTGATCTGCAAGTTGGTTCTGTAAATTGATCTGCAGGTTGATTTTAAGTTATAGTTATAGCGCGGGGCCAGGGATTTATGGCAGTAAACGAACCGAGTCCGAGGGCGCAGCCCGAGGATAAGGTTTGTTTACGTTGCCATAAATCCCTGGCAACCCGCGCTATAACTGTTATATATCCCACCCGATTGGTCAGAGTTCCCGGTATCTATGGTGACACGCTATTTAAATTATTGTTAGCAACTGACAGTGTAACATTGCTCACTTCGACTATGGATGCTCAGGCTTGTCCCTACGATCCACTCTGCCTTGGCCTCTGTGAATGGACCGACTGTCCAGGTGCGCTTCAACTAGACAACACGCCACGCCCAACTAACCTGCTCGTTTCAGCCCCGCCTTCTCAATCTCCTCCAGTAGCGAGCCACTCCTCTCTCTCCGTCCAGCCCGAATCTACGCGGTTTAAATTCGCTACAGAAGAAGAGCTGTCCACTTTCGCTAAGGGACTAGTTCCTGAAAATACTACCAGGAGCACCAAATGGGCCTTGAACACATTCAGTGCTTGGATAAGGGAAAGAAATACTAGATATCCAGCCGATCCAGTCCCAGATGACATTCTGGTGTGTAGCGAGCCTGAAATCATAAATCTCCATCTCTCCAGATTCATTGTGGAGACAAGAAAGTCAAATGGAGAGATTTACCCTCCATCTACACTTCATCAGTTACTTTGTGGAATTTTGAGACGTATGCGAGAACTCAATCCGAATTGTCCAAACTTTTTGGACAAAAATGACAACAGATTCCGGAGTCTTCAAGGCACTCTTGACTCGTATTTTCACAAGCTGCACTCTGAAGGTATAGGGAGGAAAGTGAAGCATGCAGAGGTGATAACAACAGACGAAGAAGACCAGCTATGGGAGAGTGGTGTATTGAATGTAACTACACCTAGAGGATTGCAGAATGCAGTATTCTTCACTATTGGAAAGCTCTTTTGTCTTCGTGGTGGAAAGGAGCATAGGGCTTTGAAACTGTCCCAGCTAAAGCGAGATAGCAACGTCGACAAGTACATATACCACGAGAATGTATCAAAGAACAGAAATGGCAGTTTTAAGCAGCTTCATGTTCGCAGCAAGGTGGTACCTGTCTATTCATGTCCGGAGGCTGGCATACGGTGTCCTGTGTACTTGCTAGATCTCTATATCAGCAAGCTTCCAGAAGAAGCAAAGGAAAAGGATCTAGTATATGTGCGACCGTTGGAAAAACAGCCTAATGATGCAAGCAAGCCATGGTACAGTGCAGTACCGATTGGAAACCACACATTACAACAAATGGTAAAGAAGATGTGTGCGGATGCTGGCATTGGTGGCCACAAAACTAACCATAGCCTGAGGGCTACTGGTGCAACTGAACTTTTCAAGAGAGGTGCTCCAGAGAAACTGATCCAAGAACGAACCGGACACCGCTCCCTCGAAGCTCTCAGAACCTATGAAAGATCGAGTGAGGAACAACACAAAGCAGCTTCTGCACTACTGTCCGCACCAAACCATTTACCTCATTATAGTCATATAGCCAACACAAGTACATCTACCAAAACACAAGCAATCGAAATACATCAAGCCGCACCATCAACACAAGGAATAAGCAGTATGCCAGTATCATTTCAAAATTTACAGGGCTGCACTATCAACATCATTGGGTCTCCAAACCTCAAGTGATTGCATATTATTTACAGTATGCTAGCAGACTAAGTATGTGATCATAACTTCTTATTTTATCACTATTGACTGATAGATTAACTTCATTCATGTTAGCTATTTGTGCAAAGTTATTATGTAAAATATCCATGTCTTGAGGACACAAAATATGAACCATATCGGCCTTGTAGCCCTCAAGGCCCAAATTATGAGATTTATTGTCCAGTCAATTGTATTGCAAAGGTATAGGAGGTGGGATATATTTACAATTATCTGCCTAATAGTATGGCAGTTATCAGATTGACAAATTCAATATCAGGTCACTAGTGACAATAATATATACAAATACACTGTAACCAAGGGCTTATCGACCGCCAAAGCTGTAACTGTGTAGTATACACATAATATGCAATTAAGAGCAAGTCCTAGATGGTTGAATACTCAACTGAAAGTAGCTATTATAGCTATTATACCATAATAATTATATGGAGTGCTTATGGCATTTAGCTATACTTTCTTCACTTACTAGTTAGACAACCAATGCCAGTGTGGGCTAAATTAGAGTATGCATGTGTACTTAAAAATACTAGTCTTAATTATACTGGGACGCATTCACTGCATACCGTATAGCCGGAAATATTGACGTGCATTAAATTTGGCGGTTGAGCCCAAAATCGCTATTGAAAGAATATTGGCGGATTTAAATTTGGCAGTTCGGTACGGGATCGCCATACGTATATATGCGAGTAGGAAATTTTGGCGGATTTTAATTTGGCGGTTGTAACAATAGACCGCCAAACTGCCAAATTTAATTCCCCGCCAAATTTTCCGGCTATACGGTAATTATCTGCTAATATTAATGACTGTATGAACAGCTTAACCCGCAGAGCGAATTGACTTGCAAATTGAAATGCAGAACAAGTATATACATGTACGTTTTGAGCAAGAACAGGACCCTGGGCATGCACTCATGTCAGACTAGAACAAATCACAGATCGAAATGCAAATCAAAATGCAGATCGATTTGCTGAGTCAGTGCAACTTGCAGATCGATATGCTGAGTCAGTAGATCAAAATGCAGATTGATTTGCTGAGTCAGTGCAACTTGCAGATTGAATTGCAGAACAATTTCACATTTTGCCAATCCCTTTGCAGAGCATGTTACTATGCATATCAAATTTTATTTTTGACACTAATACCACTCCATAGCGGTCGGACGCATATGGACAACGTATACTAAGCATCCCATGGCATCCGAAGTCGGTGAAGCCTAGCCTCGTCCCCAGGCGCCCCGACCTTTTCAACTGCACGCGAGAAAAGAGGGGGAGCCTGGTAAAACTTATCACGTGCGTGACGTCAGGTGGAACCAACTTCCATATATGGCACAACAGCGAGTTGGCCAAGATCAAGCCGAGAGTTCGAGTTCTTCAATCAATACGTTACAATCGGCTATGAATCAGCAAGAGGAGATGCTTCAGCATCTTCGCTATGTGTCAAAAACTGCGATTTGCATGGAAACTCGATCGTGTCCACGCTCAGGTGGAACCGACTTGGACGTTGGCATGATCGACTTTACCATGCAAATCGCGGCTTTTGACACCCAGCGAAGGGATTGAAGGGCCCTGGCTTGCTGATTCATAGCTGATTGTAACGTTCAGATCGAAAAGCTCGAACTTTCGGTGAGAAATTCTGTGCCTCAAGCCGGCCAACTTGCTGTTGTGCCATATATGGAAGTTGGTTCCACCTCACATCATGCACGTGATAAGTTTTACCAGGTTCCCCCTCTTTTCTCGCGTGCAGTTGAAAAGGTCGGGGCGCCTGGGGACGAGGCTAGGTGAAGCCTACAGACTGGATATTTCTAAAGAATATCGTACGGAAGACTTTCTTCACTCTCATTTGACTTTAAACAAACCTTCTTGAGCTTCAGAGATCTGATAAAGTCCCTTCGCTGCCGTTGAACAACTGCCTCAGTGTCGAAACTTCCGATTTATGCACCTATCAATATGAAGCCCCACCTCCCCCCTCCCGGGACACATACATGTAGGGGAAGAGGTGGGGATTTGACTTCAATTTCTCCACCTATGGGGCAAGCCCCTATAATCAAATCCCCAGATTGACATGAGGAGACCCGGGTGGATAAGAGGGGATTTGATCATCTCCTGCTCAGTGACATTAATCTTTACTTTTCAAACCTCGACTCGCTATATCAATGTTTATTCATCAATATGAATTGTGTATTGAGCACTTACATTCTGTGTTATGACATGGTGCTATAATAGTAATAATAATAGGATACATTAACAACATTTTTTACAAAAATAATAATCAGTAGTAGGTTGACTCTGCAAGTTCTCACATTCCCCACAGCACCACTGATTACAAAGATCACAGCAGATCCTGATTTCGACTTCTTCTGTCTCTTCCACATAAGGCTTCCCACATCCTCCACAGTAAGTTGTGGCTTGTGAGGTAACACATACGGGCTCCTGTACAGACTTCTTGGCACGCCGAGTTGCTGCGGCTTTTGCTGCTCCTCGTTTACGATTAAGTAGCACAGTGTTAAGGTGATCCATCCAGATTTTTGTGTCATCAGGTGCCTTTTCTGCTTCCTCTTTCACAAAAGTCTCAGATGGGGGGTACGTTGATAGTCTTGAAAAGTGACTCTTCAATATCAGAGAAGGAGGAGGTGCCAATGACTTCATAGCTGACTGGTCAGTGGTATCAACCATCTCCACCCGATAGGGACCGGCACAAAAGCCTTTACAAGTGCTGCAACTTGTGTTTCCCCATGGTCTGTCAACATCAACCATAGGAAGTGGAAGGTGAGTGATTGCAGGTCCATTTTTGTACCATCTGGGCATTTCACTAGGTATTCCTTTCTGGCAGACAGGATGTGGGCATTCTTCATCAAAGCAGCAGGTGAGCATAAAGATGTACTGAGAAGGCAATCCCTTAACCATATGTTTTTGGCGGACATTCCACACAGACTGGAACCTAGCATACAGCTGTGGCTTCTCTCGACGTAAAGTATCCTTTGCTGCTTTGGACCCTTTCAAAAAGGTTAACAAGCTGTCACGAACTTTACGATGATCACCAGCATCTGCTCCTCTATAGAGATGAATACAAGTATCACCACAAGAACGCTAGTTGACTCTGCTTATGTAGGCTTCAATTGCTAGATCCATGTTCCTACGAAGTTTTTCATCATCAATCTCTCCTGTTTGTTGATTTTAGCACGAGCCACCAAGTGTGGAAGGAATGAATGTATGGGCATGACCCAGACTTACTTAGACACCCATTCTGTAGCTCCACACGGTTCAAATACGAACATCCACTACTTCGTGTTGTGACTAATGTTGCTACTCTCTCCTTTAGGATATGGCGTTCCGTCCACCAGTACTGCACTTCTTCATGTGATGGACCCTCATCAGAAGCTCCGTCCACCCTAATACACTCCACTGACTTTGGCATTCCAGTTTGCATATTCACAAATGCTGGTATCAGTTCACTTTGATTTTCTAGCTTGCATAGATCTGCCATGTGCTGAGCAGGATTCTTCTCATGTACCTTGGGTGCCTTAACCACCCCTACACACAACTCTCTAGTGGTTGCTGAAGTTGTTCGAGGTAGTCTGCAAAATTGATGGGTACTTGTTCACATAATCAGTTCGGGTGGAAAGTACTTCACTTCCTTGAATAGCTGGAGTGGAATACTGTTTACATATGGTCAAAGTGTTGAGTTGAAATCCTGTAGCATCATCACGATTGATATTTACCATATCTGCTTCATCTGTGTACTGCAATTTGTTCAGTCCTCTTGTAAAATGCTCCACTCCAGTGTTCATCCGGATTGAAGCCTTTTCGGGCCCTCCTGCTAGTCACCTTGGCAACTGACTTGTACATGTATCTTTTTGATGACTGTCTCCTCTTGTTTCTAGGAACACAAAGCTGTATTACGGTACCATATGAAAAGATATTCATTTTGGAGATGTTGTCGAATTTTCTCATACGTAACCTTCTCCTTTATCTTTGTGTTGCCATCAAATGTGAGGACGCCGGTGCGTCTCCAAGCATCAGCTCCTACTTGGTGTTCTCTAACATAGGCTTCTATAGTTTCACCAATGTCGGGACAGTCCTTCAAGATTTTACTAACCCGCTTGGATCCTTTCCGTGATAGGAAATGTTTCTCAGCTATAGCTTTCTCCTGCTTTCTTTTACTCCTTCTTTGAATAGCTCTCCGCTTTTTTGCTATCAGAGCCTTTCCTGACTCATCCAGGGTTGAGATACGCCAACATATGCTTCTGGGTCATCTGACTCCGATTCTGAGACAATCTCTCCATTAATAACCCTAGCAGTACAATTTTGCTCATATTGGTGCTCTTCAGTCACAGAATAAGCAGCAAAAGACTGACGTACAAGTTCCATATCATCTGGATTACAATGAGTTGCTATAGCATCAAAGAGAGCTTTTGAAACAGGTGAAACATCTTTGTGTAGCAGTTTCTCTACGGCTACTAGAAACTCAAACCAGTTAGAGTTGCACTTTTTGAGCAGTCCCTGAAGGTCATCAACAGATTCAAAAATCTCTCTTACTGTGACATGTTCAAGCTGTGATATTCTTTATCTTCTTCTGGATCACTTTCTGATTCGCTTGAGGTAGAGCTAGTTTCCACATCGATGCCAAAGGACTGCAACAAAACTGTATCTTCAACACTGGCTAAATCTGCGATAGCTTCACGAATGTACTGAATTTCAGCCAAAGCATCTTCTACTTCCTTGGCATTACGTTTCATATGCTGAAAACCATACCTACATGTACGACGAGCTTCTGTCGGAGTGATGCCAGAGGCACTGCAAATGGCGTATCGTAAGCTCTTGCGTTCACGGTCTGACTGAGCAATGCTAAGCAGCATCTTCACTACTGATTTCTGGAGGGTACCACTATTACCAGCTGAGCATTGTGTCAATACAAGTCCGTTGATAATCCCTCCTAGCTTGGAGTAGTCTGTTCCAGGGAATTTCTCCATCAGTATAGAGAAGGATTGTCCCTTCTGGGGTTCACCAATGCGAATGCAAATGAGAGGCATCTGAAGTAATTTTCTCCTTGCATGCTCAGCGGTATACCTTACCATAGGAGATACTAACTTGAATGCTTCTGATAAGGTACAGTACCCTTGCTGAAGTATGATATTGGCGACTTTTAACATCCCTGGACAACTGTTGCATAGATCTGTATGGGTGTCGTGACAAAATGCTGCTCAGGCAGAAACATACTCGAAAAGTGTTAGATCAGTAACGGATGAGACATAGACACAGTCATTGACATGGGAGATATCATGTGCTACATTGCTCTGTTCGACATAACATTGTACTATTTCATGTAATGGCCTCCCCAGAGAGCTTGACTGGGAAGGCCGGACTAAAAAGAATGAGATGATTCTTTGGGAGTAGTAGACATTTCGGTTGAAGCAGGAAGAGAAGATCCAGACCCCAGTAAGGAACCTTGTTGGACATCCTCCTCCGATGACAGAATAATTGCATCTGTATCTTCGGCTTCTCAACGTCTTCTGGAACTCCCCAGTGTATTATCTGCCGCACGTCGGGACAATCAATACCAATACCAAATGCTATGGTTGCGATTATGACACGTGGTAAGGCAGATGAGGATGTAAATTGTGTAAGTACCTTATCCTTCACTGATTGGTCTGTTAGGTGAAATTGAGTCAAATCAGATGCTCCTGGTGGATCAGTAAATCCAATGCCTAATTGTTGCTTAAAGAAATAATAAATGTCTGTGACTTCATCATAAGTCCAACAAAAAATGATAGTTCTCCCCATATCTGTCCTTTGGTGAGCAAGCCTATCGCAAACTGGACCAAGAGAGAATGTGATTTTGAACTTGCTGGATATGCTATAAAATATGTAGTCCTTGATTGGTGGAATAGATACAATGACGGGTCTCTGCATATCCAGCGACTTAATTGTTTCAGCTCTCATGCTTTTAGTAGCAATTGCGGTCAGAGCCATAACATGTACGTTTTTTGGGATGATGCTGCGCACCTCTCCCAGCCTGGAGAACTCACGACGAAAGCAGTCACCCCTATTGTACATTCAGAAAAGTAATTACCGTATAGCCGGAAATATTGGCGGGAATTAAATTTGGCGGTTGAGCCCAAAATCGCTATTGGAAGAATATTGGCGGATTTAAATTTGGCGGTTCGGTACGGGATCGCCATACGTATATATGCGAGTAGGAAATTTTGGCGGATGTAGGTATCATGAAGCTACACAAATTATGTCATGATTTGCTAACTAAGTTGAAATAATCAAGCTTACCATTTCCTCACACAGTGTTCCTCATCCACAATGAAGCCAACAAGATTCTCTCTATAATGATCTCTTGAAAGCATCCTCCTCCACTCAGTGGACAAAAATGCCTCCAGGCTTATATACATAATTAAGCTGGCATTCACCCTTTACAATCTTTCGTTTTGTTTCTTTATCACTGACATATCCCGAAACGATACCCTTCTCTGTGAAAGATGATGACTGAACTTTCATCAAAGCTATTAACGGTGATACTATCATAGCGATGGAAATCTTTTCAGCAAGTCGTCTCTTCTTGTCAAAAACGGATGGCAGCAGAGCATAACATAAGGATTTTCCATACCCTGTTGGTAGTGAAACGAATACGTCATTCCTATCAACAAATGCTTTTAAAGCCTTCTTTTGCTCTTCTTTAGACAGGTGTATCCAAGGGAAGCGGCAGGTTCGACAACAATTCTCTCGATCTTGGCCATTTTGTGATATGCATGCACGTGCGCGATCATCACAAATATAATAATTGCCACTACTGTTTTACGCGTCCTTGTTCATTTGCACGTGCGCAGATGATGATGTAATGACAAAAGATTCAAATCTTGAATCTGATTGAACGTGACCAGTTTTGGTCGCTAGAACAACTCGTTATATGCATGGTCACCAGACCCCTCTTTCCCTCGGATTGGCGGTGTGGCTTGCGAGACTAGTGGTGTACCCTGTTCTATGATACCGTTAGGCCATGACTTGTAATGTGCTTGTTTCCTGTCCCCTGATTTTCCATCAACCCATGTGGGCGGGCCGATATTTTTTAATAATAATATTATTCTGCCTCTAGAAGTATGTTTAATGTCACAATCATGGGATAATGTGGCTAGTATGCATGATCATCTATTAACAGTATACACATGCTTAGTCTCGAACCCAGACCCGCGTGCTAGTGATGCAATACATCCAGCGCTGCAGAAAAAGGAGGGGTCTGGATTCGAGACTAACACATGCTCACAAAACATAGAGACGTAGTTCATGCACAAGCAGTATCCTATCTGTGCAAGATTGCCCGTTAGTACCGTGCGCATGCAGCAGCATGAACTTTGAATCTATACCAATTATTGCAGAGGCGACACCGCTCATAGCAAGCAGCAGCTTGCTCTGGCTCCAACTAAGTGTGCAATGGCAACGTTCTCGCTCTGCTCGAACGTTGCTACCGGACTACTGATAGGTATGACAAATAACAGACCTCACCTCTTGTTTTGCTCGAGGCTCGGTGGCTAGCGCCAGCACCTGCTTAGCAGGCCTCTTGAAATGTGCAGTGCTTTCGCACCAATCGTTCAACAATGCATCCCTATTGCCTGAGATGCTAGGCATTAAGGCCACTCTTCATTGTGTACGTACACAGCCCTACAGTTCTGACCGATCCTGAGCCTTCTAGTGTGCACTTTCTCCGCCTGCACTGCCCATTCATGGCAATCGGACGCATCCAAGACGCGTATCCATGCCCTCATGTAATGACATGGACTATAATAGGAAAAATGATCGTCTGAAGAAATTAATATTTTTCTTTGTTTAATAATATAGTTAGCTTGCATACAGTTCAGTAACTTTGAGCATGATCTTGTATGCAAGAATCTGACCACACCCTCAACCCACCTCGAATTAAGGGGTGTGGCCAATGAAACTGCCAGTGATAAGTGAGGATGCAGGTGCCAAAATAGCATGTGGGCGGGGGACGGGAAACTATTTTGTGATGGCCAGTTCTAATTATAGTGCCGCTCTAACGTTTAATAGCGCCACTTGGCATTGGATAATATTATCGTTCTACATAATAGTGTAATAATAGTGCAAAGTACAGTCAGAGATATGAAAACTGGCGTAATTTTTGAACGTTCTAGTGGGAGTGCCAAGTGTGATTCTGAATTATCATTTTTTTGGCGCTGTAATTAGAACTTTTATGGTAGTGTCGGGAGCTTTGACCCTAGTGTGGCCACAAGAATATAGCTTGAGCAAACTACAATGTAAATGAGGTACAGTGCTATAGAATAAGTGGAAGATTCTCTATGAACAATTTAACTGTTAGGTTGTCTTGTCACCTACTAGATGCTCTAGTCATCCTCAGGAGAATTCTTTGTTTCTGTGCATATCTACATGTAGGTACAGGTAGCACCTGAGAATGATGTCACTTCAATTGTGGCCTTGTACTTTTTGTTGCTATAGATAACACTATTCTTGAGTAGTCATCTACATTCTATCGTCTGGAACTGAGTTTGGGTTTGGGTACACTGGGTGCATGCAAGGAAAGGGTCTGGGGACATTGCAGGCATTTTCTTGGTCTTGTGCACCATCACGTGACTGCACATGCTCCAATACAAACCTATGCGAATAATTGCTGAGCTTGCAGAACCAAGAATCAGTGCCAATATCCCCAGACCTTTTCCTCCTTTTGGGGGTGGGGTCTAAGGATGAGACTAGTGCAGGTGTAAGCCCATTTATAGCCCATGCATTCTTCAATGTAAAACAGAATGGCCTGGTCACATGACAAAATTTCACAATTAATGATGCAATAAGCATGCAGCAGCTTTGAAAAGCCACCTGCTGTAGGTTACCTGCATGCACAATGCAGGTGGGAGATCTGCAGGGGTGGATTCAGAGAGGAGCACAGGGTGCACGTGCACCCTCCCCCCACGTGGCGGATTTGTTAGTCTTGCTAAATTTTTCAAAGTTTTATTGTATCTTCAACTTACTCTTTCATAAAAAACATACCAAGCTTTGCTCAGAAGTTCGAAATTTTGTCGAAAAGGAGCATTTTGCTGCCAGAACAAAGTAGCCAATTGTGGCACATTAGGTGGCATGGATATGGATTATCAATTTGGGGGCGTGGCCAAAAGGTTTGCGCACGCTCTCATCTTTGTGCTCCCCCTTCCTCAACTCCTGGATCCGCCCCTGAGATTCTGGATGTGGCTGATTCAATTCTTTACTGATTACACATGACTGTTTGGTTGGTTTATGCTTGTAGGAACTTCAGATTTCTATTCCAAAGGCTGAGCTGATAGATGGGTCTAGAATTGAATGGATCCGAATGGGAACAACTGTTGCAACGAATGCTTTACTGGAACGAAAGGGTGAGAGGATGGCATTGGTGATCACAAAAGGTTTCAAGGATCTACTGCATATTGGAAACCAATCCAGACCTAGGATATTTGATCTGGTGAATTCCAATTACTTGCATCTACTATATTATGCTAAAGTATTACTATTGTGTCAGTGCAGAAAATTGTTATGCCTGAGGTGTTATATGAAGACGTTATTGAAGTTGAGGAGAGAGTAATCTTGCATCAAAAGGACTGTCAGCTGAGCCTCATTGGTGACATCGTGCAGGGGAGAACAGGAGAACAGGTGCATGGATAGTGTTGAATAGTTTTGGTCGTCATCTACAATGTATGAGCTGTTTTATCCTTTAGCTTCATATTCTGACGGAACTGAACAAGGACCAACTCATACATGACTTGAAGCCAGTGTTATCCAAGGGTATCAAAAGTCTTGCTGTTGTGCTCTTGCATTCATACACGTGAATAATTACATTATTGTGCGTGCATACTGTGTATCAAAATCCTCTTGCTAGTGTAGATATCCTGATCATGAGCAGAGTGTTGGAAAAATCGCCAAGGAAATGGGTTTTAATCATGTTTCTTTGTCATCTCTCGTCATGCCAATGGTCCGTGTTGTGCCCAGAGGTTTTACAGGTACATGTACATGCATGGCATGCATTAGGTGTATAGACTTGTAATGGCTGTAGTGACTTATTTTGAACATTTTGCAGCATGTGCTGATGCATATCTTACCCCTTGCATTGAGAGATATGTTAGAGGATTTGCTTCCGGATTCAAGGATCCTGTATGCACTATGTAATGTAATATAATGATATAAAATGGTTTATTGTTGCTGCATGTCCCAATAGTCAAGTCTCAAGGTGCTGTTCATGCAATCTGATGGAGGATTGACTACCATGAATAGGTATTTGACACCTATGAAGCTGTGTTTAATTTTATGTTGCAATTTTTGCTCGCTGCAGTTTCACTGGATCACATGCCATTCTATCTGGTCCTGCTGGAGGTGTTGTGAGTGGTCCCTAGCATAGCACACAAGTGTAGATTGTTACCAACTTTTATGTACAATCTGCATACATGTAGGTGGGTTATGCAGCCACCACGTACCATGAAGACCATGTTGACAGTGTGCCTGTGATTGGATTTGACATGGGTGGCACTTCAACTGATGTATCACGATATGCTGGAGAGTATGAACATGTCTTTGAGAGTACCACTGGTGGTGTCACCATACAAGCACCACAGGTACTCTAGCCAAGTTGGTAATTTACCAAATAGCAGCAGGTTTAGCTTGTGCTTCAAGTACAATGCAGCTCTGTCAAAATTAATAGATAGCAGAACTTCTTTCACTGACATTTACATGTACATGATGGTGGGATGACAACTAGGGCAGAACTGACGTACACGTACATTGTACAATGTGACAAATGGGACGTACACCAATGAGATTTAGAGGACGACGTACAATTGACAATCAATAATTTGATATTTCTAATATGAACTTACGCTATCTTCAAGTCAGTCTTAAATGTGGACATTTCCACGTACTACACGGCCCTGATGATGGGGTGACATGGCAGGGGCTCTTTACTTGTATACATGTATGTGCATGTCTGTGCCATCCCTACTTGAGCCTACTGAATACTGTAGGGTATTTTGCCTTAAATATAATTTTTTTTACAGCTGGATATCAATACAGTAGCAGCTGGAGGAGGATCGGTACTTACTTTCCGTGCTGGACTGTTCGTTGTAGGACCAGAATCAGCCGGGGCCAGCCCTGGCCCAGCATGCTACAGCAAGAGTAATGCTGCATGTACAATAATATTGTATGCAAGCAAAATAATACATGTACATCTGCACGATATATTATTCTATATGTAGGTGGTCCTCCAACTGTGACTGATGCTAATCTCTGTTTAGGCCGGCTCATACCCAAGTATATACATACATGACATTGTATAGTATAACAAGTATAAAACAATTGAATAAAATTGAAGGATGAAGTAGGGATGGCAGGATCAAAAAGTACACAAACAAGATTTGTAAGGGATAACCGCATCTACTATACATCCCTACGCTTGCTTTTCTTTATTATTACGCACCTATTAATGTCAACATACTTATCGAGTGAAGTACATGTAAGCGGAAGACATTCAGGTTAAGTTATTCCTAGTTGTCACGATGGTGGGATGGTCAGTTTGATTCAGTCACATGCATTATTACTGGACCAGGTTATTTTTGCATCCCTCAACTTGAAAGCAAGCGTAGGGATGTATAGTAGATGCGATTATCCCTTACAAATCTTGTTTGTATACTTTTTGATCCTGCCATCCCTACTTCATCCTTAAATTTTATTCAATTGTTTTTATACTTGTTCCTATTCTTTTTTTATTGCACATAGTGTATTTTATCAATGCCATCTTACATGGCTTACTGTCCAGTGTAATTAAGTAGACGATGGGAGGTGCCTAAGTTTCTTAGCCACGCCTCTCGTTAACTTGCGTTCATATGCCTATGTGATGAAACAGGCTGATAGAAAAGGCTGTTTTAGGCGGCCCAAGTAGTGATGAGACTCTTCCATTTAAGGAGAAAACCAAGTTCTAAAGTTTATTGTTAGCAGCATCTACTCGGCATAATTCTATGATCTGTATGTTACCGCTCCTCGAGCCTTGCGCCTTCGTATGATATCTATGATCGTTCCAGCGGAGCATTAGCGCTGCACGCGATAGCGAGTAGCTCACCTATGCCTAGCGCCTTACCGCTCCCCGAGCCTTTGCGCCTTCTTATCCATGATCGATCCAGCGCGCTGCTGCATGCGCTAGCGAGTAGCTAGCTTGCCTCGGCCTAGCGCCTCGGCTCGAGCGCTCGAGGGGCAGGGGGCGCTGTCACATGACTTCACCATGGCAACACATTCCGAGCATGCGCATTATATCATAAAATGGCGTATCAGACACACCCAATTATCAATGCGCCGTACACACCCACTATCACGTAACTGTCGAGATAATGCCACACTTGCGTGCCACTGCACTGCGTGCTACAAAATGGAGTGGATTCATACTCAAACTAAGATAAGCGATTAAGGCAGTCTTGAGCTAGCCCTGATAATGAAAATGAAAAAGAAAGAAAGAAAGAAAGAAAGAAAGATTGTGAAATGGCCATTTTTTTTGAACATCTGGTTCTGGCATATACAATTGATTTGATGAATGATCTTGGTCTTGTTAGATAGATAATTTGCTGGAGATTCTGATTTTCACACTTAGAAATTTCACAAAATTACCAATTTTGAGATATTTGGATATTTGTAATGTATTACATATATGGTATATCCGGGCCATCCCTACTTATAGAGTCTACCGACTCTATGATAATTATTAACCCTCGGCGCATGTGCTGCAGGGTTATGGTAGTCATTCTGTGTGTGTGTCTGTCTGTTACCGAGCTAACTGCTACATACCTCGTTTGCAAGTTGAAAGTATGGCGTTATAAGGTTCCTTATACATGGCATTCCAAACGTACAGTATGATTTATGTGAATTTTTGTCAAAATCACTTTATTTGCCAGTTTTGGCGTCATTTGCTGATTCTATGCTTCTTGACTTCTCCCGAGCTAGTGAGAGCATGACTTTACATATAAATAGAATGTTGTGTGTCCCGAGCTATCTACAGTATGGACGTATTATTAACGCTTGGCGCATGCACTATATGCGTGGCAGTCCATGCTGGTCACTGCCGCCTCCCTCACTCAATCCATGATCCACTGGCAAATTTGAATTTGACGATCATGGGATGACAGTGGCTTCTTTTCAATATGCATGTTTAGCTGCCGTGCTATGTGCATGCATTCTTGTGGTGCCCTTTGATTCTCTGGGTAGCTAAGCTTGTATGCATTGCAGTGCTTGGACCCAAGTGAGCAACTTGCAGCAATAACAATATTGGAAATGCAGTACTGTTCAGTATACTTCAATTTGCGCCAAGGTTTTGCATCATCCTTCAAGATATTTGAAGAAGCTAGATAATCATCAACATAGTCCCCAAGAATCGGAGGCTGTACTGTGACTTGATGTCAGCACTGCAGTGCAGACAACACACCAGGGTTATTGCTGTGAGCTGTTGAACCTTAAATAACACTGATATGCAAGTTAACCTTAGTCCCTAGCCCAGCCTCAAAGTCCCTCCCCGCAGGCTTGTCCCCAGGCCTTCTGAGGGGGAGGGAGGGAAAGCCTGGTATCCACTGCATGTGCATGCGCTACATTTTCTGTATAATTTACCGTAAAAGTGTTCGTACACTAATTCCTACCGCGTGCTGACAAATGAAATGGTCCAAAGAATACAGGATGATCTCCTGACCTTTGTATTAGCAATCGCGCTAAACACATGCCCACGCTGTTTAGAGGCCTTCATCGAGCATGGTAAATTAAGGTCAAAGGGCAAGTGTACTAGGCAGTGTCCGTACGCAATCGGATTATTCAAAATCTGAATAATAACAACGCATGCACATGCAGTAGATACCAGGCCTTCTCTCCCCTCCTCCCTCAGAAGGCCTGGGGATGAGGCTACCCCCCCTGCAAACCCTTTTCTATGTTTAACTCTGAAACATGTAGCTATATATATACACCATGTACATGTACATAGGTACTTTCCCAAAATATTTGGACCAAAAGAGAATGAACCTTTGAACAAGAAAGCATCAGTGGATGCCCTTGAAGGATTAACTACGGAGGTAAATACATTGCAGTTGTTGTACATGTACATGTAGCTTAATTGGTGACAACTGAGTGTGTGGACCATAGTTTTTGCATATTATATGACAAGTACATGTATAAAAAACAATGAAATTGAAGGATGAAGTAGGGATGGGAGGGCCAGAAAGTATACAAACAAGATTTGTAGGGATAATCATGTCCACTATGCATCCCAACGCTTGTTTTTCTCTATTATAGCTATCACTATGCCTGTTGACAATGATTTGTTGGTGCTATCCTTAACCAAGAGAAATTAATGTTATCCCCTAGCTATTGTTATGGCTCGTAGGGGTGGGGGGATTGACTGTCGCATTAATTACCACCTGATTAGTTTATTCCTCAAAAAGCAAGCGTAGGGATGTATTATTATCCCTACAAATCTTGTTTGTTTGCTTTTTGGCCCTCCCATCCCTACTTCACCCTTCAATTTCATTTTTTATACTTGTTTCTGTTCTTTTTTTGTGTTCTTCTTGAGCATAATTCATCAATATTATCTATTATGATGTTCTCATTAACTCTTAACTTCATTTTCAATAATGCAGTGGTATAATAATAGTATACGTATCCAGGATGACAAGCCGAAAATTGCTTGCGTGCGAGTCGTAGCCACACCCCTCACTAAGTCATCGTTACCGTACCGCGGCCACTGCCGCACTCTGCATAGGCGAGCTCTAGATCTCGGCACATAAACAGTTAGCTCAGTGACTAGCCTCGTTTCCAGATCCAGAGAAGCTGCTACCAACATTAAACTTACTAGTTTTTAAGGTTTGCTCCCTAAATAGAAGTTTTTCACGGCCCCAGCACTTAACTCCTGTCACATGACTTCACCATGGTAACACAGTACATTATGAGCATGCACATTATTATGACAAAATGGTGTATAAGATACACCCAATTGTACAATGCGCTGACCAAACCCACCATTAGGTAACTGTCATGATAATACAAAACTAGTGTGATACTTCACTGCACACTACAAAATAGAGTGGATTTATATGAGAACTAAGGTGAGCAGTCCAGAGAGTCTTAAGTTAGCCCTGGTAATGAAAAAGAAAGAAAGAATGACAATTGGCTATTTTTTACACAGCTGGTTCAGGCATACCTGATCGTTTCCATGGATGTGTGGGGACTTGATAGATAGGTATTCTGGCGTAGATCATGAATATATGAGAGTTAAAAATCCTAAAATTTAAGTTTCTCTGAGTTATTCAAGTTTTTGCAATGTATTTCATACATGTATATGGCAATATCCGGGCCATCTCTACTTATAGAGTCTACTGACTCTGATACCAATAGTAAATTTTGCATACAATTGTGACTTTGGTAATGTATTTAATTGGGCAATTTAGTGAATTCGGTGTACATGTAGATATTAAAAACTCACCACCTACACTTAATACACGTGCGTCTATGGCAGTGATTGGAGTTTAGCTCATCCTGACTGATTTATTGATTTCTACATGTAGGTGAATCGTTTCCTTCTTGAAGTTGGGGATGAAGCTGGTAAAGCAATGTCAAATTTGGAGGTTGCATTGGGCTTCATAGATGTTGCCAATGAAGCTATGTGCAGACCAATTCGAGCTCTAACTCAGGTTGGTTGTTGAACAGTCAAGCTTTGACACTTTGCATATAAATGTTTTGTAGGCCAAAGGGTACGACACAAGCAGGCATGTGCTAGCCTGCTTTGGTGGAGCTGGAGGACAGCACGCTTGTGCGATTGCTAGGAATTTGGGAATGTCTCAAGTGTTTATTCATCGATACAGTGGAATTCTATCAGCATATGGACTTGCATTAGCAGATGTGGTTCATGAAGCTCAAGAACCTTGTGCCAAGGAATATGGAGGTTTGATCTTATACTCACTGGTACCTTATGTATCTAGATGGTAGCTCTATTATTACGTACAGCCACAACATTTGACTATATTGATGCTAGACTTGATGCTTTAACAGAGCAGTGCATTGATGTTTTAGAGAAGCAAGGATTTAAGAGGTTTTACTATAGTGATGGGATAGACTGCAAGGTATTAACTTCTTCTTTGACTGCAGAACTGATATTGTAACAACTCCTTTTCTTCACCTACGCTATCATAAAACTGACTGTGCTCTTATGTGTACCGCTGAAGTAGACAGTATGTGCTCCAATCAGTGTCGCCATGGTGACTTCCTTGCTGCGTTCACCCAGCGGTAAGGTGATAGTGTGGGTTCACCTCCCATGTATACATGTACATGTACACAGGTAATGATTGCCTCATTTGTTGTTATGTGTATAGTAATTTAATATGTACCAGTGTCATTGGCTTGTGGACAAAACCATGAGCTCAGTAACCTACTACCGTAAATCGCTAATATTTCGTGTCTAAAATATTTCATGTGATAAATTTTCGGAAAAACGACCCTGTACCGCATTATTGTTAATATTGTGCATGTATTTCGTGCCTTTAATTTTTGCACAAGCCAGGCTGTCCGAAAATATTTTAACAACGAAATATTCGCAATTTATAGTATATAAGGAGGGAAGATTCTTTGTAATGGTGAGCATTCACTGCCTTATGTAGACCGTATAATATTATGTGAAATTTAAGATTTCACTAAGCCCAGCTACCCAGTTACCTTTGTATTGCAGAAACAGTTTGCGGAAACTTTTTCGCAAATTCAATACCTACATATGCATGATAGTTCAGGCTTAGCCTACTATAATACGGCCTTCACATTCATTCATGTCTGTGTTGCAAAAGAAATAGTATGACATTATTCTATATACCTCGGGTGGGCTCCAACAAACTGGCAAGAGAGCATTCTTTGGACAAAAAATTTCACTTGGCAAAAATTTCTATGTATGCGGTACATGTACACATGTACATGTATAACCCATTCCGATTGTACCGTAGAATCCCACGATTACCCCCCCCCCTCGCGCATAAGCCCCCCTGCATTTTTAGCTCAAGCTCCTGCATAGGTAGTTTTGTCTCGCATATAAGCCCCCCCTCCCTGACTGTAAAATGGAGACCATAAGTCAAAAACAGTAGCTACAGCTAGCAAACTAGCTATTTGTGTCACACTGTGCCTAACTTTGTTGTTTTTCTCGAGTTTTACCCACCAAACAGCCAGAGAAAGTACAGAGATCGCGCGCCCACGTGGCATTCAACGGTCGGTAATGGTCGTCACACGGAAAGGTAAGGATCCCGCGTATAAGCCCCCTCCCCACTTTTGCCCAATCCTAGCATGCACAAAGGAGGGGCGTAATTGCGGGATTCTAAGATATACCGTATTTTCCCGCTATTAAGCGCATGCGCTTGTATCTCCACAGGAAGAAACCTGCACTAAATAGTGAAGTACGCCTAATTGTGAAATGCGCCTAACAAAGAATAACTGCATCCAAGAACACGTAATCGCGGGATTCTACAGTATACCATATTTTCCCGCTATTAAGCACATGCACTTCATGCACTTATATCTCCACAGGAAAAAAACCTGCACTTAATAGCAAAGTGCACCTAGTTGCGAGATGCGCCTAACAAAGAATAGCTACATCCAAGAATGCGCGTTCGTGGTGTCATTTAGGGGCGTGGCCAATCAATCGATTGCACAATCATTCGTGTTGCTGCATTCCGCCCAGCTCGAAATGGCGCTCATAGCTCGAAGAACCTGAGAATCGATAGTAGCCATCACAGGGATTCCCCCAGAACAGAATCCAAACAGGGTGCTTAATGATATTCATAGGATTTTAATTAAGTTGTGGCTTTAAACTCCACCCATTTCTTTGATGTTTATCCAATTAGCCCAAAGTCAAACCTGGTGGCCCACCCTGATTCAGGTATGCTGGGGGAAACACTGCATCATAATTTCGAGTAACTTGAAATTGCTGGAACCTTGGGCTAGCAAGAAAGCATGCAGATATCGAGGTCAAGAGTCACATATGCGCTTATACGAAAAATGCGCCTAACAACGAGTACTTAGGTCAGGAAAATGGCATGCGCTTAGTAACGAATATGCGCTTATAAGCGAGATGCGCCTAATAACGAGAAAATACAGTATGTACCTGTGTGTGTACATGTACAGATATATTGACATTACACAGGTACAAACGTGAATTTGGATTTACTATACCAGAGCGTTCTGTGATTGTAGATGATATCCGTGTCAGAGGCACTGCTAAGGCTTTCTCTCATCAGCCACACAAACTGCCTGCAGCTTCTACAGCTCCAAATGTGGCATCGGTAAGCTGTTGTATGAATATTCATACAGATCTGATGTTGCAACCAACATTCACTTGTGCATGCACGTGCACTGTACCACGTCACAGTACATGTACGTTACATATAATGGGCTCATGTGAATATTCAACTCAAAATTGTCACTTATTGTACGTTCTCTATTTGGTTGCAGTCCACAAAATGCTTCTTTAAGGAGGGGTTATTGGAGACTAGTGTATACCTACTGAAAGATATGACAAACGGTCACTGTGTTTCAGGACCTGCCATCATCATAGAGAAGAATAGGTACTTGTGTCTGCATTCAGTGTGATGCTGATTGAAGCTTTTTATTCTTGCACAGCACCATTGTGGTTGAGCCAGGTTGTACAGCAACAGTAACAGAGTATGGGGATATAAAAATTATGGTATATCTATGTCATAATGCATAATATGTGTTGAGAAAGGAGAACAACAATTATGTGAAAGCTGCATACCATTGTCATCAATCTCATGGCCAGTATATAGGGTATCCTTCCATTCATATCAGGTTGCACATCAAAATCAGCGATGGTATAATATTTGCAAATTAAGTAACGAGTAACCACTTTGATATTTCTATAGCTTCTCTAAGGAGGATAGCTTTTGTCTCGCTGCAGGTTGGAAAGGAATCTTCCAAGGTGGTTGGTACTGAATTGGACGCTATACAACTGTCGATCTTCTCCCATCGATTCATGAGTACTGCTGAACAGATGGGAAGGTAAGACTGACCAGTGTAATGGTTTAGGGAGTGTAGCCAATTTTTTCTATGCAGAGTGCTTCAACGAACAGCTATATCAACCAATATCAAAGTGAGATACGTATATATACATTGTTGTTGTTATAGCTGTGATTCAAAGGTATACATAATAGTTAGAGGCTGTTTAGGAGGTTTCTACAGGATTTAGAAGGAAGGGCTGTATGTAGAATCCTGAGCAAAGCAAGGGTTCTACAGAGCCCTGAGGTCTTCTAAATCACATAGAAAACCGACTAAACATTGTCTATGTATAGGTTACATCACGAGGTGGAGGTCTCTACGGGATTTACACACCGAGGGCCGGAGGCCTGAGGCTGTATAAATCGCATAGAGACCGAACCGAGTGATGTAACCAACTTGTACCATGGGCTACGTGGTCCTTACAACGTATCTACGGCCTAGCAACTACAGCGCCGGCCATAAAAAGTTCGAGCGCATACCTAGCAACAGTTCAAACCATCGTCGTCGATAGAGGACACTGGACATCGATGCATAGTGAGCCGACGCCGTTTTCTCTCCAACTCAAGCTTCTTCCTTGACATTCAGAACCACAATACTATCGTCGCTGCGTACAAAACACTGGCCATGTCATCACTGTCTTGATTTCAACTCGAGGTAGTCAGAGTGCAGCTCAGTTTTACTACCGCTGACTTGGCAATCATTCCCTCCACCCATTCAATTAACGCAGTAAGACCTGCCCACTAATCATCTGCATACAGTACTCTGGTACTCTGCATAGCACTAGAGCTCTGTACTTTATCTCTTTCACTAACCAATCACTAACAAAAGATGCTGTAACTACCCTAGCAGGTATGATCATGTAAAATTTCATAGCCTCAGAGGGAGGTGTCTATCTAGATAGACACCTCCTATAAATCAATCTGATTGGTCAGAATGTTACAACCATGGTACAACTACATTTAGACTATGGTATGCATAATATGCTTTGATCTTTTGAATTTAATAAGGTATTTAAAATAGTGTAGATACTCAGAATGGAGTAGTTAAATTTTGTTAGAAGACCTGTTATGAATTTGAATTGTATTAAACAAAATGCAACAAATAGGCAGAAATTGAGTTTAATTATTGTCTGCATGATTGATTTTCGGATTGATGGTAAAATTTGTAGCTCTATCAAGGTTTAAATTAGCAAAAACCTTGCTTTCTGGAAAAATTTAAATGGGGACTGAGCTGAGCCCACTGACACGCGGCACGAGTGCTAGTACTGGTGGCTCTTTTGAGTGCCATGTAGTCTCTCTCCTTCACTACCACTAAAAACTGTTATGAGACGAGTCTCACACGTGTAGAAGCGGGTGTCGCATGAGACCCAGCTGAGACAGTTGCTCCTCAGCTGCTTGAAGCATAGAATCACCTTCATTCACAGCACAGTCCAGATCTCATGGTCAAAAGGTCCTAGAAAAAATTTTCCTCTGGCTTTATAGCCAAGCTCTGGGTGTCTCAAACAGCTTTAGTAGCAAATAGGAGACCATACGTGGCGGTAAATAGATCTACAGAGCCACCAGCACTAGCACTACGTTACACAGGCATTGCTTAATACTGAACAACGCACGTGGCTGGCTTGTTAGCTTATATTATAATATTATTATACGTGAAGGAAGTGTGACTTCGTTGCTGCATACTTCCTGCATGCTCTGCAACATGAATCTGATTGGTCACTTTTCAATGCGGTATGGTTACTAAGCAACTACCCACAAAACCACACTCACACAGCTGATTGGTAACCTAGCAACAGGATGCACTATAGCAGACCACAAATGCACAGTGCCGCGTGCCCCATAGTCTAAGCCAGTTATCACCCACGCCTCGGCTCTACGGCTTCGGGTGGCTCATATATGCTCCTGCCTATACGTACATTAGATCCTAGTACCAATAATAATTAAGCTTTACATATATAACAACTGCCTATCAACAAATTGTCCATAGGCAATCAAAATTTACCGGCTGTTTATGGGCATACAAGGTTTTTACGGAGGATAGATACTCATGGGCGTAGACACAGTTTATAATGTGGGGGGGGGGGGGGGGGGGGGCTTAATGATCATTGCGCGCAAAGCACGCGAAATTTTTCTACCCTGTTATTGAAAATGTCATAAAAATGCGCTTTTGAGGAGGAATTCTCATGAATTTGGTAGTGTAAAATTACAATTTTGGAGGTTTTAGATTGATAAAAGCCAATATTTGATACAAGTCAACAATTGTTCCCAATAAAGTATAATGTAAAGCTGAAAATCTGGGGGGGGGGGGGGCTTCAGCCCCCAAAGCCCCCCCCCCCCCCCCCCCCCCGTGTCTACACCCTTGATACTACAGTTGAACCAATCAGATCACTGTATATATTTGTTACTAAGTTAGTAATGGGCGGTACTGGAACTAGCAACTTATAGTATGTTGTGCAGAAAATATTGCAGTATCACAGTATCCGCAGTGTGTGCATGGGATATGGTAATGTATACTCGTATCATAAAATTAGACAATCGAGCATCAAGGGCTACGACATCTGTACTTTTCAAGTCTGATGATACAAATTTATAGGGTAATTTGTAGCTTATACTCTAAAATTTCAGCTACATGTACATATGTAACAAGAGTACAAGACATAACAGTAGTTCATAGACATGAGAACAATTATTGATTACTACTTATTGCTTTGCCTGTTCTAGACTAGCCCTGATTTTGTGCTCATTGCTTTCTATAAGTAGCTAGTCTCATTCTCTCTATTTGCATCTCTAAATCCTTAACCAATATTGTTACATTGGTGGCAGTAGTGGCCGGGATCCTGCTGTGCGGGATCAGAATTTCAAGATGTCCTCAATGCATATATGACGAGTATATATCTGGATGCCTAAACGTTACACAGTATCGGAAGATTCTGATTTGTGGATAAGTAGGTTTGAGTCCTACTTCCGGGCCGCTAAAGTAGCCGATGCAGCGAAGTGTGATGTCCTCCTTGCAGCACTGGATGATGATGCTTTCAAGGCTGTGGATTCGCTCGTGCTATTGGATGCAGTGTTAGCCGACTACGATAAAGAATCAGTTTTCACCGACAACGAGCTCCTTTGAATTGCATTTTAACCTTCGGCACCGCCGTCAGAGGGATGGAGAAGATTTTGATAACTTTGCTGAAGAGCTCTCTCGGCTAGCAACTAAAGCATATCCAGAATTAGCTGCAAAGACTAGGCTTGAGATTGTATGTGATCAATTTATTGAAGGTCTACATGATGAATATATTCAGGAACAGCTTTTGCAAGAAGCCCCAAAAGACGTTGAGGTAGCATCAAAGACAAGAATTGTTGAATCTGCTTGGAGATTTTGAGAGCATTTTTTCTCGATCACCCCAAGGAAAGTTCCTCATGTCTTGCATAAAGAGATTGACAAGCAAGTTGATTCCATGCTGGAGAACGGCATTATTCAGCCCAGCAAGAGCCCATAGTCCTCTCCGATTGTGGCAGTGATGGGAGGGATCAGACTTTGCGTAGACTACAGGAAGTTATATGCAGTCACAATCAAGGATGTGTATCCTGTACCCCGAATCTCTGACACACTGGAGGCTCTTGCTGGATTGAGTTACTTTTCTGCCATTGACTTATCATCAGGATATTGGCAAGTGCGAGTTCACCCTGACAATCGACACAATAGCATTCACAAGCCATCGAGGCCTGTTTGAATTCCACGTGCTGCCATTTGGCCTCTGCAATGCACCAGCAACTTTTGAACGACGCGTGCACTTTGTTTTAGCCAGTCTCATTGGTAACTCGTGCTTGGTTTACCTGGATGATATTGTGATATTTTAATTCGCACACATTTGA
This sequence comes from Cliona cf. orientalis, assembly GCA_963930775.1. Taxonomy (NCBI): domain Eukaryota; kingdom Metazoa; phylum Porifera; class Demospongiae; order Clionaida; family Clionaidae; genus Cliona; species Cliona cf. orientalis. The sequence goes on from OZ005690.1 coordinate 7,398,982, forward strand.
AGATCACCTTGCTTGCCTCAATGAAGTGTTCTCCAGACTTAAACAAGCAAGTCTGAAGCTAAATCCTTCCAAGTGCTTCCTTCTCAGGGATGAAATTGCTTACCTTGGGCATCAAGTATCGAAGAATGGAATTGCGACTGATCCAAACAAGACAGAAGCAATTGGAAAATATCCACCTCTCACGAATGCCCAGGAGGTCAAGCAGTTCATTGGGTTTGCGTCTTACTATAGGTGCTTCATCCCACGATTTGCAGAAATTGCATCACCGTTGCATCGCCTTACACGGAAGTCTTCTCCATTCAGATGGACCCCCAAGTGTCAAAAGTCCTTCGAAGAACTCTAACAGAGATTTGTGCAGGCACCGGTGTTAGCCTTCCCAAACTTTGAACTCCCATTCCATTTATACAGATGCCTCTGACTATGCAACAGGCGCTGTACTGTCGCAGGAGCAGGATGGAGCAGAATGTGTAATACCCTATGCCAGCCGCCAGCTCTCTAAAATGGAGAGAAAAGGTTCCACTACAGAAAAAGAGGGTATGGTCTGTCAAGCAATTCAGACAGTATCTCTTAGGCCACAGGTTTACCCTCATTACAGGCCATCAACCCTTGAAATGGCTAAAAACAATCAAGGACCCTGCACCAAAATTTGCTAGGTGGGTGATGACTCTACAAGAGTACAACTGATGCTGAATATAGGGTGGGCAAACATCACCAAAATGCTGATGCTATGTCCAGGATTCGCTGTGATCAGGTGTCTGTGGTCTCCACATTTCTTAATGCTGCTGTTAATTTAGCTGAAGCACGTACAGCAAGAAGACCCAAACATTTCGCAGCTCATTGGATGGAAATGGCACAAAGCAAACCTTGTCAAAGTGGATAGATCATGCATTGACAAGGAAATAAAGTGCCTATTGAATCAGTGGGATAGACAAATTACTGACAATTTGTTGGTTCGTCGATGGAAACCTACCAACCAATCGCAATCCTCATACCATATTTTCCTGCTATTAAGTGCATGCGCTTATGTCTCCACAGGAAGAAAACCTAGCTGCTCTTAATAGCGACGTGCACCTACAATGTAACGGTGAGATGAGCCTAACAAAAATACCTACATCCAAGTACACATTTCATCAGCGGGCATATTAATTTTAAGGGGCGTGGCCAGTCACTCGATCGATTGCACAATCGTTCATGCTGCACATTACTACACTCCGACGTGCTCGAAACAGACCTAGCATTGCTTTAAAAAACCCGAGAATCAATTGTAGCCATCATAATTTCGACTAACTCGAAAGACTGGAACCCTGGGCTACCAAGGAAGCATGCAGATATCGAGGTTAAGGGTCACATGTGCTTATAGGCGAAATGCGTCTAATATTGAGTGAATAGGACAGCAAAATAACAAGCGAAATATGCCTAATAGCAAGAGAATATAGCTGGTAGTCCAAAGCTTCTTAGCACGTTTCCAGAGTGGCAAGTTCCTGCATACATGTGAATATTTTGCTTTTGATCTACATATAGGTGCCATTATGGTGCACTTGTTAGAGAGGCACCTTAATAGATTGTGTATGATAATAGTGTATGAATTGTTTTCAACTTGAGAATTATTGTTACATACATGTATTATACGAGTACAAATGTACTTATAGTCTCTATAAAGTTGTGTCCAAGAAGAGATATGACATGTTTATAGGAGCGGCTTGATTTCTCATGTGCACTGTTTGGTCCTGATGGTGGACTAGTTGCAAATGCCCCGCACATCCCAGTCCATCTTGGTGCAATGCAGGAAACTGTACAGTGGCAGGTGTATTCAAGTTCATTGTATGTGTTAGCTAATTATCGTGATACATTCATTGTTTAGATGAGATACCTGGGTGATGACTTGCATGAAGGAGACGTTATCTTGAGTAACCATCCAGCTGCTGGTGGTAGTCACCTTCCTGATCTGACAGTTATTACTCCTGTGAGTACTGCAGTATGATCATACCCAAGAGTACATATTATTACTGCATGTCAGTTGTGTGCATGCAGCAGCACTCCACTGAGGGATTGCATTTTATAGTGCTGCAGTTGTGTAATGTAGATTGTTCATGCTAAGGTTATTTCATGATTTTGTTTTATAGCTGATGATCCTTGCCATAACTATGTTTGTATAGATAAAATTTAATTTTGTGATTCATGCTAACAATAAAAGTTATTTAACAGCAAAAATTTAATACATGCATGTACATGTATGTAATTTTATTCTGCAGGTATTCTATGCTGGTGAAGATAAACCAATCTTTTTCGTTGCAAGCAGAGGGCATCATGCAGACATTGGTGGGATCACACCTGGTTATTTATTTATTTACTTATGCATGTATGTACAGCATGTGTACGTGACCTCAATATGCAGGTTCTATGCCACCTCACTCAAAGTATCTGTGGGAAGAAGGCATGTGCACAAAGTCCTTCAAGTTGGTTGAAATGGGCATATTTCAAGAAGAAGGTTCGATTGCATCTCCAGTAGTAATTTGCTTTTCTTCCAATTATGAGAAAATTTAGGGCCTTGACGGAGCTTTTCCGCAACTTGAAAAATAACAAATTAATATGTAGGACAGAGCTACAGCACACATAATATATCCAGAAAGTACCTTACAAGCTGCGTATTGCTTTCTCAGACAAGTATGGCTGATCAAAATTAATATCAAGCATTCCCTTGGCTTATGCAATCCTACATGGTATGCTTATGACATGCCATGACTGATGCATACTGTGCTGTTGAATTTATATCTGTGATTGAAGCATCAAGACTTGTTTTGTCTACTAGGGTCGATCTACACTCTATTTAGTTCATCTCTGCAATATTGAGGCATCAAATATAATTATATTATATGGACAATCTTTTATTGTTCAGTTACTGGGGTTTATTATGGAAATTAATCCAAATGCAAACTCTTGGTTTACTGAATGTGTTACTGACTAGACCAACGAAACAACATTGTCAATATACCCACTATCAAAAATTAACTATTAGCAGAGTAAAGGTTCTTTGTCTTTAGATGATTTATACACCATCCATTTCAGCTAGAGTACGTGTACATAATTATGCACTCTTGTTTCCACACATGCGTCTTGTTTGTGAAAACATGTACTAACCTTTAGGATACTGTTGTTATATATGCTATTAGTTACTACCGTACTCGCTCTAATTATCCGAACGGCCAAAAATAATTATTAATATCGCCGTTAACCCGCGTTCGGTGTTAGATAGTAAGTAAATAAATTCGGGCAATGGTTTTTTCGAGAGTAAATAGAACGGATCCGGTGCAAATGGAGAAAGCACTGTTATAGCGACGAAGAAATAGCAGTCGATGTCCCAACTATAGGTTTATCGTTATCAGCTCTAGAGTTCTCAGTATCGCTGTGCTCTCAGGAGCGATCGTAAAATGATCGCCGTCTGTCTGTGTTACCTTTCCGCTCTTATATGCTGTCCAAGATGTGGTAGCCACACTCTTCGATGAACGTGGAAGAGTTGTCTCGAGCTCCTAGCTGCCATGCCGTACCGCATGGCCGTTCGGTTGATTTAGAGCGGATGAGAAAACTTGAAATTCAATATGTTCGACGAATTAGGAAGGAAATAAATTACCTAAACTTGCCGTTCGGGCTATTAGAATGTTTGAATAATTAGAGCAAGTACGGTATACTTTTATATTCTTTATTATAAGATATCTTATAATGGTGTGACTATGATATTATGTAGGGCTGACTGAGCTGCTGATGGCACCTGGTAAATACCCTGGTAGTAGTGGGACTAGAAATCTTCATGACAATCTCAGTGATCTCAGAGCTCAAGTTGCTGCAAATCAAAAGGTACACATATGTATGTACACCTGTATTATTGCATGTAGTACCTTAGGGCTACGATTATTTGTGGGTACAAATTTTAGCAGATTTCTGAAATAATGCGTTTAGCAGGTACTCATTTTAGCAATTTTTCAAAATTAGCATTCTATTTATTCGAAAACGTTAAAAAAATAATATTCGTGGGTACAATTTTTAGCAAAAAGTGGGCAAATAGCTAATTTCGCTAATTTTAGTACCCGCAAACAAACGTTAGTGTCCTTAAGGTATATCGAGTTGTGTGTTTTCTATAAATGAAATTTTTATTACTTGCAGGGTGTTAATTTGGTTCAAGAATTAATATCCGATTATGGTCTAAATGTTGTCCAGGCCTACATGAATCATATACAAGTATGTATATATATATATACATGAATTATATTGCTTTGTAGGGAAGGTGTTACCATGAAACTACTGCAGGAAAATGCTGAACTTGGTGTTAGAGAAATGCTCATGGAAATCGGTTCCAAAACAAAGGTAACAGTGAATGAAACAAATCAATGCTCTAACTATGTCGCTGCCTTCTGACATTCCATACCAAAGAAACTTACTGGTTCTAGTATTCTATATGCTGAAGATTTTATGGATGATGGGACTGTTATAAAGCTGAAAATTACTATTGCAGATGATGTAAGTAGACCCTAATCCCAGTTATGCATACAGATTCTCTGGTGGAGCTACATGTACATGTACATGTATATGATATGTTTCTTTTGTAGGGTAGTGCTGTGTTTGACTTCCATGGCACTGGTCCTCAACAGAAGAGTGGTAATTGCAATGCACCTCGAGCCGTTACACTATCAGCTCTCATTTACTGTTTGCGGTGTATGGTGGGATATGATGTGCCTCTTAATCAGGTATTATACCATGCATATAATATTATGCAAAGGATAAAGTAATTGGTTGTGTCCTCCAGAGAACTCTAGTTGCTACTATAGTTATTTAACTATATGTATGCTTAGCAGCTACAGCCTAGCTATGTTGTAATGTCAAGACATTGCACTTGAAGATGCTTCCTGCTTTATAATAATTATGATGCCTTTTAGTCCATGACACATTGTTTAGCTGATTAAGGTAGCACACGCACTGACCAGTGAATTGTAGATCTTGTTCACAGTGTCATATCATTATACTAAGATTATAGTTGTCCGTGCGAGCGTGCGTGCGTGCGTACGTGCGTCTGTACGAGCGGGAGGTGACAGGAAGCGATTTGACTCGAGCTAAATGCCATTATTTCTAGCGGCATCGCTGGATTGGGGCGATACAACAGATAGCCCACACTACTAGACAGTATTCTCATGAAATGTTAATGAAAGGTATAGGAAAACCCTATGAACTCATAAAATGATACCATGAAACTCGCGTCATAGCCAAATCCTAGGATATTCATGGGACATGAAAATCCCATGAAATAATTTCATGGGATATGAAATACCTATAATTTTACCAAAAACCTATGAAAATAGAAATCATAGGTTTCAACAAACCTATGAAATAGTACAAAAGTTATGAAATTAATTTCATGGGATTATATAAGATATGAAAATGCCACGAAATAATTTTCATGGGATATGAAATATCCATGAAAATAAAAATCATAGGTTTTTAACGAACCTATGATAAAGATTTCATGGGATTTTCATGGAGACGACTGTGCACATGCATCGCATGTGACATAGGTGCAGTGGCAGCTGCTTCTATTTTAAATCCTAGCTCACAATAGTTTGTTTAAGATGGCAGTTCAGTAGAACAGCTAGACCAAGTTGTTAGAGCCTAGCTCTCTTAGCTTAGTTGGCTGTGTGGTGAACCATCTATCTGGATATCCCTATCTAAAGTACACTATTGAACAGCTGCTAGAAAGAAAGAAGAAACTCCAAGTCTTCAGATGCTAAGGGAATTTCCTTGTAAGAATTAGCATGCAATGTGGAAACAATAATTATTAGGTCTAAGAGGTGGTTGTGAGCAAGCCTATTAGTGAGTATTGGGTTGTCAAGTCAATAACCTATTTAAACTCCTTTATCAGTGTGTATTAATTTTGATCATAGCTGTAACATACTACTATTGTGATTCAATTGGTCTGGAGGAGGTGTTTATTTCTCAAAGATATGTGTACTTATAAAATTCATAGCTTGAAGCTTGATACCAAGCTTAGTTCTTATACTATAATATCTTGCATGTCAATAGTCTGGTGGTAGATTTGACATTTAAACCAGTCGCCATTATGCTAGCTATAGCTTAGTGGCAGCTGCTGTCGGTCAGCTGCAGTGAGGAGTGTGGGTTAAAGTTTGTGCCATATCACACTGTACTGACGGGACATGTTGTTTGGGAGATAATACGGTTTACATTTTATCTGAGCATTTATTCTTGGTATCAGCCACATTATGCCATACTTGTGCCTTGTATCCATGGATACAAGAAAGATAGCCTAGTTGATCGATGCACCTATATCCAAGTACCTGTGGTTGAACACGCAACCACGAACTACGCAACCAATTTAGACAGGTTGAGTCCATTTGGTGCCTGCTGTAGAGCTATAATATTTATAGCAAGTTCACCTAAGAAGCAAAGGCAACAGTGACTTACCAGCATTAACTTGTCTGTTAATTAACTAAACTATATATATTTGTAGTATTACTAATAGCAAAATTTCATAGGTAAATCATAGGTATATCATGACAATATATATACCATGAAGACTGCATGAAAATCCTAGCATTTTCATTGGTAAATATGCTATGAAAACCCCATCAAATTACCCATGGTTTCATAGGTTGGAGTTTCATGGGGATTTCATGGCTTTTGGTAGGTCAAAATTTTCATAGGTATTTCATTGGTCTATGTTTCATGGTAAAATCCTAGTATGTTCATGGTATATTCATGAGTAAGTGACCCCATGAAATGTTAACGTTTCCTAGGGTTGATGGTCATGAAAATGACATGATATGAACATGAAATTATTCATGTGAATTTCATAGGGATTTCATACAAATACGAGTAAAGTGAGCTGCTTCAAAAAACTGCCAGGGCAAAATTAGACTGAACTGTACCACTTACAATGGGGGCCTGGAGAATGCAAAGGGATGATACTTTGGAGCTGATGTTACCCATAGGTGCTTTCCACAAGGAGGCGATTCTATTCTAAGCCCTTGCGAGTGAAGCTGCAAGACAAGTAACGAATTTCTTGAGCTAGCTGATTGCAAAGTCACGTGATCAACCAGGATGTACACATGCGCTAGCTTGCTCATGCGCATGCGCACAATTATGTAGGTAAAGGTCGTCAACATCACATGCACAATAATATGCAGCACAGAGATAAAGGAGTGAGCGAGCGAAGCAAGCTCACTCCTTGTATGTAATAGTTATCACGGGCGCGAGGGATGTATGGCATTTATTGCACCGAAGCCCGAGGGCCTTGTGCCTGAGGGTTGAGGGCAATATTAAAATGCCATGCATCCCGAGTACGCATGATATAACTAGTTTATATCCCATGGCATAGCTACCATAGATACGCATAGAACACAAAAAAAAGAAAAAATGGCAAGCTTATCTTACTTGAAACGGACACACAAAGCCGCTCTCTGAGTCAAGTTCTCAAATGACAATTGAACTTCTGAACGTCTCGTGATCGAGGGGTGTGGTCAAATCCACACAGCTACAGCCATCGATCCGACGCTTGACGATGAACGTTAGCTTGACCTGCAACGTCGAGCTCAGAAGTCAAGAAATGAAGCTCAAGCTGCTGACTATCCTAAAAAAACAAGTATACGTGCCTACACAGTAAGCCTACCTTGATACGCCTATACTGTGTTGACTCGAGATCGATCGATCAACGATTCCGCCCATCGCTTCGAATCGGCAATCTCCCGCTACCTTTCCCGGCCCGCCATACGCTCCATTGATAGTTTTACTTTTGTTGCTACCAACATGTTTATTGTTCAAGGCCTGCAGTATTCAATATTGCACTTTGACTTCCCTTGAGCCACTAATATTGCACTGTGGGTTTCCTGGATCTACCGTATGGCCGGAAATTTTCGAGGGAGCCAATTTTCGCGGTTTTCGCGGTTGACTGGCGATCCACGAAAATAAATCCGCGAAATAAAATGCCTAAACGCACGCGCGATAACAGCGGGCGTGGCCATCGTGGTGCATGCCGCTGCTCAGCTGGATTGATCTAATAGCTGGTTTACTTCACACCAGTTCATTATTGTTGAGCTTCTTCTGCATAAATGTCTGTAGCCTCGATCATTATTGTGCTACTCTCGTGCCATTTCTCGATCTCTGCTAAGTACAAGTACAATCGATCGATCGCTTGCTGTTTTTTCGGCCGGTTCCAACGAGATTTAAGCCGTGGCGCGTGTGCAATAAGAGGTGGAGCCGGACGGATATTGTGGGTGGAGCAACCCTGGAACATCCATCCGTGAAAATTAGATCGCGAAATCTTTGAAGAAGGGCCTTCCGCGAAAATTGGATCCCTCGAAAATTTCCGGCCATACGGTATTCATATTGCACTGTGGCTTACCTGAGGGTGTTCATATTGCACTGCTTGTCTCTAGAAAGTGCATTATGGTGTATATTTTATTTAGCAACAACATAGTAACGGGATATAATATTAATTATTATTATTAATTATTATGTGCAATACTTCAGCCTGCTGTGAAGGGGCTTACCCATCCTTTAGGCTACTATGAACCTATACATTGTACGTATACAATGGTGATTTACATTGTATGTATGCAGGGTTGCTTGAAGCCAATTCAAGCTGTGATTCCTGATGATTGCTTGTTGAGCCCTGATGATCAAGCAGCTGTTGTTGGAGGAAATGTACTAACTTGTCAACGGATAGTGGATGTTGTCTTTAAGGCCTTCAAAACGTGTGCAGGATCACAAGGCTGCATGAACAATGTCACATTTGGTGATGAGAGTGTGGGATATTATGAAACTGTTGCAGGAGGGGCTGGAGCTGTAAGAGCACATCTGCCATAGTATCATGATTGTACACTGTGCAATTACACTATACAGGGTCCTGGGTGGAATGGAAGAGGTGGTATTCATACACATATGACTAATACACGGATAACTGATCCAGAAATTTTAGAGCGAAGGTGCATGTAATACTTGCTTAGCATAATTTAATTTTAATGATGGAAAATATGCTCAGGTACCCAGTTTTTCTTCACTGTTTCAATTTGAACAATGGAACTGGTGGTGATGGAAAGTACAAAGGAGGAGATGGAATAAAGAGGGAACTTGTATTTCGAAGGCAGCTGACACTCTCTGTATTAACTGAGAGAAGAGTTTATCATCCATATGGGCTCCAAGGTATACAGTCAAAATGTGCTTAGTCCTAATAAATAAGCACTGAATATACATGTACAGGAGGATGTGATGGATGCAGGGGAAGAAATACCCTAATTAGAACGGATGGCAGTGAAAGAGATTTAGGAGGAAAAGCAGCTGTTCTTGTAAAATCTGGGGTAAGTACGTGTATATTGGCATAGATATTATAAGACTATGTATGTAAACTATAAAATCTGACAATTATTGGTAGCTGGGGATGCTGTGGACATGCATGTTTCATAAAGTAAGTAGTCTAGATAACTGAAGTGCCTACTTTTGTCACCTGATTAGTGGTGCATGACCAACCTCCTCTGAACGTAGTATGGGACAGTCATCGGCTAAAATCCAACCAATACGGCACTACGGCCATCCGAACTGCTTCTGGTCGGACATCTTCTAATTAGAGTGTGTTTGCCATAGTCAGTGATACACATGTGCACCCACACAACCCCAGACAGAGTCAGCAAAATAATACATAGGTAATTACCCGGTAAATGTGCATTCCACAAAAATCGTGACCAACCTCCTCTGGCATTATGCCATATTATGCCCTTTGATCATTACACCCCTGGTCAGATGTTCTTGTTATGCCATGCCTTTTATCTGTTATCAGAGGTTATTATAATGTACATGCATGTATTAGTAACAGTTCAGATCAGCCTGTGCACAGGTCAGATATCCATTAGACGGAGGTGTGCACTATTTGGAGTGTTTGTTAGTATAGGTAATAGTGAGGTTGTACATGTATATTGTATTTGGGTAAAATAGTACTGTGAAATAGGTATTAAATTTGATGCCTGTTTCAGATTGCTATTTACCCAAATTTTAATATCATATTATACATTCTCACTATCACAGACTAATAGTATACAAAAAGTCAAGGAATTTCAAACTTAATACTTGTAATTATTGGTATACAAGATATTACAAATAATATACTATTATAATACTATAGATCTGGAAATTTACATGATATAAAACCTATTATACAAACTAATTTTTTTGTGTTGAAAAAATTCGATCAGTACAGTGTAGTCCACCTAATTCGAATCCGCATACCACGAATTTTTTTTCTAATTCGAAGTCTTTCCAATTCCCCACATAGAGCTAATACATAAATTCGAAATGTCACTTTCGCTTAATTAGAAGAAGCACAAGGTCTAGTATACGGACATGTGCATATAGTATACGGAACATAGATCACGTGGGCACCACATGGCTGCAGCAGAGTGCAGCTGCACTAGCCAGAAGTAGCTATATCTAGCAGTATCAGGCTCTAAACCGTTGCACGTTGAAAGAAAGCTAGAAATAGTAGATAAAGTGGACAGTCTGCCTCCAGAGAAGAAGAAAAAGGTGGTTGCATCTGAATACCGTAAATCTGGAAATTTTCGTGTAATAAAACTTTCGTAATAAAAAATTTCGTGTTTAAAAATTTTCGTAGGACGACTCAGCCTACGAAAATAATTTTACATCGAAATTTTATTAGCAATGCTTTTACTTACAAAGAAGATCACGAAAAGGCCTACAATCTAGTGAGCAGCCGTCGACAACAAAACTGAGATAGGTAGGCAGCAAGGTTGATCGACTCTTGAACACGCGGACCGCCCCGTACTGCACTGCTGGCTGTAGCTGTACGTACGTACGTTCGCGCATGCGCACACGCTCTAATATTTCGCTGCTTTAAAATTTCAACGTAGAAAATATTTCGTGATATTTAATTTCGTAGTCGACAGGGACTACGAAAATATTTCAACAACGAAATTTTCCAGATTTACGGTATATAAAGATTATTATTATGTGTGGTAGCTATTATCCCTTTAAGGTTACGGGTGACAGTTTGCATCTGGAAATTTTCGCGAGTAACAAGCTATTTGTATCTCCACAAGGGAAGCAGCTATGAAGCTGAAACAAAAACGAAATTATAGCTAACATGATGATAGAGACAGCTGTCACAACATTGAAGCGACCTTCCCATCGTGAAAGTCAGGCAATGGCCGCCATTGTTACGAACTATTGTGTCAAGTTTTACCTAGACAAAGGAGTCTAGTCTACTATCTACAGCTTATTTATGAAGTACTTAACTTACTCCAGTGCTGGAGTTGGTTCCCAGGTTCATAGAGCCTCCACAAAAGGAAAGCTACACAAAAGAAGGTAATTTACGCCAAGCGTAATGGCGGACCAGGTCGTCAACACGGCTGTCTAGCTGCTTTCCAACAGGTGGCCTTCAAATTTACACCAACTCCAGCCCTGCCCACATGTCTGAGTAATAAGATAAACACTTCCTTACGGTCAAAAGAGAAGCCATCTACATGAAACTTGACGCAGAGTTTTCATTTGTGGTTCGCCTTGGTATGCTCCATTACTCACTATGGGAAATGTCCGTGCGTGGGCGAACTGTCACCCGTAACCTTAATTAATTCAAAATTATCATTCATATGAGCAAAATTCGATTTAAGTTGGATATTGCTGTAATTCAAATTAATTAATTATTTGGGTGGATTTGTAAATTCGAATTAAGTGGACTACACTGTACTATGTTAACATTGATAGTGTGCATGCATATCTTTTGTTTTCATAGCTGCCGTAGACTTCATTATATTTTACAATCAGTGGTTCTCCACGCGGTCTATTTCTTATTGATTAGGCCACTCCAATATGATTAGTTGTTTCCCATTTCCCGCCCGCATCCTTTCCACAATTTCCAGATTTTGTTCATTATAGTGTATTAGTATACCCGCTCTTATCTCGTCTAACGGCAGCTTTGGCAAAGGTCGTCAATGCTGCTGGCGCTCTAATACGTATAGTGATAATGAATAATGAATAATGAACCGCCCGCCCGCATGCCCCAGGCTTTCTGATGAAAGGGGAAACAGTGAATCATATTGGAGTGGCCTTATACATAGTGTTCTAATTAACATATCCATAAGTTTAGAGTACATAATCGGCTAGAGTTAAATAATCAACACTGTTACACGATGAAAATTTCCAGATTTACAATATGTACATATGCATGTGCAGCCTGTTTCTATCAGATACAAGTATACATCACGCTTTTTATAATAGGACGTATTTCGACTTGAAACACCTGGTGGTGGTGGGTTTGGTGATCCTGATGTGAACATAGAATCTATTCCTCCAGTAAAGAAAATGAAAAGTTTTGAGCCAACTGGCAGCATAGCCAACTACAAGTTAATGCAAGAGTCAGTATAAACTAATAATAATATTATTATTGTAATTATCTTAAATATTTGTTGCATATTTATTATGAATGTAATATTAAACTATCTGCTGAAGTGATATCGTTCTCAGTTGCAATCTGCATGAATAAAACGAAGATTCTTTTCGGACAACTTAACTGTTCGGTAAAACTTGCCAACATTTCCACTAGATGCTCTAGTCATCCTTGGGGCAAAAGTGAAGCGAGGTGCGAAAAGGCGTGGCTACTGCGCTCGCGCGCCCATGCGGCCGGGTACGGTGTAGAGGGTGGAGCGCCGGCGCGATTAGCGCTAGCGCGGTTGCTCCCGCCCGGCGCCCCCTAGTTTCTTCATTGTCGCGATCCAACAGCGTAGCCCCCATCTCGATTAAGCCTATTATTAGCGATTTCAGACCTCCAAATTTCACCGATTTTTCCGCCGATTATTTTTAAGTGGAATATCAATGTTCGAGTATCGGAAGATAGCTCTCCACGAGCTCTATCCAACGGCCCTTGTAACGCGTCCGTACGTAAAACCGTTACGTAGCCACGCCCACCTAAACTTTCCCCATAGAAACTTAATACAAACAAAAACGAAGCTAGCGGCGGTTCCGCTGAACCAATTTGCACAGTTAAGGCATCAGTAGATAGCCCATTCAGTGAGCTACCTAGCGCAATTTTTTCTGTGAGTTTACTCCTAGCCAGAGCCGAGATATTTTCGATTTACTGGAGGTCTGATATCGCTACTGTTATTTGCCAGGGTCTTCTCGATGTGTAAGCCTTCCTTTACCTTTAACTGGACAGGTCTGGCGGCCCTGTCCAGCACCCTGGTTGCGTCCCAATCCACTTGGTGTTGCTGGTCCCACTGGTGCTTGGCTATGGCAGACTTCCACGTGTCCCCCTTGTTGCATGCATCCCGATGCTCTTTGACTCGCGTCTCTAGGCGCCTCTGCGTTTCCCCAACGTACACCTTACCACAGGGGAGGGGATCTGGTAGACCACACCTGCCAGTTTCTCCTTGGGGAGGGGGTCCTTCACTTTGGTGAGCAGTGAGCAGAGAGTTGCATGGGCCCAATTTGAAGACAACCCGTAGGTCGAACTTCTTACAGGCCTTCCTGATCCGCTCACTCACACCGCTTACGTATGGGATGACTGCCAGTGGTGGTTTCCTCTCATCCTCCTGGGATCCTTCATCGTCTGGTTCCTCATCCTCCTCCTCCAGTGGCGTTGATGGTTCCTGTATGGAAGAGGAGATGGCACAGATGTGTTCTTCCTCTCGCAGGTTCTCCTTCCGTAGAGTGACATTCCTGGCCCTGTCGAAGAGACTCCTGACGGCTGCCCTCTTTGCACTTGCTGGGTGGTGGGAGCTGAAGTGCAGGTACCTGTCTGTGTGCATAGGTTTCCTGAAGACAGTCACGTCCAGAGCGCCCCCCCCTCCCTTCATATTAGCTTGGTGTTGAATAAGGGAAGGGAACCGTCCCTCTCCAGCTCCATGGTGAACTTGGTGGGGCGTACACTGTTGAGATGGTCGAGTAAAGGCTCAACCTCATCCTCTCCATTATGCAGCATGTGTCATCCACGTATCGCTTCCAGAACCTTTGTCTCGAGGGAGCCAACTGTAGTGCCAGCTCCTCGAAGAACTCCATGTACAGGTTGGCAACTACTGCAGAGACGAGGGGGAGCCCATGGCTGCGCCCTGCCTCTGCTCATAGAACTCACCATTGTAGCTGAAGTAGGTTGACTTCAGACAGAGCTGAAGGAGCTCTGCGATCCTCTCTGCTGGTAACGGGGTCCGTTCCACCAAGTCCTCCTCCTCCATGAGTTTCCTGTGGATGACATGTACTGCTTCATCAATGGGGACGTTGGTGAAGAGTGAGTTGACATCAAAACTGACGAGAGCCTCCTCCGCCTCTACACGCACATCCTTCATACCTACAAAATGCTTGAATTCAAAACGTGTGAACTGACGGATGAGGAACCAGACAACAAAGGATCCCAGGAGGATGAGAGGAAACCACTGGCAGTCACCCCATACGTAAGCAGTGTGAGTGAGCGGATCAGGAAGGCCTGTGAGAAGTTCGACCTACGGGTTGTCTTCAAATCGGGCCCAACTCTCCGCTCACTGCTCACCAAAGTGAAGGACCCCCTCCCCAAGGAGAAACCGGCAGGTGTGGTCTACCAGATCCCCTGCCAGTGTGGTAAGGTGTACGTTGGGGAAACACAGAGGCGCCTAGAGACACGAGTCAGAGCATCGGGATGCATGCAACAAGGGGGACACGTGGAAGTCTGCCATAGCCGAGCACCAGTGGAACCAGCAACACCAAGTGGATTGGGACGCAACCAGAGTGCTGGACAGGGCCACCAGACCTGTCCAGCTAAAGGTAAAGGAAGCCTTACACATTGAGAAGACCCTAGCAAATAACAGGCTTAATCGAGACGGGGGGCTACGAGCTACCAGGCTGTTGGATTGCGACGATGAAGAAACTAGGGGGTGGGGGCAACCGCGCTAGCGCTAATCGCGCTGGCGCTCCACCCTTTGCTCCCTGCCACATGGGCACGCGAGCGCAGTAGCCACGCCTATAAGAGCACCACCTTTTTGCACCTCGCTTCACATTTGCCCTGAGGATGACTAGAGCATCTAGTGGAAACGTTGGCAAGTTTTACCGAACAGTTAGTTGTCCGAAAAGAATCTTGGTTTTATTCAAACTATCTGCTGACTGAATGTGAAACCGTGTGGGACCTAATCAGAATGTAAGATAGACAACATAGTTATTTGTAGCCTCGAACCAAGTGAGCCTGGGTTCGAGGCTAAGTTATTTGTAGTCCATGTCTTCCTATTATTATTATTATGACTAACATCACCGCACCAGGATCCCTACAACTATGCCTCAGCATTTCCTCTTTTTCTACGAAATTTTAACCATCCACACAAAATTGAAATTTCCAGAATTGTGGTGCAGATTGCACAATGTGCACGTGGGGTACAGTGAAGTAATTATGTAGAATTGCAAATAGTACTCAACTAGCCACTTTACATATAGAGCGGCAACTGTAAACGTTAAAGTGCTCGATCGATCGTACCGTTTTGGATCCCGATTATGCAATATGTACGTGACGTCACGCGTTGGGGTCCGCCCATACGATGTCAAGAGCCTGCCAGTAACGCTCTTTTTTTGCTGTTAAGCAAACTAAAAGCCTTCTCTACGATCGAATTAGCCTTCGAAAGGTATCCAGAGGTACTAAATTCAAAGAGAAAAGTCGATCTGGTGGTTCAAGATTTCAAACGTGTGACGTCACTCGCGTTCTGCAATCTGATTGGCCCGCCAAGATCTGTGCGCGCGGATCTAAAATGGTATAGGCAGTCTCCCAGACCCTCCCTCCGCGTGTTTATCCTGAAAGAACTAAACGCTGCGGTGGGAGCGGTCTGGTTTCGAGACTAGGTAGAATCCATAAGCTATAAATAAAAACAAGTAGCTACAGCTAGCAAACTAGCTATTTGTGTCATATTATGCCTTACTTTGTCGTTTTTCTAGAGTTTTGCCCACCAAGTTGAGAGAGAACAGATTGCGCGCCCACGTTGTATTCGACGGTCGGTAATGGTCGTCACACGGAAATGATATGATCCCGAGTATAAGCCCCCTCCCCGCTTTTGCCCAATCCTAGCATGCACAAAGGGGGGGGGGCGTAATGGAGGGATTCTACGGTACAGTGTAGTCCACTTAATTCAAATCTGCTTAAGACGGATTTGGGGGGGGGGGGGGGGGCGTAATGGAGGGATTCTACGGTACAGTGTAGTCCACTTAATTCAAATCTGCTTAAGACGGATTTTGGGGGGGGGGGGCGTAATAGAGGGATTCTACGGTACAGTGTAGTCCACTAATTCAAATCCGCTTAATTAAGACGAATTTTCGTCTAATTCAAATTCTTTCAGATTGGTCTTTTCTCTTAATTTGGCTGCTTTAGCATACAAAAGTACACTATATAAATATTGAACCTTTAGAAGCCAAGAAACAAAGCTCGAGCTGTTGCTTATCCTAGAAACAAGTCTACGCATTTCCATGCTATTTAAAGTGGCTACGCAGTAAGCGTACCTTTCAATCCATCGACGACTCCTCGAGCTGGACTCCGCCCTTCGCACCAAACCACTCAGTACTTCGATATCCTGCCGCCATACGCTCCTTTGAAACAGTTTACAGAGCACTGAGTCGCTGATCCTGGGACCGTTTTGCCTAGAGTACTTCATATTGCACTGTGGTTGCCCAAAGCTACTCATATTGCACTGTGGTTGCCTGTAGCTATTCTATATGGATTTTAATGCACATAGCAACAATGTAGTAACGGGATATAATGTACGTACCGGGGGGGTATATGGACTTCCGGTGGTCTTAGTGTAGACTGTGAATTAAAAGAAAACTTGAATTACAGAGATCCATATAAACCACTGTATTGCGATGTAATGCTTATTAGTGGAGCATTCAGCCATATATGAAGCTTTAGAATTGTGCTGAGAGTGATTTAGGTAATAGACACTTATAGTTTCATATCTCAAGGAGGATTGTAGTGCACACTTCGATGGTCGTGTCGATTTGACCACACCCTCGGTCACGAGACCATCAGAAGTTAGACTGGCGTTCGAGCTGAACCCCACTCGGAGAGCGGCTTTGTGTGTCTGTTTCGAGTAAGAGACGAGCCTGTTTTTCTTTATTTTCTAGTGTTCTATGCGTATCCAAGGTAGCTATGCCCACGGGATATAAAATAATTATATCACGCGCACTCGGGATGCATGGCATTTATTGCCCTCAACCCTCGGGCACAAGGCCCTCGGGCTTCGGTGCAATAAATGCCATACATCCCTCGCGCCCGTGATATAACTATTACATACATTTTAATGTCAACGCGCGGTTTGCACGGCGCCTATGGGGGTTAATGATATGCATGCCATGCATGTGGGGTCAAAAATAGTGCATGTCTATGTACAACCGTATCTTCTAGTGTGAGGTAGCTATCGTTCTATTTCAAGTACCATTGAAAAGAGGAAGAGCTGAGCTTCACTTTGATACCAAGAACAAGAGTAAGCGTGCCGAGATGACCGATGTAGAGATGACAAAGATTTCGGCTGCGTATTGCTGAGGGCATCTTTGAATTGGGGGCAAATCAGTAACTATCAAACCAGAGCTAGGGGACTTGGTCCACAAGTAGGTAAGTACCAGAGCAGTTATTTCGCTGAATTCCGAGTCTTCCACCATGAGCGCTCTTTGAAGATCGAAAATAATTTATCACTTTAGTCTGTTCTATTTTCTTAGTAGTAGTTAACTAGACTGTCAACCAAAGAAAATACTAAACTTTAGCTACTAAACTAGCTAGGTTATAGCTACCAACTCTTCGTCTTGAGTTCTTTCTTCGTGATACTTCAACTCGCTCGTCCATTTTTCGATCTTTTCTTGCTGAATGGAACTTTGAATTGGGGGCAAATCAGTAACTTTCGTTCCAGAACCAAAAACGAGGCATCCTCGATGTCTATACCATAGTGGCAGTGTATAGCAGTAGTGTGGAACAGAACCGCTCGAGGCGCTTCGAGAAACGAGCCTTCAAAAACGAGAAAAATTCATTCTGTCCTGGGTAGGGCGCGGTACACGGATAGATATGCGGATGTATACGAGATTATTGCGTGTACCTGCGTAATACGTACGCGCGCGTGCGTAATCATACGCAGTAAAACATCATTTCCGGTTTGCCATTAAACGGGTGGTCTTAGTGTAGACTGTTCAAATATTTTTCATGGATTTTGAGATTCGATTTAAGTGGACTACACTGTATTATCTTATTACCGATAACATTGTTGGTTATAAAACAATACTGTTGAAGAACATTAACTGTATAATTAGTGGGTGTGGTTGATTTTTTGCAATTCCGCTATTATTATAGTACCAGCAAAATGTGAGGGGTAGCCAAATTGAAAAATTAAGTACTCATAATTAAACCTGTCCTTAAGGTATTGTAAAGGGTAACCATGTATAAGTAGCATCCTTAAGAGTTATTCAATGTTACGTAATCATCAAATGCTTAAAGTGGCGTAACTTGAAAATGAAAACAGATGGCAAACATTAAAATATTTTTATAGAACCATCTTCCATATGCACCTATATCTGTGCCAAATTCACAATTTGATACGTTTACATGCACACCCCCTGTAGCTGCAATGGTGCATGTTGTAAACTGTCATCAATATACACATCGATGGCAGTGTCACAGCGGATTTGTTCTGGGGGAATTTGAATATACGCTAGCAAAATTGTTCTGGTTTTCTATGAAATCAGCGGAGTTGTTCCATAGTATTCTGCTTTGATAAATACAGCATAGAACATTGGCGATGCAGAATGTTCTGAATAAGCCTATGTCCAGCTATGTACTTTCTGCTTTTAGATTACATATGCATAGAAGTCAAGTGAAATAGATTTGGCAGTTATTGAGGCACATTTACTCACTGGTAAATGTTTAGAAGTCTGTCTTGTATTAAACAATACTGGGCTGGAGATGCTCTGCCCCCCCCCCCTTCCCAGAATACTTGGGGGGGGGGGGGGGGGGGATGCTACAACAAAATTAATTTGCATGCATTAATTAGTGCGCGTCGATAAATTTCATTAGCCACGCCCATTTCCGTGATGCATGCACAGCAACAAAAAGGGGAAGGGGGAGTCTTAGCTCATAGTATTATCTTAGTTGTGTCAGGAGTGCTCCTACTGACTGCCCCGACAATCCATCAATGTGCTGAGTAGTTGACGATCACTTACCACAATCGTTCTGGGAAAGTTGATAGCCTGCCTGCAAGCTGGCCAGTCTTCTATACCATTAATTTTACTAAAGGTTCCCATATGTTTGTAATAGTATAGCTAGGAAGCCATGCATTTGCAATAATTATTAAAATTTTTCCCATAAAAAAATTACCGTACTTCATCTAATACTATGTACGGAAAAAATTTTCAATTTTGAAAAACGTGCGCTTTTCTGGTAAAGATTGTCACTCCAAGTATAATAATACATTATTATTCTCATAATGCTAATTTCTTAGGTTAAATTGGATCATAATAATAATGATTAACTACGGTAAGGGTGCGTGGAGTAAGTCGGCAACCCTTTACCGAACATGGTTTATATTGCTTATGCTTGTGTTACATGGCTCCACTCTTGCATTATAAGAGTTTCAAGGCGCTCCTATGCATTCCACCAGTACTTTGTGGTGTTTTCCGGGCAACTGTTTTTTTTTTTCTGCTTAGTGTATTGGCTTGCTCGTTACACACTAGGTAGTTATACACTATGTATTTAGAACACACTAAGTACAAAACACCTTTCATGGAGGATTTGGGAGCACTTGGGGACAATTTTTACATGGGCACGCAGAATGGGTCGAAATAATATGTTTGACCAGTTGGAATTTTGATTCACACCTTAAAATTAAAGTTATGGCTCCCCATGTTTGTATAGGAAGCCATACATTTCCATGTTTCCTGATGAAAATTACAGGTGCGTGGGGTACGTTGACGACCCTTTACCGAAGGTTGTTTATATTGTTCCTATGGCTCTGAGTTTTCTTGCATTATAAGGTTCTCTACTAAGAGTTTTCTTGCATTTTGTGGCTCTCCTATGCATTCCATCAGTACTTCGTGGTGTTTTCTGGACAACTGTGTTTTTCTGCTTAGTGGGGGAATTGGGAGTACCGTATTGCCTCTAATTTAATGCGGACATCTCTAATTATCCGGACACCATTTCGAATTACTTTTTACCTCTAATTACACCGGACAGTCAAGGAAGTTTCAATTTTTGTTCTAATTCTCCAGACATCGTTGGACAGCTCGCGCTAGCATGGTATTGATCGAGCAAAATTTGCAATGGACAGCTGCTTCTTTGGTGGTACTGAAAGAGGTGATCGAGTTGTTCTCTTTCCCACCATGAACAGGGAGCTCCAGGTACTGTCTCATTTTCTCAATCTCTGCAGCATGTCCATTTGACCGAATGCGCATACGTGAAAGCGTGTTCTAATTCATCGGACACTTTGAACGCTGACTATTTTTGTGTTCTAATTATAGCGGACATTGGCCAAAATAATTATTTTTCTGGTGTCCGTTAAATTAGAGGTAATACGGTAGTTGGGGGCATAATTTTTATACAGGCACACACAAACACAGAATTTGATGGTGTAGAAATTTTGATTCATGCCTTAGAATTAGTTATGGCACTTTCCCCGTTATAGGAAAGCCATGCATTTGCAATGTTTCCGCCCACGTGCTACGTGAGGGGCGGGGCTACGCGCTCATATAAACGTGACGACCTTTACCCACTTTGCCGTTTAAGCTGCCTGCTTGCATTGTATGGCTGCATCCAGCTGTTGGATCACTTCACTTCAGGCCATAATTATTATATGGGCATGCAGAATGAGTCAAACTAGAAAGATGCTAAAGCCGGAATTTTTAATCTTCATTTTCGGTATCAAGATACAGCACCCTTTATATTGGTATAGCAAGCCATGCATTTGCAATCTTTAAAATTGCCCATAAAAAATTACTGGCGCACCAGGTACGTTGACGACCCTTTATGCATTTGGATGCCTGCTTCCATTGTATGGCGCATTCCTGCTTAGTGTGTGGGCTCCTTGAAAAAACAAGGGACCACACACTAAGCAGAAAAAGAATTATCCAGAAATTAATAGTCAAACTGGATGCATAGTAGAGGCAAGCAGGCAGGCTATACTCCAATTTGACCAAATTTGGTAAAGGTCGACAGGTCAGTGTGTGCGCGAGGCCCCGCCTCTCACGTAGCACACAGTCAGGAAACATCGTAAATGCATGGCTTCCCTGTATGAACATAGGAATGCTTCTAATTGCCGTAACTTTTAATTCTAAGGTGTGAATCAATATTCCTGCCGTCATATCACGTTTTGACCCATTCTGCGTTCCCATGTAAAAGTTATGTTCCCAAGTGCACCCAATTGCCCCACGAATTAGTTCTTTCAATGGAGGGTTTGGGAGCACTTGGGGAGATAATTTTACATGGGCACGCAGAATGGGTCGAAACAAAAAATTGATGGATGGAAATTTTGATCCACGACTTTGAATTAGAGAAATGGCACTTTAAAGTTTTCCATATGTTTGTATAGGAAGCCATGCATTTGCAATGTTTACCCATAAAAAAATTACAGGTGCGCGGGGTACGTTGACGACCCTTTACCGAACATTGTGCTATTTTAGATGGTTCTATGTAGCCGAACATTGTGCTATTTTAGATGGTTCTATGTAGCCTGGTGAATAACCAGTAAGGTGTTGATACTAACACAGGCCGGAAAGAACCGGGAAGCCTGGAATGTGGAAGGGACTGATGGCCGTGGGTGGTCGTAGCTCAGTGGTTAGAGCACTGGTGGCTCAAGCCAGCGACCTAGTCTCGCGGAGCCAGACCCTTACGCATGGGGAGAGGGTCTGATGACTTGCTATACACTGAGTTGTTGTGCTGGAATGCAATAATTAGCCATTTTACGTGACGTCACGTTAAGAGTTTATATTGCGCGGTGCACGCTTGCCTATCATTTCAAACGCGCGTGATGTTTAATGACAATGCGCGATTATTGTGTGGCGCATTACTATGGTAACGCAGTGAAGCTGCAATCTGATTGGTGCCGCCCTGTACAGGGTGCCGGAACAACTCCGTGTATAGCAAGTCACCAGGCCCTCTCCCCGTGCGTAAGGGTCTGGACTACCAGCGACCTGGGTTCGATTCCCGGCGGCTCCCCGGTTCTTTTCCGCATTCCTCTTTTCAGCCTGTGTTAGTATCGACACCTTACTGATTGCATGTGCTATGTGGATGCCTGCTTGCATTATATGGCTCTACTATGCATCCAGCTCGACTGTATGGTGGTCTTCGGACTTCTGCTTAGTTGCACACTAAGTAGTTATACACTAAGAAGTAAAAAAAAAAGACAGAATATATTAATTCATTAATATAGGAATACCTGTTAAGCACGCGCACTTATGACGTTTATTTGATTTGATCAAAATGGGAGTATGGGCTGCCTGCTTGCATTTTATGGCTCTATCTATAGCTATGCTTCCACTACGTAGAGGTTTCCGGACATTTTTTTCTGCTTAGTGTACAAAACAGCTAATTAGGCGTGCAGGTGTGTGCTGGGGCATTGGGGCGTAGGACCAGGCCGCATCATGCAATAGGTGGGCGTGTTCCGGATTCGGTGGATGTGATCGCGATGACGTGGTGCTACCCCACCCACACAGGAAATGAGGTGAGCTCTTATGTGGGCGATGTGGTACAACAGCCCTGAAGGATTTGGCCTTGAGGAAGCTGTGTGTTTTAACTGGGCTTCGGGTGGACATCCGGTGGCCAGTTAACACTTGATTGGTTGTTGAGACACAGGGTGAGGCTGTTTTGGGTGTGGCCAGGTTCCAGCTCAGCTTCCGGTCCATTGAGAACATTAAATGAACACTTCCGGCTCTAGCAGCACACCCCTGAGACTTAATTGGGCAATTGAAAGGGAGTGGCCATACAATGTACTTCACTTATGACTGATGTGGCTTAGGTGTCATATGATCCCCACCTCACGCCCACACACTTTGGTGATACCTAGCTAAGAGAATTAACACACGAAGTTCAGCCAGTAGCACTCAGCTTTTAATGTATTCGCTGGATATGTAATCTGATTCTGTGGATTTTCAGGTCTCAGAAGTGTTCTGTAAAGGCTCTGAATTTTAGTGTTATGACGACATAGGTTACATCATAATTACATCAAAATTACTTAATAACTGCCATAATTCTAATTAGGACACTCGACAGTGTGTATGCAGCATTGCTCCGTATATGTGTGTATTGGGGCGCACAGCTTGACCAGTTGACCGGACGTGCCTCTACACCTGCCAGATACTGAATATAGGGAAATCCCCCCAGAGTGCGAATTTGCCAAAGAAAGCAAACTGAGAGTAGGGATTATGGACCTCCAAGGGCCTCCAGTAGATTAAATATCTCTGCTCTGGCTTTCATGAATGAAACAAGATAGCTCAATGAAAATTTATAATTAGTTAAGGCTATCTATCGAGTCCTTAAATAATTCAAAATATTATCATCAAAATGGCAAGAATCACTTACTTAGCTGATTTGTTGACAATGATATTATCATTACCAATGTTCAAGCAAAATTATAATTGATGGAACCATAATTTGCATGAATGGCATTTGACCAGTGGACCCATACTTTTTCCATGGTAGCCTGCACACAAGCAGGTACTCTCTTGGTAGAGAGTACCCTGCAGTACATGTGCAAGCCTTCTGGGACGACCAGGGGCAGGAAAGGTGGATAATTGAGCACTCTCAGAACGTGTTAAGAGATGGCTACGCATCTCTGCTTGCTTAATGCTACAAGTAAATGGATCAATACAACGCAGTTGCGAATGCTACTGCAAACAAGCCACGATCCGACCCCCCTACCCTGACACTGAACATCTACATTATATATATCTCGGCTCAAACTCTGCATGCCTGGGGGTGGGGGGAGGGGGGGGTGGTTGCAGTACAGTTGCAACTTGCTTCATTGATATTTGAATAGATAATTGAACTTTTTGTTAAAGGTTAATAGAAATGCGCAGCTGGGCAAGCGGCAGATTGCTTGCGTGCAGATTGGTATGGGTATGGGGCGGGGGGCTGCATATCCGGGGGGACCCGTGGCTCTAGTGCACAGTGTCTGGGGGACACTGTGTACGGGGGGATAGGCAATACTCCCTCCGACAGCGACAATATCCGGTGAATTATACTAGAAAATACTCCATAAATTTCGCACATGCGCGTACAGTCAGTGTATACCAGGCCCATTCTCCTCCTCCTCAAAGGGCCTGGGTACAAGGCTAAGTGAGAATGTGATAACATTGCCCGTCATTTTCTCAGTTTCTCACCTGCACAATTACTCCTGTCGGTCATGATCATTACATTGGGCATAAGTATCAGATAACATACTTTCAAGATGTCACATGTGCTGACTTTGTAAGATTTAAGACTTTAATCTACTGCAAGTGACATGGATGTGGAGCCCATATGATCTACACTATCTGCTGTGATTAACTGTAATTTCTATTCTTTTAAAATTTAACTACTATTTCTTGTACACCTTAAATGGTGTGTTCACCAAAATTATTATTATTATTGAACCGTTGTAGGATGACAGAACTCAAGGACGTGCCAATGATAGTGTAGTCAGTGGTATAGAAGATTCGCTAGCAGCTAGCTTGATATTCATAGAACGATTGTGGTAAGTGATCATCATTGACAACTACCCAGGAACAGCACGTTCATGATTGAGCATGCAATGCACACAACCATTAAAGATAATATTATCCAAGCTATAAATAACCTCCCTCTTTTTGTCGACAACTAGGCACTGTGCGTGCACCACGGAAAATGGGCGTGGTAAGTGAGTCGCTGCTCACTTATGTACGCAAATTTGTCACCTTTTTTCTTGTGCCCATGCAGCCTCCGTACCCCGTATCATGAAAAAAAATATATAGCAACAAGCGGAGGCGCTCCTGCGCGTCGGAAGTGCGCGGACTGGAGCGGCAATGAGCGGACGTACGGACCTGGCCGGCAATGCGCGGAAACAAGTGGATTTGAGCGGAAATAAGCGGATTAATTCGGAAAGTTGCGGATATGTGCGGCTTTGAGCGGATTATATCGGAGACGCGCGGCAAAGGGCGGGTCGATGCGGAAAAGAGCGGTCATTGGTGGATTCCAGTGGCGGCTCTCGGAGCGGTGCGGCAATGGGCGGAGTAAGGCGGATTCAAGCGGTTGATTGCGGAAAAGAGCGGCCACACGTGGCGCGTGGGTGGAAAACATTGCAAATGCATGGCTTCCTATACAAACATATGGGAAAGCTCCAAAGGGCCATAACCTTTAATTGTAAGGTGTGAATAAAAAATCTGTCTGATCAAATCTCTAGTTTCGACCCATTCTGCGTGCTCATGTAAAAATTATCCCCCCAAGTGCTCCCAAATCCCCCATGAATTAGATTGCGGATGTGGTTGTGATGACGTGTTGTTACCCCGCCCACACAGGAAATGAGGTGAGCTCTTGTGTGGGCGGTGTGGCAGAACGGCCTTGAAGTGTTTGTGTGTGTTTTGGCCTTGAGGAAGCTGTGTGTTTTAATTGGGATTGATTGTGGGCTTCCGGTGGACATCCAGTGGCCAGTCGGCACTTGATTGAGAATGGTGGTCCTTGAGGCACAGGGTGGTGCTGTTTTGGGCGTGGCCTGGCCCCTCCCTTCCGGTTCGGCTTCCAGTCCATTGAGGATATTAAATGAACACTTCCGGCTCTAGCAGCCACACCCCTGAGACCTGGGCAATTAAAAGGGCCTGGTCACACAACATGCACCTCACTAATGACTCTTTGATGTGGTTTAGGTGTCATATTCCCCACCTCACGCCCACGCAATTTGATGGTACCTTAATTATTATTATACCTAGCATTAGCCTCGTCCCCAGGCCACTCCCAATGTTGCACGCACGCATAAATTAGCGAGTTTCTGGATCAATCCGCTCAAAGCCGCACTTATCCGCTAGTAATCCAACCTATACTCCTAACAAATATAGACTAATAGTACATAGTAGAAATGTTACCGTTATTGACGATACATCTATATAGGCGTGTACATCATTATAGATGAATGATATATAGTAGTAGAGCTAACGCGATGCGGCGCATTCAGCATCGTCAAGCGTTCCACTTGAAGAAAAGTAGGAGTGGCTTGGGGGCGGGGCTACTCTGTATTCCAGATCTCCCTAGCTGCTGCAGTCAGTGGGTCGATTCTTGCTTCTTCTGGCACTCAATTCAGTGGGCACTGAAATGGATCATCTAGAGGCTGAAGTGTCAAAGTTGAAACAGCAAAGAAAAAGGCGTAAGCAAGAAGAGGACAGTGTAGCCCTCGGAAATGACCTGGATTGTGAATTGCTGCTGCTCAGACCCAACAAGAGAGTAACTCAGACTAATAGAGAATATACCCACGACACTAGTGTGAGAACAATGAGCAATGTATCCAACGTTAATACTAAAGCTGGAGCTAAAAAGAAGCGTGGGAGAGCACCACTGTGTCGAGACACAGTGCCCCTTCACACTTCACAGGCTGCTGGTTGCCACGGTATTGAGCTCACACTGTTTGTTAATACATATTTTTGTGTTGTTTTACATTGTATGTAGAAGACCAGTGTTTGGACCCTGGTTTTGAGTTTGCGCATGATCAGCTACCAGAGAGAGATGATGCAGGTCAGTGTTGTCTTACTTTGGTATCATAATAATATACTGTCAATCTATTGTCAGATTATAAAGTCAGTATGCAGATGTAGCTGATGTGTACTTATGATATAGTTGAATCATCTCTTGTATAGCATCACATAATCAGATGATGTTAGATGACCTTCTCCGGAGTATTGATGTGTCCATAACAGATAACCAGCCAAAAACTGAGTGGCGAAAGCGTATGGACACTTGTGATGAGAACTGGGAAACCTTTCGCAGCAAATTGTTTGAAGAAGTAATCATGTACTCATCAATGCCAGCTGATTCTGTAAGTGATAACCGAGTGCACCAGTACAAGTCATGTATATAATATTATAAAGGAATTGCTTAATTCCCTTACACGTCTATAGGCTTGTTTCATGTGTGGTGACGAAACGCCTAAAATTCGATGTCACCAGTGTGGCGCTTCTCAGTACATGTGCCATACATGTGATGCAGCAATTCATAAACACCAGCCTTTACATGATCGTGAAATGTGGTGTGATGGTACATTTCGGGCTATACCACCAACAACTGTCGGTTGTGAAGCTAGTTCCGAGCTACTTTCAACTCAAAGTATGGCTAGCTCATTGTGCATGCAACCGTGTTTGTGACAATGGGTTATAATAATGCAGGAGTGTGCAGCCCATTTAGCATTCCATGGAGATGTCCTCTTTGTAAAATCGGAACGCTGACACTTTGTCCCAAGGAATCAAAAAGGATTGTTGTGAATCTAAGAGGTAAAATAAAGTTACATTGCTAATGTTGTTTTGTTAATACAAGTTAAATTGAAGGCCGCTTTGACTTGAACGATGTACTTCCTATTTGTGACCACTGTGGCCAAGAAATTCAGTTGGAAACACCCCATGATGTAATAAGAGAGCAATACTGGCCTGGAAATCCTACACGGAAATCTACACACGTCTTTGATACTGATTTGTTCCTCTTCTACGATTTGTTAAAGAAACATAATCCTGGTTTGTCTGAATTGGGTTTTTTGCGAACATTAGAGCAATTCTCTGTGACAAAAGGACGGGTAAGTTCTCTCCATTGACGACAGCATATTTAAATCTGTTACATGTACATACAGGTTGGATCACTAAATCCTGCAACATTTGGAAAGGCTTTCCGGGAGTGGCGATACTGCCAGTTCTCTATTGATCAACTAAAGCATTGTCCTCTGTTTGAGTGCCCGTGTTGCACACCAGAACAGCTTTCTGTTCATTTTGACGGCAACAAGAAACTGTACAGATACAGCAAAGTCCCAAGGTAAGTTTATCAATAATTTACATACAAACATACATTTTTCATGGTACCCTTGTAGAGGCTCGAGCAGTGAGTATTATAAAGAGTTCATTGTGCCTAACGAAGAGGTAGATAAGCATTTAGGTGTGATTGGATACTTTGGCGAGGTATGTTCCAGGCAATAATTGTTCATACTAATATCATAGAAGCTGATGCATGCAGACGACAGGAAGTGACGGATTGTGTGGAACTACTCGTTGGAAAGCTGCCAAAACTGTCTCTAAGACAATGCCTAATCTTGATGAAACTGGCTTGGAGGTTGCAGGATGCAGGCATGCTTTAGCGTTGAAAGCTGTAAACATGTTCCGAGGAGAGATGTATGTGCTAATCTTTATGCTAGATATTATTGATCAAATAACCTTACCTCGTAGATTTGGATATCCTCATTATCTTCACACAAAGATCTTCTCTGAAGCAAAATGTGTTTGGGCTGACGTTATGTGTCAATACTGGCCCTGGGCCCTCTCAAAAGCTAACTCCTGTCCTGAGGCTAGAGAAGCAATGTCATCCCAACCATGTTTGTCTGTGATGCATGCCAAAGCTCACTCCTGGCATTGTCAGGTGGGTTTCAATTTATACGGTTACTCCCATAGTATTTGTTAACCCTCGGTGCATGCACATGAGGGTTACAGTAGTCTGTTGGTTTACTATACAGGTATTGTGGGGTGGAAGGTGGCAGCCAAATTCAGCAGCCGGAGCTGGGGAAGAGATGGAACAACTCTTCAGTTATCTCAGTCGTTTCAACTTAACAACAAAGTACATGAATGCAGCTGGTATGTGATATTGTTTCCATAATTATGTTCAGTGTGTGTATAGATTAATAATATACTAGGCCGAGAAGAACAGCTAACGGAAGCAGCACTGTTTTGGAATGATAGAAAGATCTGTAGTCTTCCAAGCTACTTGAAGCGCCGCTTAAATAAGGTGTAGTCCATGTTCATGTACATAATAATTATTGCATGTGACTGTTAACCGCTGTATAGACTCGACATGATCTAGGTGAACTCAAAAAAGAGTTGCTTCTCCTTCAAGATAAAGTAGGCAAGGATCTAACTCCTGAATATTGCAAACAATGCTGCCAAGAGGTGCAGGAGATAGCAAAGAGTATGTAATTAAACTTTCTATGTATGTGCTTAATTTGATGTCGGCATTTCAGGAGAAAGTTCAGGTGATGATGTAACAATTGATCCTGAACAGCAAAAAGTCGACTACTTCGAGCTGAAGAGTTCAATGGACACTGCAATACAATTGCAGCCACTGGTTAGAGGATCTAGTTCAGCAATGAGCATTTTAACAGGTGTGTTATACATGATATTGTACATGTACGAGCTATAGGATAGCCCATATCACCTTAAATTAACAATGGCTTGTACCATCTTGATAAATATATTAGGAAATGAGCAACTCGTTGTGGAAGCTGAAAAGCTTTCTCCACTCTTGTGTAACTCTGACCACCAGCGACGGATGTCTGAATTAAAGAGTATGATAGTGCAATCCAATGCCATTTCCCTGGATCAAGTCGATACCGAGTGTGAAAAAGCTGCGGCTAGAGCTGCCACATGCAAGCTCAAGGAACGTATGGAGTTAGTTTACTTGACAGCACAAAGGAGACATGCCAACATACAAAAGTTGTCCAGTATGTTTGTTATTCCTAATAGATGTGAATGTGCATTGATGTTGTGCTACTGTACAGCTACCAGCAAACAACGAGCAAAGCTCAGGAAAGCAATATCGAATGACCACAAGAAACTCAAAAGCTTGGTCAAGCAGTACAATGATCACGCACATCAGTACAATCTGGAATTGCCTGAAGCAGTAGAAGACGACATACTGTCGGGACACTTTCCTTGGTCGTCTCTTTCAAGTAAGCTATCATGATTTAGTCAAAAGGATAGGCCAGGCTGATGTAACTCTCTCTGTCAGGTCGCTACTGTGTGTCAGTGCAAGAAAAGTACCACATCTCCACCGTACACAACCAAATTGAGCGGCTGAAAGAAGAAGAGTCATTACTACTGTTGGAGATGACCCAGTACTTGATGTACTTCAAAAACATTGTACCTGAAAAGCTTGAATGTGATATTCAAGGTAGCTATTTTATACTACCCCCCCCCCCCCCCATCAACAATGCTGTCATTGTATAGATTCCATATCCATGTACACATGCAGGTATTACAGCTGATATTACAGGGTGTCTAGATCCGGCCAGTGCTGATGGCCAGTCTCAGAGTTGTAGCACCACTACTATCACATCTTCCTCTTGTTCAGACGTAAGCCCCATTCAAATGAGCATGCTATTCAAATCACCACTATATTATGCCTTGATATGAGTTTTACTTGCATGCTGCAGAAATATGCAGTCCAAAACAAGAACAAGCGAACTTTAGATGGACTTCTGGCCATCAAGAGGAGTGGCCTCAGTGATGCTGCCAAACACCTAAGCTGTGCTGTTCAAGAGTTTAAGAATGAAATCCCCCTTACTGAAAATGACCAGCTTGCTTATCTCATGATAGTTGAAGATGTCGACAATGACTCAGAAAGCGATAGTGATGATTGATAGTAATAATTATTATTTGTACAAACAATTCAAGTGCATTCACGACATACATTTCAATGATTATTGTGAGATGAGAACTACTGAGTCTTACTTTATGAGTAGTATTATGCAAAAATAATAATAGCTACTTTTTAAGGCATTGTCTGTTTGAGCATGCCTTCTTCCATTTTGGATTTAAGCACATAGTGCAAGTACCACATTTAGGTTTTCGGCACCCATCACAGTCACAACGGCAGCGTCTCTTTCTTTTGGTGAGGGTGCTAGTGATAGCGGCCCCCTGCGACGGGGCACTGTTAGTGGTATTGGTAGAGAGAGTAGTGGGCTGAATGGTAGCGGATGTAGCTCGCTGAATGGTCGAGAGAGTAGTAGTGGTCTGACTGGTAGAGAGAGTAGTGGTCTGACTGGTAGAGAGAGTAGTGGGCTGAATGGTAGCGGACGTAGCTGGCTGACTGGCAGAGAGAGTAGTGGTCTGACTGGTAGAGACAGTATCAGGCGGACTGGTAGAGAGAATAGTGGACTCACTGATGGTATTGGTAGAGACAGTATCAGGCTGACTGGTAGAGAGGGTAGCTGTCTGACTGGCAGAGGGGATAGCTGGCTGACTGGTAGAGGGAGTAGTGGGCTGACTGGTAAAGAGATTTTGAGGACAAGGCTCACTGGTATCGCTGGTGGTACTGGCAGAGGAGGTAGCTGGCAGAATAGTAGACGAGGTACAGGTGGCACTGTTAGTGAGGGTAGGACTGGTGGGCTTAACATTCATGTAAGACTTCCACAATCGATAAATTTGTTCATATTTACAGCTGAATTCCTTAGCTGCACCTGGTGTGACGATTCTTTGATACGTGTGTAGTTGGGAACACTTGTGCGTAACGATAAAGACATCATATCCAAGTTGGTGCAACTGGTTTGCCTGGATGGGAAAACACAAAATACATAGTGATACTCAACCTTAGACATCAACAGCTGAATTCCTTAGCTGCACCTGGTGTGACGATACTTTGATACGTGTGTAGTTGGGAACACTTGTGCGTAACGATAAAGACATCATATCCAAGTTGGTGCAACTGGTTTGCCTGGATGGGAAAACACAAAATACATAGTGATACTCAACCTTAGACATCAAGACAGTGATCAAGCACATACATGCACATGCAAAACCCTGGGTGTTGTCACAAAAACACCCGTCAATGAATGACAGCTTTGAATTACTGTGCGATGAGTAGTGCACACACTGCAAGCCACGCCTAATCAATAGCACATGCTCATGTGATCTCTAGGTGGGTGCATATTTAATTAGAATAACAAGACTAGTCTTAGCTTTCATGTGTTGAGGCCTACTTTCTTGAGCTATTGCTTAGCACTATCGTTTGAAGTTTGGCGAAGATATTGCTGGTGCATGTGTAGGTAAATAAATGGTAAATAAATGTTGCCATATCACATGAACCCAATGATTTTTGCGAAATACACACAACATAAATCTAGATTCTATAAAAAGTATGCTGTAGATATTATAATTGACTGATGTAAGTAATCATGGAAGCGTACACACACACAAAGCAGTCTCCAACCTCGCATGAGTAGAAGATCGACAGTGTGACAGCGCATTCATACCTTTTTGTGAAGCTGTGCCAAAAGATCCGCAGGATACTTTCTTGGACGTCCTAGAGCCATTTTCTTTTTGGATGGTGGAAATGCAGTCATACAGGAGGGGCACTTATTGCAACGGATGTGGCAGTATTCCCCACATTGGCATTGTCGTCTTGGGGTCGTATGGATTTCTGCAAATGAAAGTTACAAAAACAGCAACAATTTGGATGAGTTTGGAATCACTGACCACCATTGGGAAAAGACCTTTTGAGGATTGTCCCTGTTGTGACTATCAGTTGCCCACATTAATGATTTATTCAAACCGCAAGCAAACTCTGCTGAGCTGCTGAGCAATTATGTAATTACAAGACAGATGCGACACAAGAGAATTGGTCTTACGGTATCAACATTAGTAGATTTTTAACGAACAAGTCGGTGAGGGAAACACACTAGGTGCTGTAAGCACAATGAATCGGTAGATATTGGCGAAAAACTGATTTCGAATTGCTGAAAATGGCTTACTAGCGCTACAAATCGTGCTTTTTCTGTTCTAGATGCCTGCATGTGGTTTATTGACCACACTCACTCTGCTGGCATGTGGTGATGCGACTGCGCATGCTCGAGGTCAGTGTAAGAAAGGGTCGTCAGATCACCGCAACAACTCTTAGTGCAGGGGTGTTGCATACTACGCTACACATACACTGCTAAGGAGCGCGCGGGGTATGTGCTCCATGTCATTTCAGTCCAAAACTGATCTACCCAACACATTTCCGTTAAGCTAGTTCAGCTGACCAAGGCATGGGCGGATCCAGATTGGGGGGGGGGGGGGGGGGAATTCTGGGGTTGCAACCCCCCCAAATGGTCAGAGTCACAGTATGAAATGCAGTACCACGGATGTGTTTAGCCATGCAGCCTGATGCATTGATTTACATACAGGTGTGGTCTTAATTAAGTGGGCGTGGTTTGAAAATTTTCGCTCGCAATTTGCGTGCATTAATAGTACTACAACCCCACCATTCTAAAAACCCTGGATCCGCCCCTGCAAGGGAATTAACCCAACTCTATATTTGTCAAAGGATGGGAGCTCCCTGGAAACTTTGTTAGGGTTAGTACAGATTATTATTATCAAAGGGGAAGGGGGATAACCTCTCTACAATGGATTAGTGGTGGCCTCTACAGTGGTTGTTGGCCCCGAACTAAGGCACACTTTCATGCACAAGTTTCGGCATGCGAGGGGAAACAGTGAGTGGCGACATACTAACAGAAAATGGGAGCAAGACATTTGAGGGGCAATTATATTTCTGAAATGTGAATTCTCCTACACTAGGCCAGTTGAAATGGAGCACCCAGCTGAGACTGATCAATGATGTGCAGTGTCATCTTCAAACAAGACAGAAATAACTAAATATCTGTATGCAACTCTACATGCATGTGTCTACTGGAACCGTAATTTGCATGCAATGGCACTGTAGTCCTAGTAAACTATTAAACACGGCGTAAGCTAAGATGCAGTTAATTTAGTGACACTAAGGTACATTGTATATGCACGAATTTTGGCCTAGCTGTCTCACACAAAGGCCGGATTAGAGGCCTAATGTACATGCATGTAAAAGGGCCAGCCTTGGTATGGGCCTGTCCCACACAAATTAATAGAAATCCCGGCCATAATTTGAGCATAATATGACTGTGCTTATGTATTAAAGTTGTTTTGGCATCGTTCGCGGTTGCATGGTCTCTTTGTAAGCTAGAACTTGATCAATCTAGATGAAGCTAAGACAAGTGTGAACGTTGAGGTCGGACGATAGAGAGTTCTCAGTTGCTCCTGTAGTCATGAAAATTGATGAAGATTCTCTTTGTAGACAACTTGTTCACACTAGCCTAGCTTCATCTCGCCTTGAGGAGGATCAGAGCATCTGATCGAAACGTCGGCAAAAATTAAAGTTTCTTGTCAACAAGTTGTCTACAAAGAGAATCTTCATCATTTCATGATTTCTAGACTACTAGAAACAATACTAGTCCCACTTAGCTATTCACATTATTAGCCTGAGTCACAATAGAGATGTTTTGACACCCTGGAAAAGCCTGCGGCAGTATCATGAACATGGCCACTGCATGCATAGATCTATACGTTAATACTAAATTCTTTCTGGGCTGAGTGTGCAAGATACCTTGAGTGTGTTCTTCAATGTCCTCTGGTTCGGCATCCATCTCCACATCTTCTGCTTCAACAGTTTCCATGACGATCCCCACATGTATACATCCTGGCCAGCTGATTCTATTTGACGCACACCTTACAGCTTCCATGCGCCGGTGCATAGTACATGTAGCGGCATAGATAATAGACGGTAGCGGCTACACCTAGACTTTATTGGATCATTCATCCATAGTGATGTCCACGCCTATATAGATATATGGTCAATAACGGTAACATTTCTACTATATACTATTAGTCTATATTTGTAAAGAGTATAAGTTGCATCGCGTCGGTATTGAGCGGAAACAAGCGGATTACTCAACTTATCCTCCTTACTCCGCCCATTGCCGCACCGCTCCGAGAGCCGCGACTAGTTTCCGATGGAATCCGCCAATGATCGCTCTTTTCCGCATCGATCCGCCCTTTGCCGAGATAATCCGCTCAAAGCCGCACGTATCCGCGACTTTCCTAATTAATCCGCTTATTTCCGCTCAAATCCGCTTGTTTCCGCGCATTGCCGGCCAGGTACAGGTCCGCCCATTGCCGCTCCAGTCCGGATCCGCGCATTTCCACAAATTAGGAGGTCAAAGTTCAACCATCGACTGCAGCGCCGATCCGTAGAGGTACTACATGTACTAGGTAAGTTTCTGTAGCATGCGTGTTAGGTTTGTATCTGTAAAAATTAATGACTGTATGCAAGTTGAAGGGCTATATAGACCCCGACTTTTAATATAACCCTTTGCTATCTTGTGCCATGGATGCATGGATGCCCTAAATCGCCCCCACCTCTGGCCATGATGCGTACTCTGGCGTGCTTGTGGGATGCCAATGGGCATGTGTACACAACCTTAGCCAGATGTATATCCTTGCAAGCCAACCCCATCTGATCAATGTCAAGAGAAAGGGGTCTGGTGAATATTTGTGCAATGGAATTATTAAAGAGCTAAGATACGTGTACATTCCATAGCCAATTTAATATATGTAGCATGAAATCTGAACTACGATATAGTGGGAATTGGCTCTCCATTGGTATTGATGAAGTTTCGATCTGAAGTCTTACTGCCATAGGTGCATATGTGAATTAACTTCAATTGGCGAGTTTTGATTTGGCGATCTCTACCAAATTCATCATCTTGCCCAAATAATATTATGGTATTCAATGTATATATTCCTGGGCACTGTTGGGATGGCCATGACCACAGCAGGATCACTAAACTGATTCTGGCCGGTCAGTTACATCTGTCTGTTGGCACAAGATTACCATGTCTCACTACTTGGGTATCAGAATGTACCCTAACAGATTCTTGCATTTAGCATAGGCTATGGGGTTATCGGATGGGCAATGCACGCTAATAAAATTAATGTTAAATACAATGATAGACTTCATTTCTGTCTTAGCACTGCACATCGTCAAGTACACTTAGGCCATACAAAAATAACTACAATATACTTGATGGTCATCCCCACCTGTCCCAGTTACTACAAACCGCCAACACCATATTATATCTGGAAAATGTGCTCCAGCAGGAGCGCTCCTGGCTATATACATGTAGATGTCCTAGCTGGTGAATAAAAGTAATTTCCGCCCCATTCTTTTGTTTTTGGAAAAAGGTAGAAGAGAGTCAAGTCAATAACTTGATAGATGGCCTTGCATCATAATACTTATTAGTATGAACCATGCAGGTCATAGGCTGCTTGTGGTAAGTTAACTAGTGACAACTACATTGTTTATACGTGTGTGCAAAATCAGTATTTAAAGCCAAAAGTAATTATACTGTACCATTGTACATGTACTTCTTTTATCCATTGTACATGTACATGTAGGTAATAACGCTCCATGGAAGAGGTACTGCAAGGCATTGACAAGGGGAGTGAAGATGCCATTCAAGCATCATTATCCTTATTCAATAGCAAGGTACATGTATGTATACATTGTAAGTTAGTTAGCATTGTCCCGTGGGTCTTTCCTAGCATGGTATTGTTGCATGTATTAAAAAAAGATCTGGTTCTTACTATGTAAATGGCAGCGGTAGACATTTATAACAAATATGCTGGCAGATTTAAATTCAGAGGTTTGGTACAGCATCCCCATGTACATGTAGGTTTGCAAGAAATTTTGCCAGTTATAAAGCAGACCACTAATTACAAGCTACTAAATTTATTTTCCTACCTACTTTTGTGGCTATACAATAAGGCCAGGAAAAAATGTTTTAGTTTCTCAGGCTTTTCCAGCTAAGAAATGATGCAGGCGGGTGGCTTTTTATTTTTTGGGGCGTGGTCCATCACTAACCACGCCCATTTACCGCCGACCTCGTGCAAAAAAGTTTGTCTTATAGCTTAGCCATCAAAGAAGCCGTTTTGAGAAGTCAGATGTCTGCCAGAGAGTGGCAAGGCTGATGCTAAAACAGCCACCCAACAAGATCGAGTGGTAAGCTGGACTTTTTAGCCATTAATTTAATTACCACACCCACTTAATTAAAAAAAGGCCCAGCAGCCAAAAACTAATGCGGGCGGGCCTGAGAAACTTTGCCTGGCCTAATATGACATTGTATTAATGTATGCTATACAGAATGCAACCAACTTCAAAATTGAAGAAGCACTTGAGACACGAAAAGTAGGTTCACGTACACATGTACTACATACGTATTGTACACATGTACCGTACCCTCGCAAAAGCGGGCCCACTACGGAATGTCGGCCCACCCCCCACTTTGGGCTCAATTTCTTGCTAAGTTCTAGTGTTTACTCGAATATGCGCCTATGTGTAGCTGCCCTTGAAAACGCAGCTCAAATGGCTGGTTATGAGGACTGAACTTCGAACAGTCGATGTAAGATCGATAAGTAACGTGCTAAACAGCCGTAAAACTAAGCCTAGCTAGCTTTATGCCATGTTTCAGCACAAATAAACTATCGTACACAGCTAGCGATTGTAGCCATACATACATGTACTTAATACGGCTGCACTCAACGACACACGGTGAAGTATCATGGCTGCCCTTGCTCTGGATTGGCAACCAAGCTTGAATAAGGCTGAAATCAATAGTAGCCATTGCTACTATTCAAATTATGAAGCTAGTGTGGGTAACTTACTTGGATGCTCTTTCGCATATAAACGCAATACTGATACCTCGAATATCGGCCCATCCCCCAATCTTGGCCCAGTGTAAGGTGCACTGCCCATGGGCCCTCTTTCGTGAGGGTACGGTATATGTACATGTATGTAAGTAATATTATTATAGTTGCATGAACTTACATGTACATGTGTAATTGGGGTGTATGAGATGCATGGTCAAATGCACCCCGTTAATGTCATACAACCATTTTGTTGGCCTACCCTATGATCATCTGGTAGCCAGCAATTTGCCTACATGTATAACAATCTTATTGCTAGGCAGTGTGGCCTACAAATGTATGTGTCTTGCCAATTTAGAGGTTTTGTAGCATTGTGCTGTCTCATATTGGAAGCAGTGATCCCTCAATCAATTGGACTGCTAAGACTCAGGTGCTAGCTCTTACTTCCTTGAAGATTCTTGCACGGGAGAGAGTGGGAATTGATGAGTTAATTTCTCAAGAGGGAATCTTGGTGATTGCGAAACTGGCTGAGTTGAGCAGTAATGACGATCATAACATAGGGAATTATGAGTCAGAAGAGAAAGTTCAAGGTAAATGTATACACTGTATACACATAACATGCACAATATAAGGCATATTTCAATGAAAATATTATAAGGATGAGTTCAGGCAGAGTGCAGTGTATGCACATGGTCCAATGTACTTACAATGTTTACACCAAGGAATTATACCTAACTGACAATTGAGGCAGGGCTGGGAATACATGTATATGTATGTGGACATTAAATTTTGTGCAGTGAGCTGTCTCACTATTGCACGTGTTTGTGTGCATACTTATTACCTTGTACATGCACATGATGTACATAGCTGCCCAATGACATTTCCTGGAGAGCATACAGTTTCTGTAGTGGAGCTGACTGAATGCAGCCCTGATGGTTCACATACATTGTAAACTTACTGTAACAAATAATTAGCCAAGACATAATTTTGACTGGATTTTAATTGCCTTGCAAAAGGACTGTTGCCTTGTGTGTATGGGTAGCCTCGTCCCCAGGCCACTCCCACGTTTTCAATATTGCACGCAGAAAAGAGGGAAGGCCTGGGAGGTGAAATCACGTGAGCGCGATTGCACAATCGCTTTGTACACAAAGCATAGAACCGTACCCGAACCGTGAAAAACAACATTTTGAAGGAAGGTGTGGGTTTATCTTCGCTCACCTGGCCAGTGCACGACTACATTAGACATCCAAAAACTCGAGATAGCGTCGATCGCGACTAGAGACTTTAGACTAGATGATCGATCTGAGCGGCTACAACAGACAAATCGACACAGCGATTGAGTTGAATACCGTATAATTATGTTCTAATATAGGCGCCACCCTAATTTAGGCGCCCTTTGGGACCTGCGCAATTTTTTCGGTTCTAATTTAAGGCGCCTTTCCGGACATCAATTATTTTTAGGCGGCGCCTATTTAATTGGAACGTATTGCCACGTGCAATA
The DNA here is from genome assembly GCA_963930775.1 of Cliona cf. orientalis. Lineage (NCBI taxonomy): Eukaryota > Metazoa > Porifera > Demospongiae > Clionaida > Clionaidae > Cliona > Cliona cf. orientalis. The sequence goes on from OZ005690.1 coordinate 7,437,914, forward strand.
TGGTAATACCTCGGTACCGTACCATACCGTCGATTGATCTATCGAGCTAGCAGTTTAGATGAAAAACTAAGCTGTCTCCTACATATATATGGCACTTACCGACTGCTTTGATGTCTTTCTGGAGTTAGAGACAATCGTTCTGATGGCTACGGTACCGACAACTCGGGAATGATTCAGCGATCAGAGTGAAATTTCCAAAAAGAACTGAAACTAGAACCATATTTTTGTTGTTCTCGCCACTATCATATTCACTGCCACTAAATAGGACCGATTAGTGATAGCGCTTGTGCTCTGGCAAAACTTTCCAGAACCGTTCTAATTGCAGCGCTTAGGCGCCCTTTGACCGGCTCGTGAATTTTTCGGTTCTAATTGGAGGCGCCTGTGCGATCTGTAATTATTTTTTGGGGGCGCCTATATTAGTAAGTATACGGTACTTTTAGTAGCTGTAAACGTCTCGAGTTACTCCCCTGAATCCATAGCAAAGGCTAACAAATGGCGAAATAGGGTCGTTTGTGCTATCGATACGGTTCGTGTACGGTTCTACATGTATGTTTTGTGTACAAAGTGGTTGCACAATCATGCTCACGTGATTTCGCCTCCCAGGCTCTCCCTCTTTTCTGCGTGCAACATTGAAAATTATGGGAGTAGCCTGGGGACGAGGCTATATGTATGGGGCTGCTTGATTTCGTTGAGAAATCTGCCACACATCACTAATACTATGTATGGGAAAAATTTTTCAATTTTGAAAACGCATGCTTTTCTGGTAAAGATTGTCAATCACTCCATATACACATGTTATGAGAATTTGTAAAAATTAATGCTAATTTCTTATGTTAGATTGGATCATACGTTGTATTTGATTAACTACGGTAACGCAACGTTGGGAATGCAAATAGTAAGGGGTCACTGTGCATGGAGGTAGCATATAAATTATGGCAAACTTTATAGTGACCATAGTAATGTTTTAAATAGTTAGTTTATAGTCAGCCACATTTACCGATAATATCTGTAACACATTTCATGATTCCGATACCATTGCTGGATTACTACTTGACAAATTACAACTTGTGACAGGTTTCCTATGCACTAATGGCTCCTTCACTTTGGCTGGTAATCCCTGAACTGAGTACTGTTTCCTTGTACTACCTGCTGTCAATGTCATCAATGATTGGTATAATAATATCATGGTAAAGTGGCTACAAATTTGATAACACAAAATTAGTGTGCCATGGATGTGCAGGCTACAAAATGGGGTAGATTTATACTTGAACCACAGTGAGTGGTCAAGGCAGTCTTGTTACATTGTATTGAAAGTTACACACTAAGTACAGGTAGGTAAAAAATTTAATTATTGGGGCTCTGGGGAGTGGTTGGGACTATATAATAGTTAGAGACTGAGTCCAAGGTCTCTACGCATTTTTAAGAGACCCAAAGGCCCGAGGCTGTAGCATCCCGAGCGCAGTGAGGGTGCTACTAAGGGCCTGGGGGTCTCTTAAAAAGCGTAGAGACCATTGGACGAGGTCTCTAACTGATATAGCAACTGTAACCATGACATTTAGCCTAGGGACGTACTAGCTAGGCTACTGTTGCACTGTGCATCTTTGCCTTTGGCGGTCCAATAATAGACCTACCACTCTAAGAGGTCTATAAGTATAGGTTATATACCGAGGTACAGGTCTCTACGCTATTTACACAACCGAGGGCCGAAGGCCCGAGGCTGTGTAAATCGCGTAGAGACCGAACCGAGGTGTATAACGGACTTGTACCATGGGCTACGTGGCCCTGACGACGCATCCTCATGGTAGCAACGACAGCGCTGGCTATAAAAGTCGGCTCGAGCAGCACCCAGCAACACAGCAAAATAAAAAATTTCGAATCGCCGTCATGAACGTGAAAGCCGTCTAGTGTTTAATCATAAGGGTGCAATATTGGCAGATTAGACACATTATACGATAATTATAGACTGTAGACTGTCTAAAGTGAATTGTAGATGCTTCTCCAATACTAGACACTTTGTATACATACATTAGATGATGTCACATAATATTGTATAAATTCAGTCTTTTAACTTATCTGAAGTGTCTACAGTGTCTAAAGTGTCTACAGTTTCCACATTATATGCGCTATATACACACTCTATACAGATAATATATTATGTGCAACATTATACTGTATGTGTATAATGTATATAAAGTGCCACAACCCCCTTGCCAAACTATTTAATGTTTAAATACCACGACCCCCTGCCAAACCATTTAATGTTTAAACACCACGACCCCCCTGCCAAACATATTTAACGCCATGATCCCCTGCCAAACTTAATTTTAATGTTTAAATGCCATGACCCCCCTGCCAAACTATTTAATGTTTAAACGCCACGATCCCCCTGCCAAACGTATATTTCAATGTTTAAACGCCACGACCCCCCTGCCAAACGTATTTCAATGTTTAAATGCCACGACCCCCGCCGAGTGTATTAAATGTAATGTTTAAATATCTCGATCCCCTGCCAAACGTAATGTTTGAATATACTGCCCCTTGGTTTAAATGCCCTGCCAAATATATGTTTAAGCACTCGACGACTCTGCCAAACGTTATAATGATAATGAGACCAGTCATTTCCCCTCTAATAATTTTATGTCATTAAAACGAAAACACTCAACCATTGACACTTTTGGCATTCTATTCAGTAATTGTACGTAGTCTATACACACCAACTCTATACAGTCTATTGTGAACTGCAGTCTAATGTGTGTATATAGTGAGTCTAATCAATGCAATATTGACACTTTAGACACTTTAGACATGGCGTTATTATAGATCTATTAATTAAAGTCACCGTAGATCTAGTTTATACACACTAACTTTATACAGTCTATTGTGAACTACAGTCTAATGTGTGTATATAGTGATCGAGTCTAATCAATGCAATATTGACACTTTAGACATGGCCTTGCATTGCAGATCTATTAATTGAAGTCACCGTAGATCTAGTTTATACACACCAACTCTATACAGTCTATTGTGAACTGCAGTCTAATGTGTGTATATAGTGAGTCTAATCAATGCAATATTGACACTTTAGACACTTTAGACATGGCCTTGCATTGCAGATCTATTAATTAAGGTCACCGTAGATCTAGTTTATACACACCAACTCTATACAGTCTATTGTGAACTGCAGTCTATAATGTGTGTATATAGTTAGTCTAATCAATGCAATATTGACATTTTAGACACTTTAGACATGGCCTTATTATAGATCTAATAATTAAAGTCACCATATTATATCTAGTTTATACACACCAACTTTATACAGTCTATTGTGAACTGCAGTCTAATGTGTGTATATAGTGAGTCTAATCAGTGCAATATTGACACATTAGACACTTTAGACATTCTCTGGTAATAACTAATGTTAAGGCCATAATAATGCTTGATAAAAATGTAGTGGTACATGTACTTTTGATACTTTACACTTTAGACAATTACACTTTATAGTCTACACTTAATACTAAATAATACCATACTATACACTTATATATATCCTGATTCACCCTTGTATCCTAGGTAACAGGGGTGTTATAACTAAAATATTGACCTCCCCCAGGCAATTATAATCCCCTGTGAACACCATAGTGCACTGCACTAAAAATATGCCAGCCAATGACTTCTACCAGATAAATGCAACCACTAAGAAACTGACCAATCAGGATATATATCAGATGTCGCATGGTAGGCACGTGTATTATGGATTATAAAGCCCCTCCCCCTCGGGCTGCGCCCTCGGGGTCATGGGCTTTATAATCCATAATACATTCCCTACCATGCAATATCTATTACATATAATAGGTATAAAGTATAATATGTCTAAATAGCCAATATTGCACCTTTCTCTGTTTAATACACCTACCGTCAGCTCATGGCCAGGCCTTCAAGAAGACCAAGATGCTTCGAAATTTCACAACGATAGCTTTCTTGTTGGACAGTGCAGTACAAAATGTGCCTTCCTAGCCAGGATCTTCCTCGAGCTCCAAGATTTGCCGACTCAGCATCCAATTACTCCGCCCACTTATGGCAATTAACCTTCAACCTCACCATAGTCTAGTACTATAGTACATACGCATAGTACTATCATAACGCAATTGCGTAGTACAGTGAGTACAGTCCTACTAGTGTGCCCTGAGGTAGTTATCAGACCTTGTATATAAATACAAGGTTTGATAAGTGATTTATCAACCCCATATGGAGAAATCTGATTGGTCAGAATTTACAACCATGGTACAAGTGAATTTAGATCCTAGTTGTAACAAATACTGTTATCTGATTGGTCAGAAGCAGGTATCTATTTCTCATATAAACCTGTAAAAATCTCATATAAACCTGTAAATTTTTCATATAAACCTGTAAAAAAATTGTTGCCTATGGTTAGGATTGTTGCTAGGCAGCAGTTTATATATGCCAAGCCTATGGGCATTGTTGCTAGGATCTAAAGTTGTTTGATTCAGACACCTTGTAGAATTAAAGTTATGGCTCTTTGAAAGTTTGCATGTACACATGATAAATAATGAAGAGGGGGGAATTAAGGGAAGGGAAAGAGCACGAAGCGCCCATGTGAAAGATTAAAATTTCAAATTTTTCCCACGGTAGTCGCGTTACTAAGTTTAGAACAATGGCACAACGCGCATGGCGCTAACTGGCCAGATGCTAGACGAGTCAGCAATTTTTCACGAGAAACTAGTCATGCCTGGGAGACTCTGTGGAGCTCGTCTGCAAACCAAAAGAAGTAGCAGTATGCCCCGATCATTCTGATTTAACACCCCCTCTCCAAACGCGATCGGACTCGACGAGTACATACTTTCTGTCTATCAATTGTACGTACTTACTTTCTCTTGGCATGGATCAACTCGTTTGGTACGTATACAGTACTAATAGCTCGCGATCGCAAAGCCAGTCTTGTCCACAGCGACTAGCTTCTCGTCCATTGTCCAACGCAAAAATTGCTGACTCGTCTGGCATCTGGCTGGTTAGCGCCATGCGCGTTGCGCCATTGTTCTAAACTTAGTAACGCGACTACCTAGTACCTACATGTACATGTAGTCCGCTAGCCACACCCTTCAATCTCAAGAGAGAGAGAGGGTCTGGTGACCATGCGTACAGCCAGCTGTTCCGTCGGAATGCAATAATTACAAAACACGTCACGGATAACTGCAAACAACGTGGGCGCGCGCGCGCCGCCGGTAAAGCATTGCCAAGCAATAAATTCAAATCTCGAATCTGATTGGATGCGACCAAATCTTGTTGCCAGAACAACTCGTTGTATGCATGGTCACCAGACCCCTCTTTCCCTCGGATTGGGGGGTGTGGCGTGTGAGAGTACGCGACTACCATGGGAAAAATTTGAAATTTAATCTTTCACGTGGGCACTTCGCGCTCCTTCCCTTCCCCTCCTCCTCTTCATTTATATTTATCGATCATGCGCTCCTGCTGGTACTCGAGGTACTTTGGATGTCTACCTTACTGTGCTCAACTATGTGGGGGGCGGGGCTTTGAGCACAAAATTTACCCAATTTGGTCAAAATGTACATGTAAGAGCCTGCTTGCATTCTATGGCTCTACAATGCAATACATGTAGCTGTACTACATGTAGGTGAATTTTCCAGACACGTACTTTTCTGCTTAGTGTGTCGGCTTGGCTTGAAAGAAAGAAACATTGACAAACTAGAGCTCTATAGAGCACATACCCCACGCGCACATTGTGCAATCTATACATGTACATGTAGGTCTGCTTTTGTTGTTTGGTTGTGTCAAGGACTTTATATAGACCCCATAAGCCCCTGGTTGTATAATATTATAGGGCTCTAGGTGATATCAGCCAAAAGTTCACTGAATCTCTCTCTGCACCAGATCTATGCTAGATAAATTACATTCGATCTGATTCGATGGGGCTTTGCATTCCAGTCTGCGGATAGCCACCAGCCAAACGTGTGCCACTAGCATTATTGACGACCTTTACCATTCATAATTATTCAATGTTATGCGCATGAGCAGAAAGCACAAGGCCTGTATGCATATGCATTGAGTGGGCACTATCAATAGGCGTGGTTACGAAGGCTAACAAAAAGGCACTATTTGTAACGCTCGTGGACCATATCCCTCAATTCGAAGCATACTGAAGCCCGTTTTTCGCCAAATGTGAGTGATTCATTGTGATTACTAGTCGCTGAGGTGGCTAGACCTCGAGATATGGCGATTTTTCTGCTAACAACAACTACAACAACAACGATAACGACGACACGACCGATTACTTTACCCCCTTGCGCATGTGCGCGGGGTAAATATTCTTTTTTACAATCTGAAAAATACATTATTCAGGCATACCTGATCATTTCCATGGATGTGTGGAGATAGGTACATATAATATTATTATGATTATTCTGGTGTAGATCATGAATATGAAAGTTAAAATTTAATTTAAGTTATTGTACATGTATATGGCATATCCGGACCATCCCTACTTAGAGTCTTCTAACTCTATGACAGACACAGCATAGTTATAGTGTGTACATTGTACACGTACATGTATGTTCATTATTATTCTACATGACATTGTGCATGTACATCCATGTATCGATCGTAGTATACTGGGCAAGCGCCCACTCCCGAGTAAGCGTCCATGTACAGGGGTGAATGTAGCAGCTTTCAGGGTTTCATTTAGGGGGGGGGGGGCACTTGCCCCCCCCCCCCCTGAAAATAGCCACCATTCATATACATAATAATAGAGTTCTCCCCTGATTGATACAATAAGCTGTCTAAATCAGACATTCTTGCTCATTTTAATATGTGAATTCTTATCAGCTTCACGCTCCGCACGGGAGAGGGCACATGCCCCTCCCTCACCTACCCCTTGGTATTACAATATCTGTGCACGTGTACATACAAGTGCACTATATTATACTGCGCTGTTTTTATTAGGGTTGTTACAACGATGTGTGTGAAGTGCATGTAATAGGTCACACACATGCCCCCATTAATTCGGAAATTGTCGCCATTGCTCTCCTATAAATGAACGCCGGCCTGCTTCTTCATGTACATGTATACAAATGTATGCAATTTATATCCCGGGTAAGCTCCCATGTGGGCCAAAGTCACGATAATATGTTTAGGCGCTTACTTGGGACACTACACGTACAGCGTACATGTATGTCTATCATAGAGTCTACATGCATGAATGCACTGACCCTTTGCACATACAGTATTAGTGGAAGCTGTAAAGTGTCTGTGCAATATTCTTCTCAACAATCGGTACTTGGCTCCTACTCTGGACCAGCTGGGTTGTCTCAGTGCACTCACACAGAGACTCAATCTCTGCCATGCTCATGCGCTACCGTATGAACTTGTTCAATTTGATTTGAGATTCCTCTTTCTCATCACTGCCTGTGGAGCTGCTGAAAGGTACATACATGATTGTACACTTACATGTATGTATGTGAATTATAACTACATGCGTATACTGCCTTATGTATGCAACATACAGAGGGCCAGGGGACGAGGCTAGGAAACGTGGTTTGCTTTGCAATTCTGAGTGTTAATCATTGTCAGCATTAATTTTTGGCCAAATTGTGAGATATAGGCAGGTGGTACATGTAGATGTTAACGAAGTGTCAGGTCTTGTTTATACATACATGTACATGTACATGTGAAGTGCATATATAGTATCTCATAACACACATATATAATTATTCTGTAAGACTTAGTTGGTCATACATGTATCATAAATTTAGCACTGTCCCTATATAGCATATGAAAGTTATTTAGAAGTGCCTTGAGGATCACATTCTACATGTATGTGTACAGACACCTGACATTTTAATCAGCAATTATTAATAATGCAGTTATAAAACTACAGGGAGCGTTGCCGAGAACAGTATAATGGAGTATCAGTCATGTTGAACGTGCTTGATTCTATTCTGTTTGGACCACTTCTGCAAGAGCCTGATACACATCATAAGGTACTGGATACGTTATATTCTTTGAGTTAGTAATATTGAATATCAATTCCTCATAAAGGTGACCAGCTCATCAAGTAGTGACTTGAGAGGTACCATTTCTGCTGAGGAGGCTAGCTATCCTCCCATCGCTGATCTAGATGAAGTCCCATCTGATGATGAATCTGAAGAAGTGCCTGTAAAATCAAAGATCAGTGCTAAGCTACTTCAAGATTTAGCACCAGCAAGAGGAGCTGTCTATTGCCTGCCTTCGCCAATTGACGACAAAGCATGTACCTTGCTTCACGATGCCCTCAAAATTCTATTCAACCAAACACTTGGCTGGGTCAACGAAGACTGTGAAGAGGTGAGTCAAAATTAGTGATGCGTGTACGGATCCAGAAGCCCTTTAAGGTTAGGCCCCAATTCGTTGATTATTAGTTTCTCATCAACCGCCCGCATCAATTTTTCAAGTTAGAATTTATCACCATTATTTCATTAGTGCATTCCAATGACGTAATAAAAGGTGTGGACAATCACGTGACCGACCGTGTGCAGTTAGCTACAATGTTGTTGAAGAGCTAGGGGTGCTATGGCTCTGGTAAGCATCTGTGTACTGCCTAACCATGCTACTTTCATGACTGACACTCTTGATGCCACTTTTGTGACTAGTATACTGTTTGTGTGTGCCAATAGCAATGTTTGCCCAGGCAGCACCATACATTTTATGTGCCGTTCAAGTATTGCATAAGTTGTGGTCAGCATTAATTAAATAATGGTAATACCCGCCCGCCCGCATGGTATGTTGGGAAACTACCTGATGAGAAACTAATAATCAAGGAATTGGGGCCTTATGGGATAGTATTCGACGCGCAATTTATTGAAGACCAGAGACTCGAACGAACCGACTTCACTGTCGTTCACGATAGTCCATCGATCGGAGCAGTGCAAAGTATAGCGCTTTTTCGAAAATTCTAAGATGGTGAATCGTCAGACAAGGTTTTGTCCTGGAGGGCCGCCATATTAAGTGAGTCACATGGCAGCTGAGCAGTAAGTTTTTATGTTCACTTTCTGTTCGTGTAACTCAACAGAGTTCAATGCTATACTTGGCCTGTAGAAACTCGTAAGCTATTGCTTCGTTATGTATACAGGCTGTTTACCTTGGCAAAAACTGATGCAGAAAATTGCCATGCTTGCAGACGGACAGTGGCAGATTTTTCTTTTCGTTTTTGTGGTCCATGGGGCAGACAGCAGGAGAGCTACTTACCTGTGCCTTGACTGTGCAATGAACATGGATAAAAACCGGAATATAACTGTCTCATTTATTATTCATGTGAACTTTGACCATGCATGGGCGGAACACTATCCCGTAACCTTAAGTGCAACATTTATGCTATTGTCTATATACATGTATATATATAGAAGGAGCTCGAGATGTGCATCCGTTTGGCTCATCTACTAAGAATATTACTTGTGTCTATAAAACCAGTGCAAGCAAGTAAAGCTGCTAAAGAAACCATTGTGTACGTTCATACATACAGTATGTGTAGGTTAGATTATGTACAAAGGAGCTATTGTAATAGTGATTACAATAATACTAATAATTCAGACATACCATTGAGGTATTGGTGAATATTCCTGAAAAGTGTGCCGATTGTTTGCTGATTCCCTCACATGTTGGTGTTACACAAGACTTGTGCAAACTCTATCCAACCATTTTTGCCACATCGGACACAAATGCCACAGGTGAGCTAGTACATGTATGTATTATCTCTCTATCCTCACGTACATTGTTTGTGGTTTTAAGTAGTGGTTGTGTTGCTAACTCTAGTCAAGCCAAATTAACAATTACAGTATTTCTTTTCTTATAAAATTTAATTGCATCGTGTAGTTTGAGGGTGCTGTATATTATTCTCTATGCTTATTATACTATAAACAAGTATGTTTAATGTCATAATCATGGGATAATGTGGCTAGCATGCATGATCACCTATTAACAGTACATGCTCACAAAACCATAGATCATATAGACTACGTACCCGGGATTGGAAACTGCTCACGTGAGCAATAGAGTTAATGCAAGCCATGGCGGGCACTCCGTGTCCCCTAGACCGAGGCAGCTGAACATGGCTCTACTGCAGCCTGTGTTAGTGCTGTAGCTAAGTGGAGGCAACGAAAGTAAAGCTCTATGATGGAAGAATACTACTAGCAAAAATTTTTGAAGAGCGCAACTATCTACGGCAGTCTTTTCGGGGTACGAAGTTGTTCACTGCTATTTCAGTCGCCTTCGCCCATACTTGCCCCATAGGACGCTGTACAAAACAACTTTTGGACCTGTATCTCGAGTCCCGTGGCAGCAGCTACCAAAAACTGAAGTTCTAAGTCAAAATATGGTGCCTCTGCACTAGGATAGCCACTATTTGGAGGATATACTGCTACCGCTGAGCCAGGAACAGTCAGAAGCACAAAAAAAGACGCCATTTTGAAGTCGCCTCGTTGTTGGGACTAGAACACCTCAGATACTGAACCAAGGAACTTCTCGTCACTATAAATAGTTAGAAGAAGCCCTTGTCCACGAGGATAGCTAAGTTATAAGGTTGTAAGTGTTTCTATTTAGTAGCTATTGTCAAAAGTATTAGAAAAATGTGTGATTTTTGGCCATTTTTTGTGATTTTTTCGCAATTTTTGTGCATTTTTGTGGTTTTCCGTGTGACACGGATTGCACCAGTGGACTCTATTGCTCACGTGAGCAGTTTCCAATCCCGGTTACGTAGTCTATATGATCTATGACAAAACATAGAGACATAGTTCATGCACAAACAGTATCCTGCCTGGGCAAGATTGTCCATTAGCACCGTGCGCATGCGCAGATGGAAGCGGTTGCAGAGGCCACACCCCTTGGCAAAGCAAGCAAGTGTGCTATGGCAACGTTCTCGCTCTGCTCGAACGTTGCTACCGGACTACTGACAGCAGTGGCGTAGCCAGGGGGGAGGGGCTCAGGGGGCTCGAGCACCCCCTTCTGCTCTTGGACTAGGTGACATGATCCATAGAACAGCCTCATCCAGCACCTCCTTAGCTACTTAGTCTCGTGACCCAGCCCCCTAAACGCACGCGAAAAGGGGTCTGGTAACATTGTGTACAACGAATTGTCGCAGCGGAATGCAATAATTGCGTACTTGCGGTTTCGCATTTTAAATTCGAAAACTATTCTACTTTTTGCTGGCCAAGACGACCTGTTTTACGATCGCTATCGTTTCTACGATAGTTTCATTGCCTCTATCACTCACCATTTCGAAGTAAATCTTCAGAGTTCGAGCGGTCTCTCGTTTGAATTTGAAACTACAGTCAGCTTTTTGCGTCCAGGACTGTTCTATTTTTGCTTGCCATCAGTCCTTCGGATCGTTTTGTCGTCTTTGCCGCACACACTTCTCGAGTAGATCAGTAGATCTTTGGTGCTGGTAGAGCACAAGCTCAAGAGAAAAAAGACGCATATGTTTATAATACGTGAATATATAATTATAGCGATTTGATTGCAAATGGAGCGATCTGATTGGTCGCGCCACATTCCAGGGTTTGGGACAACTCGTTGTGCACAATGTTGCCAGACCCCCTAAACCGTCATCTACTACAAAAATATAGCTTAGAAGACAGTTAGACACTTACAGTTGTGGTCAATGAAAAGTTCCCGTTCCGTTTTCGTAATACAATTGTGTAGTTCCGCGAGAACGTAACGTTGCGTTCCCGTACCGTTTTCGTTCCGTTCCGGATTCCGTTACCGTTCCGCCCTCCACGCGCGCGCGCGCGCACTGTTTCCGTTCTAAATAACGCACGCCCGCAATGCGTTTCTAATTAAAGCCACCGTTGCAACACAACGTGTGAAATCAACGCAGCTACACATTGGATCAAGTGCTCGAGCGCGAGAAGAGACCAGTTATTGTGGAAAGGTAAGCTTAACAGAGTAGGCTAGAGTTTGAGAGTACATCTATTAGACTTTAGATGGGCCGGATCTAGTCAGTGGCTGTTTTAATATGGCATGGTTGTTCATCTGGAACATGTTAATAATAATTATTATAAATCACTTTATTGTATAATATATTATGTACATGTAGATGGTGTTCAGCAACTATGCAAAACAAAGGATACTATCTTTAAGTGCCACACATAAATCGCCTACAATCGCCAAGATTCTGCATGAAGAAGGCATCAAGGCTAGCAGGAGAGGTATCTTGAAGTTCATTAGACGCTATGAAAGGAGTGGAACTATTCATCGGCTGCCTGGAAGTGGAAGAGTATCGAAGATTACCGAAGAAATTAAGGCTATTGTTGAAGAGCAAATGAGAGCTGATGATGAGACCACGGCAGTACAACTACACAAGCTGCTGAATGATAAAGGCTACACTATCTCTCTCCGCACTGTTCTTCGCTGCAGGGTCTCCCTCGGGTGGACATTTCGTGGCAGCTCATACTGCCAACTTATCCGAGGAGTAAACAAGGAGAAGAGGCTTACCTTTGCACGGCAGATTCTAGGTGAAAACTTTAACAATGTAATCTTCACCGATGAATGCTCCATTCAGGCAGAATCCCATCGTCGGTTCTGCTGCAGAAAGAGAGGGGAGCCACCAAGAAACAAACCAAGACCTAAACATCCACTCAAGGTACACATATGGGCAGGAATCAGCATTCGAGGTCCAACAGCAGTGTGCATCTTCGAAGGCAGGCTGAATGCTCCGCTGTTTGTGCAAATTCTGGACAAAACTTTATTGCCATTTATCAAAGAGGTATTCCCAGAAGGTCACCGCTTTATGCAAGATAATGACCCGAAACATTGTTCGAAGCGCGGCGTAAAGTTCATCGAGGATCATGGGGTCAATTGGTGGCGTACTCCTCCTGAATCTCCCGACCTAAACCCCATTGAAAATCTTTGGCACGAACTGAAGGAGTTTATCAGACGGGAAGTGAAGCCAAAGACGAAGGATGAACTGGTCAGTGGAATTTTGCAGTTTTGGGCTACGGTAGATTTTATCAAATGTAAAAAATACATCCGCCACCTTGACAAAGTTGTCCCCAAAGTCATCGAGTTGAATGGCGATGCAACTGGATACTGATTAATTATATTAATTAAATTAATGTATTATATCATGCATTCACCTCACTAAAATTAAATTTTGTATTTGTAGAATGATTATTGTAATAATCCATGCATAAGAACACACAGCCCTTGGTATTAATGTATCATGTCATGCATCCACCTCACTAAAATTAAATTTTGTATTTGTAGAATGATTATTGTAATAATCGCATAAGAACACACAAAGTTAAAGTGCATGATGTACATAATCTGTATTGTAAACAAATGTGGTATAGGTACATGTAAAATGTTATGCATGTGACTTCTTAATTTACTTACGTAGTCTCTTACAGGCTTGTCCAATTGACGCGATGCAATCTGACCACAAAGTCTCAAATTCGGCTGGGTTTCCCCAGAATTGTGGTGTGTGTCTGAATAGGACCTCCTTTAGTTTGTTAAGTTCAGCAGTTGGAAGGCCAGGTAGACTTCTGCTACCAAGTGGAGTGCATTGCTTCATGATTTTCTCTCCAAACACTGCTTCTTTGGCAAGTTTCATTGCCAGGGTGGGCAGTTTGGCACCTTTAAGATTAGGATATCGAGCCATTACATCATCAACGTCATCCAACGACTCCTGTATAGCTCCAGATGGTAGTGCTCTCTCATTGGCCTTAACCTTCTTCAGCTGTGCACTCTGCTGTGCGGTAGTTGTAGCTGCTGGTGCAGGTGGCAGGTAGGGAGAGGTGGCTGTCTGAGTAGGAGGAAAAAGCTGGTGTGAAGTAGATGGGCCAGCTGACATCGGCTGTTGATATGGATGCAGCTGGTGAGTGGAAGCTGGGGTGGATGATACCAACTCTAGTTGATGGTGAGGAGTGGAGGTTGAGGTAGCTCGATAGCTGCTCTGGGGAGTGTTAGCCTGAACCTGGGGCTGCTGCTGGGGAAATTGGTGCGGCATGTAACTCTCAAGAATCGAGAGCTTGTTAAGGATAAGTTGCTGTTGAGCTATGATTGCCTGCATGTCCTCCTCCACCTTCCTCAAGCGCATGCCTTGATACATAACCTTGATCTCCAAATGAAGCTCATCTGTTGAAAAAAGTAGCACAACATTGATCATGTGTACCCATACTGTACATTTAACAAGCACCCACATAAAATTAATGCATTTGTACAAATTGAATGCGTGTATGTTATTTTTTATCACTCACCAGACTCATTCAGCCCTTCATCGCTAGATGATTTCGCTGGATCATTCGGGTCTTCATCTTCGTCTGAGGAAGTATCCTCATCATCTCCATCACCAACCGAGCAAATATCCATTGCTTCACTCCCTTTGCTTTCATTGGCGTACTTGTACCAGTTAGGATCAGCTTGAGGTAGAGGAGGGAGTGGTGGAGGAGGAGGAGGTGGAGTTTTCAGTTCATCACTGTCAGTGCCCACTACATTGCCTACTCCACTGCCTTTTCCGACGTCATGCCCTTTTTTTTTGTACCACTGTTTGTCGGGTTTTGGAAGGGAGAGCTGAGAGCCTTTGTAGGAATCGGGGTCGTTACCAACAGCAATAATAAACCCTGTAGGTTCTGTGAAAAGTATGAAGTTGTGTGCACGTATTATAAATTTGGTCAAAGTACACAAATGTGTACATGTACATGTATATACATGTACATGCATTTAATACAGTAAGAGTCGACTACTCTTGATTATACACATGCAGTACACAGACAAGCCATACACATACATACCGTTAGATCGTGTGCCTCGTCCACCTCTACCTCGACTCACTCCACGACCCCGACTTGCTCCACGGCCTCGACTCCTTCCACGGCTGTCAGTTCCTCCACCTCTGCCAGTGCTGGTCTTATCCCTCTTGCATCCACGACCTCGACCACGTCCACGTGGCGTAACATTCTCCTTGTCCTCCTTGCTCTTTTTAGCAACAGTAAGGTCTGATGATGGTGAAGCTGGTCGTTTACGAGAGAATGGCGTGTACTCTCCCCTCAAAAATGCCTCTTCCTTCAAGTTCATGGCGTCGGGAGTTCCAACTTCAGCCACCACCCCCTCATAAATCTGACGCTGATATTTCACCTTCACTACATCACCCACAGAGGGCTCACACACCTGCTCAACCATGTCATCCCTGCGAGTAACGCTAACACTATCCTCCTCCTTCCAGTAAATCAAGAAGACCTTAGCTGCATATGTGAATGTTATTTAATAATTTAATATTCATACAACGACACAGTTGACTATTATAAACTAAACCATATGGAATGCTTTACTGTCTACAGCATAAGATACATGTAGCTTACCGCTCGTTTCTTGTCTTGAGGAGTCTATCAGGGCGGTAATCTCGCGTAGACTCATCTTCGAGTGCTTGAAAGGAACAGCGAGAAAACTGGATAAAACTTCGGCAGGAGTTCAATCCACTGCTCCTCTTTTCAGCGAAGACACGGAGGTAATGTGGACCTCGGCCGCTTCTCTTCTTTTTATCTCGTCCATCGTTCTACTCAACCGATGTCAAACGCTTGCAAAGGTCAACGTCTTACCGTAAAGACGATTACGGAACGAAATTTTTACGTTAAACGGAAGTAAAACGAAACGCATGCGCGCGCGAAAGCGATCGCGGTGAGTACTGGTTCCATGCACCGGAACCGAGCGTTTCGTTGGCGTTCAACGCAAACGGAACGGGAACTTTTCATTGACCACAACTGTATCTTATTCAAACATTTGGCCGAAAATCTTGAGCCAGCTTGCTAGCTACGTTTCAGAACGCATTCTCTGTAGCAATTTGAACTTTGACCTTACCGGTTAATAAGTGGGCGTGGCCTAAAATTTTGCGCACGCAGTCTAGCACCCCCTTACCTAAATTCCTGGCTATGCCTCTGGACAGGTATGAACAGACCTCGCCTCTCGCTTCGCTCGAGGCTCGGTGGCTAGCGCCAGCGCCTGCTTAGCAGGCCTTTCGAAACGCGCGATCGACAATGCGTCTCTAGCTGTAGCTATGGCCCGAGGCATTAAGGCCACTCTTCTTTGTGCACACGGCCCTACAGTTCTGACCAATCCTGGGCCTTGTAGTGCGGCTCGTTCATAGCAACCGGGCGCATCCAAGACGCGTATCCATGCCCTCATGTAATGACACGGACTATATAAGAAAAATGACCGTCTGAAAAATATTTTTCGTTGTATATAGTATAACAACAAAAAATATTTTTCAAACGGTCATTATACAACAAAAAATATTTTTCAGACGGTCATTTTTCTTATACATGTATAGTCCGTGTCATTACATGAGGATGCACCCGGATGCTATGAACACACAGCGCGGGCGGAGAGAAAGTCCGCACTACAAGGCTCAGGATTGGTCAGAACTGTAGGGCCGTGTGCACAAAGAGGAGTGGCCTTAATGCCTCGGGCCATAGCTACAGCTAGAGACGCATTATCGAACGATCGGCGCAAAAGCGCCGCGCATTCAAAAAGCCTGCTAAGCAGGCGCTGGCGCTAGCCACCGAGCCTCGAGCGAAGCGAGAGGCGAGGTCTGTTCTTTGTCATACCTGTCAGTAGTCCGGTAGCAACGTTCAAGTAGAGCGAGAACGTCGCCATTGCACACTAAGTTGGAACTGCTTGCTATGAGGGGTGTGGCCTCTGCAACCGCTTCCATCTGCGCATGCGCACGGTACCAATGAGGCTACTGTTTGTGCATGAACTATGTCTCTATGTTTTGTGAGCATCCTGTTAATAGATGATCATACATGCTAGCCACATTATCCCATGATTGTGACATTAAACATACCGTATGGCGGGAAATTTTCGTGGGTGCTAATTTTCGTTATTTTCGTGGTTGGCTTGGCAGTCACGAAATTTTCCCACCCACGAAAATTAATGTACCGCGTCCACGTACTATGCGAGTCCATGATGATGGGCGTGGCCACAAACATCGAGGCAGCGTGGCCAACACTTTCCAGTGTTAGCAAGCAGCAGTAACCACTGTCTTCCGGCTGATAGCGTCTTCACTAATATTCTTCTATCTCATGCCTTTTGTCCAAGTCTCTGTAGGTATGGCTTAGTACAAAGAAGATCGCGAGCGCGTGTATTAATTACATCATCGCTTATGCAGCAGTGCCACGCCCCTTAGACTGGTTGCTGTCACGAAATTTAAAACCACGAAAATTTTGAGCGCCTTTTCGGACTCTCCACGAATATTAGACCCCACGAAAATTACCCGCCATACGGTACTTGTTACATATACACGTATATTCTTGCTGAAGATCGTCCTCACCTCTACAAGTATAATGTGGATCAAATCTTTGACAACTGGAATATGGCTACCATTGTATCTTTGCTCAATTTTCTTGACCAAAAACTGGTATGTTCCTAGTGAAAAATGGTCTCCATTGTAAATTGGATACAAATCGGCCTGGAATGTTTATTATAATATTTCTTGTATCATACGTTTCTACTTGTGTAATACACCAGTTGGATCCAATTGAGAGGCATAGTCTCTCTCCTGTGTTGACTGCCCTACGACTTTTAAGTAAAGGTCATAGAAGCATAAGAAGATTCTTGAAAGCAGAGGTAGTATGCTATAACCGAATATTACACGTATAAATCGTGATATGCAATGTAACTATACCTGTGTAAAGATACTTCCACCACTACACGAGATCAAAGATCGACCTGAAGTGGGGGATACCCTAAAGAGCAGGTATGCTGCATGTGTCACTTTTTAAATTTCAGACTCTGAATGTATTAAATTTCATTTATGCAGAATAGTGCGTTTAATGGTCGCTGGAACTCATGGAGCGGAAGAAATTACTGCTGAATTTCTCTTTGTTCTTTGTAAACAAAATGGTTAGTGGCACACCAGTGGTTAAATTACCACCTGGACACCCCTTAATTTTTACTCCAATACTGTATTCTTCTGCTAATCAATTTTACTTTGCTATACTAATACAGCTGATCGCCTAGTGAAGCACACTGGCTATGGTAATGCTGCTGGTCTGTTATTAGCTCATGGTCTCCTAGCAGGTGGTAAAGACTCTGGTCAGGAGAACTACTCTTCTGATAGTGAAACATCGGACACCGAGGAGTACCAAAAAAGCAAAACAAAGTATGTGACGTACATGCACCAGGAAAGCATCCATGGGCATCCAAATAGCGTCATAATCTTGATATCTTGGAGCTTACCAAATTTGCATATTGAACCTGGTACACTGTAGCTAGCATAGCCCTGGAGTAGCCATTTGCTCACTGTTCATTTGAGAATGTATTTCTATGGCCACCATAATTTGTGCAGACGACACTATAATTCCAACCAGCCGTGAGTGCTCGAGTGTTCTGAACTTGTGGTAGCCTCAGGGATGACATAAGAAATCATCGCTCTTGTATAATATAATAGTATTATGATAGTATTATAATAATATAATAACTAATATAAATGCTTTCATTTACAGCATTGACCCTGTGACAGGTGGTCCAGCTAAAGGACAGTCGTCCTCCTCACTCGATGATATGACAGAGGAAGAAATGGAAGAAGAGGCTGAAAAATTGGAGGGACTGCTCAGGAAATTGGACAAGTTAGCTACAGTGCCATCCAGAGTGGGGTAATCTATCAAGCTCTGGGTCCATATAATTATTATACAATGGTATGATCCCGAGTATAAACCCACACACATGGTCTATATATACTCCACAGGCATGGAATAATAAAAGTAATGCCTCTTGATGAACATAATCAGCCAATAAGACCACCAGAACAGTCCTCTCCACAAGACAGTGATGAAGATGTTTGAGTAGAGCTCCTGTAGTGTTATAACTGACACCTAATAATTAATACAGTGTATTGCAAACACTGATCTGATTAATATTGCCCAATCCTGCATACTATTACAATTATTGTACATCTATCGTGGTCATTCATAATCATCTTTTTCAACTGCTTCAGTATGTCTGCTAAACAGCATCAATAATATTAATGAAAAACTTGATCACATCCCCAATACATAGTTCTCTAATGGTGCATGTGGTAAAACGTCAATATACACATCGACACTGGCGCCTCAATTGACAGGAACAAGTTTCATCACAGGAGATAATTCTACAGCACAGTAGAGGTGGGCGTCAGGGTGTCATGCAGCCACCCTGGCCACCACAACACCACGGGAGGAAATCACAGTGATTGTCACACTGCTCAACAATTAAGGTACCATTTAATTGCGTGGGCGTGAGCGTCAGGAATGGCTAATTCAATTAGCGAATCGTGAAGGGGCGTGGCCGAAGAGGCCATACGAGTGCTTTTGGTCGAAGGTGGGCGTGTCCAGAATCGGCCAGGGATGATTATGCGCGTGTAATTAGCGACCGGAAGTGGCCCCTGAAGAAAAGGCCGGTAATTGCCCACATCAAAGCAAGATCAAAGCATTCTTGCTTAACTATTAACCGCAACGACAAAAAAAAAAAAAAAAACTAATTAGGCCTAATTAAGCATGTGGGCGTGTTCCTGGCACTGTGTGGAGTGTGTGCGTGTGCGTTAATGCAGGTTTTATTGCTTCCGATTGGGCGTGGCTTCACAAGCCAGTGCTTGGACATCGGGGCCGGGGACGTGGCTGCGGCGATAGGTGGGCGTGTCCCGGATGCGGTGGTGACCTTTGAACCCGTCCAGGAGGCTTTGGGGGCGTGGCAGGAGGTCAAAGGTGAGGCCATGTCTGTTAATGAGGCACTGTACGGCGGTGCGATCGAGGGGCCTGTTAGTCTCGCGGCGCCGCCCCTTCACAAGAGGAGGAAGGGTCTGGTACGGCGCCGTTACCCGAGTTGTTCTGCTGGAATGCAATTAACATCACAAGCCAGTGCTTGGACATCAGGGCCGGGGACGTGGATGCGGCGATAGGTGGGCGTGTCCCGGATGCGGTGGTGACCTTTGAACCCGTCCAGGAGGCTTTGGGGGGCGTGGAAGGAGGTCAAAGGTGAGGCCATGTCTGTTAATGAGGCACTGTACGGCGGTGCGATCGAGGGGCCTGTTAGTCTCGCGGCGCCGCCCCTTCACAAGAGGAGGAAGGGTCTGGTACGGCGCCGTTACCCGAGTTGTTCTGCTGGAATGCAATTAACATCACGCGTGGTGACGATTTTTTACGCACCGCCACGCAGTGCGGCGATCCCGAGGAGTTAACCGCACAGAATGTGCCGCAATTATTCAAGTTTACCACGTGGCATGCGGCGATTTTTTATGTACATGTATATAGCTACCATTTTTTGACACAGTGTGCCTCATCGATCACCAAAGCAACAAGTCTACTAGCATAAGGTTGCTCTCGAAGCATGTGCCTCAGGACTGAACAACACCAGCTGATATGCACCCCCAGTGACAGAAGCTTTCTTATCCATGTCACTTTCACAATCAATAAAGGCAGCTTTGATACCTTTGGCACTGTAAGACGCCACCTGGTCTTCCATCAGGGCTATGAGAGGAGAAATAACAACCACTATAGCTTTACCACCACCAGACTCGACTGCTAACACGAGAGGAAGGAGCATGCGCATGTAGCACAAGCTCTTCCCAAAGCCAGTAGGCAAAGATACAAACACATCTCTCCCTTCTACTAAAGTACACAAAATGTTCACTTGTTCATCTTTCAGCTGGTCATAGCCTATAGCTACTGACACACCGGCTTTCCTCACAGCTTCAGCGATATCCATGCCGACGTTCCTAGCTACATGTGTGTGCACACGTATACACTATCGTGGTACCAGCGTGGTTGTGGTTACGATGGAGCAAATTGCATACCGCGGTGAAGCGGTAACCACAACTTATGAATATTCATGTTCCCCAGGATTTCTGGGGAACAGAACAACTCGGGTAACGGCGCCGTACCAGACCCTTCCTCCTCTTGTGAAGGGGCGGCGCCGCGAGACTAGGGGCCTGTACGGCTGGACGGAAGCTGACGATGGTTTGAAGCGGATGCGGTTGCGATGACGTGTTGTTACTCCGCCCACATAGGAAATGAGGTGAGCTCTTGTGTGGGCGGTGTGGCAGAACGGCCTCCAAGTGTTTGTGTGTGTTTTGGCCTTGAGGAAGCTGTGTGTTTTAATTGGGATTGATTGTGGGCTTCCGGTGGACATCCGGTGGTTAGTAGGCACTTGATTGAGAATGGTGGTCCTTGGGGAACAGGGTGGGGCTGTTTTGGGCGTGGCCTGGCCCCTCCCTTCCGGCTCGGCTTCCGGTCCATGGAGGATATTAAATGAACACTTCCGGCTCTAGCAGCCACACCCCTGAGACCTGTGCAATTAAAAGGGCGTGGTTACACAACATGCACCTCACTAATGACTTTGATGTGGTTTAGGTGTCATATCCCCACCTCACGCCCACGCAATTTAATGGTACCTTAATACCCAACACTGTGAAAGCCCTATATATACAATTGTATAATCTGTGTTAATGAAACCTATCTTTTTAAATAGAAGAGCAAGAGATAACATGTATCTGGGTATATAAATGGTTTGGAAACAATCGTAAACAAGGTATTTTGGCGCATATCTGCCCGTGTGTTTGAACATTAAATTTTATTAGTTTATGTGCCGCGAACTGGCGGCTCTTAATACGGTGGGCGTGGCTGAGCATGCGTAAAGGATCCGACTGAGCGCCGCACTTAGAGGGAGGAAGGGTCTGGTACATGTATACACTTCGCATCAGTAACTTGTTCTGCTGAGTCAGCTCTAACGAAGTGGGTGTGAGGAAGTACTAAATTGACGGGGGGTCCCGCTACTCTTCTTGTCCGCCTAGTCTCGTACTTCCCAGAAGCGCTTGGCCCTCAAAACGTATCCATTCGACCATAGATCATATAGACTCAGAGGAGGTTCGACAGGGTCAAAAGATCACAATTAACTAATCACGTGCTCCCATATGGGAATACTGATTTCACCGCTGTACCCCTGTTTTCTTGCTACGAAAGTGTCCCTATCATGTTTTTCGTCATATCTAATACTAGTTAAAGCCCTGTACCCTTCGTGAACGATTTTCTAGGCTACCATCTAGTTGACCTTTGCGACCTTGGACAGCAAGGCAAACTGCTGTGGTGAGAATTATGGCATAGGAAGCCGCCGATTGCTTCTAAAACGTCTGCCACCCGCCTTGGAGAAAGCAGTGTCTGATAAATCAAGACTGTTAAATTTGGGGTCAAAGTACAAGAATGCTCGTTAACGGGGGGTTATTGCTGACCTTTTGACCCTGTCGAACCTCCTCTGATATAGACTACGTACGTACCATGGCGGGAACGAAAGTAAAGCTCTATGATGGAAGAATACTACAGTCCAACCTCGATTATCCGAACCTCGATTATCCGAACTCTCGATTATCCGAACTCGAGATGCAAAGAAAATTCAGGGTCAAAGTACACATTTTGACCACGTGACTGGATTGCGCATGCGCAGTAAACCTACGTCGCGTCGCTGCCACGCGAGAACCAGCTGCTGCACTGCTATCAAATCTAGTTTTAACGCTCAAAGAAGTAAAAGAAACGCATGGTAAGCGTTCTATCAATCGAGGATGGGAATAAAATCGTCAAAATGCTCGATAAATCTGTCAATGATACGTTTTTGCATGCATGATCGATCTAGTGGGTGTGGTCAACGTTATCCGAACTTTTTGCTTATCCGAACGGTTCCAAATTTCCCCTTGGCCAAAGGGGTTCGGATAATCGAGGTTGGACTGTACTACTAGCAAAAATTTTTGAAGAGCGCAACTATCTACGGCAGTCTTTTCGGGGTACGAAGTTGTTCACTGCTATTTCAGTCGCCTTCGCCCATATTTGCCCCATAGGACGCTGTACAAAACAACTTTTGGACCTGTATCTCGAGTCCCGTGGCAGCAGCTACCAGAAACTGAAGTTCTAAGTCAAAATATGGTGCCTCTGCACTAGGATAGCCACTATTTGGGGGATATACTGCTACCTCTGAGCCAGAAACAGTCAGAAGCACAAAAAGACGCCATTTTGAAGTCGCCTCGTTGTTGGGACTACAACACCTCAGATACTGAACCAAGGAACTTCTCGTCACTATAAATAGTTAGAAGAAGCCCTTGTCCACGAGGATAGCTAAGTTATAAGGTTGTAAGTGTTTCTATTTAGTAGCTATTGTCAAAAGTATTAGAAAAAATGTGTGATTTTTGGCCGTTTTTTTTTTTTTTTTATTTTTTCGCAATTTTTGTGGTTTTCCGTGCGACACGGATTGCACCAGTGGACTCTATTGCTCACGTGAGCAGTTTCCAATCCCGGTTACGTAGTCTATATGATCTATGGTTCGACCTAGCCTAGCCTGCTGCACTCGTACTCATTGGGTATCGCTAGCGCTAGAACTTACGCAAGTATACGTCACAATACGTATGGATGACACTTTCACACTCAATTGTCGCCCCAGGATACCCGTGGGACAGACCCAGACTAATACAGCTAGTAGATGGGCTGTCGCGAAAGCCACGCCCTTCGAGCCCGACTCTTCAATTTGTAAACTAGCCGTTATGCGAGCTCAGCTCGTCGACTGAGCGCTGAGCGATCGAGCCCAGACCAGTTACGGTCCGGTTCGTGCTGCATGATTTCACTATGGCGAGACATTCTGTTGTATGACAAAATGGCGTATCACACACCCATCAGTTAACCGAGTCAATTGAACTGCGTTCTACCGTTAGAAGAACATGGCTGCCGACTTCACAAAGCGGCTGCTTGCAGGTACTCACCACCTACTGCTCTGCCTATAAACCAAGCGCCGTGGCTGTAGCGGTTCTACTTTCGCCCGGATCGATCGTAATGGCGATCGAGCGGCTTACCTTACAGTGTCGGCCACGCTACCGGCGCGAACTGAAGCTATAACCGAGTAGCGGCGGTCGGCATGCGCGCCACATTAGGCGAGCGGTCCAGACAGATGTCACAGTCATGACTGAACACTAAGCAGCTGTTCAAATTCACCGTGCAATGGCGACATTCTCACGGTTGTGTACAACGAGTTGTCGCAATTAAATTTGCAATCTGCTCGACCGCTTCGCTCGACTAGCACTTAGCAAAAACGCGCGGCGCTTTCGCGCCGATCGATCGTTCGACAATGCATTGTGCAAGCCTTGTAGATACCAAGCGTGTGATGAAGTCCTGGGTGCCAGTGTGAAAGCTCATGGTTGGACGTACTGGAGAACTCGTGAACATATCAGCAATAGAATTCAGAGACAATACGAAACGTACGCATACTCAACCGCGAGATCGCGGCACCCTTGTGGCGTAAATATGATGTGCGCTTGTCGCTCGAGCACGTGCAGAGTAGACTCCCTCTCTGGCGGATCCAGCGGGGTGCATGGGGTGCTATTGCACCTCCCTTGGGCTAGACACTGAGTCAACAATCAGCCTATTGCACTGGCGCCATGGCATGATGCTGCTGCCTAGTGAATCTCACTCACTATTAATTATACAAACCATTTTCTGTGGATATCATATAACTAGAACACAAAACGACGATCGACAGTCCTCTACAGAGGAGGTTGGACACGATCACGTGCGCACAAAAAAATGGGCGTGTTGCCCCGTATATAACACTGTACAAAACGTAAGTCACGATCTAAAGCCTTGACGACAGTTTTAAATGTGAAAGCAAGTTGAAATCCACGAGAAAAGAAGATCCAGCGCCATACCCAGCCCGTCCACCCCTCACACTTCTTGCAAATCGAGAAAACTCGTTCCTCAGAATGGCAACATCAAAAACAGTATTTGTCGATTGCAGTCAGCTTCTTTCGCTGTTATAACATTAGATGTACACGATTCGTCTCCGTTTCTGCTTCAGATTTGGCCATAGTTCACAAACGCAAACATTGGAGCTACCAGCTACACTCGCAAATGGCATTCTTTTGAACGCGTGGCAGCATAATTGCATACCAAGGTCATGTGACTATGGCGTAAATATGCGTCATGTCCAACCTCCTCTGAGTCCTCTACAAGTATCCATGAACTGTGGCTAAAACTTCTATTTAAAGAGCACCGCCTCGCCCAACTGTGGGCGTGGCTCATTAAAAGGGGCGTGGTAAAAAAATTCCGCGGGCTTCGCGCGTATTCTTTTATCTGCGCACCCCCATTCCACAAGGGAGACGGATCCCAGTTCGATTAAGTCGGGGTAAGAGCGTGCATCCCGCATAGATCAACTTCACGCTGATCTCCAAAGGTTTTCAACTTAACTGACATGGCCTCACCTTTGACCTCCTGCCACGCCCCCAAAGCCACCTGGGCGGGGTTCAAAGGTCAAAACGCATCCGGGATACGCTCACCTATCGCCACAGCCCGGTCCAGCGCCTCGATATCCAAGCATTGGCTTGTGAAGCCACGCCCAATTGGAAGAAATAAAACCTGCATTAATGCATACGCACACACTGCACACAGTGCCTGGAACACGCCCACATGCTTAATTAGGCTTAATTAGCCTTTTTTTCATGGGGACCACAACACTAAGCAAAAAATTGTCCAGAAACCATTACGCTGGATGCATAGTAGAACCATAGGCAAGCGTCCCAGTGTAATAACCACAGAATAGCAAAATAGCATAAATAGCAAAATAGCAAGCGTCCCAGTGGTAATCACAGAATAGCAAAATAGCATAAATAGCAAGCGTCCCAGTGGTAATAACCACAGAATAGCAAAATAGCATAAATAGCAAGCGTCCCAGTGGTAGTTACAGAATAGCAAAATAGCAAGCATCCCAGTGGTAAACCACAGAATAGCAAAATAGCAAGCGTCCCAGCGCCAGGTAAACCACGGAATAGCAAAATAGCAAGCATCCCAGTGGTAGTCCACAGAATTGTTCTTATAGCAAAATAGCAAAACTATTGTGTGCAATAGCATAAATAGCACTTAAGTGCTAATAGCATAAATTAGTATGGAAACATAATAGTAATAGCAAGGTGCTATTATGCTAAAAGCCAATACTGCACCTAAACTAGAAAAAGCAAGAGAATAGCTATGTGCAAGAGAGCATCTGAAAGCCCAAGTAAAAGCATGTCAAGACAAGAGCTATATATATTACATGTTGATCTGTCAAATCAAATCATTAGCTACATTAATAGTACAACGTGCCTATTGTCATCCTCAAAAAATTGTAGCCATGTGGCACTCTGCCGAGCGTTTTGCACCATGGTGCTTCACTTTAATATACGGTTACATATTCTTTGCTGCAGAGCAATCATAATAATAATATTGCTGCAGAGCAATCATAATAATAATAATTATTATTATTCACAATTTCATTGTTCAATTTGGTTAACTAAGTGGTTCATATTCATTGCAATAAAGTTAGGTTGGCAGACAATAACTGGACACACAGCAACAGTGATCAACAGCAATAAAACGGGCAATACAAAATTTAAACATTCAACGAACACACAATATAAATTATTATAATATGATTAGCAATCATCGGAAGAGTCACTTACAGTGGACCCTGTTTCTGGTGACATTAGATGAGCACCAGGATATTCAGAGCATAGCGTTGCAGGACTTGGTGGCCTCCCTGGAGGAGGTCTAGGTAAGTTCTCCTCAAAGACATCTGGACTGTTATCAATATTCAAAGATAATGTACTTTCAGTTTCACTCTGAGCTACACTATCAAGTTCTTTTCGCGAGTAGACATTTTGACGGTAATGTGGTGCAGGTGGGTAGTTTCGATCAGCATACTTGCTAGTGCCATTGCTTGTAGGCATATTCTTTCCTGAATTGGGATGGATGTGCTGTTGCCGGGGAATGTGATTTGCAGGATGGTAATAAGCACTACCATTCTGTTGCTGTAGTAGCAAGGGATTGGGGAGATTACCTCCAAGGTTTCTTCCATTGACACCAAACCTTGGGTTATAAACTGCATTATAATGAGATGTAATTGTGCCAGGAAACTGACTTTGACTGACAGAAAATGACATGTTACCACTGAGGGCATCGTAGTTTATGGATGGACAAGGTGGAATTGGAACAGTGTACTCGGAAATTGGTTGAGAAATTCTTGATATATCGTCATCTTCAATTTCAGTAAGGGCATCTGGTGAAGGAGGAGGGGGGTCTGCAGTACGATACTTGAAGCAAGTATCACCAGATGGGGACATATTACTTCCGTTCCCAAGCTGAGTTGTGTGGGTACCTCCCGACATTTCTGAGCAATAATCAGACTGGCTCTCACTTCGGAAGGGAGGTGAGTGGCTCTTGTATCCTCCCATAGACATATTGTTAGCTCTTATCATAGCTTGATTCATGTCATACTCCTGCTTTTTCTTGTGCATCCATCTTACTGTGATGCATACACCAACTAACAAAACCACCATAACAATGATAACCACTATAGTCACAATGATCACAATTAGTATGTTAGCTTCAAGAATACCACCACGGGGAGATCGGGGGGGATCAGTTGTCATAGAAGTTGGACCTGTAAGTACAAAGTAAGTGTGATTATATCTGGAAGAAATCGTCATCTAGCAAATTGTACAAAATTAACTTATGGAGTTCTACCAAGAGTATATAATAGGAAGAGAGAGGGAGAGTATCCTACTCTATACTGCTGTGCAAACGCACTGTGGATAATTAAATCCGTATATCCTTGTAAACTGTAGTATATTACACATACCACCTTGTAGTTAAGTGAATGTTGGCCAATAATTGGTCTAGGACAGCCCACCTGGGTACTACCCAGCTACAACGCGCGTTTGCACAGTAGTATATGGAGTAAGATACTCTCCCTCTCTCTCTTCCTATTATATACTCTTGGTTCTACTATACTATAGAGCTACATTGACGTATCTCCAAGCAGCACTTTGTTTCCAATCGTGTCACATCCACAAAATGAGCCCAAAGATGTTACTGTGTACGTATGTATATAGTGTATCATACTAACGGACCTTATTTTGTCTGTCTGTGTGTGATCTATGAGTGGGAGGTGAGGCTGACTACACATGTATGCATCATATTGACGACCTTTTACTATAATAATATTATGTGACCCTCCCCGACAAGACCAACCATATTGCGCTGGATATCAATCTGAGATACAGGCCTATTTAGTTGCCCAAGGTGATAATTACCATTTTTCACTTTTTGGCATAAATCGATAGAGGAATCATTCCTCTACACAAAAATCTGCTTCGTAGCTTCTAGAACGCTATACTCACTGAGATATGGCTCGAAAAAGTTGGCCGTGTAGCTAACATTGACTGTCCATGATACGGAGCTGTTGCCATAGTTGCAGGTAGGCAAGTACGGCAGCTGCACAGTAGAAAAACTCTCCAGTCACTTCTTTCTTCGATTTTGTGTGCTAATGATCTATGCTTATCCTTTCATTCTTTTCTATTGAAACGCCGGCTGCTGCTTTCTTTCCGTTTTGGTCGCCATCTGGCTCTTTGACTTAGTTGGCATGGCCATGTATTTTGCATAAACGGCGAGTATACGGACTTCCACGTGTAATGTACGTAACGTTTCATTGTGCTTACTGTACATTTTTATTATGGGCGATCCGGGTACATTTTGGCTCATATCTCCATGACTACATGGGTTGGAGACTTCAAATTTACAGGAGCAATAGTTCAAAGGTTGTATTTGGTAATGGTGGTCTTAACTAAAAATTAGGTGTCAGCACAATATGGTTGGTTTTGTCATGGAAGGTCACATATGTGGTAGGATATGAGAAAGGGACCACTTGGCGCAAAACGCGTTTTTTTGCCATTTTTCAAGGCCTCAAGAGCCCCAGGCTTCCCACTTGGTTAATAAGCAGTTTGGGCCTTCTACTTTACAGATCCAACGTTAGAAGCTGCAGCATGCCTCCTGTCCCGAGCAGTGAGCCTAGCCGCCAAAGTGAGGCATAAAACGGCGATTTTTGAACGAGATCGACGCGGCCGCTCGCCCCGCCCACACCGGATGTGGGCGGGGCTCGCGATTTGCAGCGAGTGTAGCAGGATGATGTAAGAATATTCACGCCAGGTTTGAAGTTCATAGCTGCTATGGTTCCAGAGATATAAGCGTTTTAAAATGAAAATTCGGGAAATGCGCAAGTGGTCCCTTTTCTCATATCCTGTCACATATTATTATACACTTAGTCTATTATTACCTTGCAGCTACTGGGATATGGTAAACTTTTAATATATTATATCATAATATAGTTCAACTTACAGTCGATTTCATCACTCTGATCCACACAATCAGCAATTTCATCACATCTAGACATTGGCTCCAAACATTGGTAAATCAGTTGCCTGCCTGATCCACCGTAGGAATCATGGCGATCGCCTACATCCACGTAACACCCAAACGTTGGTTCTGCACAACAGAACTCTTCATCTTCACCTTGTTCACAGTCAGTAGTGCCATCACATCTTTCGTCACGATGAAAACACCCACTTGAATTGAAGCAAGAGAACTCATCATTTATACTCTTACATGAACCTAAAAAAAGCCACATATATAATCACATCATACCATCTCCTTTTTGCAATTATCAAAATTAATGTTTGCTTATGCTACGGTACAGTTGTGTGTCATGACCCAAGGCTTAGCTGCCATGGCAAAGGTATGATGCTGAACAGGCAGAACTTGTCGCAGAGTGTAACTTCAGTGCCTGCCTGACTATGACATAGGCAACTTACGCTTTACCATTCTCAAAAACTAGAACTCTATAGAGCACATACCCCGCATGCTGCTGTATCGATCAGAGAGCTCCATGCCAGCAGCCTGTTGTTGATCTTTACCTACACATATTGTGCCAGGTTGTGCGCATAAGCTGAAAGTACATAATTTGTAGGTAGTGTCCATAGGTGTGGCCAACAAAACGAAGTATTTGTGACCTTGCCAAATGATTCGAAGCATAATATTATTATTGAAGCCAAGTTTTCAATATCTGGCAATTTTTGTGCCGACAATGACGACAGACAAAAACAATTGTTTTACCCCTTGCACATGCGTGTGGGGTAACAACAAGCAGTACACTGCACTGTATATGCATGTATGTATAAAAATCAATGCATAGTGTACACATGTACTTCCTAAAAACATACATACCGTATTTATTCAAATAGAAGCCGCACCCTGATTAGTAGCCACCCTCGAATAGTAGCCGCACACATGTATGAACACAATTAAATGGGTGTGGCCATGATCACAAGCCATGGAATGATCGTTAGTTCGGGCAAAATGTGGCAGAAAACATCTTTGGCTTGGTTTTGCTACTTATTTCTCAATCATATATCTTGAATATTTGAGAATCAAATGAGTCTACTATGTCAATGTCGGCGAGTGGTATTGTTCCGAAATTAATAAAAACCACTCTCGATTAGTAGCCACACTTCAGCAAGGCTGAAATTAATAGTAGCCGGGGCTAGTATTCGAACAAATATGGTACAGCTATCAGTGGTGCAGGTTTATTTTATAGAGATATTGTATATTATACATTAGTGTGGTCACTTCAGGTGCTGTACACACAGTAATTGGGGAGGACACAATTTAAAGATCAGCAACAGCAACCCTCGGGCTTCAGTGAATAAATGCCATACATCCCTCACGCCCGTGACATAACTGATATTGTATGTACATTAGTTCAGGTGCCACCAACTATACTCCAAGGATGCACCTAAAAACTACATAGTAATTAGGCAAGGATACAATAATTCAAAGTGGGTATAATATATATAATACCAGGAGCACATACTTACAGTTATTTTCATCTGCACCATCCCTGCAGTGCCTGATCCCATCACAGTGATAGGATCTTGGATAGCATACATCAAATTCATCACCACATGGAAGTTGTAGTGCAGAACACATATGGCCTATGGAGTTCAAATTCTATAACTTGAGGTATGACAGAGTATGGTACTGTACATATACATGTATAATATGTTACATGTACCTGTAACACACATCTCACTCCATTGAGATTTTCTACAATACAGAATGTTGCTCAATTAAACCCCACCCTGTCTGTATGTATTAAGCCAAGCTTTGAATTGTCACATACAGGCATAAAGCTACATGTAACATCATAACATATAGCATAATAATATTATACAACTCACTTGAGCAATTGGCAGAGTTCCTCTGACTGGATGGAGGGCAAGCACATTGATAGTGTGGATCAGTATTGTGTCTTAGGCAAAGGTGAGAACATGGTCTTGCAGTGGAAAGGCAAGGACGCTCTTCTACCACTGCAAAAGAGAAAATGGAACCGGGAAGCTAACCATAATATACCGTATACGTTCTAATTAACGCGCCATGAAAAAATAATTACGAGTGATGGGTGGCGCACAGTGGCGTGTCCAGGATTTGAAGGAGGGAGGTGCTAAGCCAATCGCGCCCGGAGCGCGCGCGCAAAATTTAAGCCACGCCCCTCGCTAACGCGTTCTTGAAGATAGCTGGCTGACAAAGAAGGCTGTTTTGGCCAAGAAAGAGTTGTTTAGGGAGTGAATTTTAGAGGCCAGTAAGTTTATTGTTGGTTCTGGCTACCAATTGTCGATTATCAGCACAAATAGTTACCACTGAACTACTGATCTGGCTATTGTGCCAGAGTTGAGGGGGGTGCTCGAGCACCCGGAGCCCCCCCTTGGACACGCCACTGGCGCACCATTAGAGCGTGAAAATAACCCTTTGCAACCAGGTGATGCGCAAAATTTATACACAAAAGTATAGGGACACGTGGGTGGGCACATTTAAATAGAGCATGAAAATTGCACTTCAGGCCGAGGTGGCGCATCTATTAGAGAGGTGCATTAATTAGATTGGATACGGTACCGTACCTCCCTCTGTTAAAGGACACCCCTACTAAGAATTTTACGACTTCACACCCCAAATTAGCCCTGTAGAGCACATAAATTGTATTCCGCACGCACATTGCGCTCTCTGTACAGAGACACAGCAATTCTGAAAACTTCGTGTATAATATGGTTGTGAATGCTACATGTGAGCCATAGTTGTAGGCGTCCTGGTGATCATATTCCAAACTCCATCATCTCTGCCATTATGATTTGGTCCAATAGGGCTACATATTTCAGTCAGCAGATAGCTAGTGAGCAGCCAAACAGTATAGCACTACATGTACATGTCAAGACCATCATAACATTTCGATGATCACCAGTACAGTGCATATACATGTACTAGACCAGTTAGTTAGCACGTGAGCAGAATGCATATGGGCTGCATGGTAACAAAAAGGCACTACGTGGACTGTGTCCACCGATTTACTAAAGCATAACGAAGCCAGCTTTTTTTACCAAGTTCGACTGATTATCATTCTTACGAGTTCTCAGGTGTCTAAATCTCGAGGTGTGGCAATTTTTGTACTTACAACGATGACAAAATTGATTGTATGTACATACTTTATCCCTTTCACATGCACACAGGGTAACCACATGTTGTATGTCAAATAGACAAGATCCAACCCCCATTATCAAGGCATGCTGCAACTCCCCACCATGACCACTGCCTCAAGGTCTGCCCTTTCATAGCCCCTAACACTACAGCATACATGCAGGACTGAGGTGTATAAGTTGGAAAAGACAAATCAGGTGGAGTGGGAGGCAAGCAAAGTGAGCCTTACCCACAGCTTGAAATACATGACCAAGTGGTAATTAAACTAGAGCTCTGTAGAGCACATACCCCGCGTAGTATTGCAACACTATGCGGCAGTTTTATGACTTGATGACCCTTTCCAACATTGAGGTTGAGCTTGCGCAGCCATCAGCATACTAAACGAGTGGGTGTGGTCGATAAACCACAAGCATGCTGAACAGAAAATTCACGATTTGTAACACTAGTAAGCCTTTTTGAGCAATTCAAAGCGTGTACAAACCAGTTATTCACCGATATCTACTGATTGGTCGTGCTTATAGCTCGCACAGACGCCTAGAACGCGAGATCTGGCGATTTTCATGCCGACAACGACAACGACAGACAGACAAACCGATTGCTTTACCCCTTGCGCATGCGCGCGGGGTAAAAATGCAGTATGAAATTCTGTAATGCAAGTTACGGTACTGTATGATGGGAGGGCAGTTTCTGCAGGGTCCGTGACCACACATACACTTACATGTACATGTGTACGTTGGGGAGAATACTGACATACATAATATAAATTACATGTTGTAAACTTAGTTCTTACATTGTTTGTTGGTATAACCTAATATTGCAATAACGGCATCTGCAGCATGCCACACGAAGTATCTCTCTGTTGTGTTCCCGTAATGACGATAGATGTATCCATCAGTTTTATTGAACCAGAAGACATGTGGTTGGTTATTGATAGTAGTTGCTGCAAGAGCTGAGGAGAGATGAATGTGAGTATTATATAATTATACTAAGAAGTACATGTACATGTACACAATAGCTATTCATTGTTTTACTATCATAGAGTCGGTAGACTCTATAAGTAGGGATGGCATGGATACTCCATATATATAATACATTACAAAAATCCAAATATCTCAAAACAGGTAACTTTGTGAACTTTCTAAGCGTCAAAATCAGAATCTACAGCAAATTATCTATCTAACAAGACCAAGATCATCCATCAACTCAATTGTATATGCCAGAACCAGATGTTCAAAAAAATAGCCATTTGTCAATCTTTCTTTCTTCTTTCTTTCTTTCTTTCTGTTTTCCTGGGCTAACTCAAGACTACCATGACCGCTCACCTTAGTTCGAGTATAAATCCACTCCATTTTGGAGCGCGCATGTCTGTGGCACGCTTGTTTTGTGTTATCAGGATAGCGATTTAATTGTGGGTGTGTACAGTGCGCGTTTTGCGAGTGGGTGTGTCCAATTAGCCATTTTGTCATATAATGCGCATGCTCATTTGGTGTTGCCATGGTGAAGTCATGTGACCTATGTAAGTGGCGCGCGTGCGCCGACGCAGCCAGGATCGATCTATATAGGACCTGCTCGCCGATCGAGCACGAGCGCTCAGCTGATCAGCTCAGTGAACTGTCGATCATAGTGGCTACTTACCAACAGTAAGCTTACTGGCCTATAAAATATGCTCCTGAAACGGAATGTTTTCGTCGCTACTTGGTTCTAAACAGCCTTCTTTCGAGTCAGCCAGCTTCAGGATCGAGATAACAACTCTGAGGGGCGTGGCTTCATTCGCAGGTCAGCTAGTTACCTGAGCAGTCTCGAGAACCCCACTGATGCACGTTCAATAGTGTGTGATGCAAAAGAATATACGTTCTAGCAATCTACCAAAGACTGCCTGGGATTTGCACTTACAGGAATATTCAAGTTTGAACTCATGGTGTGTTGGGGTACCATAGCTGCCTGACTCAAAAGCTAAGATCACACAAACATGGTGTACTTGCTTCCCTATAATAATATTGTATTTATTGCTGGAGCACAGTTGGATGTAGCATATAGGTCCAGAAAAAAATTTGAAAAAGCTAGTTCCATGCATTAAATGTTTAATATTAGCTAAACAATGAATAGGTAAACCGGTCGCCATGGTATATGTATAGTCTCATGCCCAGCCTCTGTCCCCACGAGATTAGTCACTGCGGCTAGGTGGCATTGATGAAAATTAATTTGATAACTACCAGGCCCTGAGGGCACTAAAAAAAGAACACTGTAACAAGTATAAAAAACAATTGAATAAAATTGAAGGATGAAGTAGGGATGGCAGTACCAAAAAATACACAAACAAGATTCATAGGGATAACATATCACATCCACTATACATCCCTACGCTTGCTTTTTGAGTAGCCATGCACACACTGGCATAGTATTATATATGGGGCACATGCATGCAGGAATGGAAAATCAATACTGTATACGTATACCCAGGCATCAATATCAATAGTAGTGACACTTTTAAATTACATGCTGAATCAGATGTGTATGAGAAAACCAAGCGTAGGGATGTATAGTGGATGTGATATGTTAGCCCTATGAATCTTGTTTGTGTATTTTTTGGTACTGCCATCCCTACTTCATCCTTCAATTTTATTCAATTGTTTTTTATACTTGTAATTATATAAGTGCATGGCCACTCCACTAGGCAAATGCATGTACCTTATTTATTTGAATACTAGCCATGGATACTATTAATTTCAGCCTTGCTGGAGTGCGGCTACTAATGGAGCGATATACCTCTTCATTACATTGACACGATAGACTCGTTTTTTATTTTTGAATATTCTCTAGCTATAATATAATTACAATCAATAAATGAACACCACTGGAGCTAAACCCTCGGCGCCGTCAGATTTATAGTGATGATATTATACTACGCAGGTAGCTATAAAGATGATCGTATAATATTAGGCTGTGTCTAATTCTAAAATTTAGCGCTTCGAGTAGCTACCGGCAAACTAGCCTGCCAAAAAGCTTAGAAATTTTCGAAAGTGGAAGAAAAAAAAATCCAAAGATCTAGCAGGATTCGAACCCATGACCACCGCTCCACCATCACCAGCCCTAGTCCGCTCAGCCAACATAAATCAACACTGCTGGATGCCGTTTTTTGCCAACTTTATACACCTTCATCCATGTGTCCCCTGACCCCGCCTTCGTATCCCTCGCGCATGCGTATAATTATTAGGCCTATGCCGTATATAGCACGACACACCCAGCATTCTATTTATATGAAAGATTAGCTGCCCGGATCGGAGAAGTCAAGAAGCTTAGAATCAGCAAATGACTCCAAAACTAGCTAACAGAGCATTCTCTACGAAATCCACACAAATCATGAGTTTGGAACGCCATAGTGGTCATCACAGAGGTAGTAGATTCTGACTTTGGCTTCTCGCTTACTGGGAGCTACGGGCAAGTTATGAGAGTTGACTGATTTACATATTAATAGCCATGCAGGATGCCATAAATGCACATGCTCGATAGAATGTTCCAGAACACAGGTAAAGGGCAGTTTCAGCCACCTGCAGTTGCAATTAAATTAGAACCCTGGCCTCTGGCCATGCACCCGAGTAGTGGCAAAGTCGTACACTGTGCAGCACTCAAGTGGACTAATCCAGTATATAGGCCTATACACTATCTTACACGAGACCATTCCACATGCAGTTGCACATACTACTATCCTTACTTTGTGGGTTCCTAAAAATAATAATACCAACAAAAAAATATAATGATCACATTCAGCAGGGGGCGAGCAAAGTGTACAAATGTATGTGCGTACATGTACAGCACAGGTCAATGAAAAGTTCCTGTTCTGTTTTCACAATAGTTGTTTTGTTCCGTGAGATTAAAATTGCGTTCCTATACCATTTTCGTTCCGTTCCATACTAGATTTTTTCTAAAGCCACCTTTGCAACATGCAAAGTCAATGCAGCTACAGTAGTGAAATATGGATTGAGTGTTCCAGCTAACTAAGGTACTCCAAATTGTTGTGGGAGAAGTCAGTTTTAACCAGCTCAGACTTCAGTTTTAATTTATGTGATTTTTAAAACTACAAGCTTAAGAATACTTCGAACTTTCATGCAACCATGACCCTCTTTAGAATATTATAAGCTGGCTACAACACTGCAGAAATACACAGTCATATAGGAGTTGGAAGATGATTGTTTTTTGGGGGGGGGGGGGGGGGGGGGGGGGGGGGGGGGGGGGGGGGTAATGCTATATTTGTGTGAATTTTTGCGACCACACCCACTTCTGCTACATGTTTTACCATACCTAATTTATAATGTCAGGCCACAGTGACAAATTCTTGTTTGTACGCTATTACAGTACACAATGAAGAAATGAACAGCAAATTGATCAAAATAGACGTTGTAGCTACTTAATATGATATCTCATAGTCCGGCCTATTACAGCATGTATAGGAATTGCTTAGCTGTGGGGCACTGTCCCACCCCCCGCTCCTATGCCTATGCCAGAGTACCTTTGCGTTTGCGAGTATATATAGATCTACTAATGTATAATTATTATGCTTGAGCGAAAGAGCGATAAAAGTTCCACAGGAGTTTGAAGACAAAAATAGACGCGAATCTCAGCTACCTCTCTTCTTTTTAGCTTGCTCATCATTCTGCATATCAATACCAATCAACAGCCTACCATAAAGATGATCACGAAAACCAAGTTACCGTGTTTATGCTAATAGAACGCAAGCAAAAAAAATAATTTCAAATCTGGTTTGCGCACAATTAGAGTCAAAACAATTCCAGGAAGTGAATTTTCTTACGTTAATTAGATGTTGCGTTGTAATAGAACAATTAGCCTAGCTTTGAGCGACGACGAATAGTGGCTATCGATGGTATCGTACCTGTGCCCCTGGCCCCGATCATCACGAGGGTAGCCTGAGAAAGGCCTCAGCAGCCGCGCCGCATGGTTAACGATGCCACTGAATCGTGCTGATCGCAGCCTGAGGCTCTGGCTGCTGGACTTAGTGCAGTTCCAACTAAGGTCAGTCCCGAGTGTAGTTTAGTACCCTCATAAACGACGAACGACACTAGCGATTTGGTTAGCTATAGCTAGCAACGAGTCCGAGAGATCATAGATAGTCTATGACAGATATCCAGAACGCAAGCAGGTGCCGTGCAGCACGCGGTTTGAGCATGCGTAATAGCCTCACCTTGGCGCTATTGCGCTAATTGGATTCATAGAAAATAATTACAGACAGTCGCTTCCGTTCTAATAGAATACAGAAAATTCCTGGAATTGAATTTTCTTGCGGTAATTGGATCATGCGTTCTATTAGCATAAACACGGTAATACTGAAATTGTTTACGTAAAACAACACACATGCACGAGCATACGCAAGTGATCGCGTGCAGTCAGTATGGTTCAACACAAACAGAACGGGAATCTTTCATTGACTGATACTGTATGTACATGTACCTGTAACATTATCCGCAAGAGTTGCAATCTCAGTCACGTTGGGTCTAAAATTTGTGCTGTTTAGACTGATTCTTTCGATCTTGTGTGCTCCCTCTCTTTTCCTATCAATCCAGTAGAGAAATGGTGAATCAAGTGTCAGTTTATCAATCCTTCTTGGACCAATGTCGATTGTTTGCACATTGTTCTCATGTACATTATACAAGCTCATTCTATGAATAGCCTCTCCATAACCATCATTAATAGAGCGATTTGTCCAATACAGATAGCTGTCAAATTATTATGTACATGTATGCACGTTGTGTGTTATAGGAGAAAGAATATCATAATTACATGTAATGTTATCACCATTCATATCTATAAGCATACATGTACATGTACGTTCAATCATAATTGTGATAATGCAATAACACACCTGTTTACATCATCAAAAACAAGCTCTCCTGGCTTTTGCACCGATAGTGGATTGTTCCCCAACTTCAACAGTGACCCAACATTTTCCCCGTTAAGTGTCAACAGTTCTATTTGAAATCCAGTGGTTTCAGTCACAAATATATGTGCCCCAAACCAGTCATAGGCCATTGAGAAGGTATTAATTCCTGATGGAATAGAGTATTCCCACTGCACTGAACCATTGACTGCTACGCTTTGAACCAAGTCTGACACATTGTCAATCCACACAACACTTCTGTTTGCTGGATCATAGGCAATAGCTTGGATATTACCCACTGGGCCAATAGAGAGACGTCTGGATGTGGTACTGGAACCATCAACTGGCACAGGAGCATAGCTAATGGACTTGTTGGTTGCAATAAGCAGGAATGTATCCATAGCTGCAGAAGCATAATCAAGCATGACATTATACATGTACATACATATTATGTATTATATCAAAGCTCAGTGTACACACTACACAGCAAAGGTCGCCAAAACAAAGTGTTTTCAACGAAATCCACACAATGCACGTTGAAATCAGCACAGAAGCCTGATTTTCAATGTATAAACGAGGTATGTAGCAGCTAGCGTGGTAATAGAGACAGACAGACACGTACACACAGACAATTACCGTAACCCTCACGCATGCATAGTGAGTCACCAAGAGGAAAAGCTAGAGCTAACCACTATCAGGGGTTAACTATGGAAACTTTAGTACAATAATAATGAACACCATTGGTGCCAAACCCTTGGCACTATGAGTGGAAGCAGAGACATACAGTAAAGCCAGCAAGATTGTTGCTGTTTGAGTAACCACCAGAGTGCACGAATAGCACGAATATGGATTATATGCAATGGCCAGTGATGAGTCAGTTGAGGACTATCACTAGACCTACAATTGTAACCGTCTCTTTCATAAATTGAGAACTCGTCAAGAAGCAAAGGTGATGGCAATCAGCAAATGTTGCCAAAACTTTTGAACAAAGCATTTTCAACGATAACCACATTAACGGCACCTTGTTTTTTCAACGCATAACCCAGGTATGTACATGTAGCAGCTAGTATATTATATGGTAACACACACTTATAGAACGACTACTGTACCCACTGCACATGCACCGAGGGTTAATAATTATACTAAACATCCATAACAAACCTATACAACTTTGAATAGTCTCCCCATCCTGCCGTTCCTGTGTTAGTACTGACAGTGTAGGACAACTACATACTCCAGTGGTACCATTGGTAACCAAACAAAGGGAATTGCCTCCGCAACCTTTATTGTTGACACTACACTCATGAATACCTACAATGTAAAATATCAGAGATGAATAATTAACTACATGTAACCTTCACTATCTAGACCCAGCACATGCATGTACCGTAAATCGTGAATATTGTGTGTTTAAAATATTTTGTGTGATAATAATTTTCGGACAAACGACCCTGCACCGCATTATCATTAATATTGCGCATGTATCTTCGCGCATTTAGTAGATTGACCTCAACCACTGTGAACAACAATATTAGTGAACTTAATTTGGCTGGATAGCGAAGTTCGATCTAGCCATGCTCCGAATCTAGTAATATTGATTGAGGAGTTGCTTGCTACACAAGCAGTCAATCAACATGCAAGTCGAAACTAGCAGCTGCAAACAAGGGCATAATTTTTTCAAGACAATTTGTAATCCAATCATCAACAAATGATTATCCTGCACTGAAGGATGGACGAGAACGAGCCTTGAAAGATCAGTACGTGGTGATTTGAGCAAGCAATACATTTCGCATGAGAGCCCAAAGACCACACCCATCAATTCCTTTTTCACCTTTGCATGCACAAAATATATATGTAGGAATGACTTAATATTGGCAGAGTATATTTTGGTGATCTGCCAAACTGCTAAATTTACATGTAATTTCCTGCCAAATTTTCCGGCTATACAATATGCAGTATTTCATACAGAATCACTGATTTATGATAAATAAACACATGTAGATGGAGGACCTGATGCCACTGGGGTGGGAAACTAATACAAAGTATATGGTAGAATCAGAAAGTTTGAGGGGGGGGATCTGAGTTGATGGGAATCGCAGGGTACCCCCTATAGGGTACATACCCTCTGTATGAATACTGATATGTACTATGAGCGGATTTGAGAGAAGGGCCCATTTCGCACAAAACGCACCTTTCAAGTTGTCACCACACGAAAAATTCTAGCTTGGTTTATAAGCAGATCAGGCCTTTTATTAAATAAATCCAACATTAGAGTCTGGCTAAGCTGTCCAAAGCACTGAATGCTTGAAGTGAGGCATAAAACAGCCAATTTTGAATGCGATTGAGTCGTGCAGTCAACACGCCCATACCAGATGTGGGCAGGGTGTGAAATTTACAGCGAGTGTTGACTAATGATTGAAAAATGTTTGCTCCAAGTCTGAAGCTCATATGTAGCTATTCCAGTTCAAAAGTTATGCACGATTAAAAACGGATTTTCAGAAAATGCGTGAAGTGGGCCCTTTTCTCAAATCTGCTCACATGACTGTGCTATTTGCAGTCCTGTTGTTACTCCAGTGTAGACATGTATTTGCTACCTTCAATGAGCCCAGTGTTTTTTTTTTGTACTATGGCGCATACATGTACACATTCTTCTTTGGATATGATACAACTTTGATCCAAAAATAAAGCTACATTAATATGCACATAAAATGGGCATCTGGGGAATTTTCATTCATGCAAAATTTCCATACATGCATTGCAATGATGAAATTTATGCAATACATGTACATAATGTGCACGTACATGTACATATCCCATGTGTACACACATTCAGTCAGCACTCACTCACCAGGTTGCAAAGAATGATGCATAAAGGCGATATCCATGAAGAGAGTTGGACTGCCATAGACGAAGTTGTTAGTATCAAAATTGACAATGCTGTGTCTATTGAATGTTATCTTATAGTAGAAGATATAGCCACCAAAGGCTTCAAGATCGTACACTCGCGTTGTCACAGGGGCACTATCAATCTCTGCACCGGAATCTTGAGGATCATCCAAATTTTTCTTATAAAATTTCGTTAACCTACATTGTGATTACTCATTCACACAAAGAAAAAAATGCATGGAATGCGTGCACATTTCAGCCGGGGTACATTTTTGAAGTTAATACCCCTTTTCTATGGGATGATGGGTCAATTTTAGGGCCATGCATGCACATCTGAATCACCACTAGTCTAATATTGTTGTCTATACTGTACCCTTGCAAATGAGGGCCCACAATAAAATGTCGGCCCACCCCCCACTTCGGGGTCAATTTCCAGCTAAGGTCAAACGTTTACTCGAATACGTGCCCATGTGTAACTGCCCTGGAAAACGCAGGGCTCAGCACACAACAGTTGAGTTTATGCAGAAACAGTAGCAGTCAATAAAAAAAACAGTAGCTTAATCGAATACAACATGATCCAATTCAACATAAGAAATTAGCACTCTACGAATTCTCATAACATGTACCGTATAGTGGGAAATTTTTGTTGGTGCTAATTTTCGTATGATTGTCCAAAACGCCCTTAGAATAAATTTTCGTATTTTTTTAATTTCGTATGCTTGCTGTGCGCATGCGCAGCTGGTAGCGCTCGCACTATAGGGTAACGCTAGCATCACCGGCTTCCCCTTGATCGTAGCGGGGCTAATCGATGTCCACCGGGATCAGGAAGGTCACTCTGTTTCGATACCTTGGCAAAGAACTGATAAAGAGACACTGTTCAGTGAGCTAGCCTTGCATTTAGCATCTGCCGCTAGCAACCGCGTGTAGGTGTGGTAGGCCTATAGGTCAATGGTCACGTGCGAAAGAAAAAGGTTCACACGTTCAAATTTTCACAATTTTTATTTTCGTATAAGGGATG
Organism: Cliona cf. orientalis; assembly: GCA_963930775.1. NCBI lineage: Eukaryota > Metazoa > Porifera > Demospongiae > Clionaida > Clionaidae > Cliona > Cliona cf. orientalis. The sequence goes on from OZ005690.1 coordinate 7,480,098, forward strand.
AAGCATACGAAATATACAAAAATTAGCACCACATGAAAATTTTCCACTATACAATATTAAAGGAAATTGACGACCTTTACCAGAAAAGTACCTTGTAAGTGTGGTATGTTCCATTCAATGGTACAATATATACGTATGCCCCACAAATTATGTCGAAGTGATGCACACTGTCATACATGTACAAGTATATTATCAGTCGTTACGCGCGCGTACAGGAAGTCCATATGTTTGGTTAAAATTTAATTGCAGCGCAAAAATGCAATACGTCATCGTTGTCTTTGCTCATTAAAAATGCACTTTTGTGACCCCAACTTTCGAGAATGATATCTCGGGAACTGTAGCAGCTACGGCCCCCGAACAAAAAACTAATCGAAAGAGGAGCTTCCCCTTGTGCCATCGACCTCTTGACCTAGCGATTCAGAGAAAGAGCAAAGGTGCCAGCTTCGCTTTTGTAGCTGCATTCTTTTGTTGATCGACGAAAATGGTGTTGCAAGATGCTACCAAACAGCAGTCCTGACCAATATTTTTCATCCAAAGCACCTGGAAGACTTAGTTAAGAGGTAAAAGTAGTGTTCTAAGGGGGTAAAAATCATTTTCCTTTGCTTGGAGTGGGGTATATGTGTGTGTGAATAATTACTGTATTATCTATGTGCTATCAGTGTTTGGAGGCGAATTGGTCCGTCAAACTAGATAGAATAGCCATAAATGTCAAACCTATGAACAATAAGAGCTTAATAAAAGGACTCCCAGGGCTTAGAGGTACATGTACAACCATGTTGTAAGCTTGTACCAGCCCATCCCATGTTTTCGTATATGAGGCCACATGTATTATGGCTCAGCTGCTTAAAAGCTCACATGAGCTAAGTTTCTTTGGCTTATGATGTAGCTGTAAACTGCTCCAGGCCTTCAAGTTTTCACTGCTACCATTGCTGTTGTTTCAGAGACTGTCCTTTATGGTCCGAAGACACAAATTCTGTTGAAGGCAACTGGCGACATTCTCAGAAATTCAGTGTACAGGTATATAGGTATAATATATTGTTCTCCTGCTGTGCCTGGATTTGCTATGATGCTATTGTGCATGGTGACTTTACCTACCTTTATACAGAATCTAATAGACGGCAGAATTTGGTACTGTAGTGTGTGGAGGAGAGCTGACTCAGCAACCATGTTGGAGTTCCTAAATCATGTAGTCTAGACGGACGGTGTTCAAGGCTTCTCATGGCTAGCGAATATGTAAGGTACTGTGTGCACTAGGCAGTTGAGCAGCATGCATTAGTTAGCATCTGTACCACTGTTTCCATACACTGGCTCAGGCCAAGTATCACTGATTATTGGTTTCTTTCAAGTGGGGTGGAGGTGGAGTGGGGATGTCTATAATATTATGATGTTGTGAATATATATATACCCGAGTTATCACTTACCATAGTTATTGCTTGGAAGTGTGTATCAGCTTAGTTACAACTGTTATTAGCTAGAAAATAATTTTATTTTGTATACATGTACATACCAGTAGACTCAGACATACTGTACACTTTGACACTGATAGTTTTCTAAGGAAGCGTTTATGTTTACGTGACATTATAACTGTGCAACTGTCACCTGTCACGGCAACTTTACATCCAATGAATATATCCAATGTTAGCTTACTTCTTCCTCCAATACTCTATTTCTCTATTTTATTAGAATGATGTGTGTGTATCTAAAGAGTGCAGTTGGAGCAGTCTTTGTGGACATCCGAAGTACTGATGGCTCTGACCGAGTCTGTCACGGATCCCTGATTCCACAGCTACTATTGCTGCTAAAGCATAAAGATTATGATTTGTGTTATTATGTACCATTGTGTTGTTGGATTAAAGGATTCTTTTGTTTATATGAGCACGCTATACTAGCAAGAATAGACTTTGTAGTGTGGCTATTGTGCAATTGCATGTACGCAGTGAGAGCATGCAGGTGGCTAAAAATTATTCAAGTTTGAGCGATGATAACATGGAAACGGCAACTGCAAAATACTTCTGAGGCGGTTTTCACATAGATCTATCATATAACTAGTAGTAACGTGAATCTGAGTCCAAAAAAACGGTCAGGTATGCTGTTCGGTAGCGAAACTTGGTGGTCATCTTGGAGCGGTGGAAAAAGTAGGTCCAACAAAGCGGTCTGTAAGTCGGCTTTGGTGGCACCTATGAAGTTGAAACAAGCGGCGACGGTCATTTTATGGACAAAACTATAATATGAAGTTTGTTCTGAGTTTACAGCATGTTCAGGTCTCGAGATATAACTTGAAAAAGAACCACGATTTTTTGGGGGCTTCTGGCTTCCATCCTGCAAGGTCAACCGCAAACTTCCTGTCTGTCAATAAATTGGCCTGCGCGCGTAACGACTGTTATGTATATAGATTACTACAATTCAGAGTAGAGTGGTATTCATTTCCATTTTAGCTAAGGATTAAAGCATGTTTATAATAATATTATTATATATTCTGGCCAATCAGATTGCTGCATAGGTGTCTTATTCTAGAAGATACCTTCTAGGAGGTTTCTTATTTTATCAGACACTCTTCTCCGAGGCTACATAATTTCATGCCTGTCAGGCTAATTACAGTGTGTGCTGGATGCACACTGCAATGACTAATGCAATCATATTGCTAGTGCTAGCTACATGTACATGTACACATATACACATATATGCACATATTGTACTTCCATACTACCATACATACAGCTACTGTGCTAGTCTCGTCCCCAGACCGCACCCTCAAAAGGAGTCTGGTGACTTTGGGCAATTTTCTTGGTTTGGGCCGTCTGTGGGCATGTGTGTTGATACGGGTGCGTTTGTACAAAAGTTTGGATCTGATTGGCCAGCAAGGTTGCATAGGGGGATTCAAATTTGAATAGCGGGCAATAGCCCTGTTACATTCCTGCGGCTAGTGAGTAATATGATAGGGCTAAAGCTGTGATCTGATTGGACACACAAATTCCTCCTCCAAGTGTTTTGCCCAAAGTCACCAGACCCTTTTCCCTCCTGAAGGGTGGGGTCTGGGGAAGATTACTACTGAATTAGCTAGCTAACACATTACTATGCGAGTGAATGGAAGTGGGCAGGTCTATTTTAAATGGGTGGAGCGATTAAACTTGTTTGGCTGAGTCAGTAATTTGTAGAAGCAGCTCCAATCACGGCCAAAAATTGAGCTAATAGACCTCACTGTACACAGCAAAACAGCAACATCACTGAATAACAAAAAAAAAACAGGGGCCAAATGCTAACAGCAAGCGTTATTGACGCAATGTTGGGCATCAATTCAGTGACAGTCTCAGCAGCTACAATATGATGGTTGGAACTGTTACTACTGTAGGTACGTACTTGAGCCTTTTATGGTCGGTGCTGTAGTTACTAGGCCGTAGATGTGTTCTCCGAGTCATATAGCCCCTGGTGCAAGTCGGTTACATCACTCACTCAATTTGGTCTCTGTAATTTACACAGCCTCGAGCCTTTGGCCCTTGGTGTGTATATAATCTCGAAGACCGTTATATTAATTGTCCACAAGAGAGTTCAATTTTGCTATACCAGTGTTGAGTATCTAGACTCTGTCTCAACTTAATATTGTAGTTTATTACACAAATTACAGGTCTCCTTTTTCTACAGTATGCAGGTCTATGCTATAAATCTATTACCATAGGTCGGGTTTTGAATGTGAGATTCTTTTGATTGCGAATTGCGAGTTTTTATACAAGACGCAATCAAAAAAATTGCGGGGAAAAAGAATACGAAATGATTAATATTACATGTGACCACACCCCTTTTGCTCAAGCACGAGTGCTTGCGATCGCATTTATAGTATTTATTCAAATAGAAGCCACACCCCGATTAGTAGCCACCCTCGAATAGTAGCCACACAAGGAGCTCTGCGAAAGAAATATTAGCCACCCTCGAATAGTAGCTGCACGTATGCATGCACATAATTAAGTGGATGTGACCACGATTACAAGTCATGAATAATCACTAGTTTGAGGCAAAAACATGACAGAAGACGTCCATGGCTTGGTTCCGCTGCTTATTTCTCAATTGTATATCTTGAATCTTTGAAAATCAGTTCTGAAAAATGAGTCTACCGTGACAATGTCAGTGAGGGATATACATGTATATCACTCTGAATTAATAAAAGCCGCCTTCAGAAAGAGCAGCTGAAAGTCGATCTAACATTTCTCGTAGACAAGCCCCTGCGTGGTACACCAAGATGGCAGTCATATGACCTGTGATGCTTTACTACGTCAGCTGCAATGGGTCTATGTAAGAAAAATGATCATCTGAAAAATATTTTTTTGTTGTACCTTAGTAAAGATAACTGCATGCATCTTAATTTAGTCAGTTTAGCAAATTCGCTAAATTAACATGAGGCTAAAATTTCTTCGTGACGACATAATTCGTTTAATTAGAAACAAAATTAATTGAAAAATTGCAAGTAACGTTTGCTCAAGCCCGAGCTGTAGCATATGCATGATAAAATTCTGTGATACAAATTTATGCAATTGCTGATTGACTCATATAAATACAACACACACATGTACATGTACATGTAAAAATGTGGCTTTATAATTATTATGAGTACCATACTTACGCTCCTGTAGTCACCGCCCAGTAGAGGTAACCACTATTTCCAGTAGATCTGCTAAAATTTAAGGCAATATTCACAACAGTCGAGTCATTCTCAGAACCATTCCAAAGAGCCCTAAATCTCATCCCTGGAGGTGAATCGGCTGTAAGATCATCCATCCTGCCTTGATACACAATTGGTTGACTTTTAGGCGCCCAGTACAGATTGCTAACAGATACAGGAGAAGGGAGACAATACTACATCATGACATGCTTACAAAATTTCTATATCCCACTAGTCAGTACTAGCATGCAAGATTAAGTACTTACCCTCTTAGAGGGTCAACCTTAATGACTGAAGGTGCTCCTAACTCTTCTGGAATTAGAGCAAAGATGGTTCGTTCACTACCGTCCAGCCTCGATATCTCAATAATACCCAAGTCAGAGTCAGTCCAATAGAGATTCCGGCCATACCAATCAACTGCAATATGCTCAGGAGCACTTAGACAACAACAAACTACACACTCTACTTCATCAGATTCAGTTGAGTTTATAGATCTTCGATAAATCCGCTGTGGCAATTGATATACATAATCATGCACATGTACATCAAAATGACACCTACATGTGTACCTTATCATTTGAATTAATCCAATAAATCTTGTTCTCAATAATATCTACATCTAATGCAGTAGCACCGGATATATCAAGTGTTTTTTCATCCCGTCGATCCCAGCTTTCAAATCCACTTGACTCAGTATTGTGCTCAACATGCCAAATACTTTCTTCAGTTGCTATGAAAGCAACTAGAGGAGCATCTAGTGGAGTGTACATAAAAATATGCTGTAACTCAGGAAATTTTTATGCAATTAAAATTGAACAAAAACAGTGGAAACAATGAAAACAATGGTACACGACGGAAATGTCACAGTTTTTATGCCTCCTACTATACTTTACAATGTACACACATGCCCTAGACCCATTCCCAGCTCATTATGAAAAGCAGAAGGCCAGGTCCAGTCAGTGGCCTCATGGGTCAGACAAGTACAGATCCAGAGTCATAAATAAGGAATTTGAAATGCAAGAACAAATGCCTGGGCAGAGCATGATTTGACTGGTCATTGCATAAGATAAGATCGGATGGTCATTTGTAGGTAATGCATATTATCATTAATACAGAAAGGGTCATCAAATATTATTGTCAAGCACATGGAAAGTCAATTAATCAGAGTACGAAGTAGTGATTCTGGGCAGCTGTCACAGCCAGACAAGTAAATATTTGATCGGGCTTGCTGCTTATGGCTGAAATGCACGGAAATGTAGCCGATGGCCGATGGTTACTTCTGATTCCGCAGATAATAATATATGTATGTTTACATGTACATGTAGTTTGTTCAAAACACCATGTATGTGCAACTGATAGAAGGCACAAATAGTCTAAAAGTGGCCTTTGTTTTATACAACTAAAGTGATTTATTATTCTTCCACATAATTCATATCATCCAAAATCATCACTGCATGCTTCACGTATCGCTGCTTTTCAGTATGCAATACAGATGATGTACATACACATATGAATAATAAACATAGGTACCTCGACAGTTATTGTTGGAGTCAAGATTGAAATGGTCAGTACAAGTGAGAGAGTAAGAACCGTTACCAGTTGGTAAGCATAACTGATCAGCAGACACATGGAAATGTGTACATCCATTAGATCCTACGTGAAACAAAAATAGAAAGAGCCATAACACATATACGTACATACATGTAATACTACATGTATATGTATGTACCAATGTCCCTCCCACCCCTATGCCTCCCTTGCGCATAAGCACCCCTACATGTACACTTTCAGCTCGAGTTCCTATGATTACTACTATATGTACAGTATACACTGTACATGAACATGTACAGTGCAACCTCGATTATCCGGACCCCTTTGTCCACCGGCCGATCGCTGCCATACCGGATAAGTGAAATGTCCAGATAACTGAAATGCCTACATTTCTCGCCTGGTTTATGATACCTAGCCTATAAACTATACCTATACAGTATGATCAAGAGTCCATAGCTCATCGCTCAATCTATAACCACACCCACAAAAGATCATCGGTCACGCCTTCTGCGCATGCGTGGTAATGTATTTTTAGGTCTCGGGCTAGTCCGGATAATCGAGGTTCCGGATAAACGAGGTCCAGATAATCGAGGTTGCACTGTACATATACAAACCAAACCTAAGTCACTCCTACACTGACTATAAGAGGTACGTATCATATTATAAATGTATGTGTATAATACCATAGATTAATTTATGATCATACACTGTACGTACACCGTAGTGTCCCGGATAAGTGCCCATTATAGAGATTGATACCTAGCCTATAAACTATACCTATACAGTATGATCATGGCCAGCAGTGTTCAGAAAAGTACTTTGGTCGGTCAATTTTGGCCAAGGCAAGCCTGTAGAGTCCATAGCTCATCGCTCAATCTATAACCACACCCACAAAAGATCATCGGTCACGCCTTCTGCGCATGCGTGGTAATGTATTTTTAGGTCTTGGGCTAGTCTGGATAATCGAGGTTCCGGATAAACGAGGTCCAGATAATCGAGGTTGCACTGTACATATACAAACCAAACCTAAGTCACTCCTACACTGACTATAAGAGGTACGTGTCATATTATAAATGTATGTGTATAATACCATAGATTAATTTATGATCATACACTGTACGTACACCGTAGTGTCCCGGATAAGTGCCCATAGGGGCTTAAACATACATGTAACTCGCAATTTCGGCCCGCATGGGCACTTACCCAGGATATATGTGACAGGATATGAGAAAAGGGACCACTTCGCGCATTTACCGAATTTTCATTTTAAAACGCTAATATCTCTGGAACCATAGCAGCTATGAACTTCAAACCTGGCATGAATATTCTTACATCATCCTGCTACACTCGCTGCAAATCGCGAGCCCCGCCCACATCCGGTGTGGGCGGGGCGAGCGGCCGCGTCGATCTCGTTCGAAAATCGCCATTTTATGCCTCACTTTGGCGGCTCACCGCTCGGGACAGGAGGCTTGCTGCAGCTTCTAACGTTGGATCTGTGAAGTAGAAGGCCCAAACTGCTTACAAACAAAGTGGGAAGCCTGGGGCTCTTGAGACCTTGAAATGGTGACAGTTTGAAAATTGGCAAAAAAACGCGTTTTGCGCGAAGTGGTCCCTTTTCTCATATCCTACCACATATGTACATATAGAAGCTGCTACATTGGCCGCTTGAAATGCAGCATATGGGTGCTTACCCGGGACACCACAGTAATTATTACGTAGTTCATCACCTTTCTCATCAAACAGACCAGAGAAAGTGCAGAGATTGTGCACCAATGTGGCATTATTGGTCAGTAATGGTCGTTAAAATACTGGCTATGTAGCTATAGTAGTTTAGCTTCTTCAAGTTAGCTGAACTACTATGGCTACATTCAATTCTCAATCACTTTATTAACCCTTGACGTATGCACGAGGGTTACGGTAGTCGTTCTGCGTGTAAGTGAATGAGTGTGTGTGTCTGTTACCGCGCTAGCTACTACATACCTGTTTTATACGTTGAAAACAAGATGCTATTAGGCTTTTCGTCGTAGGTACAATATATGCATTGTGTGGATTTCATCGAAAATGCTTTGTTCAAAAGCTTTGGCGACATTTTCTGACCACCACGGCCTTCCTCGCTTCTTGTCGAGCTCTCACTTGATGAAAGAGACAGTAACCGGTTCATTTCAAGAAGATTAGTGTGTAGCTCAAGCGATAGTTCTTGTAACTCGACTGACTCATCACTATTCACAGTAGGCTATCAACTACGCTTCTTGGCTTTACTTTGTACTAGATCTGCTGATCTGGCATGCACCTGGTACTATTACGTAATACCATGCAATCAGTAATGCATTCTTGTGGTTATAGTTACTCTCTACAACACTGCTAACAGCAACAGTGTTGCAGGCTTAGCTTGCAAATTTGCAACATGTAGTCACTACTGCAATAAATCTCCGAAATCGGATATCCTAATTAGATTATCGGCGTGCGTGGTTATGACACAACGCGCATAATATTACATAACGATTTCGATAATAATATATGCGGATGGGAGGGGCTGGGTTTCACATATCTCACAGCGCCGAGGGTTTAGCACCAATGGTGTTCATTCAAGCAGCAAGTGCCATTGCAAGCTGGACAACACAGGTATCACAGTATCAAGGTTTTAGCCACGTCCCTTTATTTGAGAAATGTAGAAACCATGTGGGCACATGTATATTTGGATATACATACATGTAACTCATCTAGGGGCATCTCACTATCGTAATTAAACCTGTCCTTAAGGTAGGTTCTATGTATAATAAAAAAAATCTGCAAGATAGCACTAACATTGCACTATCACAGTCTGTCCTACCTGGATCTGCTGACTTGTTCACTGCTACTAGTCCATGAAGTCCACTAAGACCACGCAATAGAGGTTCTGAGGGGTGACCAGAGTTTTTGTCAGCCCGGCCCAATGGCACTTCTGAATTTCCACGGTCTGTCCAGTAGATATAACTTCCGTGAACTGCCAGCCCCAGAACATCAGACAAATCTGTAAAATAGAAACATACTAAAGTCAGGATACATGAATAAGTGGTTTCATTGCAGCACACAAGTGCAAAACTTCGCATTTTTGTTTCATTGTACACTGTACATGTACAATTGTTTGAGGTGAAAATGTTTCTACTTTCATACCACTCTGCAGTATGCATGTGCATGCATCTATTGTTTTTACATGTACATGTATATGTACGTTCACATGATTGTTTGATTAAGGGCGGCCAGATTCTATTAATACACACTGTATCAGGTTGGATCTTCACGGTGCTGTTTGACAACAATAGTGAACTGCAACTCAAATGGCTGGTTTAAGAACTACACCTAACAATTGAGGTAAAATCGAAATATAACCTACTAAACAGCTGCAGAACTAGCCTAATGCTATGATTCAGCACAAAAGAACATAGTGCAGGGCTAGCAATTGCAGCCATGCCCACTAAAATTACCGTATAGCGGGAAATTTTCGAGGGAGAAAACTTTCGCGGATCGGTAGGAAAGGAGCATTTCGCGGAGAAAATTTTCGCGGAACGTTAAAAGTGGTCACATAATGGGTGTGGCATGCCTAGAATTTCGTGGAGAAAACTTTCGCGGATGGCTGAAAAATCGCGAAATTCGTGAAAGTTTTCTCCCTCGAAAATTTCCCGCTATACGGTAAAAGGCATGCATATTCCAGTTCGGCTACATGGGGGCATACCGTATAACGGTTCCTGATACAAGTATTTTAAAATGAAAACTTGGGAATAGCCGAAATGGTCCCTTTTCTTCTGGCCAACACCCACAATAAACAATATACAGTACACCTTGGTAATGTAGTTGCAATAACAATAAAAAAAGAAGGCTGACATTTGTATCTTGTCACTTGCCAGGCATGCTTTGTGTGAGCAGCTCAAGCAATCACCTCAAACAAAATAAAAGTACACGTACACGGGGATGTACCACAAATGTCTGTACATGTACATTTTAATTATTATGTACTGTACATGTAATTCATGAAAATTTCATTGTTAAATTTTCGTTTTGCACAAAATGACGAAAATTCTTTATTAGTTTACCCATACTAACTTATACAGCGAATATACATGCATAGCGCGCGCTTGAAGTTGACGAAATATTGTTACGCAAATATTTCTAACACAAAATTTACAAACAAAATTAACACAAATTACGGTATTGTACACATGTACAATTGTATATATACTGTATTTCTTCCAAAAATTCGGCCCTGAAAAAATTATTTCTTTCAGGCTTTGCCTAATATTTAGAGGATAAAGTGAGCACTCAGCGCCAGATGGCCGAATAATTAGAAGTACCGGACAAGCAACGCCTTCTGGTTCCTGGCTGCTTTCTGGCTGTGACTCGGCGACAGCGTCAGGTTGTGATTGATGGCGAGGTCGCCCCACAGGTCTTTTGCGATGAGAGACCGAGGTTGGCTGATAGTGCCTCAAGAACATTGGCATCACCTGCTGCTCTGGCTCCGTCTCCTGTTGCTCGGTGTTAGGCAGCTCTTTCTGAAAGAAATCTGAAATCTTTCTATGTTTGGGGCTCCTTTGCACACACGATTCCATCTTCCAAGACTTAGTGATCATACACACATACTACGAGGTGCCTGAATGTGCTATAATTAGAAACTAACTGGTGAAAAAGAATGATAACATTCACCAAAAATTAGAAACTATAGCGCGATCGAGTCCAGGGGTGCCAAATAATTAGAAGGGCCGAATTTTTAGAAGAAATACGGTATACATGCAAGTATTCTCATTACAGTCATGCCAACATACCAAGTATTCCTAAAGGAGAATCACGTTGTCCATCATATTTGACAATCTTATTAATGTCGTCATGGGCATCAGACCAGTACACTAGTCTAGTCAATGGGTCAACAGCTATGTTAGTTGGCTGCTTGATATCACCAACTACTCCAGGTAACACCATCCTGTCTGTACCATCCATTCGAGCTCGCTCTACTCTTGGTACATCTTTATCCAAGTCTGTCCAGTACATGTTGCTATTAAACATGACCATACATCATTCATCATATTATTACGGTACCACTACATGCAAGTCTATCTATAGTATATACATGTAAGTAAAAGTTGCATCAATTTCACCACCTGCTCTCACTGGAAAATTTCTATCATGCTAACTTTTTGTCCTGTGTTGAAGACTGCATAGAGCATATGGTGACCTTTACTACAACTGGTGAAAATTTTTTCTACCAAATTTATCTGCAATACAAAGGTGGCTGGACTTGGTGAAATCCCCACAACATGGTCTTATTACTACATTCATCATCTACGTTTATTAACTTACGCATTCAACGGATCAAGAGCTAGGCCTTGCGGATGCGAGAGATCAGAATTGAACAGTACTTTCCTGGTATGGCTACTGTCAAGTCTCACAACTTCAATTTTATCAAGTCCAGAATCAATCCAATAAAGATTACGGGCGAAATGATCAATAGCTAGTGACTCTGGACGACTGATGCTGGTGTTGATCAACACACGCTCATCAGTACCATTGATGATGTAGGCACTCATGATTGCAGGAGGATCCACTTCTGTCCAATAAACCTGCAAAACATTAATTTACAATCATTAGCTAGGTAGATGTACGTTGCATACATGTACGTACATCAGTACACTGAACTGATATGAATTACAAAGTTGGTTCTTAGCATTAGTTTGGTGAGTAAGGACAGAAGTGTATAGCTCACCTGACTAATGTGTTTAAAATCACATGTACATGTAAGATGTTGCTATACATACTTGGGCAACACCCGTTTAACTTCAACCCTAAATCGGAAAATGAAGATATTACCTATAATAATGATTATTGCATGAGGTTGCTTTTGATTTCTTGCTGCTACTACAGAAAATGACACATACCGTAGGTTGGGCTTCAATTGCATAATTTAATTAATGATTGTGAATGAGGCTTTTCAATCACTACATTTTAACTAGTGTCATGCACGGCCTGTTTGGGGGGAACCTGAGATGAGCAGATGAGATTCAAAAAGCCATACATGTAGATTATCCAAATTGCATGAAGCATTGATACAGACACAAACAAACTATGATAGTCATAGCTGCCATGTTAATTGCCCAACAATTCCCTCTAGGTGAGCTGACTCAACTGTGATTGCAACTGATGACAAGCTTTATATGTGGTTAATGTTCATGGTGATCAGTCTATAATATGTACGTGTAAATGCACGAGCGTAAATTTGCAATCCACTAAATTAGAACAGCATACACTGTATATAGGGAATGTGACCAACATACCGTATGGCAGGTAATTTTCGTGGGGGCTAATTTTTGTGGAAAATCTGAAAAGGCCCTCAAAACTAATTTTCGTGGTTTTAAATTTCGTGACAGCAAGCAGTCCAGGGGCGTGGCACTGCTACAGAAACGATGACGTAATCGATACATGCACTCACGATCTTCTTTGTTACTAAGCCATACCTACAGAGACTTGGACAAACGGCATGAGATAGAAGAATATTAGTGTCGAAGATGCTATCAGCTGGATTACATTGGCTACTGTTGCTTGCTAATACTGGGAAGTGTTTCCCGCACTACCACGATGTTTGTGGCCACGCCCATCATCATGGACTCGCATATCACTGTCGGCATTAATTTTCGTGGGTGAGAAAATTTCGTGACTGCCAGGTCACCACGAAAATAATGAAAATTAGCACCCCACGAAAATTACCCCCATACATAATAGTTAGAGATTGAGTCTAAGGTCTCTACGCATTTTAAGAGACCTGAAGGCCTGAGGCTGTAGCATCCAGAGTGAAGCGAGGGTGCTACTAAGGGCTTGAGGGTCTCTTAAAAACATAGAGACCATTGGGGATGAGGTACTCCAACTGATTTAGAATAATACCGTATATGTTCTAATATAGGCGTCACCCTAATTTAGGCGCCCTTTGAGACCTGCGCAATTTTGTCGGTTCTAATTTAAGGCGCTTTTCCGGACATCAATTATTTTTAGGCGGCGCCTATCTAATTGGAACGTATTGCCACGTGCAACTATGGCAATACGCGGTAAGCTTACCATACCATCGATTGATCTATCGAGCTAGCAGTTTAGATGTCAAATTAAGCTGTCTCCTACATTTATATGGGCACTTACCGACAGCTTTGATGTATTTCTGGAGTTAGAGACAATCGTTCTGATGGCTACGGTACCGACAACTCGAGAATGATTCAGCAATCAGAGTAAAATTTCCAAAAAGAACTGAAACTAGAACCATATTTTGTTGTTCTCCACTATAATATTCACTGCCACTAAATAGGACCGATTAGTGATAGCACTTGTGCTCTGGCAAAACTTCCAGAACCGTTCTAATTGCAGCTCTTAGGCGCCTCCCTAATTTAGGCGCCCTTTGACCTGCTGTGAATTTTTCGGTTCTAATTGGAGGCGCCTGCGCGATCTGTAATTATTTTTTGGGGGCGCCTATATTAGAAAGTATACGGTATATCAACTGCAACCATGGTAGTTGACCTGAGGACTAGGCTACTATTGCATTGTGCATCTTTCTTTGCCCTTGGCTAAACTTGTAGGTCTCTAGGTCTCTACGAGAAACAGAGACCAATCAGATCACAGTATTTGTTACAATTATATTTTAAATGTACACAGATATATATTACCGTATAGCGGGAAATTTTCGCATGGTGCAAATTTTCGCGTTTTTCGCGGATTGGTCAGCTACCGCGAAAATAAGAACCGCGAAATTTTAAACACACGTGCGCGTATACGCATGCGCGCGTGCGACCGAGCGCGAGCCTAGCCAGGCCAGCTAGCTAGCTAGCTAGCTTGAGCGCACGCACGTGATACATGAACAACTGCACCTAGTATCTGTAGCTGTGTAAACGAGATGACTCTTTATCAGTATTGACGATAATCACTGGACTCTCTCCCCGTCATATCGCGTGTTGTTGTTGACGTGGGTGTGGTCTTTATGGAGAGAAGACGCGAAAATTAAAACCACGAAATTTTCTTCTGGACGTGTGAATGGCGGATCCGCGAAATTTTGCACCAGCGAAAATTTCCCGCTATACGGTATATCTTATTCACGCAGTAAAGTACTGCTATGTGGGCGAGCCTGAGAAAATGTGTTTGGTGCATGCAGGCAAGCCACACTCCTCAATCCGAGCACGAGGGTACAACTTAAGCAATACATGGGATGGAATCAATTTTCAGATGATGGGAAGTCCAAATAGCACAGCTGAGTCATTGGGATGGATGTCGGAACATTTGTCATCGGCCGAAAACATAAAATAGATTGACTACACATGTTCGTATGCTTGATATCAACGTGGTATTGTCATGAGATCAATATGCTATACATTGTAACTCTATTCATTGCAAAACCTTTATCCTACAAATCAATTGATTGCAAGCTCTTAAATATCTTGGCAATTCACATTTAATTAGATACCCACAGTTAAAATCTGACCTACAGTAATTGTTTATGCACCTACTGACCTAAATTTCCACTGAAAAAGAAATTAATTTGGTACGGCCAATCAGAATATCATACATGCATGCATACACGTACTAGGCATCTTTCATGTACATGTGTACATACATGTATGATACATTCAAGTAGGACAAATTTAAATAGTAAAATGTACCCGATGGTCAACTTGATCATATGCAATGAAGACAGTTTCAGTCCCACGTAGATCAATAGGCACAAGCACATCAATGTACTGGTTGATTATGTCCAGTGACATCATACGAATGTCAGTTCTGGCAACTTCAAACGAGGTAACACTATTATGAATTTGAGTGAACACAAGGTAGTTGTCAGGAACTGTGATAGAAATAATACAGATAAAATTAATGTGCATACATGTAATGTTACAATGTACATTTTGGAGATACACTGTAGTCAATGGTAGTACTACATGTACATGTACTACTGTACACTTCAACCAAGCACACCCTGAGTAGCATGACAAACAAGGCAATTTAAATGCATACAGTAGTAATTCAGATTGAGAGCCCAGTTTGGAACAGAACCTCCGCACAATAATCCTAACATAATAATGATGAAAAGGTATATCAGGGTTGCATACAGGATTTTTTTCTGGGGGGGGGGGGGGGGGGGGGGGGGGAGGGGCAATCTCACGGACGACTTATGTATGTATATGCGCCGCTGCCATGCGTATATACTAGTAAATAAATCACACAACAATGCTGTGATAACAAACGATTGCTTTTTGCTTGTGTATGTAATCATATTATTTGTGGTGTATATATTACATGTATATTATTATGGAATCCTGGGGGGGGGGGGGAACTCAAGCGGGGGGGGGGGGGGGGGTGTGGGGGAGATCCCAGTGCGCCCCCCCCCTCTGTATGCAACCCTGTATATCTGTATGTACATGCACATGTAGTAAATTCAACTTTTGCATTATTAACTATAGGGGAGGGAGCTTATTTGCAGGATTAATAATCAGTATTACTTACATAAACTACTACAAGATTGGTTGTCCTTGTCAAGCAGAATACCAGTGGGACAACCACACTGAACTCTAGTTCCTGCATTGTCTGGAACTGAAAAGCAAAACACCTCACAGCCACCATTATTAACTGCACAACCATCAACTGGATCTGTGGACATACAAGAACACAAACAAGTGATCATTAAGGTTACGGGATAGTATTCGACGCGCAATTTATAAATGATTGCGCACGGACACAATTCACGTATGTTTTAATGCGGTTTAGTCAGAAACGCGAACGAATGTCGACCATTTCCAGAAGTAAACAAAAGTCCGAATTTCTGCGTCAAGTTTTGAAGACTAGAGACTTGAACGAACTGACTTCGCTGTCGTTCACGCTAGTCCATCGATCGGAGCAGGGCCAAGTATAGCGCTTTTTCAAAAACTCTAAGATGGTGAGTCATCAGACAAGGTTTTGTCCTGGAGGGCCGCCATTAAGCGAGTCACATGGCAGCTGAGCAGTAAGTTTTTATGTTCGCTTTCTGTTCGTGTAACTCGACAGAGTTCAAACGCTATACTTGGCCCTGAAGAGACTCGTAAGCTATCGTTTCGTTTGTATGTCAATACATAGAGACTGTTTACCTTGGCAAAAACTGACACAGAAAATCGCAATACTTACCCGCGCTTGCAGACAGACAGTGGCAGGTTTGCTTTTCGTTTTTGTGGACCATGGGGCAGGCATCAGGAGCTACATGTACTTACCTGTGCCTTGACTGTGCAAAGAACGTGGACAAAAACTGGAATATAACTGTCTCATTTATTATTCATGTGAACTTTGACCATGCGTGGGTGGAACACTATCCCGTAACCTTAACATCTATACACATGTAGGCCTACTTATGTACACGTGTATAATATTAAATAAGAACTACTAACATGTACATATAAATGTACAGTAGTACATATTGTACATGCATAATAATATGTGACCGTCTATGGGAAAACCCGCCATATGGAATTTTTTGTGAAAATTGAGTTTGATGCATCTATGATAAGCTCTACCATAGAGCTAACTCGCGTTCAAGTCCTAGACCGATCGCGCGCTCTGTTATGGAGATACAGCGCTTTGTTTGCGATCGCGCCACACCCTCAATAATCGAGAAATTACGGTCTAAAGGCATTGCTATGCACGCGTATGGCGTTTCCGCATACTACACGTGACCCGGAAATCAATTAAATGGACCTGGGCGGAGCCATTCAAAATGAACGTAAAGATCGAGCAAGAGTTGAATTTCGTTGTTGACGACGACAGCCGATTGTTCTTAGATGCCCAAGAAGCTAAAAAGGTGAGCAAACGTACAGTAGTTCGATGAATCTAGCTGTAGCTAGATAGAGAATTCTAATTAGCGCCCATAGCAACGGGCTCCGGGTACGGCAGCTGGGCCGACTAGGTGGGTCAAAATGAAGGCTTATTTCGCCTTTGTAACTTACGGTTAGCCTCCGTACATGATGGCAAAGGTTAGTAGAAAGGTTCTTTGACATGAATATGACAAAAACTGGACTTTGACATTTTTCAACCTGAGGTACTGAAAATGCGCATTGCGTGAATAGCGCGCGGATCCCATATGCCGGGTTTTCCCGTAGACGGTCACATATTATGATAAAAGCGTGTTTACATGTACGTGTATATTATGTGGCATTGTATTGTGCTACTGTCATAATGTATGTATGTCAACTGCTTATACTCCCCTATCAATGGTGCTATCCATCATGCCTCCATGTATATCAGTTATTGATTTACATTCAGCAATAATTTACACCATACATGTACATGTACATGTACATGTATATCAATGGACCTCTACATATCACACAATGTCAAGCACTGCATCCCAAGCAAACAAAAAAACTTCACCCTAACCTTCATAATGATCATAGAAGAAGCAAAGGTCATGAGGACTAAGATCATGGCTCTCAATCAGTGGTGTTATATGCATGTTGTCATTGCTCCCATTCATAGTACATGTATAGATTGCTCCTGGTCTGTCAATGCTCCTCAAATTTTCATTCACTTCCCTCAATTGAGTCCAGTAGAGAGTTGAATTGATGATAGCAATTTCATAGGGATTGGATTCAACATTGATTTGGGTTGGACCAGGCTACAAATAAGAAAATGTTTATGATAAAGTGCAGGATTTAATTAGTGCAAGAAAATTAGCTTTCTAGGACTTTTCATAATGTATCAGTGTGGCAATCCTTACCAGAAAATTGTGCGAAAGTGCAACTATTAATTTTTTTTTACATGTAGCTTGCGTTGTATTCGATAATAATTATTTTATATCCCCTTACATAGTTTTAGGATAGTTACATGTACATGTATTCTTAATATTGCAAAAGGTACGATATTAATCCCTTAGTGTGTACAGTGCAATATTAATTCCTTTAGAGTGTACTAGTAGTATTGTGTACTTGATATAGAGGTAGAACGATATCATCAGGCAGGGCAAACCTTTGCTCATTGCATCAGCTTTACTCCTGGGTTTTTATTTGCAATCATAGTGTTGTAATACCTTGGTTTTGAGTCATGAAGTCTACTTGAGTTTACTACCCGGCTCAGCATGGCAGGTATGCAGTCAGTTT
The DNA here is from genome assembly GCA_963930775.1 of Cliona cf. orientalis. Classification (NCBI taxonomy): domain Eukaryota; kingdom Metazoa; phylum Porifera; class Demospongiae; order Clionaida; family Clionaidae; genus Cliona; species Cliona cf. orientalis. The sequence goes on from OZ005690.1 coordinate 7,498,413, forward strand.
CAAGCAAACAAATTATCTAGCCTTGTCCCCAGGCCACTCCCACGTTTTCAGTGTTGCACACGGAAAAGAGGGAGAGCCTGAGAGACGAAATCACGTGAGCGGTATTGTGCAATCGCTTTATACAGCAAGGTATAGAACCGTACATGAACCATACAAAACAAATCTTAAAGACGCTATCCGACCTGTACTTTGAAATCAATATTTGAGTTGAATGCGATGTTGTAGAAGCAAAGAAACTCCAAGAGTGAGCAGAAATTTGGCGAACAGTTGGTGGCCTTGGGCACTATCGAGATAGCAAGAGAGGTAACGATGAATTAAATCACCCACTGTGACGTTATACGTCCATACTCAACTCGACTATACCTACCAACCTATAGCGACGCGAATCAGATGTCGACTCATTGGACGCTGCTTACTGCTACGGTCGTGTACAGTTCTATACCTCGCTGTACAAAGCGATTGTGCAATAGCGCTCACGTGATTTCGCCTCCCAGGCTCACCCTCTTTTCTGCGTGCAATATTGAAAACGTGGGAGTGGCCTGGGGACAAGGCTACCAATTATCAGCAGCCAGGCTGAATTTCATTATTCTTGACATCCTTGAGTACGGTATTAAAGTTTTACTTATCTCTTACATTGTTATAATGAGCTGGAGAATGGTGCAGTCATTTTAATACATGTATGGCCTTGGGCTCGAGCCTACTGCACTGCTGCAATTTAATTGATCGACTGCATTGATGGCAACCTTTACCAGTCACAGAAACAATCTATCACGTGGTGTCTGAACATGCACATTTGAGTCGTTGCTATGCAAGATCATGCACAAATAAAATAAATATCATAGTGGGTAGACTCTACAAATGTATAAATAGGGATGATACGGATATGCCATATATGTAATACATTACAAATACCCAAATATCTCAAAACCGGTAACTTTGTGAAATTTCTGTGTCAAAATCAGAATCTACAGCAAATTATCTATCTAACAAGACCAAGATCATTCATCAAATCCATTGTACATGCCAGAACCAGATGTTCAAAAAAATGGCTATTTCTCATTCTTTCTTTCTTTCTTTCTAGTTTCTTGGGCTAGCTCAAGATTGCCTTGACCTCTCATCTTAGTTTAAGTATAAATCCATTCCATTTAGTAGCGCGCAGTGCAGTGGCACGTTAATTTTGACAGTTACATAATAGTGGGTGTGTACGGTGCATTAACTACTGGGCATTATCTGATACGCCATTTTGTGATATAATGTGCATGCTCAGAATGTGTTGCCATGGTGAAGTCATGTGACAGCGCCCTGGTCCTCGGCGATTCCCTAGCGCATGCAGTGCTAGTATTCTAGTGCTCCGCTGGATCAATCAACGATATGAAAGCGCAAGGCTTGAGGAACGGTAAGGTGCTAGGCATAAGCAAGCTACTCCCTAGCGCTTGCAGTGCTAGTGCTCCACTGGATAGATCATGGATATGAAGCCTGCACACGGCTCGAGGAGCGATAAAATACAGATTAGTTGCTGCCAACAATAAAACTTAGAACTTGGTTTTCTCCCTAAACGGAAGTCTCATCGCTACCGTACGTATATATCGGCCGCCTAAAGCTGCCTTCTTTGTCAGCCTCATAGGCATAGGAATGCAAGTTAACGAGGGGCGTGGTTATGAATTTTGCGCAGTTATTATGATCTTCCATCTTCCACACTGAACTTATTGACAGCAAACCATGTAAGATAAATTATACTGAGAGCAATAAAGAAATAACAGAAACAAGTACCGTAGAATCCCGCAATTACGCCCCCCCTTTGTGCATGCTAGGATTGGGCAAAAGTGGGGAGGGGGCTTATACGCGGGATCCTAACAATTCCGTGTGACGACCATTACCGACCGCCGAATGCCACGTGGGCGCGCGATCTCTGTACTTTCTCTGGCTGTTTGGTGGGCAAAACTCGAGAAAAACGACAAAGTAAGGCATATTATGACACAAATAGCTAGTTTGCTAGCTGTAGCTACTGTTTTTATTGACTTATGGACTCCATTTTACAGTCAGGGAGGGGGGGGGCTTATACGCGAGACAAAACTACCTATGCAGGAACTTGAGCTAAAAATGCAGGGGGGCTTATGCACGAGGGGGGGCGTAATCGTGGGATTCTACGGTATAAAAACAATATAAAATTGAAGGATAAAGTAGGGATGGCAGGGTCAAAAAGTACATAAACAGGATTTGTAGGGATAATCACATTCACTATACAGCCCTACACTTGCTTTCTGAGGGGTGCAAAAAACAGTAATATCTTCCACATGCAAGTCAAGAGTGCTTAACGAACAAGTTAGGTGCATGATAATCGAGAAAAGCAAGTGTAGGGATGTATAGTGGATGTGATTATCCCTACAAATCTTGTTTATGTACTTTTTGACCCTGCCATCCCTACTTCATCCTTCAATTTTATATTGTTTTTATACTTATTATATACACACCGCTTCCAGTTTCTTGTCGGGGCTCACTCAGGCTCACCCCGAATCACGTGTGCTTGGGATCTATAGCAACATATTACACTTAGATTCTTGGATACACACATGGGTAAATGCACCTTATACTGCATCATTATGAATAGGTACATTGTACATGCATATAGCACATGTGGCAACTACAACTTTTTTGGAAACATTATCAAACAACAAAATATCCCCCCCCCCCCCCCCCCCCCACCCAATTTCAAATGTGCTTTTCTTAATAACTGACTTCTGGAATAATATTTATTTTCTACCCTGGGACTGCCTCATACATACACGTACATGTATGTGCATTTAACCAAATATATTATGTCAAGTACAGGACACTACAAATTAGCTCACCAAATGAACACCATGTAGTCTCCACTCTGTCATATTTAGTTGCATAATAACATTGCTGCTTGTAGTATTTTTAGCCCAGTAGAGAATATTTTTACGATGATCCACTGCAATACCACTGATACTAATAAAGTTTTGTGGTACAATAACTGTATCCTCGTTTGAAGCAGTACCGCTACCATCAAGGTTCATACGCTTAATACAACCAAGTTCTTGTCCATAATATAAGTGCCTACATTGGAATACAAAAAGGTATTATCTCATTACTCATGCGCACAAATCTTGGACTAGTTCTTATATAGTTACATGCAAGAACAAACACAGTCTAGGCTACGTAATACCAATCTATTGCTCACTTATGACATGCATAGTGGAAATGTGATTATTAGATGCAGTGAATAGGTGGACATGTAGCTGATCAAAAAGCAGTTTATAGCATTTGTGGCCAAATATGGGCGGAGCAATACTATGCCAATATCTGGTGATAACGGCTAGTAATTGTATCATCCTAACTGTATGAAGCCACCACAATATATGTTGTTGTTCACCTTCATAGTGTTCATATCAGGGTTTTATCTGGCCCAAAAATTTAGGGGGGGGGGGAAACATGGGAGAAGTTAAAGTAATGGGCCACCTTGGCGGCCCAAGGGGGTGGGTGCAGGGGTGCAGGAGGGGGACGTGCCCCTCCCGCGCAAAGTGCGGGAAGCTAAAGCATAAATTAATATTAATGCTTCCATAAAGGCACCTACATGTAAGTAACACTTCAACATAATTAGTCCAGGTGATATTAATTTTTAATTAATTTTTTGTAAATTGGGGGGGGGGGGGACCCACACCCTGCTGGGCTCTATGCAGATAAACTCCTGCATATGCATGAGTATTATACGAAAGGTAATGGCTAAATGCACAATAACTCAGCTTGATACCAGCAGAGTGACATACCCGGTAATAGGATTGACAGCCAAAACTCCAACAGACTCAAGATTATGTCTGAGCACCTTACGATGGCTTCCGTCACATTTAGCAACCTCAATTCTTCCATGACCCTCTCCTCTGGAATGACTGAAGTAGATGTTATTGCTGATCCAGTCAACAGCTAGACCATGAGGATTATGCAGATCACTACTAATGATCTGTAAATAAGAAATGGGCACCGTTAAAAAATTACAAGGTTGTTCACTTAATATCATACGTACATTTCCTTACAGCTAAATTTAATACGCATTTTTGCTCACATACACAGTGCACTGAGATCACTTGATAACGTGACATTGGAGCATGGTGGTTGAGAGCAATGCCAAGACTAGCTACTCCGTCTTCTCCAGCGTGCCAGGACTCAAGCCGATTATGCCAGCTGGAGCCATGTACCTCATGGTGAGATCAACCGCACTGCACAATGTACATGCAATCTGAGAGACAAGTCAGGCCTGGTAGTGTAGGCATAAAACTGGAAAGGTGAGTGCTGTACTACTCTGGTAAGGCTCAGGTCCACGATTAATATCACTGGTCGACTCCACTTCCCTGACCATGAATGTGACTGCACGGAGGCTTATCCCCTCAGGGCCTGGCTACAGGTACTTGCGACTCATGATGGTCATGGCAGTATAGACTACTATTAAAATTAATCTAGCATAGGTGACAAATATTATTGGACTACATGTACATGTATGTACTAGCAGTCTATGATACATGTACATGTACTTTCACTGTCGTGGTAGCCTCTCAGGCCTAGCTATTAGGGTACCAAACCCCATGTGCGTGCCTATGTGCTTTCAAAGAAATCTTACATGTACGTCCTTGGTGAAGGCTCGCCCCACACAGATGATTTCATCACCACTAGTTAATTTGGGAGTGGTACCTCTCAGTGTCATAAACATAATAGAGTAATTTTTCAGGATTGTTTTTTTAACAATTGAGATATGATCGAAAACATGTAAGCAGCTAAACCAAGCGAAGAACATCTGCCCTGCTTTTGCCACAAACTAGCTAACAACCACTCATGATTTGCAATCATGGCCATAACCATTCAATTGTGTTCATGCATACATGCATGCAGCTACTATTTCTTTCGCAAAGCTCAATGTGCAGTTACTAGTCGCATTCAATATCATATACCGTACCCTCGCGAAAGAGGGCCCACTACGGAATGTCGGCCCACCCCCCACTTTGGGCTCAATTTCCTGCTAAGGTCTAGTGTTTACTCGAATATGCGCCCATGTGTAGCTGCTCTTGAAAACCCAGCTCAAATGGCTGGTTTATAAGGACTGAACTTCGAATAATATATGTAAGATAGATAAGTAACGTGCTAAACAGCCGTAAAACTAAGCCTAGCAGGCTTTATGCCACGTTTCAGCACAAATAAATGGTCGTGCACAGCTAGCAATGGTAGCCATGCCCACTTGATATAGCTGCACTCAACGACATACGGTGAAGTATCACGGCCACCCTTGCTCTGGATTGGTAACCATGCTTGAATAAGGCTGAAATCAATAGTAGCCACTGCTACTATTGAAAGTATGATGCTACCTGGGCGCTCTTTCGTGTATAAACACGATACTGATACCTCAATATTGGCCCATCCCCCAATCTTGGCCTATCCAATATTTACAGGCAAATGCTTAATATTCCAGCTACATGTACAAGCATACTGTTCCTTTTTATAAAATATGTAAGCACTCACGACAACTCTCATGGAAGGTACGTGTAAATTTTCACAGGGGGGGACCCGGGATGCCCCCCCCCCCTTATTAATCCCTGGACGACATCTATGATACCCATCACCAGACAAGCTGTACATTGAATCGGCCCCTTTCGGCGTTAAAGGCATTGTGCCACCATATAAGGGCTACTTTTAGTAAATTAGTGTCACACGTGATGTAACCGCGCCCATTAGATTGAAATCTGGCAGCCACTTTTCAATCAATGGTTGTAGTTCGCGGTAGCAGAATGCGATCGGTCCAAGAAAGGCTCAAGCGTTGGAGCTGGAAGGTCTTCAGCTAGTGGAGGATGGTAAGAGATCTATCAGAAGGACGGGCGAGAGTCGGCTGTGCCAGAGTAGCGATGTTTATGTCTAGCTAGATCTACCACGTGCAAGGTAGTATGTCACGAGTAGATTTACCTTTAGCGAGCAAGAGTAGGTCGAAAAGTAGACAGAGATACCAGTCCTCTAGCAGCGCCACGAGTAGCTAAGTCCTTGCCTTATCATTCGATAGTGTTCTGGCGACCACGAGGAGTGCGCGACAATATTTTGTATGTGCGCGATTTTTGACAACGCGAGTCTGTATACTAGATCTAAATTTAGTAACAATCACTGCTTATATCGTGACACAATGCCTTTAAGTAGCTACATACTGGACTGGGCACCAAACTGTCAAGTCAGCATATTTCTCTTGGGTTTAATTACATTCTAAATTTAGCACTTGTGTATGCATCTTACCCAGCCTCCTTCCAATGTATACTGATAGGCTACTTTCATCACTCCAATTAGAGCATACCCAAACAATTGTAACTTCAAGGATGGCATAATAATACACCCCAAGTTAATTATTTATCAGCTAAGGACTCACAGTTTCAACACTTGCAGGATCATTGGGATCTCCTCTCTTGATCATCCCCGGCAGATCAATCCAGTATATCTTGTGATCACATAGGTTACACTCCAATGCTTCACCATATCCAAGGTTATCAAAAACCACCCTTGTATTGCTACCAGTTCTGTTGTAGTATTGGATATTCGAGATATTTGAAAAGTAGAGCAAACTAGCTTCAACCTCAATCCCTACAGGGAAAAGCACAATTAGGCAGTAATAACGGGAGTAGACATGTAAAAAGTCCCCAATTTTAAGATGCACACTACTAATATTGTATGCTATACAGACATAGCATCAACTCCCCTATAGCCATGCATAGCAATTTATATACATAGTATATATCATCCTGTTGGACTAGGACATATGATATCACTCTAAAAAGTCTGAGTGATGGCCTTCAACTCTAATAACCTTTACTTCATAAGAACTTGCGGTTAATTCACAAGGTTACTGAAACTGAACAAGGAAACATGTTGGTGAAGCTCAAGTACCTACAGTCTTAATTAATATAGCCTACCCTCTCATACATGTAGGGCTAAACTTATAAGCATTCTTGTTTAATACTCAGTGTGTGTGTGAGAGAGAGGGGGGGAGGGAGGGAGGGAGGGAGAGAGAGAAGGAATCACTGCCCCGTTCACTCCAAATATCACTGGTCACATATTCGACCAGCGTCCTATTAACATACCTTTTGTGAAACCCAGCATACAGAACGTGATATACAACAAAGTAGAAAAATACTCCATTTCCTTAGAAAGTTTTGCCGTCTTAGATTCGTCAGAGAATACAAAAAGCTCTAAACGAGATGAACGTTTGTGAACGACGTATAGATCATCAGATCGGCTATCGTTGTGCGACTTTTCTTGACGATCTCAGCTTCACCATTAGTCTTGCCTCCTCATCTGTGAACTTCTTTATGTACTGTATATGCATATAAAATACCATTTAGAAATGGTAATTGACCGTATCTAATTAAAAACCTCTAATAAAGCGAAATAATATTATGTCCACCGCGCGCGTCATCTTACTAATTATTGCGCATCAGATTCTCTGCGCGCCGTTTATGCCACTTGACCCCCGAAGCCGAAGGTGGCGTATTCACTGTATGTTTAGTGCAGAGTGCGACAGCTGTGGGTGTCGTTCTTGTTTGCTGACTCGGCAACAAAATTACTGCGCATAACCGCTTTCGCGAAAAAAAATTTAATTTAACTCCTTATGCTCGTATTCTGAGCACACATATGATAGTCGGATCCAACTTGTATCTACAGCTACGGGTATGGCATAACTATCCTGTCCAGGACATGACAGTCGGGTCCAACTTAATCTAATTAAATTTAATGTCTGAACTCGAGAGCATATGCAATAAACACCTGTCCGTACAGTCCAACTTAATGTCAGTAACCGTTCTGAGTATTGCATCATTCATGACAGCACTCCTGATTATTGGCAAAACATGCTATGTCACACCAGCATGTCTTAGTATGTGTATGCGAATGACGACCATTACCTTACGTGTTCAAATTAGGAGCAATAAAATGCATTGGAGTGCGCAACTCCGATTGCTCTGCTTCAGCGCTTCGTTGTGAAGCTAAAGACGATTGTGGCGCCGTGCGGAGCCGTGACAACGAGCAAGTAATGTATCATTCATGCCAAAATCAGAGCTCCGCGGCGATCGCTTCTGTGGCGCGCGAGTGTAATAATACTTTATTAGGTGGTATTGGAGTTTCACAACGGACACATGACCAAAACCTTGTCGCATCGTGGAAATCCAATAAGCTAGGAACGCGCAATGCATACCTCAGTTGCCATACAGCCGTTAAACCAGCCTCCATTTGGTCTCGTCGATCCGTCTATCGTTGAGTCATGGTTAGCGTGCACCGCGCTTCTACCCCTACGTCGGGAGGGAAACGAGGCCAAGCCACGTTGATTCACTCGATTGCCAGAATTCCAGATTACAATTGCTGCACTTCACCCACGATGCCTATGCTGCGCATCTGAGGGTACGAAATGGCCAAATGCGTCCGTACTTCTTCGGTTCCCTACAGCTTGCGCACATGCGCGCGCGGTTTTTTTTTTTGTTTATGGTATCTTCCCGTGATGCACGCTCAACAGCAAAACTGCTACATAACAGACGTATCTACAGAGCGAAAGAGCATGCACACTTACAGTACTAGCATCAAACATCGCTTTTGGAGACATACGATTCGCCGATTGACTGTGTAATTTTTACGAGACCTATGCACAATGTAGAGTTTCTTTCAATGCCTGGCACGAACTATGGCCACCTAGAGAATGCAACCATTGCATCGAAGTAAGTTCTTTTCTTTCAAAATGACCACACTAAGCTTAGGTCTGTCTGAACACCGGTAGACTTTGGTCTCAAAACGCTCGCTGGAGAGCACACCACATCCAGAGCTCTTGTGAATTCTTCTGTTATACTCTATCTGACTGTAGACCAGGTGCTGTGGACTTTTCTTCTGGGTTGGTCACCATTTGCGAAGGAAAATTACACAAAGAATTTCGGGCGTATACAACAGCAGGCGCGACAACTGAGACCATTCAGATCACTCTTTTCACTACATCATCTCCAGCTCCATAGCACTACACTTACTTAGTTTGGTCAGGGTTACCGTCGAATTCTAGGATAAGAGAGAGCCATAGACTACGATACTGTGCTTATGCTAGCATGTACAGCCTTGCTAAAAGGGGTGTGTCCAACGTGACAAGTTTGTTCCGTGACGTCACTATAGAGCTATATGCGCGTTTCCAATCCCTCCTCCCCCCTCTATTATCTATGGTTGAACGTTAAGATCTCTGTTTTCGCAGCCTTCTCATTCGATATATTCTTAGATCGCCAGTGGGCGTGGTCAATGAAAACGTGACTATTGTATACATGTGCTGGGGACTACGTCAAGGCAGTCTGGAGCAACCGGCGGAAACATTTGCTTCCGGATTGGGCGTTTCCTGCAACATATTCGCAGTTCCACATATACATTAGGATTGTTAATGCAAAAGGATGTATAGAACACAATATTGACTCTTAATTAAAGCTAGCGATTACAGACCTCCAAATTTCAGTTTTTCCGCGGAACCTCTCCCAGTGAGATGTCAATGTTCGAGTATCAGAAGGTAGCTCTCCACGAGCTCTATTCAACGGCGCTTGTAATGCGATCGTAGGCAAAACCGTTACGAAGCCACGCCCACCTAAACTTTCCCCATAGAAACCTAATATAAGCAAAAATGAAGATAGCGGCGATTCCGCGGGACCGATTTGCAAGGGTAAGGCCTCAGTAAGAGTAGATAGCTTTTTCATTGAGCTATCCACTGCAATTTGTTTCATGCCAGAGCCGAGATATTCACGATCTACTGCAGGCCCTTGGAGGTCTGTAATCGCTAAAGCCTTCATGCAAGATTCTGTGCCTAGCAATATTTTAGGCTATTTTGGTATCTCCGTGACTCTGAGGTTAATTGGCACGAAGATGTATCTAGAATTCAATCCATGGTTCTTAACCCCGTAAAACTGTGCCTAACATAAAATTGGAAACTTTTGGCCATTCTTGCATGCTGAAGCCATATAGGTGATAACTTTCTACTGCATAATAGTGTAGATAGTCCATCCATTGACCTAACTGGGTATCAAATCAAAGTCGATACATGCAAGTTCAACCACAAAACACTTCGAAAACCACACAGCGGTAAAAATTTACTCTCTTGCTCTGTAGCAAGCATCCGCTGTGTCGACCCTTCTAATTATTCGCACCCTTCACCGAATGATTGAAAATAATAGTCTCTAATTTCGGCAAAGGTCGTCATGCGTATAGGAGAATATTATTTTCATGCCGAAGAAATACGGTACCTTGCACATATTAAACACTAAGTAGTTAAACACTAATTAAACACTAAGTAGAAAAAAAAAAAAGATTTCTGCAATGTTTGGGGGAATTGGGAGCACTTGGGCAGATAATTTTTACACAGGCACGCAGAATGGATCGAAATACAAGATTTGATGACAGATTTTTTGATTCACACCTTAGAATTAAAGTTATGGCCCTTTGAAGTTTCCCCACATGTTTGTATAGGGAAGCCATGCGTTTGCAATGTTTTCCGCCCACGCGCTATGTGAAAAACGGGGAATCCCCGTTAGGCACGCGCACACAAACGTGACGACCTTTACCTACTTTGGTCAAACTTGGAGTATAGGGTGCCTGCTTGCATTGTATGGCTCTACTAAGCATCCAGATCAACTATGTGGTGGTTTTGGACAATTTTTTTCTGCTTAGTGTTCTGGTCTTCTTGTTATACACTAAGTACAAATTATTTATACACTAAGAAGTAGAAAAAAAAAAAAAAAAAAAGATTTAAGATTTATATAATTAATTAATGTTTGGGGGGTTTGGGAGCACTTGGGGAGATAATTTTTACATGGGCACGCAGAATGGGTCGAAACTAGAGATTTGACCCTGGGGGATTTTGATTCACACCTTAGAATTAAAGTTACGGCCCTTTGAAGTTACCCCATATGTTTGTATAGGGGCCGGGCCACGCGCGCACATTAACGTGACGACCATTACCCACTTTGATCAAAATTGATGTATGAGCTGCCTGCTTGCATTGTATGGCTCTACTATGCATCCAGCTCAACTATGTGGCAGTTTTCAAACAATTTTTTTTCTGCTTAGTGTTCTGGTCGCCTTGTTACACACTAAGTAGAAAAAAAAAGAATTTTAATAATTAATGTAATTCACTGAAGACTAGGAAGGAAGCACTTGGGGAGATATTTTTTACATGGGTACGCAGAATGGGTCAAAATTAGAATTTTGATGGCAGGGAATTTTGATTCACACTTTAGAATTAAAGTTATGGCACTTTGAAGTATTCCCATATGTTTATATAGGAAGCCATTCACTTGCAATGTTTGCCCAGAAAAAAATTACGGGCGCGCGGGGTACGTTGACGACCCTTTACCAAACATTGTATATATGGCTATACTATGCATCCAGCTTGACTAAGAGGTGGTTTTCGGACCATTTTTTTCCTGCTTAGTGTGTGGTCCCCTTGTTAAACACTAAGTAGAAAAAAAAAGCAAATTTAAATAAATAATCTAATTCACGGGGAGGTTTGGGAACACTTGGGGGGATAATTTTTACATGGGCACGCAGAATGGGTTGAAACTAGAGATTTGATCCTGGGGAATTTTGATTCACACCTTAGAATTAAATTTACGGCCCTTTGAAGTTTTCCCATATGTTTGTAAAGGGAAGCCATGCGTATGCAATGTTTTCCGCCCACGCGCTACGTGAAAAACGGGGAATCCCCGTTAGGCGCGCGCACACAAACGTGACGACATTTACTTACTTTGGTCAAAATTGTAGTATAGGGTGCCTGCTTGCATTGTATGGCTCTACTAAGCATCCAGCTCAACTACGTGGTGGTTTTGGACAATTTTTTTCTACTTAGTGTTCTGGTCTCCTTGAAAAAAAAAATTAAACACTAAGTAGAAAAAAATTAATACACTAAGTAGGAAAAAAAAGCATATTTAAATAATTAAATAATCTAATTCATGGGGGGGTTGGGAGCACTTGGGGGGAAAATTTTTACATGGGCACGCAGAATGGGTCGAAACTAGAGATTTGACGCAGGGGAATTTTGATTCACGCCTTAGAAAAAAAGTTATGGCCCTTTGAAGTTTTCCCATGTTTGTATAGGAAGCCATGCATTTGCAATGTTTCTACGTGAGGGGCGGGGCCACGCGCGCACATCAACGTGACGACCATTACCCACTTTGGTCAAAATTGTGTACCCTAGATCTGGAAACTTTCGTATGATAAAGTTTCGTGTAAAAAATTTTTCGTAGAAACGACCCCTTACCTCATTAATAGTGCATGCTAATTTTCGTAAGATTAATTTTCGTAGCCGCCATCGACTACGAAAATATTTTTACAACGAAAATTTCCAGATTTACGGTATAGGCTGCCTGCTTGTATTGTATGGCTCTACTATGCATCCAGCTGGTGGTTTTCGGACAATTTTTTTTCTGCTTAGTGTATGGTCTCCTTGTAATAATTATAAGAAAAATATTTTAGAATAATATAATAGCCAGAATTTATATCAGACAACATGCACATCTTCATTAGAATGTGTATGAACTTGTTATAATCAGTCTCTCCTCTTCTCTCTATTGTACACACAAGAAGTTAATCTTTTTATTCATGTACATTGTTACCACTTACACTTATCCACCGAATCAATTTATTTCCCAAAAGAATCGCTTGGGATTTGGCAATAAGTGGATCAAATACAGCATACAAGTCAAAACCAGAAGTTCGCTGCATAACAAAAATTTAATAATATCTATAACTCGAGAGAGCACAAAACCCTCAGCACGTTGCATGTGTTAGGGGGTAAAGCGTCTATTTTGGGGGGGGGGGGGGGGGGGAGGTACTACATGTATATAACACTGGGGATGAGGATATTATATGCACAGCAGTGCTGTTTAAGGTTCAACGGCTCACAGCAACAACCACCTTGATGCATATGTAGTCTGCACTGCAGTACCAATATCCAGTCAACTTCCCTCACATGATAGCCGATTATTTAGGACTACATGTATGTTGACAATAATTTCATCTTGAAGGACTATGATGTAAAACCTTGGCACAAGACTGAAGTATACTCGGCAGTATTCCATGTTCAAGTTGGAATCAGCGATGCCAAAACTGGCAAACAAAGCATTTTTGGTGAAATTCACACAGTTTGAATACTTTGGACTTGCAAACAAGATCAATACACTGTATGTAGTAGCAGTTACATGTAGCTTAGTAAACAGACAGATACACGGAAACATGCACACACACACACAAAACAACTACCATTTACCCCTGCATTGCATGCACTATTAATATACGTACATGTATAGGAGTGACATACCCATCCTAACATAGCTTCTTTGTGTGCCACATGGTACAAGATCTTTGTAGGCCATGTTTGAGAGTGTATTTTCTGTTGCATGAACATGTACAACTGAAACAACCTGCAGATCACTAAAATGAACTGAAAATATATAAGCAAGAGCCCTCCATGCACCTCACGAAAAATTTTACTAAGAAAACTGACTAATCAAGGAGTCTTAATTGCGCATACTGGGCAGAGGTATCATCTATACATACACGTACACATAATATATTAATCGGACACTGACCTCTCTTTATCATCTGCATCAGCATACATATCTGGAATTCGTGGTGATGTCATGGACGAGGTCTTTCGTGACTTGTATATAAAATGCCTTAGCTCTGGTGCTTGAAGATGATCTATAATTTACGGTATGGTAACAAATCTGAACCATACAAATAATATTATGTACATATACTTGAAGGAGCTATATAGTCCCACACTATTACCGTATAGCGGGAAATTTTCGAGGGAGAAAACTTTCGCGGATCGGTAGGAAAAGAGCATTTCGTGGAGAAAACTTTCGCGGAATGCAAAAACTGATCGGATAATGGGTGTGGCATGCCTAGAATTTCATGGAGAAAACTTTCGCGGATGGCTGAAAAATCGCGAAATTCGTGAAAGTTTTCTCCCTCGAAAGTTTCCCGCTATACGGTATACAGACTATGATATGGGCCATATACATTGTTTTCCATCTACTGTAGTTAAAATTTAACATTTTCATAACGTTTATAATAATACCGTAGAATCCCGCGATTACGCCCCCCTTTGTGCATGCTACCATAGGGCAAAAGTGGGGAGGGGGCTTATACGCGGGATCCTAACATTGCCGTGTGATGACCATTACCGACCGTAGAATGCCACGTGGGCGCGTGATCTCCCAGCTGTTTGGTGGATAAAACTTGGAAAAAAAAAGATAAAATAAGGCATTATAGCTATTTGTAGTTGTGGCTACTGTTTTTACTTAGCTTATGGTCTGTATTATTTTATAGTCGGGAGGGGGGGGGGGCTTATGCGCGAGGGGGGTCTAATCGTGAGATTCTACGGTATTACATAATTATATGAAGTGATTGAAGACCAACCTTTACCAGAAAAACACGCGATTCAAAAATTGAACCATGCACACAGGTATTATAAAATTGCCCAGTTCTTAGTGGCAAATATTTGACATTCTAACTGTGCATGCACCCTTAGCATTACATTATTGTAGGTTTGAAAATTCTTAGAGAAAATAATTCAGTAAAGGGTTTCAATAATACACGTAGGCATTAATTAGAGGTACTAACTGTTTTTTAGGGGGAGGTGGGGCTGCCAGCCCCCTCCCCCCTCCCAAGAATGAATTTGTATATGTACATACCGCATAGCTGGAAAATTTGGCGGTTTGGCGGTCGATGATACAACCGCCAAATTAAAATCCGCCAAAATTTCCAACTCGCATATACACGTATGGCGATCCTGTACCAAACCGCCAAATTTAAATCCGCTAATATTCTTGCAATAGCGATTTTGGGCTCAACTGCCAAATTTAATTCCCGCCAATATTTCCGGCTATACGGTATTATAGAAATTTTATCAGCACTAAATATTTTAACTATGGCAAAACTCGAAATTGGATATTTTACTGATTTTTGAGCAATTTGTGCTCCACATTATAGACGGTAATCTCCCTGCAAATGATTATGACCAGCAGTGTTCAGAAAAGGCCAGTCATGATCAGTTTTGGCCAAGGAAATTCTGCAGAGTCCACAGCTTATCACTTGATATATTATCAAGAGTAAATACTCTTGTTGATATGTAATGTAGATTACCTGGTAGCTAGCTACATGTACATACATTTTTTGGAAGACAAGTATAGTGCAACCTCGATTATCCAGATCTTGGAACCCGATTATCCAGATCAGCTGGACACCAGAAAATATATTACCACCCATGCGCAGAAGACATGACCAATGACTATGCACCCCACATATGCACACATTTACTTCACATAAAAGATTCCTGGGGTGCATACTTTCACAAAAATTGAAAATGATCGACCACAGCATAATTTATTATAGGTGGTGGAAGGCAGGGTATGGCTTTTACATGGTCTCAAACTGTTTAAGATCACTAATTTCAAAATTTTTCTGGGAGAACACTCCAGACGCCACTTGTATGACTATATGTAGTTACTGTTGTACTATAAGAATTCCTTTCCAACAAAACTTGTATAATAGAGTCCTCACCCGCCGCTACCCCCCCCCCCCCCCCCCCCATTTGATAATTACTGTTTGCCCCTGCTTGACAAATCCTGGATGAAATCCAGATTACATACCGACATCATATTCTGATTCAATAACAGCTTGTTTAATAGACTCCAAACAGCCTTGCTTTTCAAGTTTCTGCAGCAATGAATATACAATGTACAACGCTATCTAGACACTACTGAGCTTGCAGCATAATAATATGTACCTCAACTATCTTCTGTTGGCATTCCTGCAAGGAGAAAAACTTTTCCTTGTCTGTAGAGAATAGCAGCAGGCAAGCAGGTGAGTCGTTAGGCAGGTAGGACACATAAGCATGAAGAAACCCAGTATCATTAAATTTGGGAAGACATATTGGTGTCCAACTTTCAGCTGATCTAAAGCTGGTGGAAGCATCCACAAGGTTTAGGATTAGGTGGATATCTGCAGCAATCAATAAAAAAATCACACTTCAAAGTATCTACGTAATTATGTATTGCACAGTAAATACTTGCCTAAAGGTAGCAGGCTATGTTCCTTTGGCCTAATAAATGTAATCACTTGATTATTAGCCACCAATACTGCAAATAGGACATCCTGTACAAAGAGAAGGGATGGCACAAACACGTGCACTCATAATGCGATCTACATGTATGCAAAACAAAATCCAGTAAAATCTTTCCTTTCCTTTATTCAGGGATCTTTCACTCCATTCCCAGACCCCATCCTAATGGAGCATACATGTACATGTATACCATAACCAAAAACAGAATGTATTGAGGCAGCAGGATCAGACAAAATGAATATTAAAACTTGTGAGTAGAGGTACGCGGTAAGCAAACTCTAATAATATATGGATGTGGGCTGTCACCATGACACATGTATTTTACATGTACAATATTATATTATGTATATATACAAGCAGAAGTTTGCAGGGGACAAGATCCTTCTGCTTGGCCACAATACATGCACATGTATTATAGAAACAAACTCTACATATCCTGCGCACATGCAAGACACAACAGTTGCACAGCCATGAACCCTTAATTACTATTACTTTACGAATGTGACGACCCTGAGCTCAAGTACATGCAGTTGAAGTAGTACATAGCATGATTAGGTGGGATCAAAAGGCATGGCTGATAGAGGTACTCATGACCTTTATCAAGCATCTGAGGTGTTTCAACATTTATTGGTAATGCCAAGTCTCAAATAGAGGCCGAGTGCCTTTGAGGGGGCATGGCACCTATCGTATGAGCCGATTACCTGGAGGTGTGGTCTTACCATACGATTGCATTCACAAACTCAAGTCTACGAGTGCAGATGTTCTATAGATGCTCCTATAAGTTTAGTTAACCCAATGGCCCAGAAATGAAAGCCATTTGTACATGTACATGTATCCCCTACTATAGTTATTATTATGTATGTATGCACATGTACATGCACATGTAAAGACTATTGAAGTGGCAGAAACTCACTCTATAAATACTATTGCTCACAATTTTTTACCGATAGATAACGCTATGTGCCAGAAGCCAGCACAGAACTACATGTACACGTACATAAACACCAGTCCCATTCTAATACCGATCTCGTTTTAAAGCAACGGTCTTGAGATCAAGGAAGGAAATGAGAAGTTTGGATTTGTACTCGGAGCATATACGGTACATCCATACATGTACATGTAGGTGGTATATCATACATGTACATTAGGTGGATGGTCCAACATTTGAGATACATGTAGCAATACATGTAATTAACTGATTCACGTACATGTATATGTAGCTAGTGCTAGTATATATCAATTTGCTGCAAGTGAGAAGACTAGCACATTATCTATTTTAATTGGCTGACCCACGTGCTTTCTACCCATGCGCATAAGCATGCCCAAAACTAGAGGAGTCAACCGATGCCTCAAAGAGGGGTTGGGGGGACCTTGGTCGAGATCGGAGTCCAACATGCACATCAACTGCCTAAAAACATTGGCAGCCTTCCTGATGATCAAGTGTTTCACTCGGGATTGTAGAAGTGTGATAATCCTGCTCAGAATGGACAACATGAGTGCCATCACATATGAACAAGCTTGGGGACACAATTTCACAAAATTTGACAGCCATAATAAAAAAAACTTGGCTCTGGTGCCTGCAGAACACCTACTGAGAGTACAGAACGTGATCACAGACAAGGAATTACGTGTGATGAATGATAGGACAGACTGGAAACTGAGCTGGTTGCGAGGTTGCTCAAAGAAGCATTCAATCAATGCCCCCCCCCCCCCCACGACCTCGATATGAGACTATGTGGGACGTAGCTCAAGTTACAGAGTACCTTAAAGAGAACAATATCCTAACCCTACAAGAGTTAACTTGGAAGCTAGCAATACATTTCTGCCTGACCTGACTGTCAAGGAGTTCGGACCTTTGCAGCCTAGACCTAAAGTTCCAGTATTATATCCCAGGGGGAGTAACCTTCCAAACTTCCAACTTGGCAAAACAATCTAGGAGTACCAAACCAAGATCAGAATTCTTTTTCCCCGCTTTTCAGGGGTCACAGCCCCTGTGCCCAGTGGCAACACTCAGGGAATACGAAGAAAGGACTAAATGTCTCAGGAAGACAGAAGCTTGGGAATGGTCAAGCCACACAACCCTATCGCACCGTCTACAGTGGCTAGATGGCTCAGATCAATGATGGAGAAAGCTGGCATAACTATCAGCATGTTTAAAGCACACTCAACAAGGGGCAGGGCAGTAATATAGTATTCAAAAACTTTTAACAAAAGATAACCAAGTTTGGGCAGACTGTGCTCTCCAAAATATAAGTCTAATTAAACTACAAACTACCATACATGTATAAGATGGAGCCTTCTGAAATGTAACTACAGAATGGCAGTGGATGCCAGCTATTCTGGATTACACGAAGAAGGCGAAGTAAAGCATATCAATTTCCCATCCTATAGTAAGATGATCTGAGCAGTTTCAAAAACAAATACATGCATTTAGTCCATTCCTACAAAATAGGGGCAACATTAAATGACATCCCAAGTAGGAAATCAATTTAATGTAACTCAGCTCAGCCCCAGAATAGGCTACAGACATAATTCAAAGACCAGCAGAGAGACCATAAAAAAAAAACTAAAATTTACACGTTAAAGATTTTTCAATTTCATTTTCATTGTCGAGTAATAAGCGAAAATATCCTTATCAAAACACAGAAGCCATAACTATGCCACAGTCCAGATGGTCTAGTGGCTAAGTACCAGTCTGCACAGAGAACCCCAATTCTCTTGCCCATGTGGAAGTGAATCCCGCATGCGAAGTTACGTTTATAATATGGGGATTTTGTACAGGCGAATTCCAACACGGCGGATAAAACAGCTGGTCAACTACAGTCGACGCTGTGTCAATAAAGCCAGTGCGCATGTAACGCCTGATATCTACTTCCAGGAATCCTACAAGTTAGCTGTAATAGTTGGAAATGAGGGCCAATACCATAGTTGATATGCTCAACTTTGCCTTCTTCATATACATGTAACAGAATAGCCGGCACCCACTGCGTGGGCTGAGCCATTCTGTAACTAGTAATACTCAAGTGGGAATATAGCTCGTAACTGTGTGTGTGTGAGTGTTAGAAGGATGAGGGTGAGAATAAGGGTACAGCTATGAGAAATGAGACCTATAGATAATAAAGTAGTCAAGTGTGCGGCATGGTGACAGGAACCAGTTGTTATCAATTTGGAACCCTTTTGTTATCATCTTCTCCTTGATGGCTGTCCCTTCCTTAATCTTTCTCTTAGTCCACTGTCTTGATTGTTTGACATGGACTGCCAGTGCATTATTGCTGTGTCACCGTTCTTCACCGCAAGTTTGCGTTCACTCATCCACTGTGTTAGTGTTCTCCCCGTCTCTCCTACATGTACATGTACACATGTATGTATTCTTTGCCACATTCATATGTATTAGAAGAACAAAGATATCAATATATATTATCAGACCACTCTTTATGGCAAAGCACATACTCAGACATCTACCAGGAACAGCCTAGATCACAAGGATGCTGTGCACTCAATACCGTGTGAATATGGAGTACATAGGAGAGTCAGGGAGAACACTAACACAGTGGATGAGTGAACACAAACGTGCAGTGAAGAACGGTGACAGCAACAATGCACTGAGAGTCCATGTCAAACAATCAAGCCACAACATCCAATGGGGAGAAGCCAATGTACTGGCAAGGGAAGGACATTGGACTAAGAGAAAGATCAGAGAAGGGATACATGTACATGTAGCTATCAAAGGAGAAGAACTTGAATCTTGATAAAGGGTTCCAAATTGACAACTGGTTCACTGTCGCCATGCCTCACACATGCTTAGGTCTTATTTCCCACAGCTGTACCCTCACCCTTTCTAACACTCACACACACACACACACAGACACACACACACACACACGTCACAAGCTATTCCCACTTTCACTGTCAGTCTAGCTGAGGAAGGTCCAGGGGCCAAAACGTCCTACTGTTGTTTATGTGACTGTGTCTAGATCTATCTGCTCAAAACATATATTATTAATACGATGGTGTTTGTACCACATTCCTGTGCTTCAGCAGAAAAATGAGTGCAATACATGTATGTGCATACCTTACTTCTGTACTGAACGATGATATTAGTTACATTTTGTCTTAATGAAGGAGGCATTGACAGACACTTCACCTGTAAAAAAAAATCAACATCTATTGACAGCTCACATACTGACAAAATTTGGGAGTGAAAACAGGATGTAACTCATAGATCCACATTAGCAGTACGGTAGTGTCCTGGGCAAGCAAGCACCCATGTACCAAATTTCAGGGGATTAGTGTACATATAGTGTGCACAAAACTTATCCCAGGTAAGTGCCTTATGTCAGCTAAAATTGCGAGTTATGCTTCAACGACCATAAAAGACACTGGTACCGTAAAGCCTTGCATGCGCTTATTACTCTCGGTGGTACAGAAATACAATTATGCGCCTATTAGATGACTTGCACTTAAGTTTTGGCCCCGTCCACTGCAAGCGCTCAATCACAAAGCTAGCAAATATGAACACAGCGATTATCAAAAAAGCTCTATAATAGTTCGTAGAAATAGGATTGGAAGACATTGCTGGAAGAAAACCATAGCCGGCTTCTTTGGTGAGACTCGCTTCAAAGTCGAGGTCAAGAGTCCAACCACGTCTCAGTGGAACATTGCAGTGTTGAGTACAGGTGATCTCTTGCAGCTGGCTGTCCACAAAATTAATACATATACATGTAGGTTGGTGAACAAATTCTAGCCATGCAGAACATGGATAACTCTTGATTGAACCTTGTAAAGCTAATAAAAATATGTACATGTATAGAGCCAATCCAGCACCATAACAAACATGGATTGTCATGTACATCATTTACCCCGGCAAAAATGAGAGAGGGATCGGTATCTGCCATGTTGAGAATGTTATCTACAAACTTCTCCGATCCTTGCAAAAGATGACGCAGATCAAACCCAGGACTCTTTTCAAAGATTTGATGAAGCTGGGTGTTTGTCAGCACACTTAAGATTTGATTGTAGGCATATCCAAGCTGAATGGCAAGCTGTAGGGGTAAGATTTGAGTTGGTCATTGCCATGTTGTACAATGTGTAGTATAGTATTAAAGCAAACGGATGCTTGATTGTGCAAGCACATACATGAGGAGGGAGTGCAAACATCTATGTTTTGGGGTGCATGAATTGACTTACATGTACATGTAATTACACCTACATGTAGCTTAACGTTCTATAGGATAATCATTAGTACACTCACTGATATTATTTTTATAAAAACCTACATGTATATAAGGCCACTCAGAATAAATGTTTGTTTGAACTAATTTGACTGACTGTAAATTTGTAGCCGAGTTTATTACAGGCACATAACATTATACCAACTCAGACTTATAATAGGACTGTCTTAAAAATATATTTAAGCTACCACACAGCACAAGCAGCTGGAAGACTACAAGAAACGCTACGTACATCTGTCATGTACATGTACTTCAAATTATCATCCTCTCAAGCAGGCAGTCCTACTATTCTGTGGTCATGTTAGTTCAAACAATTTATTCTGTATGGTCTAGAATTGTAGCACAACCTCTATTGCAGAAGTATACACCAGGTGAAAATTGAAACTCATAAGAAAAAATCTAGTACGTATAATTCTATATAAGATTAATGCAGATGGCATTTGGGAGGTTTATACACGTACACTGTTGAAGCCATCCACCCCTCCTTTGCGAATGGCAACCTTGGCATACAATGAATACAAGTATGTTTGATGTCACAGTCATGGGATAATGTGACTAACAGCATGCTATGTGCCAGTTAGTACAGTGAGCATACGCAGATGAAAGCAGCACCGAACTTTGAATCTATGCTATTATGGTGTGAATCTATGCTTATGGTGTAGACCACACCCCTCATTGCAGGCCAAGAGCAGCTGCTCAAACTCATCGTGCAATAGCGACGTTCTCACTCCGCTCGAATGTCGAATCTACCACCAGACCATGACAAAGAGCAGACATTGCCTCTCGCTTTGTTCGAGGCTTGGTGGCCTGCCAAGCAGGCCTGTCAAAATGCGTGGTACTTGCGCCACTCGCTCGAGCTCGAGAATGCATCTCTATGGCCCCTAGGTCCTGGCAACCTTGTTTGTGCACACGGCACAACAATTCTGACCAATAATGAGTCTTCTGAACTTGTAGGAGAACGCATCTTTTATGCTCTCCAGGTTAGGACACGGACTATATAAGAAAATTGTTGCTCTGAAAAATATTTTTCGTTGTGTATAGTATAACCACAATTTAAGATGGTTCACGTACTTGTGAAACAGACTGACAAGTTTGAGAAACAGCTACAAGAACCAGGTGTCCTCTGCACATAAACACAATCTGATGGTTGCCAGAAACAATGTAACGAAGGTTGTCCTTGTCATCTTGCACAAAGGAAACAAGTGCTTGCATGATTCCAAACAAGTTGACTAACTTGTCTTCCTTTCCATACCTACATGTACATATACATGTATAATTATTATTATTCCTTCATGTATGATACGAATGCGCAGACACACACAACTCTCACCGCTCACGGAATTTATCACAATGAAACTAACATTCAAAGTACACATGTACGCCAGAATACTGATTCAAACCGTGGAGTTATAATTTCGTTCGCAAATGTGCTACAGTGTACACATACGTACGTAATAGAGTAGATGCTCATACATGTACACTGTAACTATACATGTAGGTTTCTATTATTAGAGTGGAGAACTTTATTGTACAGCTGAAGAAGGACCTCGTGTCCGAAATGTACTGTACTACTGTTGCTGATTATCAAGAACTACGTCATTAATAAAGCTCTATTAGTTCTCCACTCTAAAATCTTACATGTACATGTACTATACCTTGCCTCTGATGAAAATTATCATACCACTAGCATACACCACCCATTATCCACTGAGGCAAAAACTGCACATGCTCTGTATTGCATAACAATAGGGCACCAGTGTGAGCTGAGTTGATCCGGACGTGACCTCAATCTGCATGTGGTTGCTGAGCCTCAAATTGAATAGGGAAATCCCACAGTGTATGTGCTCACCAAAAATTGAACTGAGAAAATTGCCGTATGTCCAACGATCTCTTCTACGCTAGGTTCAAATTCTGGGTTCCAACAACCTTTTATGTGAGCTACACATTTAATTTTGAAACAGTCCTTCATTGTAATTTCACCATATTATGTAATTTCCATCATCTTTTTACATGTACATCGTAATTAACTCATAAGTTGGCCAAACGTTTTTGGTTGATTGGGATTCGGGATGTAATTCTGAATGCACATACATGTACATGCACGTTGGGCGCTCGCAAGCCCTATAGGTACAGTAGAGCAAGGTACTGATCTTCGGACATAGGTATTTTCGGACATCACTAAGCCATCTTCATTCAATCCGATGCACCTTCTCAACATAAACAGGTAGCTCTATCCCATAATAATTACATTCTATAATCTGTGACCATATTGCTAAGTGACGTGGGTACCGTACTAAATCAAAGATCTTGTGCGAAATATTAATTTCTGTCCAGGAGTATGAATTTTCGACTAACCTTCATAAAAAAATAAACCAAAAATGATCAACTCTCTCCAACACCGATACGGCTGTCCTACTACATGTACCTTGCCGTTCTTGACTGGTAATTGTAACTTCTGAAGCCCCTCCCACTGCGCATGCGCAGTGCTTACGTGAAGTCGAGTCCTGGTATCAATGTTCGTTCAGTATGAATTTTCGTCCGCGCGGAAAAGCCATTGTCCAGGGGAAGAGCATGTGTACCAGCGTCTGCACCACAACGAGAATTTCTCTTAACAGTTCAGAGGGAAATTTTGATGGTCATTTAGAAAATAGGGTATCAATTGTCAGGTGAATAACACCAGATCTTCTAAGTTGTCATCATATATCCCGCTGAACTGTTTAAACAACTTGGTACACTATCGTCATGACGCAGACGCTGGCACATACGCTCTTCCCCTGGACAATGGCTTTTCCGCTTGGGCAAAAATTTATATCGAACGAACATTGATACCAGGACTCGATTTCACGTAAGCACTGTGCATGCGAGGTGGGAGGGGCTTCGGCAGTTGCAATTATCAATCAAGAACGGCAAGGTAGTAGGAGAGTCGTATCGGTGTTGGAGACAGTTGATCACTTTTGGTTTAGGTTGGTCAAAAATTCATACTCCTGGACAGAAATCAATATTTCGTACAAGATCTTTGATTTAGTACAGTACCCACGTCACTTAGTACTATGGTCACAGATTATAGATGGTAAATACTATGGGGTAGAGCTACCGTATAGCGGGAAATTTTCGTTGGTGCTAATTTTCGTATGATTGACTAAAACACCCTTAGAATAAATTTTCGTGTTTTTTATTTTCGTATGCTTGCTGCTGGAGATTGCGCGCATGCACAGCTGAGAGCGCTCACACTTACTTACGTGCGGTATACAGCATCACTGGCTTCCTTGATCGTAATCGATGCTGATAGCGGTCCACTGGGACCAGAAAGGTAACTCTGTTTCGACGCCTTGGCAAAGAAACGATAAAGAGACATCGTTCAGTGAGCTAGCCTTGCATTTAGCACCAGCCACTAACGACTGCGTGTGGCCGTGGTAGGCGTATAGGTCAAAGGTCACTTGCGAAAGGAAACAAATTCATACGTTCAAATTTTCGCAGTTTTTATTTTCGTATAAGGGATGGAGCATACGAAATATACGAAAATTAGCACCATACGAAATTTCCCGCTATACGGTACCTGTTTATGTTCAAGAAGGAGCATCAGGTTGAATGAAGTTGGCTTAGTGATGTCCGAAAATGCTTACGTCCGAAGATCAGTACCTTACTCTACATACATGTACATGTACGTTGTCATGGTATGGCAATAAAAAAAAAAACACTTCCTGTATGATTAACAAAAAGTACGGAAACTTGGCCCCTTCATGCAGACTGAATATGAAAGTTAACAATCTTAAAATTCTGAGTTATTGTAATGAAAGCTTATTACGCATAATAATTATGTCATATCTAGGCCATCCCTACTTATAGAGTACCGTAGTTAATCGAATACATTGTTATTACAACGCATGATCCAATTTAACACAATAAAATTTAATTATGAATTCTCATAACGTTTAATGTATATGGGGTGATTGACGACCTTTACCAGAAAAACGTGTTTTTCAAAATTGAAATTATTTTTTTCCATGCGTAGTATTAGATTAAGTATGGTATACCGATTCCGATTCGATAGCCCCGTTGACACTAGACCCTTAATCCAGATTAGAATCTGGAGTAATCCAGTTTCTGTGTGAATGCCTTAATCCATTTTTAACCCGGATTAGAATCCACATCCTGATGTACATGTACATGTACATGTAGATTACATGTTTACAAAATAATGGGCCATGAAAATGTTAATCCAGATTAAGCACTAGTGTGTAAACGCAGTTTAAACCTGTTCAGTTTAATCTGGATCAGTGTGTGTAAACAGGGTTATAATTCATTAATATTATACATGACATTGTATAATATTATCTGTATGCAAGCTAACCTGCTATATACTGGTTTTCCAGAGAGACTAAGAATAAACACATGCTTGGAGTGCTGACACCATTTTTGTGAGTCAACATCTAATAATATAGAAAACATTATTATTGTTCAATAATGAAATTAATGTCACCAGCTTTACCTTCATCTTCAAATTCCCTGTGATCTAGCTCAACACTGTCAATACGAGATCTTGATGCCTCTAGAATTTGCAAGAAAGACTGCACATTACGATCACAGAGCATAGTAGTATCTGCTTAATCACTTCCAACCAAGTGTACATGTACGTATATAAATACAGTGAAACCTCCTCATAGCGGTCACCATGGGACCAAAGTACATTGTACATGTACAGTATACATGTGTATACGGCTGGGATATTGAGGTGGCTGCTTTGCCGAGTTGCATACAAGCATGGTGAGCTCCACCAATTTCAATGAAATTTTCATGTAATTAGATCGCCACGTGTATATACAGGTACAGGTATACATACACGTACATGTATTATACAGATAAACAAGTATGTTTAATGTCACAATCATGGGATAATGTGGTTAGTATGCATGATCATCTATTAACAGTACATGTTTACAAAACATAGAGAGGTAGTTCATGCACAAACAATATCCTGCCTGGGCAAGATTGCCCATTAGTACCGTGCGCATGCGCAGATGGAAGCGGTTGCAGAGGCCACACCCCTCATAGCAACTAAGTGTACGTGTGCAATGGCTCTGCTCGAACATTGCTACCGGACTACTGACTGGTATGATGAAGAACAGGCAATGGACCTCGCCTCTCACTTCGCTCGAGGCTCGGTGGCTATTGCCAGTGCCTGCTTAGCAGGTGTGTGGTGCTTTCGCGCAGATCGTTCGACAATGCAAATGCGCACGCATCTCTAGCTAGCTGTAGCTATGGCCCGAGGCACTCTACTTGGTGCACACGGCCCTACTGACCAATCCTGAGCCTTGTAGTGCGGACTTTCTCATAGCAACCGGGCGCATCTAAGACACATTTCCATGCCCTCATGTAATGACACGGACTATATAAGAAAATTGTCACTCTGAAAAATATTTTTCGTTGTATATACATTGTAGTATAACTATTGTAGTCTTCTTCTCAGACCCCGCCCTCAAGGAGGAGAAGGGTGTGGTAACATTGAGCTCTTTCTGGGGCCTATTTCTGAATACTGACACACAAATCAG
Source organism: Cliona cf. orientalis (assembly GCA_963930775.1). Lineage (NCBI taxonomy): Eukaryota > Metazoa > Porifera > Demospongiae > Clionaida > Clionaidae > Cliona > Cliona cf. orientalis. The sequence goes on from OZ005690.1 coordinate 7,525,364, forward strand.
ATTTACATGTACATGTACATGTGTTTGTCATGTGGCTTATACTAGAAATTATCCAAAGAGGGAGAAGATTGATCAATTGAAAGGCACACTACAAATATCATATACATGTACAATGTACATAGAAAGTTTCGCCAATTTCACCACCTACTCTCATTGGTGAGAGTTTTTTTCTTTGTCCAGTATTTTAAAAGATTACGTATAGGTTACATCACGAGGTAGAGGTCTCTACGGGATTCTATAATATCGCAGCTCATTTCAAAGGTCGTTTCTGATTGGTCAAATCGGCTAAAATTGGTCACGTGAAGGGGCGGGGTTTGGGTTTGGTATAGGGTTTTGTATGGAAGGGTTTGAAAACAGCTGCGGGATAGTTCACGGGATTTACACACCGAGGGCCGGAGGCCCAAGGCTGTGTAAATCGCGTAGAGACCGAACCGAGTGATGTAACCGACTTGTACCATGGGCTACGTGGTCCTGACAACGTATCTACGGCCCGGCCTAGCAACTACAGCGCCGGCCATAAAAGGCTCGAGCGCGTACCTAGCAACAGTTCAAACCATCGTCGTCGATCGAGTCGACGCTGGACATCGATGCATAGTGAGCCGACGCCGTTTTCTGTCCAACTCGAGCTTCTTCCTTGACATTCAGAACCACAATACTATCGTCGCTGCGTATAAAAGGCCGGCCATGTCATCGCTGCCTTGACTTCAACTCGAGGTAGTCAGAGTGCAGCTCAGTTTTTACTACTGCTGACTTGGCAAATCATTCGCTCCACCCATTCAATTAACGCAGTAAGACCTGCCCACTAATCAGTACTCTGCATAGCACTAGAGCTCTGTACTTCATCTCTTTCACTAAAAAGATGGGTTAGGTTATACGAGAGTGCCTACCTGCCATCGGAATTTTGCACCTCGCAGCCTAGGCTGTACGCGTTAATTAGGTTGCAGAAATCCAGCAATCCAGGATGCAACTGCATGCTAGCAATTATACTGTGTCTACCGTACCGGCACCGGTAATAGCTAGCCACTAATACTGAGCGCTAGACGGCTAGTGAGGCTAGTAGTGGGGGGGGGGGGGGGGGGGGGGGGGTTGGGTTTCGGTATTCGGTTAGTGACGAGGGGTTTGGGTTTAGGCTATGGTTGTTGACCAAGGGTTAGTATGGCAAAAAAAATGGCATCCAGCCGCGGCGAGCTGGGTTGGCAGAGCGGGCTAGGACTGGGGCTGGTAGAGCGGTGATCATGGGTTCGAATCCCGCTTGATCTTCAGATAGACACAGTGTAATTGCTAGCATGCAGTTGCATCCTGGATTTCTGCAACCTAATTAACGCGTAGAGCCTAGGCTGCGAGGTGCGAAATTCCGATGGCAGGTAGGCACTCTCGTATAACCTAACCAAAAGATGCTGTAACTACCCTAGCGAGCATGATCATGTAAAATTTCATAGCCTCAGAGGTAGGTGTCTATCTAGATAGACACCTCCTAGGAGGTGTCTATTTTATTTAGACACCTCCTATAAATCAATCTGATTGGTCAGAATGTTACAACCATGGTACAAATAGAAGATACAATGTACAGCAACCTTTACCGCATTGGCAAATATTTTTTCCATGAAATTTTTCTGCAATACAAAGGTAGCGGGGCTTGGCGATAATTTTATCAAAAATTTTCACGTTTACGGTATAACAGTGTTATGGAAAATCATGGATGTTGGCCGCTTGATTATGCACTGAGTGACCATTCAACGAGGATTCACTGTAATTATTTACCTTTAGCCATTTCTTCATTGGCTGGTTCCAATCTTAAATCAGCTGGAGCTAGCCCAATGTGAATAGAGTGCCGGACAGAGTATCGAGAGTAGTCTGTTGCCCCACCTCCCGTACCTCCACCCATGGCAATCGACATGAGCATGTCAGAACTCAAGCCAGACTCTCCAGGATCAACAGAATCCACTGCTCCCCCAGTTAAACCTGAGCAAAAGAAAAGCACTGTAAGATTTAGCAATAAGCAGCTCTACCTATCTGCACTTGCAATTTACATGTACAATGTATATGCATATGTACATGTGTACATGTACATGTACCTATTCCTGCAGTAATTCCTTCATGCTCTTCTTCAACAGCTGCATTCCCTCCTGCAGATCCAGCGTGATGGTGGCTGATGCGATGAGACTCAGATAATTTGGACAGCTCAACATCACTTGCAAGTGCCTGGATAGAAAAAGCATCATACACTGTACATGTATTGGTACTAATGTTGACGGTGCTTCATACTTGGAGCAAGGCATATGCAAGCACAATGCATGATCTATATAGCTTGATTTACACATACACAATAGATCCTAGCAACAATGCTCGACATGTAAACTGCTGCCTAGCAATAATTCTAACCATAGGCAACACTTTTTTTTACATAATTTAAATTTACATTAGCTTTAATAAATTAAAGTGAGTTAACCTGGAGGGCCTAGGGGCACGCACAGACGGCTGGCGCTGGCCGCGTAATGTTGTTACGCATGCGTGCAGGACAATCTCGATGGCAACTGTTTACAATACAAACAAATAGGTGCACAATAAGCATTAGTTTAGTTCGCATTTCAGCAGGCAAGGCAAAAGTCATCTTTCTTGTGAGTCTACTTTTCTGCGTTATGGCGTTATCTCTGTCCAAGGGTGTACCATTGCTGGAGGGCTCTAGCTATGCGATTACGGAGCATTCAGTTCTTTTGGATGAACACCTGCAGCAAGTGATTGCTAATCTACTCTCAGCAACTTCGTTCACAGCTGCCACCCACAACTTCCCTTGGTAAGTAGTTGTTAGGCCTGGGCTCTCCGCTCTTTGAGCGTGAATTATTTTAACATTATACTGTGGTTGTTGGCTATAGCTAATAGTCCGCGCCTCGCTGCTGCTGCTGAAACAGGCGGCAGAGCATTGTAGTTGCAAGAGCGGTGCTGCAGGGTGAAAATTTTTTTGCATGTGAGGGCAGTCAATGGCATGCTGAGGTTCCGCTGTGTCGCTGTTGCTGATGAAACTCTCAGATGTGGCTCGCTTTTGTCACAGCAAAGTTATGCTGGTGCTAATTTGCACGACATTGGCAGTGGTTCTACTACCATAATATTATTTGCTCTGCTGGGGGAATAGGCGTCGAGGTGGCTTGACTCATACATGTACATGTACGTACTACACTGCATCTTTCTGCTGGGACTAGTTTGGCGCGAGGGCATGCCCAGAGTCGTTGGCGGGCTATTGTAGCACTGCTGTGTGGGTGTGCCCGTTGCTATCAGGGTTTCATTTAGGGGGTGAGGGGCACTCGCCCCCCCCCCCCTGGAAGCTGGCTGCCCCCCCCCCTTGAAAATAGCCACAAACCATATACGCAACATATGTGCATGGTGAAAGTGTCCAAATAGGCACTTTTTTGCTTCTTTTTAAGATAAATTATTCTCAGCTTCGGGCTCCGCGCAGGAGGAGACATATTGTATTAAAAGGGAGGGGAACCAGTAGATATCATTGATAAGAGGAGCCACCAGAAGCAGTCTCAGCAGCTGGATCGGCAGACGCTTCATCCAATCAACTCTTGTTAACTGCTGCTACATGTATGTCCTCTGTGGGAAAATCTTCAGCAGATGTCTTGCTCAGCAGATGTCTTGCTCAGCAGAAGAATTCCGTCACTGCCAAAGAAGCTGGAAGAGAAAATTCTTAATTGGGAGTTCGTGGATTTCAATGAGCTGCCTCCCGCCTGCAACTTGTCCAAGTCCTCCCATACTCCAGGGCCTAATATCCTGCTGGTGCAGTTGGCTGACTCAATCCAGGGCCACAAGAAAATAACGACAGACATTTGTACAGACATGGATGCAATGCTTCAGTGTATACACTAGTGTCCTCGGCCCTCAGTACATCCCTGAGTTGTTGGCATACCCCCACAACATTATGAGGGTGAGTCACCAGTTCAAGTGGCCGTCCTGGGTGATCTACGACACCAATTATCTCCGGCATACGGCTGACATCGGCCAGCAGGACTGGTCAAAGGTCGATCCCAACATTTATGCTCGGTGCTTCACTGGCTGGGCACAGAGTGCCTCTTGGTGCTCCATTCGTATAACCTTGGACCACAACTAGAACAACCATCTGTTTGCTCCATTGCAAGACTGTAAGGCTCACAGAAACCTCCCTTGTCCGCTGCATACTTGTACGCACGGGTCTTGTGCATCATATGCAATCGTCTCAGCACATAAGAAGGTTCTTAGAGAATAACATTTCTCATGTTTTAGAGTGATCTGAGAGATACATGTATATGCATTACACACTATTAATTTTATAGGCTAGTGCGAAAAATAAGGGCCAATATAATAATATTATTAGTAATTGATGAGACAGTCCTAGACACAAAACAATTTATGTTGGTACTCAATCAGGTGCTGCTCTGAGGGCTTCCTCGAAGTCTCGCACGACCCCAATCTGCATCAAATATAACACGTACATGTACAACGGTGATTGCAAGCATGGCGAATCTTGTAAATTTCGCCACGAGTGTAGCCAATGCCAGGGGGCTCACCCCCAGACCCACTCCCAGTGCAAGTTGGATGCTGGATCTGCTGCTAAGTTGGATAGCTGAACAGTTCTGAAGCCAGAGCTCTATAGCCTAACAGAAGTCATGTTATTATGTTAGTGTTCAGGGGCTGCGAAGGAGAGTACTATCATCAGTTATACTATTAACATGCTGCATGTATGTTGTTCATGTGCAGGGTTGTTCAGGGTCGATAGCTTTTCTTTTTCGCTGCCTATCAGGTCATGGTGCATACCTTATACCAACCATCTCCTGAAGCTTGCTGCATGCTGTCCACCATCTGCTCCACCCTTGCCAGAGAGTCTGTACCACATTAATACACCACTGAGGCCTGATGCATGGAAGGAAGCGTTAGCGGGTCATCCTAACAAAGCCTATGCTGATTATATTCCGAGGGAATCAGCAAGGGTTTTCATATTGGGTCTGATTACAGCCGCCACTCCTGCCGCCCTTCATGGGGGAACATGATATCCACCCTTGAGAATCCAGAAGTAGTGGATACTTATCTGCAGAACTAGAAGGAGCTGAGTGAAGGAAATGTAGTGGAAATTGCTGATCCTACTGGCTTGCTGGGCTTACAAGTTAGCCCTATTGGCGTGATTCCCAAGCGTCACATTGTGAATAAATGGCACTTGATTGTTGATTTATCTAGCCCAACCAGGTTCAGCGTCAATGACGGGATCAGCAAGGAGTTATGCTTACTGTCCTACATGTACGTATTTGTGGATATGTAATTGTTATAATTATTGCTACTAGAGACTATCATTATTAATTTCATCATTCTGTTCAGGGTCTACTGTTTTTCTTTGAGATTTTTTTTCTGTATTGGTTTCATAAGATCTTTGGAGGGATGGGCAGATTTCATATACAAGGAGGTCATTAATTGGGGCTTGTATATGGTGGGGTCCCTCCAAAAAAGGCACCCATCAGAGAATGTAATGCAGAGTAGGCAAGAGTGCAAAGCATAAGATCTATCATATCAGACATTTCCATCATATGGAGCCGCCCATCTCCAGGTCATCGGCCAAAAACCTCAATTCTTGGTGGGAATAGCTCTCTACAGGATTTGCCAAGATAAGGGTTATTCATCTGGTGTAACATAATTCACGGAGTTCTGAACTGATTAAAGGATTGTATGAACTAATAGGAAATAGATACCTCCTCCTGATCAATCAGATCACAGAATTTGTTACAAGCCTACTTGTAACAAATTCTGTGATCTGATTGGTTAAATTGAAGTAACTATCCTTCACAGAAAATCATGAAAAACTTCTTGCCTGTGGTCAGGATTGTTGCTAGGCAGCAGTTTATAGTTGAAGCTTCTGGGCATTGTTGCTAGGATCTAAATACACTGTATGTTAGACACTGTTTCACTGTTCTACATGTACATGTATATGATTTACAGTCTGCACGAAGGGGTCAAATTTCTTATTCGCGCGGAAGTGAATCACGCACCCGGAAGTTAATTTACACTATGGGGATTTTGTATGGGCGAATTCTAACATGGCGGACAGAACAGGCGATCAACTCGAGTCGACGGTACGTGTCAGCAACGCTGGTGCGAAGGCTTTTGAGCCAAGAACTGGTTGAAATAACTATATTATGAGCTACACGCAATCGTTTCAAGAGTTGTCCTGATGTAGGTTATGTAAAACAGCTCTCCTGCTGCTGCCACTATCTGCAGGGATCCTCAGTTCAACATATTTCAGAATTTTTGAACATATACTTGCACGCCTGCGATGGACCTAAAACTTGGTACAGGACTTCAATACCATAATATCTGCAACATACTTTCTTCAAGAGATACAGGTTGGCCCTAGTTGGGATCTGTGAGGTGCACAAAACCGAAAATTTCCACTATATTCAAGGCCCCCAGTCAGAGCCTACCCAACGCTGATGGCTGGATTAAATGGATGGTCTTAAGATTCTGTCCTAACACTCTCCAGTAGAAGCAACCCCATACTCCAATTCACTATTGTTTATGCTCATGTGCGTTAAAATTTCTTTTGCTGATATTAAATAATTAATTATACCTTATTATGTAATATTTACTATAGCTTAGCCAAGATTAACTTTGATGGTGTTAACATGTGATGTTCATGCTTCTCCTCTCTCAGTCTGTCCTCCTCATTGTCATGCTCTTTGTTGTTGCAAGGGGTCTATGGGGGGCCCTGCTCCACGTATTTAAGTTTTGTCCACCATGTTTCTCTTCACTTCACTCTCAGTCAATGTGATTTAGTAGTTGTGCATGCTTGTTGTCTTTCTGAATAAAAATTTGGTTAAGCTACTCAGTGAAGTCAACTTGTACTCTAAAGCTTCAGTATTTGGTTGTAGCTAAGTCTAGCTATAGGAGCCTATGTTTAGTCTATTTGATTGTCTAGCCTGACTAGAATTGCTACTCACAAGAAAGAGCTCTACACATTTATGGTCCTTCGAGCCGGATACTACTTAACGGATCAATTGTTCAAACCAGTTCTTTCTTGTCTCTGTCACTATTATACAGTCCTACTTCAGTTGCACAACGGTGCAAATACAGCTACTAGTAGTATCTTTCTGCACAAAGCGGGGTGCACGTTTCATTGCAACTGTCTACTGGCACAAGGGTGCATGGTCAAACTCTCTTGCACAAAGGTGCATAGTTTGTTCTCTGCTTATAAGGTATCTTACACAAAGGTGTTCTTACACGCACAAGGGTGAAAATTTCCGCAAATTGGGTTTGCATAATTCCACCACGAAAATATTTGTGGTCAAGTTGACTCTGTTGATAAACAATTTCCTGCTTCCTAACCACAACTGATTGTCACTTATCCCAACCATGGCCACCGTTGACTTGGCCGCTCTCAAAAGAAGGAGAGGTGCGATAAAGGCCAGCATCACCAAGCTTACCACCAAGATAGGTGATCTTGAAGGCAAGGAACCTAGCCTAACAATCCGAACTCAGGCTCAACAGCTTTCCAAACGTCTCGAGAGTCTTGATGGCGACTTCAAAACACGCCACTTTGCGGTTATCGACGTTATTGACGACGAAGGGCAGCTGGCTGTGGAACAAGATGCCCTTGACAAACACGATGACGAATTAGCCGATCTCAATCTCAGACTGCAAATTTTGATGAACCCTGCTACCACAACTCCGCCCCCCTCTCTAACTCCTCCTCCTGAGGCTCGCCCACTCCCCAGTCGCGCCATTCTTGAACGACGATCAGCAATGCTCCAAGCGCGCCTTGTCTCCATGAATGAGAAGATTAATGATCTCAAAGGCGATGGCAGCGACGTCCATCTCGTCTATTTGTACCAAGAGCATCTAGCTGACCTCAAGAGAGAGCTTTCTGAACTCAGGAATGAGATACTCGCAATTACAGCCGATACTTCAGACTCGCTCATGAGCAATGCCCAGAAACAAGAAGATAACATCTTTGGTATGTCAGTAAAGGTTAAGAAACTCCAATTCCTGAATCCAGCCCCACCTTCCTCAGGTGCCGCTGTGGCTGCAAGTTCTCCCATTACCACCCCAGAATCGCGTACAGTCAAGCTCCCAAAGATTGATGTGCCCACATTCGATGGGGAAATGCTGCGTTGGCAGACGTTCTGGGAGCAATTCAGCATATCCGTTGACAAACGCTCTGACATCTCCAACACAGAGAAGTTAGTGTATCTTCGCCACTCCTTGAAAGACGGCTCAGCCAAGAATGTTATTGAAGGGCTGTCTCACTCTGCTGACCAATACAAGGAAGCCATCGACTCTCTCAAGGCTCGATATGACCGACCACGGATCATTCACCAAACTCACGTCCGGGAGATCTACCAGGTACCTAGCTTGAAAGATGGTTCAGGCAAGGAACTCAGACGATTCCACGACACCATTAAACAGCACCTGAGAGCACTGAGAGCGATGAAAGAAGAACCCACTGGCTCATTCATCACAGCCCTACTGGAGTTAAAACTCGACAAGGATACCATGTTTGAATGGCAGAAAGCTAGTCAAGACGCTGGGAAGATACCTCACTACGACGCTCTGCTTGATTTCCTTGACCTCCGTGCGCAGGCCTCAGAAACCTGCTCAACTGAGCCTAAGAAACGCCATCCGCCAAGGCAGGCTACCCCCAAATCAGCTACCTCCTTCGCAGCTAATGCCCAGGAAGCAACACTCTATTGCTCTCTCTGTAAGACACAGAAACACCCTTTGTATGCTTGTCCCCAGTTCAAGCTACTCCCACATGACAAGATGTTATCTACCATTCGCTCAAGCAATGTTTGTCTTAACTGCCTCAAGCCAGGGCACTTCTCAAGGAGTTGTGGGAGCAACAATCGCTGCCGGAAATGCCAGAAACCACACCACACTCTGCTGCACCAGGATTCAAAGTCAACTACAGAGAACAAAGAGCCACCCCCAGAAAGGGTAACCCCTTCTACACTTGCAGTTGTACCCATGGTCTCAAGCTATGCTCAGTCTAACTCTGGGAGTGCTCTACTCATGACATGCCAGATGTTCATCCATGCACCCGATGGCACTTGTATTCGAGCGCGTGGCCTGCTTGACTCAGGATCTTCAGCGTCATTCATCTCTGAGCGAGTAGCTCAATCTCTCCGACTCCCACTGTCTACCCAGCACATCAGAATCACAGGAATCACTGGTATGTCTCGTGGCTCTCCATTGCAATCTGTTGCTACCCTCACAATTTCTCCTCTGTTCTCACCTACTGAGAAGCTAACAATTTCAACTATCGTTGTACCCCGTGTTACTTGTGACCTACCCACCCAGCCTGTCCACTTCAACGCTAAATGGAGTCATCTCAATGGCCTACACCTTTCCGACCCCAGCTTTGATCAACCTGGCAAGATAGACATACTCCTGGGAGTGGATGTTTATGCCGATGTACTGTTGCAAGGCCGGCGGAAGGGACCCCCTGGCACACCAGTTGCCTTTGAAACGAAATTCGGATGGGTGCTTGCTGGCAAGACAGAAGATCCCACAACTCCCTCGACTGTCGCATCTCACCACGCAATGATACTCTCTGGTGATGACATTCTACGTAAGTTTTGGGAAATCGAAGAATGCCCAAAGGTTGCCTCAAATTACTCCCCAGAAGAACGTGCTGTTGTTCGTCACTTTGCTGAAAACCATAGGAAGAATGAAGATGGTAGATTCGTTGTACCGTTGCCGAAAGATGCTCAGGCAAAACCGCTTGGTGAGTCAAGATCGTCAGCTGTGCGCAGGTTCCTCTCACTCGAGCGATCTTTACGTTCCAGGAATCAATTCAATGAGTTTGCCACAGTAATGAACGAGTACATGGATCTCAAGCATGCTGAACTGGTACCAAAGGGAGACTTGAACAAGCTACCGGAAGAAACCTTTTATCTCCCCATGCACGCTGTCCGCAAGGAAGAGAGCACCACAACCAAGCTCCGAGTCGTATTTGACGCATCGGCAAAGTCTAGCACTGGTCTCTCCCTCAATGATATCTTGCTTGTTGGACCTACCGTCCACCCTCCCCTCATTGATGTTCTCTTACGGTTCCGTACGCACCGTGTGGCTCTTACTACTGATGTCAGCAAGATGTACAGAGCCATAGAGTTAGTCCCAACTGACAGAGATCTGCACAGATTCGTGTGGCGCAACAATCCTGAAGAACCTCTACTTGACTACAGGATGACGCGTGTCACTTTTGGAGTCTCAGCCTCTTCATTTGCAGCAAACATGGCCGTCAAACAGAACGCCTTGGACCATGCTATGAAGTACCCACTCGCAGCAAGAAGCGTGGACAACTCCTTCTATGTTGATGATGGTCTTACTGGTGCTGACTCCATTCAAGAGGCTATCCAGCTTCAACAACAGCTGCAAGAACTCTTCTCCAAGGGAGGATTCCTCCTAAGAAAATGGAATTCTAGTGATCCACAAGCTATCCAACATCTGCCAGCAGAGCTGAAGCACACAAAGCCCACACAGGAGATGCCAACAGCTGATGAGTACACCAAAACACTTGGAATCCAATGGAATGCTCTCAAGGATTGCTTCAAGCTCTCTGTACCCTCTCCCACACCACTGGAAACTCTAACCAAGCGGGGTCTTGTCTCAGATGTTGCGAAGACCTTTGATGTTCTAGGCTGGTTCTCTCCTTCTACTATCAAGGCTAAGATTCTCATGCAGCAACTCTGGGAACTCAAGATTGGCTGGGATGACCCTGTGCCTGAAGATATCCATGACGCCTGGCTACAATGGAGAACCGAGCTTCACCTACTCTCTCAGATGCTGATCCCTCGCTGTTACTCCAGCAAGGAGTCTCAGGTAGTCACCACCGAAATTCATGGTTTCTCCGATGCCTCTGAACTTGCCTATGCAGCTGTGGTCTACCTACGCATTTCTGATGCCTCCGATCACACTCAAATATCACTGGTGATGTCAAAGAGCAAGGTGGCTCCCATCAAGCGGCTGACCATTCCTCGGCTGGAGCTATGTGGAGCACAGTTGTTAGCTCAACTCATCCACCATGTCAGACGAGTCCTTGATGTACCTCTCTCCCATGTATATGCGTGGACTGACAGTACAATTGTACTAAATTGGCTGGATGGAAGTCCTAGACGTTTCAAAACTTATGTTGGCAACCGCATCTCCACTATAATTGATCTCATTCCCCCAGACAATTGGAGACACGTCTGCTCAGCTGACAACCCGGCTGATTGTGCTTCCAGAGGACTCTACCCCTCTGAGCTACTCAACCACACTCTGTGGTGGAACGGACCAGATTGGCTCAAGGATCCACCTTCCAATTGGCCTGCAAAACTACCTTTGCCTCCAAATCAGCAAGAAATTGATGAGAAGGAAGTATCACTACATGTCCATGTGCTCACTGAGACACCCACACCAATCATTCCAATCGATCGATTCTCCAGTTTTGATCACCTGAAGCGCATTACTGCCTGGATAGTTCGTTTCACTCGAAATTGCCAAACTAAAGGTTCTGCAGAACGTAACAAAGCCCACCTCACAGTTCCTGAATTACAAGCCGCAGAAAATTACTGGATCAAAATAATGCAATCCGCTCATTTTAAATCAGATTTGATATCACTCAAAGGGAGTCAATCTCTCTCAAGATCTAGTTCACTCCTACCCCTGCAACCATTTATTGATGACTCAGATATCCTACGTGTGGGTGGCAGAAGGCAACTCTCACAGACATCCAATTATCGGTCTCGGCACCCAGCCATCCTACATGGAAAACATCCTCTCACCCATTTGATGATCAGAGATGAGCATAGGAGACTTCTTCATGCAGGTCCCACTCTACTCACTGCTTCTCTGTCCAGGTTCTACCATATAGTTGGTGGACGAAAGGTGGTCAGGTCTGTTGCTCGCAAATGTATTACATGTCGCAAATACACCGCAAGACCCAAACCTCAAATGCTTGGACAACTACCTGTTGAACGAATTACCCCTGGCTCGGTATTCGACAAGGTTGGCGTTGATTATGCTGGACCTGTCTTCATCAAGTATGGATATGTCCGTAAGCCAACTACAGTTAAGGCATACATCTGCGTGTTTGTCTCACTCTCCATCAAAGCTGTGCATCTCGAATTAGTCACAGATCTTACCTCTGAAGCATTCATTGCTTGCCTGAAACGTTTCATTTCTCGACGTGGCCTTCCCTCACTCATATGGAGCGACAATGGTACTAACTTCACAGGAGCTGCTCGAGAGCTCAAGGAACTCTATCAATTCCTCAAGCAACCATCCACCCAAAATGATGTCAACCACTACCTCAGCGATAAGAAAATCACTTGGAAATTCATTCCCCAACATGCTCCTCACTTTGGCGGAATCTGGGAAGCAGCCGTTAAGTCCATGAAGACTCATCTCAAACGGATTCTAGGTGATGTTAAATTGACGTATGAAGAATTCTCTACTCTCCTGACTCAGGTTGAAGCATGCCTCAACAGTCGACCACTCGTTCCGCTACCCAATGATGATGACGGAATTGAAGCACTCACTCCTGGTCATTTCCTTGTTGGCAAACCATTAGCAGCTCTCCCTGAAGTAACTCCAACTAAACCGATCTCTCTGCTCAAGCGTTGGCAACTATGCCAGTCACTTGTGAGACACTTCTGGAAACGTTGGTCCTCGGAATATATATCGCAACTTGGACGATTTAACAAATGGCAACACCCTGCTAGAAATGTTCAACTCGGTGATTTAGTTGCGATTCACGAAGATTCTCCGATATCGACTAAATGGCCTCTAGCTCGTGTCATCAAAGTTCATCCTGGAAAGGATAATCTCGTTCGCGTGGCCACAATCAAGACAACCCATGGAACCTATATTCGCCCTGTTAACAAGCTTGCCCTAATTCTTCCGAACGATGAACAATTTAACGACTGATCACCACCAATTTGAACATTCTTATCTTCACACCCATTGAGCATTTTCCTTCACACCTCACCCATTAATTTTGTTTCATTTTCATTATTTTTTGTAAGACCGTCTGGTCTTGGCCGGCGGTATGTTTATGCTCATGTGCGTTAAAATTTCTTTTGCTGATATTAAATAATTAATTATACCTTATTATGTAATATTTACTATAGCTTAGCCAAGATTAACTTTGATGGTGTTAACATTTGATGTTCATGCTTCTCCTCTCTCAGTCTGTCCTCCTCATTGTCATGCTCTTTGTTGTTGCAAGGGGTCTATGGGGGGCCCTGCTCCACGTATTTAAGTTTTGTCCACCATGTTTCTCTTCACTTCACTCTCAGTCAATGTGATTTAGTAGTTGTGCATGCTTGTTGTCTTTCTGAATAAAAATTTGGTTAAGCTACTCAGTGAAGTCAACTTGTACTCTAAAGCTTCAGTATTTGGTTGTAGCTAAGTCTAGCTATAGGAGCCTATGTTTAGTCTATTTGATTGTCTAGCCTGACTAGAATTGCTACTCACAAGAAAGAGCTCTACACAACTATAGTTTTCGAGTGATGGTCTATTTTGTACAACACATTTGGAGATTTTTTATGTCTGGAGCATTTTCAGAATTTTTGAACATGGTGAAGTCAAGCAGCCAACCTTTCAAAAACACCAGTGTAGATACATTACAACCAGTAGTTTAACATATGTTATAGGTGAATCTTGATTGTTTCTATTTGTAAGAGATTTTTTGGTATCAAATCCTGATTTTTGTAATATGGTGCACTTGGCTCCCTTGACCCCTGCTTGGCCCGCTGACCTTTTTGGCGGTGGCGCTAATATTAATCGTAAAAACGCGCGCAACCGTATACAATGACGTTCATACAACGTGTGCGCAATATATTATCATGAATGCGCATACGTTTGGCGCTCGCGCAATGCGCTAGCTCTAGGCGCATGCGCCTGGCAACCAAGTAAACAACGTACTTCCTGTACAAATAAGAAAGTAGATGGAAAACGTGACCCCTTCGTGCAGACTGTTAGAAGAGCTCAGGGCTCTGTAGAACCCTTGCTTCACTTGGGATTCTACACAAAATTCTTCAGTCTTCTACATGTAAATCACATACATGTGTACATTTAGATCCTACTTGTAACAAATACAGTGATCTGATTGGTTGAATTGCAGTATCTATCCTTCATAAAAAAACCTGGTAAATTTTGTTTGCCTATGGCTAGTTTGTTGCTAGGCAGTTGTTTATATATAAAGCTATTGGGCATTGTTGCTAGGATCTAAAGTAGTTAGACACTGTTTAGTCGGTTTCTACGTGATTTAGAAGACCTCGGGGCTCAGTAGAACCCTCGCTTCGCTCGGGATTCTACATAGAGCCCTTCAGTCTTCTAAATCACGTAGAAACCTCCTAAACAGTGTCTAACTATTATGTAGAAACCTCCTCAACAGTGTCTAATCATTAAGTAGAATGTACCAATGTACCTCAATTTGCTGAACTCTTTCTCCACTAATTTCATGCATAGTCCAAGATTTCTCAAGTTTATCATGAGGTGAGTTTTGTCGACGAATATGCCTTAAAAATCTTCGTGGGCGATCACCAGAGTATGGCAGTGAAGGTGTATCTTCTGATCCTATTTGTACGTCTGATGGAGTCTCAACGTGAACAAAATCATCCGAATCATCTTCACACATCAAATCACAGCTGCATATACATGTACATATACATACATAATACATGTACACAAGTTTTAGTTACATACATGTATATGTATATGAAAAAGTAAGACTACATCCCTCGTCGCTCATAAAAAGTATTACATCGCACTACTGTATGCCGTCACAGGACACATCGACAAACTGCGCATGCTCCGTATACGCTTGAGCTGGTTGACCCGAATGTGACCTTCACCTGCCAGGTGCTAGACTGAACAGAGAAATCCCCCCAGAGTGCAAACTCACCAAAGAAAGCGAACTGAGAATCACCATACATGTATATCCATGATCTCTTTTTACGCTAGGTTCAAATTCTAGGTCCTAACAATCTTTCATGCGAGATAAATATTTGAAGCAATATTTATAGTAATTACATGAACATTATACATCATACATCTAATGTAGGTTTCATCGTAATTACCTCATCGTAGTATTTGTTGATTAGGACTAAATATTATGGCATACTATTGAGCTAGATCCAAACTTTTTCGCCCGACAACCCTTACCCACTCCATCACACATGAAAAGGGTCTAGCAAAGGTCTACATTGGAAGGCAATACATTTGTTGAAGCCATATGAATGCACACCAGGATCATAAGTAAGAAAGGATGGCCCAGTCTGAAATCCTTGTTTTGATATAACATACATCGTAACATGTGTAGTAAGCTCAAGCATACTATATCTCCCGTCTCATGCTACTGCATGCTAGAATTTCCCCCCTCTACGAAAAATTGTCCTGCTAGCTACATGTACTTTGGAAAGCTGAAGGTTATGTAAATTTGAAATTTTGGTATTTTTCATGAGCAATTTACATGTACATGTACATGTACGCATGGGTAAGGGTGTAAAGTAATGCACGTGGAGGCATGCTCCTGTAGGAAAATATACAACCTCTGGATTGTTTCCATTGGCTTCTGAGAGGGGGTGCCCTGAGGCTTTGTTATTCGCTTTCCAATTGTCGAAATCTCTAGCTTGCTGATGTAATTAGTGACTTCATTTTCACTCCAGTTTCTCACTAACTTAGGCCTTTACATGTACATGTAAATGTTGGAGTCAATGGGGCTACGTGTAATTGTGTACATAGATGACAGTATTTATACATCTCCCTCTGAATCTGAGGCTGAGAAAAGTGTAGTATCAGATCTTGATAGAGCTGGTTTTGTGTTAAATGTCATGAAGTCACAGCTGATCTCCAGTACAGATTATCGATTGTTCTTGATTCACCTTAGACTTAGAGAGGGCTGTTTTAGAGTGCCACAACACAAGATTGACCGGCTTAAATCAGCTATAGCAAATATTTATACATGTACGTGTACACATGTATGTTGGATGCAGGATGCAATTACTGCCTCTATCTTTTCAATGAGCTACATGTAGGCTATTGGGCCAGTAGTTTGCCTACAGACTAGATATATTGTTGAGCTAAGGCCAGAGGTGTCTCAAGGTCAGTGGTCAGTTGACCAGGCTACTTATCCAGATCATCACACTATGGTAGTAAAAAGACTTATTTGCAAGATGGTACAATGAGTACATGTATCTTTGAAACATGTTTGCAGCACTCCATTGAGGAGTTTGGTAAACACATACATGTAGCAAACAGTGGATCCATGGATAAGATAAAAGGAAGCACACAAAAGAGATAAAATTTCCTCCGATCACCTTCACCCCAAGAAAAATCAGGGTAAGGCTGTGACTCTTCAATCATGAATACATGCACATCATCATGTTTGCCACACATACACATGTAAAACAAGGGCCAAGCTGCTGCAGGATTCTACATGTACCTGCTTGGATGCCACTAGAGGATCCAGGCATCACATCGATTGTAGCAAGAGTACAATAATGCATGCTCTTGATTGCAGCTACTAGCTGAGCCATTGTTCCATCAGTGGAAGATACTCTTCCAGCCTGAGCACCAACATGCTGAGCTTTCTTGCTGGACTGAGAGGCAGATCCTTTTTATATTTTTAAGCTTTTCCCAGCCCTAAAATCTGCTCTCTCCTCCACCACAGCCCAACCATACTCTGATCTGTCAGCAATTCTAATTGCTTCTACCTAATTTTAAGAGAAGTCATACATGTACCTTTCTTCTAGACTCGTCTTAGCGTCTTAGCCTTCTCCACTGCTGGTGGAGTCTGCAATGCTGCAGTTGCCTCCTCCATTTTGTCCATGACAGTAACACTAAATTCTCATGAGAATTCTTCTTGAAGGTAGGGCTTTCTCCATCCTCATTCTCTTGACCAGCCTATCATCCGCTGCTCCCCTCTCCTAAGATAGCTCTCTCTTCAATGACTGCATCTCATCCTCCAGACAATCCTTAAGGACCTGGGAGAGCTGGCCAGCACACAGAGCTGGAGCAGTGGCACCAGAACCAGAGGCCTGTTTGGCTGGAGCGGTCATCGTCGTGAGTAGAGAAAAGGATGAACTTTGCCAATGGAAAAGAAAATTGCTCGATGCATTGCAAAATCAAGTCACCAACAAAAATTGCTGTACACCGTAATCGAAGTCCCCAAGAGAGTGACTACCACATTTTACTCAAAGCATCCAGAACTGAGCCAACCGTCCATGCATGCAACCAACCCAGCGTCTCCGTTGTCCGTGCTTTTATTCTCGCATCTCCTGAAATCTGGGTTTTTGACTAGGTCCTCCCTGGAACGCACAACTGGCCAGACTTGAGAACACTACCTTGACTTGTGGGCTGAGTGAGGAAATTCCTGCACTCAAGTGTGTCCAGTATAGTACATAATATAATTATTATGTACATGTACATGTATATGTATATAGACGAAGTGGTTGTGATCTATTACATGTAAGTGTTAATTTCCTGTTGTACTCAACCATAAACCTCATACATGTGCACACTGCTAAAAACTGATTGGTCACAGCCAAGTTTCTTGCTCTGGAATAACTTGCACCAGACACTCTACTACGCATGTACTAGTCTCGAATCCAGACCCTCCCTTTCCCGCAGCGCTGGATGTATTGCATCACCAGCACGCGGAAGGAAGGGTCTGGCAACTCTTGCATGGTTTTCGTGTTCTCTAGAGGAATTTGCATAGAGCCAATGGGGTGCGAGATGTCATGTGACTTTCGAATTATGGACCGCAGGAACGCGCGATCGCGGTTGACATGGCATGCACTGATATGGCAATACTGTAAGTGAAAAGTTATGGCTGAGTTTATCGACGCAGTAGACTACTAGAGAACAAGGCGAAGGAGATGGGCTACACAGCATTCCGTGATAAGCCCGAGAAAGAAGCTGTTTTTCTAGGAAAGGACGTCTTTGTGTCTGTGTTCAGTGATAGTCCTGACTCGACGAGGAGCTGTGTTAGTCGTCTATGCTTGCTCGATCGAGTCTTCAAGTGGCGAGCAATAGCATAGCAAGCACCATTTCATGGCTGTGAAGTTGATATGTGAGTCGTGCGAATTTTAATAACGCCAAAGAACAAAATTTTAAATTATAATAAAATTCCAATCATGTGACTATAGCTTTAATTGCATACCAAACGCACACGAAAACCGTGCAAGAGTTGCCAGACCCTTCCTTCCGCGTGCTGGTGATGCAATACATCCAGCGCTGCGGGAAAGGAGGGGTCTGGATTCGAGACTACGCATGTACATGCATACATGTAGATCCGTATAGCGAAGAGTCTGCATGCCACAACAAATTTGGACCCCTCTCCTTTTTGTTCCCCCTAGTCAATATAATATTATTTGGACCCCTGGCCCTTAAATATTTCAGAAATAAAATGGACCACCATGTACGTTATCAATTATTAGAAAGGGGCTGGGTTCTGTACGGTAACAGGATTGTCTCCAGGTGGTTTGTATAGTAATAGTCTCCAGGATCTGCACGAGGGGTCCAAATATAAACACATGATAGGTCACAGGATGACACCATAAGCGTAGTTTCTGATCTCGAGCTTGTGGCCCCCCTAGAACCCATTCTACTCACACCCCAGTCAAAATTGTACCGCGCTGAATTTATCCTCAAATTATCCCCAACTCTACAATGCAACGAGAATTTATCTATTTAATTATATAACATCATAAACATGCAACTCTATATCCCAATTTACCTGGTACTACTGTCTGGCAACTTTTCTGGTCGCATAACATCGTCAGCCATGTTTTAAATTGAGGCGCGCTCTATTTAGAAACACGGTTCGAACTTGACGTGTATAAATCGCTATGAAGACAGCAGTCATTGGAGGAGGCTTGGTTGGTAGTTTACAGGCGCTTTTTCTTTCCAAGTGCGGATACAAAGTGGAACTCTACGAATCTCGAGCGGACATACGAAAAGACCGACACTATGGCGGTCGAAGTATCAATTTGGCCCTCAGTGTTCGTGGAAGGGAGGCATTAAAGATTGTCGGGTTGGAAAGGGCGGTACTTGGTGATGCTATTCCAATGCATGCAAGGATGATTCACTCTCTATCTGGGGCGACGTCGTCCCAAGCTTATGGAAAACGCAATCAATGTATTTACTCGGTGGATCGTCGTAAGCTAAATGAGTTGCTTCTAAATGAGGCTGAGAAAGACCCTAATATTTCTTTGAATTTTGAGCATAAGCTTGTGCGTGCTAATTTTGAAGAGAAAGAGTATACCTTTGCAAAGGGCACCCAAGCTGAAGATGTAAGCATTCATACAGATGTTGTATTTGGCTGTGATGGTGCTTACTCAACTGTTCGACGACAAATGATGCGGTGGGGTCGGCTGAATTATCAGCAGGAATACATAGACCATGGCTATAAGGAATTAACAATGCCTCCAAATGAAAATGGTACTTTTTCCATGGCTCCAAACTTTCTTCATATTTGGCCACGTGGAAATTTCATGATGATAGCTCTTCCAAACAAGGATTACTCCTTTACCGTTACTCTTTTCATGCCGTTCAAGATATTTGATGCTATTGAGACAGAAGAAGAGTTGTTGGCTTTCTTTATGAAACATTTTCCTGACTCGGTAGACAAGATCGGTGTGGAGAGGTTAGTTCAAGACTACTTCAACAATCCAGTTGGGAAACTTGTGTCAGTGAAGTGTTATCCTCACTTTATGGCTAACCAAGCTGTTATAATGGGTGATGCCGCTCATGCAGTTGTGCCTTTCTATGGTCAAGGAATGAATGCAGGATTCGAAGACTGCTTGATCTACTACGAACTCCTAACAAGAGAAGAAGATATCTTCAAAGCAGCTCAGTTGTATGCAGAGTCCCACTGGAGGGACTGTTACGCTATTGCAGAGCTCTCCATGTATAACTATTATGAAATGCGCTCACATGTTAACAGTCGGTTGTTCCTTTTGCGCAAAAAGGTAGACAGTTTTTTGCATGCACTATTTCCAAGGAAATTTATTCCTCTCTATACAATGGTGGCATTTACAAGAATTCCGTATCATGTAGTTGTCCAACGAAGCAGGAAACAGCAAAAGATGGTGACTGTTTGTCTTAGTCTAGGTGCTATTGTATCTCTGTTTATAGCTGGAATGTGTGTTTGGAAATATCTGGCTCCTGAACATTATAAAAGTGTACAATGGTATTGATTATAATAATTTAATCACTAAAGTTTGAATTTGTGTCCAGAATATTTGCCCCACATAAACAAATTTGCAGTTGCACTATGACACCTTAACTATTATATTGTCAGTTTGCACCAAAAGCTAGAAATGTTTGGCGTCTGGAATCACTATATACCCCCACATGCACATAGGCCATTTTCAGTTGATTTCCACTTATTTAAGCTGAGCGAGGATGTTTATGCACGAAATATACCGAGACTACTTAATCTATGATATGTATATATCGCTTCCACTCAAACAAGTCTCCAACCGAGAGATGATCAAACCTCACGAAAAACAATTCATGCAGTCAGTTCGGCGGTGTTGTAGCCATGTATCAGAGTCTGGCCACGTCGATACTACTACTGAAAGGAAATCAGTCAGAGTTTGGAAATCAGTGTCGAATTGTACAAAAAAAGTCGATGCGCAATTTTATGGTCTGTTGAATGACATCAAAATCGTGGAGCCGGGTTCTTTGTTAATGTGGCTGACCATGTTTGATATCCTTAGCCATTGAAGCCATACGATATCAGCTGATAACTGCGTAGTCATGTAAGCCAAAACAATTTAACCACCCATGCTTGTCAGAGAAAGTAGTCACTAGCCTGGGTGCCAGCCCCTTCACAAGAGGGAGAAAGGGCGACTTGTTCTGTTGAGTCAGCAAGTAGCTAACAAAGTGGTGATGTTCTGGTCTGGTATACATGGTGCAGCGCTGAATTCATGAGGGGTTAACGCTAGGTCAAAGGTCGCGGGGCTTCTCCGATTCTATTTCAATGTGCAATGGCTGACCGATTGAGGCTTGGTTTTTTGGCTAACCATCACATTCTCACCAAGAAACTGGACACAGATTCCTTACTTCCTGACTTGATCTCTTCTGGACTAATATCATTTGAAGAAAGAGAGCTTATTTCTCACGAAGCAACCGGATCCCTGAAAACTGATCGTCTCCTAACTATCCTCCATCGACGGGGAACGGTAAACCCTGATATCTTTAGCCAGTTATTTGAGCTGCTTTCCAACGAGTCGGTCACTGCAGGCCAGTTACTGGACGACGTCTTGAAGCAGATTAAGGCAGACTCATGTAATGATGGAGTTGTTGCCAGGTTTGCTTATTCTAGTGGCGTACTCAAAGTGGGGGACAGTGTCTCCCTTCGCAATTCTGAAAACGATATCATCAATGCCCTTACCGTAAGTGAAGTTCTACCACAGTTGGTTTCATATGGAATTGTCAACTTGAGTGAAAACGATCTCATTAGGTTAGTTGTACCATTGGTGGCTGATATTTTTGTGTCAAATAATTTGATCCTGTACATTGTTTCTATTAATAATATTAATATATTATACAATGTATTACACCTGATGTGATTAATATACATATATATATGCACTTACACTATTATGCAATATGCTATCTTGGGATGAATTAATCTCGGTTGCATTACTTTTTCTTTGTACCTTCCACAATTTTCCATTTGGGTGCACTATCAGTAAGAGAAAAATATGCAGTCATGCCAATGATCTTTTTTATCATGTTTAGATCAAAGCCTGTGCAAAGGGATCAAGCAAAGGAATTGCTGACAGTCATTAGGAAACGAGGAGCCTCAGCTTTTGATAAATTTGTGGAGGTATTACTGCAATCAGATACCTTATCCTTTCTTGGGAAGCGTCTAAAGGAGGAGACATGGGAGGATGACAAGCAGTATGGTTAGCATTTGCTGCTCTAACGGATCAATATGGAAGAATGACTCCACATACTAACCCTTAGTCTCGTACCCAGCCCCTCCTATGCAAAAAGGGAGAAAGGGTCTGGTGAAAAGGGTCGCACTACCGTGTCCCCACGTTGAAAATCGTATGTGGCCAATCAGATAGCAGTAGCATAGTCACATGTATATTGGAATGTAATTATCTGTTGCACGCATGCACCCAACCTACATGTATGAGCTAGTATGCGCGTGCATGGTATGATTTATTTCTTATTTAACGCATACCAAAACGCCAATTATTGCATTCCGGAGGGATATGGTAGTGCGACCCTTTTCACCAGACCCTTTCTCCCTTTTTGTGTAAGAGGGGCTGGGCACGAGACTAACTAACTCTAATACCTGAAACCCAGCCCCTGACTCTGTTCTTCCATATTGGTTCACTCTAACTGTTTTGCACAGCCTTATGATGTGATGCCGTCATGTATATTTTAGTGGAAGATGTACTGAAGAGAGCTCATGTTCCTCCACGTCAAGGGGTTTATGTTGAAAGAAAAGTAATGATACAAAAGATTCGGAATGAACTTTACAAGCTGAAGGATCAGGATGGGTGTGAATTAAATTATATTTTTTGCATACAAAAATGCCCCCCTCACCCTCTATATACACTGTACTAGGCAGAACACTTGGGTTTGTAAGTCTCATGAGCAACCTGAAATACATGTACATGTACAGTGGAACACCGCCTTGCAGACACCCCATAGCGGACGCTTTGGTGAAAGATTTGTAGACTCGCTTGTAAAACAAATAGTAAGAAGAGCTAAAGGCTAGCTACAGCGCTACGAGTGCGCTAGTGGCCTTGAGTAGCTTCCATGTGCTTCACTTGTGGGGTCACAGGTCACATCACATCATTGGTTTATAGCAGTCCACTATACTTCAACAACCATCCCCCCCCCCCCCCCCCCCCCCCCCCCCCCAAAAAAAAAAAGATGTGGGATACCTTGCTAATCTGGCCACTTGTATGGTGTCCAGATTAGAGAGGCTCCACTATGAACTCCAGATTAAGAAGATATTGGTCAATATTGTCACAAACTGCGGGGTAGCTGGGGTTGGTGATATTAATTTTCTCCCCCAAAAATTTATTATAGTACATAAGTTGTGCCTGATCACTGAAGTACTGGGATTACTTTGTCCATTACAAGTGAAACTGAATTAAGCTACATGTATATGTACATATACAACTGCAAGTGCACATACATGTACATCTAATGTGAAGATATGTATTACCAGGAGTGTATTACCAGTATGTGTACTATTCATCCTGCAGGTGGGTGGTAGTTCATGGTATGGCTGGTTTTGGAAAGACAGTGCTTGCTGCTGAAGCAGTCAGAGATGCTGCGTTGCTTCGTCAAGTGTTTCCAGGTACATGTACGTTTGTTGCTATTATGCAAAACTCTGTAATAATTTAATTTTGTGACAAACTGATATTGCATAGGAATGATGCTGAATGCTTATCACCATAGCTCGGCACAGAAGTGCATGAGGGTTACGGTAGTCAGTTTACTGCCTGCGTATGACATTTATGCAACGTATTAGCCAATTTTGCTCCAAACTCCAAAGGTTTCAGCTAAAGGATTTCACTAAATGCTTCCTCTCATGAGTTGTATGCATGTACATGTTAACTTATTCTTTGTTTTTAGCATAGCGAAGTTAGCCTTTTTTCAATTCCCAATACCCTAGTCTAGGGTGAAGTCCCCTCTGTATACTACAGTGTACATGTACTTGTAGTAATGTCTATTTACCATGGCTACAGGGGTACTTGTCCAGGATTGCCATAGGGTGTCCTGGGTTGTCCTGGGGTTAGGGGATGGGTATGGGGTTAGGGTTAGGGATAGGGAACCAGGACATCTCGGGGCGTTCGCCGGCAATCCTGGACATCCCTGTATTATTTCCGAGTGGGTCCTGGTTGCATTTGTATGGTTTCCCTAATTTCTAAAAATTAGCGTCGATCTCGGCCACCAGAGCATCACAGGCCAGCCTTTGCAGGTTTTCAATTGTTGATCAGATTGCCAACCTGCTACCAAATGTACAAAGCCATGCAATGCTTCATCTTGCCTAAGTTTATGGTCCTCATTTGAAAAAATGTGCACCTCCCTTAAAGTGTTAACAAAAAACAATAAAATTGAAGGATGAAGTAGGGATGGGGGGCCAAAAAGTGCACAAACAAGATTTGTAAGGAAAATTATGTCCACTGTACATGTACATTCCTACACTTGCTTTTCTCAATTAGCTATCATGTGCCAGTTGACGGTGATTTGTTGGTACTATCCTTAACTGAGAGAAATTCATGTTATCCCCTAGCTATTATTATGGCATGGCTCGTACAGGTGGGGGGATTGACCGTCACATTACTGCCTGGTTAGTTTATTCCTGCACCTACACATGTACTCAAAAAGCATGCGTAGGGATGTACAATGTATGGTGGACATGATTTTCCTTACAAATTTTGTTTGTGCACTTTTTGGCCCTCCCATCCCTACTTTATCCTTCAATTTCATTGTTCCTTATACTTGTTTTATATTTGCTTCTGTTCTTTTTTTGTTCCTCTTTAGCGTAGTTCATCAATGCTATCTATTATGATGCTGTCATTAACTCTTAACTTTCAATGGTGCAGTACGTGGCATAGTAATATTGTTATACGTATCCAGGATGACAAGCCGAAGTTGCTCGCATGCGAGCCGTAGCCGCACCCCTCACTAGGTCGTTGTTACCGTACCGCGGCTGCACTCTGCATAGGCGAGCTCTAGATCTCGGCATATAAACAGTCAGCTCAGTGACTAGCCTCGTTCCCAGGCCCAGAGAAGCTGCTACCAACAATCAACTTTCTAGGTTCACTCCGGATCCCTAAATGGAAGGTTTTCATGGCCTAGCACGTTGTCAGGCTTCTGTCAGGTCTGCCCGCGTGATGTGATCAATGCAGTGGTGCTCGGCGCCAGCTACTAAACTTAACTCCTGTCACATGACTTCACCATGGTAACACATTATGAGTATGTGCATTATATGACAAAATGTACATGTAAGACACACCCAATCATAGAATCCACTGACCAAACCCACCATTAGGCCAGACAAATTTAATAAGTTGTTGCACGGATTCGCTCGCTCCAATTTTTGGGCAAACAAAAAAAAATTTAATTAAGTTGGGTGGAGCTTATGTACAGTTGAGTGGTTTTTGTATTCTATCTTGATTCTCTGGTCCTAGATAGTCAGATTAGTCTGTCTTAATTAGATTGTGGTCTATAACCACACCCCAATTGATTGCTTTTTTTTCTTTTTTTTCGATCGCTCGGTCCAATTTTTACTTCACAATATCCGAGCAACAACAAATTAAATTGGTCTGGCCTTATAAAACTGTCACGATAGCTAAAGTTGGACTTACTGTGTGGGTGTAATGTTGTGTCCGTGGATTATTCGCACTATATCCTGTAGTCCCTTTGTCAGCTCCTTCACAAACATATTATACATGTATGTAAATGTCTCAAGTTGATACCTATCCAATACTAAACTTTCAGACTCGTAGTCTTAAGTAGCACCTTGCCAGAGACGGCCAAACAAATCTACAGAACGCAAGGATTTATGCACCATCTGAATCAGATTTAGTCTTGTGCCTAGATCCCACCCCAAAGAAAGGGGTGGGGTTTTGAGGGTGGGGTCTGGGACACCTGACCTCATATTGATGCAAACTTGCCCCACCTCCTAGCCTTGTGTTTTGTCACATGCCAAAGCATGAGGCTAGCCCCACCCAGCCTGGATATGCCTGGCGCCTGGCGCCCCCCGCCTCCACCTCTGGCCCCACCCCTAGTGCTTTAATAGCATCCTTGACCAATTGGCTTGTGCACTGAGTGAGGAAGTTCCTGCACTCATGTTCCTAGTAAATGCTCACTGTTCATCCTGATCACACCTGGGTCCGAGGCTAGGTCATAGCTATGGTCTGGTTAGTATTTCAGAGCCACACACTGCATCAGCACAATTACTGTAGCACTACAAGAACAGCCAAAATGTCACCTTCATCACAAAGTACAGTACTACATTCATCACCAATCCTGTTTCATATGCTGCATTTTTGCTGAGCATTCTGCACTTTAGTGCTCTAGTTAAGTTGGTGATCTACACGTATACCAAATTGGCCAAATCGCCAAATTAAAATCTCGCCAAAATTTTCCACTATATGTTATACAGTTGTAGAGCTAATACATAAATTTGAATTGGTCTTTTCATTTAATTAGAAACATTACAGCCAGCTTCAGCATACAAAGGTACACGTATTTATATAAATGCAGGACGTAGATCACATGGAGATCACTACAATCCTCTTGAGATATGAAACTATAAGCATTGCAGGGTCTCAATACAGTGGTTTATATGGATCTCTGTATTTCAAATTTTGTTTAATTCAAATATTTCTCATGGGTTTCGAGATTTGATTTACATGTAAGTGGACTACACTGTATCAAGACTATATACATGTATTACCCTGGGCAAGATGCTTAGTATACAATAAATCAGTTAATGCTTGTGTAATTGGCGAACATAGATTATGGGAACATGTACCGTACATGTATATACATTTAACTATAGCTTGTGTTGACCAGTTACCCGTGTTCATTTATTATTATTTAACCATTATTTGTAGTACCACGAGTGCATAATATTACACTGCTTCAATGTACATTGTATGTTGCAGGGGCTTGTAAACTGTTACTAATTTACTGATTACTCAAGTTAGAAAAAAGGTGCATTTGAGCTAGGATACATGATTATTTGTGATCAAGAGTCTGGGAATGCTGCCTAAACCATATCTGATGAAATGCGGCTATAGCTACTAGCAAGAGCATGTAGCATCTGTCCCAAATCGCATTCACTATAATATTACGTAGGCATCTGCAGTAGTCAAGACTTCATTACATATAAATCCATTATTAGAGGCAACTACCAAATTTTATTATTTTCTGGCAATCCAATATACTCATCATAACATCTATTGATGTACATGTACATGTACATATCATGTACAATCCTGTATATTCAGCACCAAGGGCTTATAAAAGTCTATAATATTATAAGCCCTTGTCTGCACTGAATGTCAACCTTCTTCTGTATAACCAAGGTGGCGTGCATTGGCTGACTGTTGGTCAAATGATCAACAGCCAGGGACTAGTGGACAATGGGAAGCTACTGAGCAAATTACAAACCATAATTCTTCGACTGGATAAGAATAAGACCTATCGCCCGCCAAATGTTGAGGCTGCTACTGATTATCTCCAGCAGGTTAGTATTGAACCTTGATATCTCGGCCAACGATTTAAATTTGTACTCCAGTATGTGCATGGTAATGTATTCATGTAGGTCAGGGCTTCATTTAGGGGGGGGGGGGCAGGGGGGCGCTCGCCCCCCCCCTTGATAAACTCTCGCCCCCCTTGCCCCCCCCCTTTTAAAGCTGGTATTATCACACGCATAAAGTCAAGAAATCGCCTAACGTGAATAATAATCATGATATTAAGTATTCAAAATGTAGTGCCTGAGAGTGCACCAGAAGCAATCTCCAAGAGTCCAAAATGCAAAACTTTTCTGGGGGAGCATGCCCCCAGACCCCCCTAGAGATCGTGTGCACAAAAAATAGTCTTGCTCTCCCTTGATCTCATACTAGCTCACTGTACCCCCCCCCCCCCCCCCCCCCTTGGGAAAGTTTCTAAATGAAGGCCTGGTAGTGATACATGTACATACGGTGATACTAATATTATATGCATGTACATGTATGGTACAAATGATCAGTTTCCATGAAAATTAGACCCACAAAGATTTCAATTTAGCATGCACACTAGTTTATTAACTACTTATGGACAAATGCTGAGTGTGTCTTCACACATTCAGGCACATCAGAAATTCTGCAATACAATTAACGGTAGCTGGGCTTGGCAAAATTTTTATCCAGCAAGAGTTCCATATTGATATTACATGGACATGTATTACATGTATGTTATTTCACTGTGGGATACTTTTTACACATACATATGCATGTATATGTATAGCACAGCAGTTACAGTGGGTAACTTTGGTGAGCATTAAAATGGCTCTCCATTGAAGTTTAAATTTAATTTGGTAATCTGAATCCTTAGCAGCAATTTGGTGATCCATGCCAAATTTGCCAAATCACCAAATTAAAGGTATTGTGTCATGCTATAAGCACCGATATCGATTTCCTGCTAATTGAAGCCGCACGCACACATGCGGTAAATGAACACTGGGTGTGGCAGATGGCTAATAAGTTCGCATGTACATTCAAATATGCCTGCTGAGGCTTGCTTTGCTGGGCATTCGACTTTCTGGGCGTTGTGTAGGCTCTCAATCCTATACCTACATGTATCAGTATTCTTACACTTTACCCGTCGATAACCGCAGACTACAGGCTTCTCAACTTGACTGTTGTGAATGTCTTTTGTGGTGCACACGTTCAATCTCCGCGTACTTCTGTGGACTATACCGTGATATTAATTGGGCGTGCCCATACATGTACATGTACTTTCTGTACCCACTTTAATTGAACTAATGAGCTCATTAAGAAATAATTACGCCTTATGTATGGACACAATGCCTTTAATGAAGCACTAAACCCTTGGCGCAATAGCAATAGCTAGTCTGCATGTTGCAAAAAAAAATTTGCAAGCTAAGCCTGTTACTGTATGTTGGTTACTGTGAGGGTAGAGAGGAATGTGATTGCATGCTATTAGGCAATAGTACCATGTGCACAGATCTAGTACAAAGTAAAGCCTTGGTAAAGCCAAGAAGCATAGTCGATAGCCTACTGTGATCAGTGTTGAGTCAGTGAAGTTATACATGTTAGCTAGAGCTACACACTTAGTCACTACTATTCTTGAAATAAAGCCATTGCTGTCTCTTTCATCGATCAAGAGCTCGATCATCAAGAAGCAAAGAAGGCCACAGTGGTCAGCAATGTTGCCAGAGCATTTGAACGAAACGTTTTCAATGAAATCCACACAATATATACCGTATGGTGGGTAATTTTCATGGGGTGCTAATTTTCATTATTTTCGTGGTTGATTTGGCAGTCACGAAATTTTTCCACCCATGAAAATTAATGCCTATGGTGATATTATGGTTATGCAAGTCCATGATGATGGGCGTGGCCACAAACATTGTGGCAGCGCGGCCGACACTTCCCAGTGTTAGCAAGCAACAGTAGCCACTGTCATCCACCTGATAGCGTCTTCGACACTAATATTCTTCTATCTCATGCTATCTGTCCAAGTCTCTGTAGGTATGGCTTAGTAGCAAAGAAGATTGTGTATTGATTACATCATCGCTTGTGCAGTGCCACGCTCCTGGCTGGACTGGTTGCTGTCACGAAATTTAAAATCATGAAAATCAATTTGAGGGCCTTTTTGGACTTTCCACGAAAATTAGCACCCTGCCATACAGTACCTTGAAAATGCCGTAAAAAGCCTAATGGCATCTTGTTTGCAACATATGAACCAGGTATGTAGCAGCTGGCATGGTAATTTAACAGACACACACACACAAGTACAGAACGACTACCGTACTCCTCGTGCATGCGCTGAGGATTAACTAGAGCTCTCACAAGCATAGAACCCTTGGCACGTTAGCTACATATTTCAGTGTTGCCTGCAGAAGAGGCAGGTTAAGGCTACTACTGTATAGCCGGAAATATTGGCGGGAATTAAATTTGGCAGTTGAGCCCAAAATCGCTATTGCAAGAATATTGGCAGATTTAAGTTTTTCGGTTCGGTACGGGATCACCATACATATATATATATATATATGCGAGTAGGAAATTTTGGCGGATTTTTATTTGGCGGTTGTAATATAGACCGCCAAACCGCCAAATTTTACGGCTATACGGTATAACATTATGGGTTAGGGATGAGGCTCCTACGTTTTGCATGCAACATTGAAAACATGGGAGTGGCCTGGGGACAAGGCTAATAACAATCCTGGTGTGTTGTACCTAATTGCGCACTGGAGTGCCGATATCAAGTCAACTTTCTGAAATTCCTCATAGTACATGTACATAGCCCCCGAATCTTGGGGACATTAACTAGCTATACTTCTTCAACAAAATATCTTGAAAAACTATGATGCAAAACCTTGGCACAAGACTGAAGTAGACTGAGCAGTATTGTATGTCCATCGCTGCAAGTTGCTCACTTGCAATACATGTACAAGCTTAGCTAGCCAGAGAGTCAAAGGGGTACTACCACCAGTACCACTTAGAATTGAAAAGAAGCCACTAGAACTGTTGCTGTTGAAAGCTCACCAGCGAGCTGAGCGAGGAAGGCAGCGGTGGTGACCATTGTTACAATCATGCCTAAAGTGCATGCATGCTTGACACAATGGCCTACATGTATTTATGCATGTGTAAAGTCATGCTAATATTGCTAAGCTGGGAAGAATCAGCAAATGACGCCAATACTGGCGAACTTAGCATTTTCGGCGAAATCGAACGCCATAAGGAATCTTATAACAATGCACTTTGGACTCATCGAGGTATGTAGCAGCTAGCTTGACATCCCTCTGGCGCATGCACTGAGAGTTAAAAACCTCACCAAAGTTTCCTGCTATATGGTATTCCAAAATAAAGACTCAGATGTATATGTAGAGTACTAGTGTACATGTACTGTACCATCATGAAAGAGGGCCCACTATCTGAGTATGGAATAGCCTTCCCCCACTTTGGGCTCAATTTCCTGCATAGGTCTTAATAAGTTGACTCTAAACTAATATGCACTCACATTCAGGTAATTTCTGAACAACATCCCAAATCACTGCTTATTCTGGATGATGTGTGGAGTTTTGATGTTGCCCAGGCTTTTGCTGTACGCTGCCGTACAATGGTGACATCCAGAAATGCTGCTGTGGCAAATGGAATTCTCACACCACAAATTTACAGTGTCTCTGTTTCTGAAGGTACATGTACCAGTGTTAATGGTATTTCTTAGACAATGATGAATTTGAATACTATAGCCACTGATATCATTCAGATTATCCTATATGGCAATGGCTTTGTAATTGAAGTGGTTCACTACTCTTGCTAACACATACAATGTCTATAGATACCTACATGTATACTGTCATGAAAAAGGGCCCATGGGCAGTGCACCTTACATTGGGCCAAGACTGAAGGGTGGGCCGATATTCAAGATATCAGTATTGCAGTTAGACGCGAAAGAGTGTCCGGGTAAATTATCAACGGGGTCTTCATATTTGAATAGTAGCCACGGCTACTACTGTGGATTTAATTCAGCTCACTAGGAACATTCAGTTTTGCAAAAAAGTCTCAAGAGTATTATACCCTTGATTGTACTTATAGGTAAACTCTACAACAAACCACACCAAGGCTAATTAATAGGTGCAGTGCTCTGTTCTTTTTCTTTTTTTGCATTATTATTGTCAAATGTTCCAAGTGAGCTGCAAAGCTGATTTCAGCCTTATTCAAGCATGGTTACCTATCGAGAGTAAGTTCAGTGGGGAAATTTTCACGGAAGGCCAGTCTTCAAAGTTTTCACAGTTTATCATGCACTGTACAACTGTGCTTGTTTTGTGGGTTTAAATTTCGCAATTTGTCAATTATTATCCATGAACATTACTGTACCGTATTGTCTCTAATTTAACGGACATCTCTAATTATCCGGACACCATTTCGAATTATTTTTTTACCTCTAATTACACCGGACAGTCACTGAAGTTTGAGTTTTTGTTGTTCTAATTATCCGGACATCGTTGGACAGCTCGCGCTAGCGTGGTACTGATCGAGCAAAAATTGCAATGGACAGCTGCTTCTTTGGTAGTAATGAAGGAGGCGAGCTGTTCTCTTTCCCACCATGAACAGGGAGCTCCAGGTACCGTCTCATTTTCTCAATCTCTGCGGCTGCTCGATTGCGCGTCCATTTGACCGAATGCGCATGCGTGAAAGCGTGTTCTAATTTATCGGACACTTCGAACGCCGGCTATTTTCGTGTGCTCTAATTATAGCGGACATTGGCCAAAATAATTATTTTTCTGGTGTCCGTTAAATTAGAGGTAATACGGTAATTGGACCCCTCAAAAATTTCCCACTATATTATGGTAGACTACGTACCATTGTGTAGTTTATAATTACATCATCTATGCTGTGCATGCAAGTTGATCATTAAGAACAGCTCAAGGATAGAACAGAGCACTACACCACAATTACGTGAGTATCCCATCAGGCTTGCAGACCTTATGATAAATTTTTTGTATTGCCAGTCAAAATGTCTGATCAAAATAAAGTTTGACCAGACAATTACACCAATAAAAAATTGAAGGATGAAGTAGGGATGGCAGGATCAAAAAGTACACTAACAAGATTTGTAAGGCATAAGCATCTGCTATACATCCCTACGCTTGCTTTTTGAGGGGTGCAAAAATAATGCAACTGAATCAAAACTGACTATCCTGAACCATCGTGACAACCAGGGAACAACCTGAATGTCTCCCACATGCTGCACTCGACAAAATACATCAACATTAATAGGTGCATAATAATCGAGAAAAGCAAGCGAAGGGATGTATATGTATAGCAGATGCTTATGCCTTACAAAATTTAATCTTGTTTGTGTACTTTTTGACCCTGCCATCCCTACTTCATCCTTCAATTTTATCACCCCAATGTTTATGAACTATCAATGCTGTAGGTACATGCACATGTAATATTACTACATGTAGGTCCACCCTTAGCCAGTCTCCAAAACTGTAGTTGACACAGTGACAGCTACAATGTACTGCCAAGAGTATACTATTGGTACTGCTGTGCAGCTTAAGCTAGTAAACAGGATGCTGGTCAGATATTAGTGCTTGAACTGCACTATTGCGTATTGAACGCTGCATTGATTGAATGGAAAAAGTGTCTGGATAATCAAGTGAATTCATGAATGGCAGGACATACCAGTTGGCTAATGTCCGATGTCCGACCGTTATCATAATTAAGGTCTGGGCTTGGTGTGATTAGAGTTTACATGGACCTAGGTATTTAAGGACAATCTTGAGTTTTTTTGCCCAATTGACATTGTTATTGTATACGTAATATTATGCGTAAGATGATATTTACAAGCCCTTGTTAATGTACTGCTGCAGGATTCTCGTTGGAAGAAGGTAGGAATCTTCTCGCCCAGTGGTTGAAAGTAGAGCCTGAGCAGCTTTCATCTTATGCTGACCAGATCTTAGAGTTCTGCCGGTAGGAGAGTGCACGTGGATGCTATCCATATATACATGTACATGTACCTGTTCACTTTCAGGGTTTCATTTAGGATTTTCATCAAAGGGGGGGGGGGGGGGCGGGCGCGCAAATGTGACAATTGCAGTGTTGAAGGGGATGAGGAGTGTAGTAATACTTCAAGTATTTATTGTGCTCTTGATCATTAACTTGCTTATACATGTACATGTACTAGTAGAGGGTCTGGGGGTATGCTCGGGACCTCCCCCAGCTACAGGAAAGATTAGCTTTTCAACGTCTGTCAGTGCTCAGGCAGCCTCAGCTGATGATTGTGCAGAGGCTAAAACGCTTTCTCAGCTCTTATCACTAATTATTACCTATTATATGATCGTGAATATCATTAAATCTCGAGCACACGTAATCATATCCCCATAGTCAGTACAAGCGACCTGAGTTTTAAAATGTGCTCAAGAAAACGGCTGAGGCGGCTACCAAAACCCCTGTAGCACCGAAGCTTTTGAGGATACTGTTCAAAGTCCATCGATGATTGAGGTCGAGCGAGGTGGAAAGGCTGTCCAAATTTTAGCAGTTGCTCGTCATCATGAATGCGATTTTTTTATTTGGGCGCAGTTTACAGCCCCCTGTTCAAAAACATCTTCTTACGCCACTGATAAGCCTGTTTAATTAATTACTGTGTGTTGTTATAGACGAAGGATCAAGACTGCAATATTATTGTTTAGAACCATAATTATCACTAATAACCAGAGTGATGAAAATGTAGGTGTTTAAAGACCAAAATCTATCCAATCAAGCGATGTGTATTGAGTACATGTATCATAAATCATGACCCATACCTACAGCATTATGTCATGCAGTTTACCAGTTATCCAACACTACTACAGTGCCATGTAGATACCATAGAACCTCCTAGTTTTTCAATGTATCTGCATAAAATATAGAAAACACAGGAGAGTCTGAGGACAAGGAAAAAAAGTTTTGAATATTCAAATTATAAACAACAGCTGATGAGATATTATAATTTAAATATGACAACGAAACCATGCATATGGCTGACTGTCTAGTAGAGTGTGCATGGATTCAATACGTACCCACCATTTGAGTCCAGTAGACAATCACAGCAATCAATAAGCTTGACTGTATGGAGTATAGAGTGGGATCCATGGCTTGGTGAAGTATCATCTGCATAAATTTATCAGAACGGTTTAAACATGACAGCTCATAATTCGCATGCCGTTCATACTTACATTTTAATACATGCACACATAATTTGAGTCAACAGCTCCTCATTCCTGGCCAGGTTGCAATGAGGCTGGTATGTTCTTGATCAAGT
Source organism: Cliona cf. orientalis (assembly GCA_963930775.1). Classification (NCBI taxonomy): domain Eukaryota; kingdom Metazoa; phylum Porifera; class Demospongiae; order Clionaida; family Clionaidae; genus Cliona; species Cliona cf. orientalis. Next base: position 7,559,900 of record OZ005690.1, read on the forward strand.
ATCTGGACTCATACATAAATATTAATTTTCGTAACCGACGGCTTAAGATTGACCTTTAACCTCCCAACTATGCCCAAAATCAAAAATCGTGTCATGAATATATTTAATGAGATCGATTTTCAGCCCAAAATACGTATGTATCTGTCCATAACTTTCGAGCACTTTGTTTTTTGCAACCATTCTACCCATTTTAGACATCGCTAATGTCTGTTCTTTCGTTTGAATCCTGAACCTTATACATGTATATCTGTGGCTGTTTTGGTACCCGTCTAATCGAAAATAGCCAGTTAAGGAAAAAAAACTTTGACCCCCACTGTAATTAACTATGTTGCCATGGTAACTCCTCATAATTTTAATGGACTACTTCCTTTCATCTTCAACATGAATACCTTAGTCAGTGATCAAAGTTCACCCATGACTTACTGTATACCAACATGTTTAATTTTGTGTTGCCATGTTAGCAGTATTTGCTATACTTATAATCCAAGTGAGGCTGTCTTAACAGAGTGGTTTCCCTCCACTTTTAATCATCAAAGTAATGTAGAATGGGGGATGTGTCTCCTCCTGCATATAGCGCGAAGCTTCAGATAGTTTATGGGGCAAAAACATTGATTTGGACACTTTCACCATTCAAACTTTATACATGTACGTACATGTACATGTATAAGGGTGGTCGTGGCTCAGTGGTAGAGCGCTGGCGGCTTAAGTCAGTGGCCCTGGGTTCGATTCCCGGCGGCTGCCAGGATTTTTTCTCTTCCAGCTAGCTTTAGTATGTAGATGGGGTGATGCATGCCTGTGGTGCTCTAGTACAGTTCGGCTGCTATCAACACAGGGGTCTGTGATGCTCTAGTACAGTTTGGCTGCTATCAACACAGACAATTGAGAGTGTGTGTGCCCATCCTTGTTAAGCTAAGAACTATCATGTATTACGTATAAGGTTAGTGGCTACTCACCCGATACCCTGACTTTATATAGATCTCTCTAGTACCCGGACATAGCTAACTGAAGTGCACTCAACCACAAACTACGTGTACATGCATGTTACAGGTAATATCAATTGTACAAGACTTTTGTAACTTTTGGCTAAATCAGAGAAATTGAGAGCAAGTGGTTGAATACATGTATTTTCTATCACACACATAATTATATTACCGATAATTATTCTCTTGATTATCCTAGGGGATCACCTATGGCAATTGCGTTAATTGGAGCCATCTTGAAAAGAAATGCATCAGAACAAAGGTGGAAATTGATTTCTGAAAAATTGCAGAAGTCACACTATCATCTTCATGCACCAGTTAAGGACTGGAATTATCAGCATCCTACACTGAATGCCTCCATTGAGCTGAGGTAATATTATAATTATGTATGTACACTGAATAGAAGCCGCACCCCGATTAGTAGCCGCCCTCGAATAGTAGCCACACATGGAGCTCTAGCCGCCCTTGAATACATTTGTATAGAAGCTGCTACATTAATCCCTTGAAATGCGGTACATTGGCGCTTGCCTGGGACACTACGGTTACATCCACCCCACATGAGAACTACATGTACATTTACACAGAACATGCAGTTATGGGTCAACTGTAGGAAGAAAGGGTCAGTAATTATGATAACACATGTATGCAATTTGTTTCTTTTCTTGACAGTGTTGAAAGTTTGCCAGCTGAGCTAAGAGACTACTTTAATTTACTGGTTGTGTTTGATTATGACACTCTCATCCCGTCTCGTGCACTGGAGACTATATGGGGTACAGACGTTATTGACACTGAGACCTACCTCACTGGTGCGTAGGTTGTGATTATGATGCTTTTAATGTACAGTTATTTATCATTAATTTATTGTCTTTCTATAGAGTTTGTTGGATACTCGTTAGTGCAGCAAGGCAACCCAGGAGCATTAAATCCAGACTCCATTATCTATTATGTCCATGATATTGTTCTCGATTACTTAAAGGACACAATACCAAAGGAAAAGCAGGTACATGTACTAGTAATATCAAGTTGTATACCTTTCAAAATTAATTTTAATGTATAGATCTTTCATTATTGTATGTCTAATGCAGACGGAGTACCACAAATTGGTTGTGGATCGCTACACTGCGGAGTGTAATAGAGCATATGCTTGCTTGGAAAATGACAGCTATGTATACCAAAAGCTGCCCTATCATATGGCTGCTTCAGGTACGTACATGTATATCCATACTTGGATTTGTTCAAGTGTGCTTACATACATAAACATATTATGTTCATGTACCTTATAAGCCCACTTGAAATAAAGTATAATAGTTAGACACTGTTTAGGAGGTTTCTATGTGATCTAGAAGACTGAAGGGCTCTATGTAGAATCCTGAGCGAAGCGAGGATTCTACTGAGCCCTGAGGTCTTCTAAATCACATAGAAACCAACTAAACAGCTAGTATCTAACAACTTTAGATCCTAGCAACAATGCCCATAAACTTGATATATAAACTGCTGCTTATAGCAACAATCCTAACTATAAGCAATATTTTTTATGAATTTTACGGAAATTACAATTAGGATCTAATTAGTAGTTTCATCCCTAGACCCCAAGAAGCTGGTGACTTTTGGGCAAAAACCTTGGTCCCCGTGGAGGAATTTGCACGTCTGAATCAGATTGCAGCTTTAACACAGACATATGACTCGGAAAGCATGTACATGTACACGTAAGAAACACCATTGCCCACTATACAATTTGAATCGCCCGTACAGCCTTATTAACCAATCAGATCCAAGCTTTGTTCAAGTGCATCCGCGCCTAGAGCTGGGCAAACCAAGCAAACGGCCCAGAGTCACTGGTTCCTCCTCATAAGGATGGAATCTGGGGATACATACATGTACATGTAGCTTTGCATATCTGAGAAAATATATTCAGTATGATTTTATGTAGATCTTACTTGTGTACATTTGTATATACATGTATCTATCTTTCCTTCTGCACTTTTTGAGTTTATTGTAAATGCACATACTATTATACTGTATGGCGGGTAATTTTCGTGGGGTGCTAATTTTCGTGGTTGACTTGGCAGTCACGAAATTTTCCCACCCACGAAAATTAATGCCTACGTACGGTGATATTGTATTACCGGTATGCGAGTCCATGATGATGGGAGTGGCCACAAATATCGTGGCAGCGCGGCCAACACTTTCCAGTATTAGCAAGCAATAGTAGCCACTGTTATCCAGCTGATAGCGTCTTTGACACTAATATTCTTCTATCTCATGCTATTTGTGGAAAATCTCTGTAGGTATGGCTTAGTAACAAAGAAGATCGCGAGCGCGTGTATCAATTACATCATCGCTTGTGCAGCAATGCCATGCCCCTGAACTGGTTGCTGTCACGAAATTTAAAACCACGAAAATTAATTTTGAGGGCCTTTTCAGACTTTCCACGAAAATTAGACCCCACGAAAATTACCCGCCATATGGTACATGTACGTACGTGCAGTAAATGCATATATAGCATTGATGCATTAATTAACATAGCTGATCTGACTAACATTTGGGTGTTCACTTTCCTTCAGGAAACTTTGATATACTGGGTGAGCTGCTATCTAACCTCAAATGGTTGCTGTCAACAGTAGAGTTTGGAGCAGCAAATGCTCTCTTGGCTTGCTACAGAGACTACAGAAACCAAGTTCCAGAAAGAGTAAGTGCATGTATATGCATTGTGCATGCCAGTGCAGTGCTACATGTACATGTACATGTACCTGCATGCTGTATGGACATACAAATGTACATACATGTATCACTATCACTTCCCCGCAGTTCTCTGTGGAAGTTCAACACTTTGAAATGTTTTTGAGTGGTCACATGTATGCTCTGACCAACCAGCCACCGAGAGAGGATGTCCTCCAGTTAGCTCTCCTCGTTCCTGGCACTAGTGAAGTCAATAGGCAGGCAAAGGGAATTGTACACAATGAAAGAAAAAGATCTTGGTTTGATTGGACGTAAGTTTATTATATGGCTCCATTTATTACTTTCGATACTAAGTACATGTATATTGTGCAACTCAGAAATAAAGAATCAGATCCTGAGAAATATGCTTTGAAATTGAGAGTGCATCAGGAAGGTGTTCGTCATTGCCAGTATTCTACTGATGGAACTAAAGTTCTTAGTTGTGCCTCACTGGAGGTGAAGGTTAGTATATTGACTCTCCAAGCCCTTGCTTTTGCCGTATGGCGGATATATACATAACTTTAGCGAGCATTAAAATGGCTCTTTACGTATACTGGTATTGGCAAAGTTTAAATTAGACGATCTGAATGCTTACCAGCATACATGTACATGTACATGTACATGTACATGTAGCTATAGGTGCATGTACACTACTATATGTATTGGCAAGTTTTCAATTTGGAGATCTATACCAAATTACCAGGTTACAGTAATAACCTTACCAAAGTTTCCCGGCCACTATATTAGGGTATGTCCCGGCAAGCCACCACCCACTGCTGAGTAAGCACCTATGTATGCTGACTTCCAGGAGTAAATGTACCAGCTTCCAATATGCATGTACATTGTATAAATATAATGTATCTCCCTCAACTGGGCATACATATAAGTAGCAAGTCATGTTTAAATGTCGATACATAGATGCTTACCCAGAACACTATGTTCATGCATGCACCTGTCATTTGATCACTTTAGTTGCATACACCGTGAATCGAAGTGCATGCACCCATCATTACATGCACATGTAAAACTTGTACTATTATAATTCCCTCCCTGCAGTTATGGGATTCATCAACAGGAATGGTTTTGGCTGACTTCAAGGGCCACAAGGACAGTGTGACATGTTGTGCCCTTTCTGCATCTGGAAAACTGGTGGCTTCTAGTTCAGAAGATCATACCGTGAAGGTAATGACGTACCCTAGATTCTATAATAATTTACATGTACATGTATGATGCAGTGTAAACTTACATATAATATTATACTGAACTTGCTGGATACTAGCGTGTACCGTAGAATTGCCCCCTGCACTTTTAGCTCAAGTTGTACATGTGCGTATACATATACCATAGAAACTGGTTGTTAAGCGCATGCGCTTATAACACGCGGCAGCAAGAAAATATGCGCTTAACAGGAAGCATGTGCTTAATTAAAAGAGGTAAAACACGGTAGGCGGGGCGTGCGTAAAGAACGTGTCGAGGGAGAAAGGCCTACAGTGATGGCCAAGAAGCGACCAGAGAGGGTAATTCTCAACGTATTCTTCTCCAGCCTACTTCTACATGTACCGTACTTAATCTAATACTACGCATGGAAAAAAATAATTTCAGTTTTGAAAAACGCACGTTTTTATGGTAAAGGTCGTCAATCGCTCCATATATAAACATTATGAGAACTCGTAAAATGCTAATTTATTGCATTAAATTGGATCATGCGTTGTATTCGATTAACTACGGTATCCTTCTTTCTGTGCTCGTGTAACCGATCACTCGTCGTTCAGATGGCTTGCTGGGCCTGATGTGTACCTAGCAAAGAGCGGTAAAGCTCGCACAATTAATAAAAAGTATGCGCTTAACAGCGAGCAGCGCTTAACAACCAGTTTCTACGGTATTGTACACTGTACATACCGTAAATAGTGAATATTTCATTGTTAAAAATATTTTCGGACAGCCTGGCTTGTACGAAAATTAAATGCACAAAAATACATGCGCAATATTAACGATAATGTGGTACAGGGTTATCGCACGAAATATTTTAGACACGAAATATTCACGAATTACGGTAGTTTTGTCTCATGTATATTAAACCACCCCCCTGACTGTACAGTCCAATTGAAAGCCAATAAAAACAGAAGTAAGCTACAGCTGTAGCACACTTGTATCATACATGTATTATGCCTTACTTTGTTGTTTTCTCGAGTTTTACTCATCAAATAGCCAGAGAAAGTGTTGAGATCATGCACCCACGTGGCATTCATTGGTCAATAATGGTCATCAACCGTATCCCGGCCCTGTATATAAGTCCCCTCGCCTCGAGCCCTCCCAGTCCCCTGTTTCGCCCAATGCTGGCATGCAAAAAAGGGTGGGGTGTAATTGTGGGATTCTATGTACATGTATATGAATTACCGTAAATCTGGAAATTTTCGTTGTAAAAATATTTTCGTAGTCGGTGGCGGCTACGAAAATTAATCTTACGAAAATTAGTATGCACTATTAACGCTAATGCGGTAAGGGGTTGTTCCTACGAAAATATTTTTACACGAAAATTAATCATACGAAAGTTTCTGTACACGAAAATTTCCAGATCTACGGTATCACACTAAAACATAGAGGAAGTTAGTCTCGCGGACCAGTCCCTTCACTGTTATCGTGTATGTGGGAGCGGCTGGGGGAAGATCGTTGCTCCGCATGAAATTAATTGCCCGTCTCTCCCTGAAAAATGAGTTGCCTAGCTACAGCTTGATGAGACTAGGCTGTAATTAAAGTTATGACAATTAATTTAATGCCACTTAGTATGTACGTGTACATGTACATGTCTGTATACAAAGGACATTGCTTCACTCCGGTCCACAATGCTAACCTTTAAAGCTACATGTGCATTGTATATGGTACATGTACCTGTATTTGTTTTCTACATGTAGGTATGGGACATCAACACTAAACAAAAGATATGGGACTTTAAAGGGCATAAGTATGGAGTTCAATGCTGTGCTTTCTCTCATGACGAAAAGATGGTGTTATCTGCTGATATCAGCTCCACCGTACTAGTAAGTTCCATCTTCGTATTCTGTCAGTGCCGTATACTGCATATGCATGTACCTGTACATGTTAGATATGGGAGCCACGGACAGGTAGAGTTCTGTACCACTGGCGTAGTGGAATGATGTCACCAGCCCTCACTCCTACAGAGTGGAGCAATGAACCGCCAACGTTTCTTCCCCCTCAGAGGCAAGTCAATCCACTTCCAGGCAATGTACTCTGTAAATACAATACAAGAGTATATATGTGTACTGATAATGTATCTCACTCTTAGACTAAGTGAATGACTATTGTATAACAATATCATGTAGTAAGACCCTTGCCGGTGCTTCACGTATTTATATATACAATGTAGTTCTAGTTGTGAAGTTGTATTTCGCAGCCTACTTTGAGTGCTGATTGATCATGCGTTAATGTTTAGGTCACAGTCAGCTAATAGCCATGAGAGTGAGATCGGTGAAGGCGTACTGAGCTGTGCTTTCGGTCCTACTGGAAAAACTGTGGTCACTACAACTCAAAATGGAGCAGTTCGAGTGAGTTATACTTGCTACATACAAGCGTGTACCATATATTATGTAGAAATTTTTGCCAGGAGAAAATTTTCACAAATTTCTTCACCCGCTGGCAAAAAATTTATCACGCTAATTTTTGTCCTGAGAGGATATGGCAACCTTTACCGCATTAGCTCTGCAAACATTTTTTGTCATACAAAGGTACCTGGGCTTGACAAAATTTTATCCAAATAAAAATTTCACACAAATGTTTATGGTACCTGGAGCTACATGTACAACATGAATTAATGCACATCATACTTTCATATACATGTACATGTAATATAGATCTGGGATCTGAATGGTCTAGTCATCAGTGCCCTCGATGGACACACTGGCCATGTGAGATGTTGCGTCTTTTCTAGGGATGGAAATTTTCTTGCAACAGCTAGTCTGGATTTTACCGCTAAGGTCAGATAATTATGCATGTGTAGCTGTAAAACTATAGTGTTCTAGGCAAGTGCCTACTCCTGGGGAAAGCACCCAGGCTAAGTCCTCATAGCCATATACATGTATGGCAATTTCCCAAGCAACATCAAGTTTAATCTGTATGCCAAAGAGTGCTTGCATCGAGAGACATCTTGCATTGGTAGCCACCCCATCAGAAGTAGTGGGTTAAGGAAACAAACTTTGACCCCTACAAATTTACGTCAATTAACAATGTCATGGTAACTTATAAACTAGCTGCTTTGTTAACTTTTCTCTCTATACTAACAGCTTTTGTACTAACACGTTGTATATACATGACATTGTAATACCGGTATTATTATTATTATTATAACTTTGACACTTGTAGTCCAAGTCCCTTACCAGTCCTGAGTATGTGTATACACGTACCAGAATGTACAGTACATGTACATGTGTATAGGTATGGAATGTTCATGAAGGCACTTGTGAGTGGAGCTTGGACCACGACCATGCATTTGTGCTTTGCTGCGACTTCTCGCCTGATGGCACAAAGCTACTGACTGGTGATGCGGAGGGATCAGTGAAGGTATACATACATATATACATGTACACACTGTACACAGTATTGTAGGTGTGGAGCTTATTCTTTCTATTTATCAATTCAGATTTGGTCTCTTACCATAAAGCCTGGTGGAAGGTTGCTGAATGATCTTGCATTGCATGTGGACTGGGTCAATTGTGTGCTCTACTCCCCGAGTGGGCACCACATTCTCTCCGCTGGTGATAACGGAATCATCAAGGTACGTTTAAAACTAATAACAAGTGACATTTGTGGATTGATCACGTACATACATCTTTGGACTGTTCCCAGATTCTGTGGAATGACGACGAGGATGAGAGTGAGGAGTTTACAAAGCTGAATGGACCGCTTGTTCCACACTACCACCGCAGATTTACTGTACATTTTGCAAAGAATTCTTCAGGATATGAGCCTACTATTGTATGCTACATTCCTAAAGAGTCAAGGCTACAGGTAAATATACATCTCCTCTGAGAGTCTTGTACACTGTATGTAACTATGAGATATACAAAATGTAGTACAAAAGGATTGTTGGTTTCTCTAGCCTGTCCATACATGTATGAATTTTGGCTGCTGGACTCTTTTGCTTACCGCTCAATCTCTCTTCGTTGTACCAATATGTAGCCCAGGCACCATCAGAATAGCTTCTCTGATGGCTATACTACAATCAACACACTATAATATCGACAAGAAATCTGGCCTCTGCCATTGAATTACATTGTAACTACATGTAGTTGTGCATGTATCTTATTGCTGAAGATGTGGGGTCGAAATTATTGACGTACCTGTATTTTAGTGCCAACATAGTGGAGGTTTAGTGCTGTAACAATGTTTACTGAAAAAATGGGACTAAAATAATCATGTACATGTAGCTTCGATATAATTACAAACTCTCCTACCTTTAGTATAATTAATTACACACTTCAGAGTACATGTATAGTTAGGGCAGTAATCAGTACTCTTGCTTGTAGGAGTATGGTTAGTAATAGCAGGAGCTATATATTGATGTTTGTATAACCTTTTCCAAAATTAACCCTGCAACAATACCAATCCTATTATTCTAACCCAAACCCAAAACCTTACCGTCTGCCTAATGACTACCTGATACATTGTCCATACAGGAATCTGTTAGCTGCCCTAAATTAAAGTGTGGGGTGTGTGATTAATAGTTGATCCAGTGGCGTAGGCAGAGGGAGCTCGAGCCCCTTGTCATCAGCCATAGTGGGCATGGCAACAGTTAAATTAGCTTTTTTGCAGTAAGTACTCTATGAATACTGCATTGTACTGCTCTAACTTACATCTTAACAATCCATTTCAGCTGTAAAGCACGGCGGTGTATAAGAACTCGTGTAAGCTTAGTACACTATACTTTAGCTTAGAGTTCAAAGTTCAATAGTCAATAGTGCAATCACGTAATCCTAATTAATGGGCGTGGCCAAGGTGAAAAATTTTTTGCGCACACTGTCAATCCCCCCCCCCCCCCCCCCCCCATACTCAGAATCCTGGCTACGCCCCTGTAATAGTATAGAATTTAAAAAGCCAGAGTACCATTTACGTATACCGTATGGCGGGTAATTTTCGTGGGGTGCTAATTTTCATTATTTTCATGGTTGACTTGGCAGTCACGAAATTTTCCCACCCACGAAAATTAATGCCCACGGTGCAGGTGATATGGTACTATGCGGGTCCATGATGATGGGCGTGGCCACAAACATCGTGGCAGCGCGGCCAACACTTTCCAGTGTTAGCAAGCAACAGTAGCCACTGTCATCCAGCTGATGCGTTTTCGACACTAATATTCTTCTATCTCATGCTATTTGTCCAAGTCTCTGTAGGTATGGCTTAGTAACAAAGAAGATCACGAGCGTGTGTATTGATTACATCATTGCTTATGCAGCAGTGCCACGCCCCTAGACTGGTTGCTGTCAATGCTGTCACGAAATTTAGAACCACGAAAATTGATTTTGAGGGCCTTTTCGGACTTTCCACGAAAATTAGACCCCACAAAAGTTAACCTTAGGTGATTTCTACCAAGCTCTAACTGTACCATTGAGTGTTAGTGGGCTGTAGTGCAGTTAGAGTGGGTGGAAATCATCTAATTAAGGTACTTGGTATTATGAACACTTGACCATGTCCCCAGTATGGCTGCACAGTTGTACTCATGCATGTGGTAAAGGGTCGTCAAATATAGCGCTATACAGATGCCCCTCGATCGCAGAGATGTCTGATAGAAGTTAGCAGAGTCTGGTCTTATAGTGACATTAGATGTTACCATAATAATATATACACATATAAGTAACATAATAATATTATTATTATACCTGTACCAAAGAGTAAGAGTACAATTACAGCTGTAATCCGTAGTCTTGCCTGTGGGAGTAATGTACGTAGTTTGACTGTAATCACTACACTATTGACAGTCTTACAAATTAGTTGCATGGACAGCTCATAATGATTGTCATAATGAACCATACTTTACCAAATTTAATGTCAAGGGAAGAGATTTTCCTAGCGAAATATTGTATCGATCAGTATACACATATATTATGGTTCTCCAGGGACGGCACAGTATAGCCCCACCACTCTGTGCCACTAGTTTATAATGAATGTGGTAAGGGGTCGTCAATAGCCTCGTTTACACTAGGCCCTTAATCCAGATTAGAATCCGGATTAAACTAATCCAGTTTCTGTGTAAACACCTTAATCCACTTTTAATCTGGATTAGTTAATCCGGATTAGAATCCACATCCTGATGTGGATTAAAAGTGGATTATATATAAAGTAATGGGCCATGAAAATATTAATCTGGATTAAGTGCTAATGTGTAAACGCAGTTTAAACTGGTTCAGTTTCAGTGTGTGTAAACAGGACTAATAATATTAATTTTAGCACAGTCAGCAGATCACCACGCAGACTAACAGTGAAAAGTTCAAGTTTTTATAAGTTTTAACTGTATAATGTTATATTAAAAAAAGCTAGCGCGCGGGAAATTTTCAAGGGAGAAAACTTTCGTGGATCGGTAGGAAAGGAGCATTTTGCGGAGAAAACTTTCGAGGAATGTTAAAACTGGTCGCATAATGGGTGTGGCATGCCTAGAATTTCGTGGAGACGGTATTTTGTTCTTCAAACTCTGAAAGTGGGTGTGGCCATTCCAAACTTGTGCCGTGCACTTTAATACACGTGCAAACTTTTTGTTATACCTACATGTAAGCCCCACCACAATTAATATACATGTACTTGTTCCACCCCTGTTCTGATCCCTCCCCCTCACATTTGTGTAGATGTGTATCTGTATTTACATCTGATCTATATTATGTAGTTACTACAAGGTGAAAAGGCTACAATAGTTCTCTCGAGTCTACCTATTTCCCTTGGATTTACTCCTCGCTGTTGGGTCATTTCTAACAGTGGTAAAATGATCATAATTGGCTATGAAGAAGGGTTGATTCAGGTATTAAAACATTATCGTTAAGTTTTTATTAGATGTTATCTAGTACATGTAAATTGTATCAATCTATAGCTGTTGCAGCTCCACAAAAGTGACAGTGGTAAATGGTCTGCTATTGAGGTATGGAGAAATGAGACAGCCCATAGTAAAGACTCTGTACTGAAGTGCTACTTTTCACCAAATGATGATAAAGTGGCCTCTTGTTCACGGGATCAGCACAAGGTAAGGAGAGACGTGTTGTATGAAAGTTAGGACTGTCACAGTAATCATGTGCTATCAGATGTGGAGAAGTAATGATGGTTGCCGTATAGCTGGGGTCAATGGACGAGGTATTGGAGTTCGTCCCATGATCTTCTTCAAGGATAACAAACGAGTTGCGTCAGCTCAGGAATCAGCTGTTCTGGTTAGTGCCCATTACACCAGACTGCATGGACTGCATGTACATGTATGTATGTTTGGTCAATGTCTTCTTAGATATGGGACATCAACAATGGACAGTGTGTTCTCAGACTACAAGGCATTGTTGACTCCAACGATCACAGTATCCTCTGCATCAATCTCTCTGAAGATAACAACTGTCTCATTGCTTCTGCAACTAGTGGACTTGTTGTTGTGAGTTGATGGGTAATTACATGTATTACATCTTGAGAAATATGTAGCTCACTGGACAAGTGCTAATAATTGTTGGTATAGCACACCAGCTTATGAATGGTCCTGGGGAAGTGCACGTGGCAACCAAATTGTCTTCCCTGCTCCAACCACCCCCCAAGAATTCAAATAGTACATATACACACAATGTCATAATAAACAGGTCCTGGGCCTGGAGCTATACCGTATAGCCGGAAATATTGGCGGGCATTAAATTTGGCGGTTGAGCCCAAAATCGCTATTGAAAGAATATTGGCGGATTTAAATTTGGCGGTTCGGTACGGGATTGCCATACGTATATATATGAGTAGGAAATTTTGGCGGATTTTAATTTGGCGGTTGTAATAATAGACCGCCAAACCGCCAAATTTAATTCCCCGCCAAATTTTCCGGCTATACGGTAATACTGTTACTGTAGTGTCCCAGGTAAGCACCCATGGGCGCTTCGTTAGTAGTTGTAATTTTGGCCCACATGAACGCTAATCCAGCAATAAATACCATAATAATTTATTATTTGTATGGAGGCTGCTACATTGACCTGTGCATGGGCACCCACAGCGCTCGACCAGCTAGGACAACCACTACAGTAATATTATATACGTACATGTAATCTAGAAATGCTGTGAAATCTCACCAGTTGATTATATAATATTATAGGTATGGAATACATTGTCTGGTACCATTTTGATGAATTCGTTGCTTGTACCACTAACCCCCTGTGCCCGATCCTGTGCACTGTCCGCTGATGGTGGTATGGCTGTTGCTGGATTTGATGATGGATCATTAAAGGTACTACTGTAATCCGCATTGTTAATTTCGTTCACAAAAATTTGTGTTAGATATTTTTTTCATGTAATAATTTTCAAATGCACACCGTAATATTATAATAATTATTATTCAGTTAGTGCAGGTAAACAATTTTCACATAATGAATTTTGGTCACTTTATGCAAAACGAAAATTATTTTAATAACAAAAACTTCGCGAATTATAGTAGCTGTCAAATGTTTCATAATATTGCATGCTTCGTGCTATGAGTGTGTGGTTTTTTTGTATAGATATGGAACGTTAAGCGACGTCAGGAAGTTGCTTGCCAGCAAACTGGGTCTGACTATTGGATGATAGATGTTGCCTTTTCTCCTGATGGAAAGCAAGTGGTTACTCTCTGTGATAGCATTCAGGTAATGAGTATGAAGTGCTAGCTTAGCTATCTAATTATTGCTGGTGTGATCACTTGTAGTGGTGGAGAGATGATGGAACACACATCAAAAAGTTGATGTTAAAAGGAACATTTGGGAAATACCTACGATTCTCACCAAACTTCTCTATGTTTGTTACCATAGATAAAGCTGGACTTCTCTATATTTTTAATACTATTCAGTGAAAGAGTAATAATGTATAACAATGGATATTACTATACTTCGTGACTGTAAAAACAATTATTCATTGATATTAAGATGCGCGGGCGCCTGTTTCCCTCAACTTTGTTCCGCCCATATCCATGGAAGTAGTTCAATATGCAGGTAATACAGGTGTGACCTCGTGGAAATTGCTGAGTTGTATACCGGTGTCGTACGTTGATCGTCACTATTCGTATTGGAAGTAAGCCTGCGATACCATCGTCATGTCTAAGGATATCAAGAGTCGTAAATGGACGCTCAAGGCTCACTTTTCTGGCCTTCCAAAGAGAGAAGACCTTGAAATCGTGGAGGAGCAAGTGCCAGAGCTAAAAGATGGAGGTACATGTAGGTACAAAGAAAACTGATAACTCTAAGCATTGCAACTGTGGATGATATATGCATTGGTGCAGCATGTACCCTGGGATGATATGCGTGCAGCATAATTTGCTGAAGTGCATTGTGTCAATATTCTACCTATAATATTATAAATAATTGCCCTACTTCAACATGCACTTCCAGTGCAAATGTACATCTGCACACATTTTTCCTTGTAGAAAGTCTGCCAATAATTATTGTCCAATAATAACTAACTATTAGTGTAATTAAGGCCTATGGAAGAGCAATTAATAGTATGCATCATCTGTTTCTCGTCCCCGCCCATGTGTACTTTTGCAGACCCATGTCTACTTTTGATATCCCATAATAGGCACAGGATCATCAATTAAATAAGTCGTTTTGGCTCCATACACGAGTAAAAGATTCGTTTTATCCTTGTTTTTTTGGCACTAATGGTAATATCAAAATCAACCGCCCCCTGTACAGCATCAAAATTACTGTAGAGCTGGAAATATTGGAAATGTAAACCAGCTGCAGGCAGTTCAGTTCACATAGCATAATGCATTGCAAACATGATAGTATTTATAATATTTGGGGATTGAATCTGATACATCCCATGCACTGCACACCAATCTAGAGTTGCAGCAGTAGAAGTAGTCATATGGGATCTGGGAGCAGTAGGCATGTATATGTACATGTACGTCGATGACCTTTACTGAGCCAACTGAGCCTATGAGCAGAAAGCACATGGCCAGCAATGCAGTAGATATGGCCAACAAAACACTATTAAAGATTTTGTGACATTCATGGGCGGACCAAATGATTTGAAACATGCTAAAGCCAATTTTTTGCCGATTTAGATGGATTTATTATCCTTTAATTTTCTTAGATGCCTAGATCTTGAGATATGGCAATTTCATTCCGACAACGACAATGCAGGACAGGCATAAAAACTGATCACTACCACTTCATCTTGTGCATGTGCAAGTAATGATAGCAAGGGCCATAGCCTCCTAATGGTAGTGTAGTTTTGTTATGGCTACATCTCAGCATCGTCTACATGTTCCGTTGATAGATTTTTAATGATGCTCTTTAATTCCTGAAGTGCACTTAATTATGGTCCATTTTTGGTACGTACATACAATACCACCACTCCATATATCCTGCTGTTACTGTGGCATATGCAATACAGGCCATATTGCACCACGAAATCATGTTTACTGAAACTGCCAAGATCTCCAGCCATATGTATACTTATAGTAATGACTTCTGACAGAGCACTACATGTTCGCGTACAAGGTTGCAGTATGGGGTAAACTATAAGGAAGAGAAACATGTATGCTGTATGTATCTTATCGCAGAATTCCTTTGTGAAGCAGTTTGGCTATCAGTTGATCCATACATGAGGTATAATTTTCATAAAATTAATTGTAGATAGCAATTCATCAATGATCTCTTGTAATTTCAGACCATATACCAGGAATCTTCCACTTGGGACCAAAATGATTGGAGCTCAGGTTGCAAGGTAATGTGGAATACAATTCTATCTTTTGAGTAATAGATATTGCATGGTAGGGAGTGTATTATGGATTATAAAGCCCATGACCCCGAGGGCGCAGCCCGAGGGGGAGGGGCTTTATAATCCATAATACACGTGCCTACCATGCGACATCTGATATATATCCTGATTGGTCAGTTTCTTAGTGGTTGCATTTATCTGGTAGAAGTCGTTGGCTGGCATATTTTTAGTGCAGTGCACTACGGTGTTCACAGGGGATTATAATTGCCTGGGGGAGGTCAATATTTTAGTTATAACACCCCTGTTACCTAGGATACAAGGGTGAATCAGGATATATTAGATAATTATGATATTACTGTATCCATACTCCAGAGTCATAGCAAGCAAGAATAGTGATTATGCTGTTGGTGATATGGTTGCTAGTGGCGGAGGTTGGTGCACACATTTCATAGCTGATAGTTCTACGAAGAGTCTTGCAAAGCTTGATGCATCAGTTCCAGCTGGAAAGGAATCCACTGCACTTGGTGTCTTGGGCATGCCAGGGTAAGATTGTTCATTGATTCATATGATAGCTAGTATATTTCAATACAACTGCAGAGCCACTGCATATTTTGGTTTTCTTGAGTTATGTAAACCCAAAGTAGGAGAAACGCTTGTTGTTAACGGAGCTGCAGGTGCTGTGGGCTCTCTAGTTGGACAAATTGCGAAGATTAAAGGATGCAAAGTAGTTGGTGTGTATTTAATAGATCAACAGAAACTCCTTACTTACATGTACATCTACTCTATATTGATGTGCATTATTATAGGTTTTGCTGGCAGTGATGCTAAAGTGGCATACTTGAAGGAGATTGGATTTGATGCCGCCTACAACTATAAGACTATTCAGTCTCTGGATGCAACTCTGAAAGAGGCTTGTCCAAAAGGCATTGACATGTTCTTTGACAATGTAATTCCAGCTGCACACATTGTAACATTGGCAATTACTACTTGTGCATGACACCAGCTGATTGTTGTTGCAGGTTGGAGGGGAATTTTTTGAGATAGTGTTGGCCAATATGAATGAGTTTGGTCGTGTTGCAGTCTGTGGTGCCATTTCTCTCTACAACACTGAAGAACCACCCAAAGGCATGCATATTAATTTATTTTTATTTTGTGATAAATTACCATTGATTTCATCTTGTTTTAGGTCGTTATGTTTCACCACTCATTCTATTTAAACAACTTCGAGTTGAGGGATTTATAGTAACGAGGTGGCTTTCTGAATGGCCAAAGGCATTTAGTGAGATGGCAACTTGGATTCAAGAGGTAGCTGTCAGCTTACCTTGATTCTTGCATAAATCTCTCCACAAGAATTTGTTGGGCAAGCAGTGGGTATCTAAATGTACCACTAATGCTAGTACTATTGCACAAAGGTTTCTCCCGTCCCCTCACTTTTTTTACTTCAATATGGCGTCTTACATGCGCAAAGGGTAAAGTAATCTGTCATGTTGTTGCTAGCACAAAATTGCCATATCTCGAGATAGGCATCTAAGCAACTCATATGCATAACGAACAACTGGCTTCAGGGACACAGTCCAAAATACGTGTAGCTACACACATTTTTGTTGGCCACCGTAGCCACGCCTATCAACAGTGCCTATGTAATGCATGCAGGCCATATGCTTTCTAATCATGCACACAACTAAGTGGCCTAGTATATGAACTGGTAAAGATATCTGAAATAATGCTCATGAAATAATATTATAGCACTATACTTAGCTTGGCTAGCTATCTGCTGACTGAAATGTGCATGATCACTGATGCCCTATAGAACCAAATCGGAATGTAAGATATCTATTATTATCAAGTGTAGGTACTGAGTAGTAGTTCATATCTTCCTAGTTTTTAAGTCTGGGGTAGAGAGAGAAACCACTGTATTTTTCTTAAATTCTAACCATGCTTACAAAGTAGCTCTACAGATTGCGCAATGCATACCGTACAACGGGTTTTAATTGCGTTGTAGTCAAGTCAGGCCAAATTGCGATAGACGACCCCATACCGTACTGTAGTATACGTGCACGTTTACGTTTGCAAATCTATTAATTGCGAAACGTACACAAACTTGCAATTCGCAATTAATAGATACTCGCAATTAAAACCTGACCTACAGTATGACATGTGCGTGTGTGGTGTGTGTTCTACAGAGCGATGAAATGGTGCTACCTTATTATCGATACTTGTGCACACAGTATCATCACCTGTGATTAAATCACTACAGGGTAAACTTAAGTACCGAGAACATGTGACTGATGGCTTTGACAACATGTTTGAGGCATTTCTTGGTCTATTTAAGGGCGATAACATTGGTAAAGCCGTTGTGAAGGCGCGAATTCAGAAGGTGACTTAACTTGAGATTGACTAATTTTGATAATAATAATTATTATTATAATTATGGACCACAGATGGACATTGTACAATTTTGTTAATTTTGAATTAAAAAATAAAAAAAAATATGTGTGCATGCATACATGATCGAGATAGATAATAATAATAAGTCTATGAATCTTATAATAATTGTGCAGCTAACAAAAAATGCATCTTAAGTGAAAATTAGTAGGAATTGCTATTTAAAAGATGTGAATTGAATCAGAACTAGCAATGTATACAAATCCATCTGCATCAACTGTCAAAGCGCATGGATTGACCATACTTAACCCAGCACTGAAACACTCTAAAAATTCACTGCTAGTGTTAAAGACCGACACACGATGATTAGCTGATTCACATACAAATAGTCGGCCAAAGCGATCTATTGCTATCCCTGTTGGACGGTTTAGACGGCCTTTCTGAGTTCCTGTTCCTCCAAATCGCCCCCTGTACTCTCCTGTTTCTTGAAATACAACTATGCTGTTCAGTTTAAGGTCAGTGACATACACACAGCCATTGTCATCGAAAGTGAGATCTTTAGGGTCACTGAGCTGTCCAGGAGATTCAATAATAGTTTTGTATTCCATTGCACTATTTAAGACAACAATTCGACAGTTGCCTCGATCTACAATGTAGACATCGCCATTTCTATTGATTTTCAATCCACCTGGAGAATTGAGTGGTCCACATGTATTCTCTTCCCCTGTGAACTCTGATTTATAATTACCTTCGGGATCAAATTTCTGGATTCGATTATTCTTGCTATCAGCAACGTAGATATAATCATCATTATCCACAGCAAGACCACTGGGAGAGTTAAACTGACCTTCTCCTTCTCCCGATGAACCAAAAGAAAGTATTTTTCGGAAAACGCGACCATAGACCGTGATCAAGTTGGATTCTTGTGAAACAACAACTTGATTTTTATGATTCACTGCAATGCCACTGGGATTGGATACTTTGGTAATGCTTCGTACTGTGGTGTGAAAATGCTGCAGAGGTGGCTTGACGAAAAATGCATGGGGGCTGCCAGTAATGTGCCGATTACCGATAGTGACTGAAATGAGGTAGCGCCCTCTCTCCTTGAATGAACACTGAATCTTTGCAAAGCCAGTTTCACTAACAGCTACTGTTGCTGCGGAGATGGATCCATCTCGGATGTATTTGATTTCTGCAGATAGCTCATCTGATGGATTGTTCACCATTTTAAAGAATGATGAAGAAAAAGCAATGTAAAATGTCACCACTTCATTTAGCTTGTGGACTGATTCCATTGGGTCATGTGTATTCAGTGAACTGCTAGCATGGAGCACACTTCCATCACTGATGTGAGCTGATTCAATCAGGGCAGTCAGCTTTTGAGCTTTGAAAGAAAAATGCACTTCAGGTTGCTCAAGAGGTCTGAGATCTGTAGCTTCAAATTTATCTTGGACTTCGGCCAGCCTACTAGATATGACTTCTTCCAGTGTGAAGAATTCTGAAATATGATCACTCACTAGCGTCTTCTTGATGAAATCATGGCACAGTGTGACCTGATCCTTGATGTGCATTAAGCTCCGCTTTTGGTTTTGAAGGATTTCTATCTTCTCATGAGTTGCTGTTGTCACTTCTCCAAGTAGAATTTTACGGTGTTGAGCCAATGATACTTCAATTCTGTCGAATGTCTCATTGATATTCTTTGTTGTTAATTTGTTCATCGCTTCCAAATTTCCCACCAAAACGTCCAGCTTAGCTATGGCACCATTAAGCTGCTTTGGTACATCCACTGTTGATGACAACTTGTCTTCGATGGCATCCTTGTGTTGCTGAACTGAGTCCAGTGCTAGATTATACTGATGTTCTCGATGACCTTTGATGATGCACTCATGACAAATTTCTTTCTGACAGGTTTCGCAGTAGAGGTTGCAATCCTTTTGGTGCTCTGGGCAAAGGGAAGAGCCAGTGGGATCTGGTACATATTTTTGATAGTTCTCCTTCAGATCCGAGATATGAACCAGCTTATGTGAGGCAAACTCGGACCAGCTGCGATGTATCGTCACACAAAGATCACACACAAATCTATTGCAACCTTCACAAAAATTGGTAGCTTTAGAATTACTGGAGCTTGTACATTTCTCGCAGGGATTGTCGGCACTTCCATAGATCTTTTGTACAAACCTGTATTCAGCAACATCTCGTATTAGTTGAAATGCATCAGGCAGAGAAGATACTTCCTCAACTTCGGTTATCTTGCTACAATCAGGGCATTGAATCTCACTGCTAGCAGAATCCAAAATATCTTTTGGCTCAAGACACAATCCACAGAATGAATGGAGGCAAGAGAGGGTTTTAGGATCTGTATATATTTTGTTACACTTCTGACAGGTTATTTTGGCCTTGAGAGTTTGAAGGCGTTTTTCTTGAATTCGACTGCTTGAAGTTACTCTCTTTGCAGAAGACATCTTGAGGTGATGATAGAAGTATGTGGCTTGTAAAATTTCCGATTCAGAGGAGCTATATGGTCAGCTATACCACACTTGTGACTGAGCAATGTTTTATTACACGCAGCATTTATGTACCTTCTCATGTACAACTACATGTGTACACTTGATTTGAGGTTGTTCTTAAGTGATTTGTACTCCCACTCACCAAAGAATGTGAAGCATCACAGACACCTGCTGGTGCACACAAACATATAGCTTTCATGAGCAGTCAAGTGCTTTTATTAGTCTTGCACAGTTGCCACTGCACTCAACCCACTCATTCCTGCCCACACTTGTCACTCAGAACACTCCCCGAGTCATGCATCATAGCCAGCAATCTAAGATTTTGTGGTTATCCTCCCATGCAACATGACTGATACTGGTGTGGATGCCAAGATCTGTAGTTCACTTGATTCCATGTATAGGAACCAACAATATACCCGGTACTTGAGTCAAAATTCAAGCTTTGAATAGCCGAAAGGTAGATTATCTTTCAAAAATGACCACTTTCCCCACGGTGCTGAATCTGGCCAGGAACGTAATACACCATCAGGTATCCACACAGCATAATTATTATGTCAAAAATAATTGATGCAGTTGTATAGCAACGTGTATTCTTAAAATTATAAAAATTTTAATATATTCATGATCCGGTTGCAGGTGTAGGATCAAAAGTGCTATAATAGTTCTTCATTGTATCAACAGCTTCAAATGCACAATGAGTGGAACATGTACTAAACATAAATGTTCATAAATGACATCCCAAAACTAGAATAATATGCTGCAAATTGTTCACAAATAAACTATAATAATATTATTATAATCCCATGGTCATTGCACTATGCAGCTCTACTGGTACTGGCAAGAACAGTGGCTTGATTGAAAGCTTCCCATAACGAACGATAAGTTCTTTGGGAAAGACAACACCAATCAAGAAGCATTTGGTAAATCTCAGAACTACTTCCTTCTTCTGATAAAACTAGTTTGGTGAGATAGTCATTAGCATTCATTACCAATGCTAACTGATGTAAGTGGTCATCAGATATCATTGAATTATGCTCTTGAGATTCAAAGATGCAATGAAGCAGTTCAGAACCAAGGTCAATGTAGGGATCGCAGCCAATCAGATCTTTGACAAGGAGTTTATCACCAGTAGTTGATTGGACTGTTGCACTTGTACCCTTCACTGCTTTTACAATTTCAGTGAATGTAAAATATGCTATGTACGAGGAAGGCTTCAGTGGATATTGCATGGCTTCAAAAGGATCAATGAACAACTCTTCTGTTACAACTCCAGAGCACAACTCGTGGACCACATTATAGCAAACACTGATCAGTTGTGAACGCAGCTTCAAGTACTGTAACGTAGAAGTTAGAGAACGTACTACTATCAAGATGCATGTAGCTCCATTATTAACTTCAGCAATAAATTCACATTCCTTTCCACTCAATCCACTGATCCCATTCTTCCAACTAGTGAAGTGCACATTCTCATTTTGTGAAATTTGGAAAAAGACAGAGGATATTCTAATCAAAAGAACTTCAGTGAAGCGTGAAGATACTTTAGCTCCAAATCGCAATGTCCATCCAAAATAACACTTGAATCGTGAATCAAATGCCCATATTGACTTAGGAATGCTGTTTACAGCAAGAGATGGACAATATAAGTATTGATTATAGTAAGTTTCATCACTGCTACTGGATTTCTTCTCCAATACACAGTCCACTGGAAGTCCTTGACATACTTCCAGCTGCTCCAATGCATTTACAGCCTCACTAATATCACATTTCGGTGGTATTAACAATTTACCCGAATAAATTATTCCACCATGAGGGTGACCACTTTGAACAGGAATAAATAACGTAGCAAGGATATTGAGGAGTAACTGATAGTTCAAAATTATTAGACTTTTTTCAGTGGTGTCCCTGTGAAGATACATTGCTAGTCCAACATCGTTCATGTAGATACACAAGTCACTTAAAACCTGTTCATTGCATGGAATGAAATACTCAATTACTGAAGCAGAAACATTACTGTCCTCTGAAAGTGATATTTGACTACAGAGATCTTGAACAGAAACGGCTAGCAATCCATTAAATTTACTATCAAGAATATTATGGAGACACTGAGCATTAAAATGAATTGGCTCTGGCAAACACAATGATTGGTAACTGCTACTAAGGTGCTCTCGAAGCTTGGTCATTTGAGGAGACTCAGATCGCTGGCAGTCCAAAGCAATGTTATCAACCAAGTCTAGTTTAGAATACTGGGAGAAGGGAAAGTCAACATTTAGGTCCTTCCAAATCTTGGATAAATCACCCTTCAAGCTTTTTAACACATCACTGTGGCTACCAAGTACAGTCACACGAAGTTGACCCTTTACAGTAGTGCAATTATCATTGACCAATGACAGCCAAGTAAAAATCTGCCTCCTGAGTTCATCTGTAGATTCACACAGATTGACCACAAGAATCACTGCAGCAATTGAATGATGAAGGATGTGATGAAGTAAGGCACTGTATAAACATCTATACTCCTCCCCTCCACCAAAATCATAAAAAGCAAAGTGTCCAGTTTTATTGTGAAAGTCAACAATCTGCAACCCTCGAGTCTGGTCATCAGTCTTGGCTGTGCGTTGTTGTGAGAATGAAAATACAAATGGTGAACCTTCCCTCTGAATTGCTTTAATTAAAGTTGATTTTCCTGATGAGCTATTCCCAAGCACTAGCACCTTGAGGATGGGTTCCCTGCAATCCACTGAGTCACCACAAACAGCACCATGCTTCTCCACTACATTGGCAGGTGTAGCTCCATGCATATACAGTAAACGCTTAATTTCTGGTTTTGTTGTTAAGTCGAGTGGTATTTCACGCTTTTCATTTCGAGCATTTGGATCATACTTGCCCAATATTAGTAGATACTTAATGATGTCTAGATCACTATTAGCAGCACAGGCAGCATGAAGTACCGTATTACCCTTTGGGCTGCAAACTTGTCCTGGAGTGAGATTCATTAGATACTTTACCATTTGCAGATTATTAGCATAGGAGGCTGCTAAATGAAGACAGCTATTACCATAGCTATCAACTTCAGCTGTGCTCGCACCACAGCTGTTAATTAGGAATTGTACAACAGTTAAAAATCCTTTCTCACAAGCATGCAACAAAGCATTCTTCCCATTTATGTCTCTATGATGAGGATTACACTGAGCAAATGAAATCAGAAATTTGGCAACTTCCAATGCATTACTTTCTGAACACTCACTCAGCCAACCAACTGCATGGTGAAGGGGAGTCTGCTCTTCAAAATCTAGGTAATCTGGATTGCATTTACATTTGCCAATGAGGTATTGGGAAATTGTAACATGACCAAATTGGCATGCAATGTGAAGTGGAGTACGACCTTCCTTATCTTCAGCTTCAGCACTGATTCCATATACTTCTATAAGTTCCTTTGTAAAACCAAGCTCTCCGTGCTGGCAACAGAAATGTAAGGCTGTCCAATTAAAGAATCCACAGGTAGATCCCCTAGGATCGGCACCAGCTGCAAGAAGATGCCTAGCTTCATCAAATTCTTTATCTCGACAAGCAGCTGCTAATTGTGATCGTGACGATGAAATATCTTGCCCTGAACTACAGTGTATGTGGGATTGGTTAATAAAAATGAATTGTTTTTGCCAATATTGTCTTGATCAAGAACATGTACAATGTATTTATCATAACATGTACGTATATCACAGAGCACAAAGTAACAGCTGGCAATCGGCCATTTTCCGTGCATTTCAACCAGATGGCCACTCAAGCTACTTCTTGGTTGTAGTGTCCAAAGTTATACGACTACCAGTACTACTCTCATTTATATAGTCTACTAGAAGTTTATCTTACTTCCTACATGTATGTAAAAAAACAAAACAAAAAACGACGACAAACGAGCTCCTTTTGCTCACTGTTCATTCGATGGTTCAGCAGCCAAACACGATACTATATAGGTCTAAAGTGCAACTGTTGTGTATGTGTACCAGTGGTTAAACCAATTGACCTCTTCCTAATATAGCCCACTAGCACTCCTAAGCAAATGGAGCAATGACCAACCAACTTGGGAATTGGTTGGCCATCATCGCCACCCATTTTGAAAACCTCAGTTTGTCCTCTGTATCAAAATTATACATGTGAGTACCACACCAGGCCTAGATTTAATACACATGTAGACGAACATAATTAATATTATTGTACTGTAAATCTGGAAATTTTCGTTGTAAAAATATTTTCGTAGTCGATGGCGGCTACTAAAATTAATCTTACGAAAATTAGCATGCACTATTAACGCTAATTCAGTAAGGGGTCGTTCCTACGAAAAAAATTTTACACAAAAATTTATCATACGAAAGTTTCTTTACAAGAAAATTTCCAGATCTACGGTATCAGTGTTCTCCCCAGCATACTTAAGGGATAGGGGGCCCCCATCCCTTCAGTGCTGATTTGTCTTTGAAGTGGGATTGGGGTGGAGACAAAATCTTTGATGTGGACACTAGCTCCACCCAAAATAATGCCTTCCCCTACGCCTTCAATTTTGGCTGGGGAGAACACTGGGTATATAGTTTCATGTACACATGTATATCTTACTACCAAGCTGCAAAATACCCTGATTCAAGAAATATCCTACTGATTGGGATACATATAAGTCATGAAATATACCGTACTTAATGTAATACTACGCATGGAAAAATAAATTTTGAAAAACGCATGCATTTTTCTGGTAAAGGTCGTCAATTGCTCCATATATAAACATTATGAGAATTCGTAAAATGCTAATTAATTTTATTGCATTAAATTGGATCATGCGTTGTATTTGATTAACTATGGTACATGTGCATGTACATTTCATGCATGTTGCAAATTATTAGTCTGCCCCCCCCCCCCCCCCCCACCCAAAATTTCTGGGCCAGATAAAACCCTGGCTATGCAAGTCTTCTTTAGGGCTCTGAACTTTTAACGATTTTTTGGTGTTCTAGGACATCAATATCTTGGCTTCTACACCCCCTACGGACATGAAACTTGCACCAAAATGTCTATTTTTCCAAGTACTTTGATATGACATTGAGTTTTCATTTATGGGGGGTACAGAAAAAGAATCGGAAAATGAAAATTTACCCCACTTGTTTTGAAAAGGTGTTCTTTAGAAAGAACTCATTGAGAGGATTACAATGGTATATTTTTCCCCATGCATATCCTCTATGGTATTGGAGAAAAAAACGTCTGGAAATTTTCTGACAGGGAGACCGCCTTAAGCATGGTTACCAATCCAGAGCAAAGACAGCCACGATACTTCACCGTGTGTCGTTGACTGCAGCCGTATTAAGTGGGCGTGGTTACGATTGCTAGCTGTGCATGATCATTCATTTGTGCTGAAATATGGCATAAAGCTAGTTAGACTTAGTTTTACGGCTGTTTATCAGGTTACTTATCTAGATTATTCGAAGTTCAGTCCTCATAAACCAGCCATTTGAGCTGCGATTTCAAGGGCAGCTACACATGGGTGCATGCATATTCGAGTAAACACTAGACCTTGGCAGGAAATTGAGCCCAAAGTGGGGGGTGGGCTGACATTCCATAGTGGGCCCTCTTTCGTGAGGGTACGGTACATGTACATGTGTCCGATGCAAGCCTTGGGATATGCATATAGTTCCACTACATATAGATCCACTATTGCAATTATGCCATGAAGTACCAGATATCTCTGTATACAAATACACCTTTGCTACCATCTTGGTATACCACCTTTGTACTTGATAGTGGAAATTTGTACTAGCAGCTGTTGGAGAGCACTGTTTTCTGTCTCCCTATCTTTTAGTGTAGTGTCTCAGAGTAGTAACTAACAATAATTATTCGCCTGGAACTATTCAATAATATGCTATAATTTTGCTGGATGCAGGTTAGTGATTTTCTCAGAAAGAGTAAATGAAAATCAATCTACCGTATAGCCGGAAAATTTGGCAGTTTGGTGGTCTATATTACAACCGCCAAAATTTCCTACTCGCATATATGCGTATGGCGATCCCATAAAGAACCGCCAAATTTAAATCCGCCAATATTCTTGCAATAGCGATTTTAGGTTCAACCACCAAATTTAATCCCCGCCAATATTTCCGGCTATACAGTAGTAAATTTTCTCATAGACAAGCCTTCGCATGGTACCATAGTTAATCGAATACAACGTATGATCCAATATAACGTAAGAAATTAGCATTTTACGAATTCTCATAACGTGTATATATGCATGTTTTTCAAATTTGAAATTATTTTTTTCCATACGTAGTATTAGATTAAGTATGGTAACTCAAGATGGTGGCGGTCACGTAACTTGGTGATACGGAACTACAGCTGCAATGGATTGAAAACACTCTATTATTACATTAATACATTGTGTACAAGCCAGGGGCGGAGAAACAGGGGGCAGGGGGCTTTAGCCTCTCCCCCCCACTTTGGAAACAAGGGGGGGGGGGGCTCAGCCCCCCCTTTTATCACATGCCCATACTACAAATTACAGCAACATAGTTGTCGTAATCCTAGGTGTTTGCAAGAGTGCTCAAGTAAAAGTTGCTACTAAATCAGTCCAAAAACTGCTGCCAGATTGAATCAGAAACGCTCTCAGAGAGTCGAAATTTCCAAAATTTTGTGGGGGAGCATGCCCCCAGACTCCCCTAGGTGGGTTGTGCATGGGCATAATTATGCCCACAGCCTAACTTTTGTCACAGTACACAAAGGTCTGAGCCTTGCTACCTGTTCTCCGCCCTTGCAAGCATGCACTAAACCGTAAAATATTCACATAACCTTAACGCGTATGAACTTGCACCTCTATTAATACACATTCGAATAGGCATATAGGTGTAAAAAATTATTTAATAAGTATAACAAATTAATATGCTCTCGATTCATACCCGTGAACAGACGTCGCTGATGAAGACGAATCAGATAACGATAACGCAGCCATCACAGAGCGCTGAAGATTCGATATATTACACTTCGTGCATAAACGTCCTCACTCAGCTCAAACGCGGGCAACGGAAATGATCGTTATAATGCAAACGCAGAAAGAGGGACGAGCCCGCGCCCGCGCGCGGGATCCGATCCGCGGATATGGGATCCGCGATCGAGAGCCGCGCGCGCGCCGATAAGCGAAGTCACGTGAAGCGTGTTATAAACGCGTTTAACGATCGTACGATTAAATTTAGCGAACGTGGGCGACTAAAGCTAGTGATTCCGGAAGTTTGTATAATCGGCAAAATTTTATACGTGCATTTGTATAGGGAAAAATGGTGGCATAATAAAACGATTTCTTACAGGCACTCACTCCAACCAAATTTTTATACGTGTTTCAGAATCAGAAAAGATAGAAGATATGATTCCCGGAGAATGGTTCTACCGGAAATTCCACTTTAAAATCTTTAAATATTACGTTGTGGTTTACGATTTATTCCTTTCATGTGGAAACAGTTACCATTCACTTTCTCATGCCAAATAGTACAAAGAACCACCAAAAGTGTATTATTTGAAGCATTGCTAGTACCTGCAAGAAAAACTTCCAATACAAAACTATAGGAGGTGAAATACAGATATTGAAAATTACAATTATTGCTATTGCAAGCCATTGTGGGCGTGGCTGTAATCGCCATGTTCAGCGGAACATTTTGGCGCAAGAACCATCTCTTAATTCCACTGTGTTGCTGAGATATGGCCTGAAAACTAAGATGAAAGTTTTTGAAAGTTGTACCATTTTTACTACAGAAACTTGGCAGAATATTTTGCCCTACCTTGATCACTAAAATCGTGAATATCTCGGGATCTACTCAACCATTTTTTATCAAACAAGAACCATTAAACTCGCAATTGGATAACAAATCATTTCATTATATCATTGAGATGTTTTCTACCACTTTTAGAAATAGCCCGGAATTGCTACTGAAGCAGTAGTCTCGTGCCCAGACCCCAGTGCATGCTAGTGGGGTTTGGGCACGAGACTACTAAAGCAGCACCTCTTTTCATACAGCAGAGGTCGGATCGGACCTCACAAACGCAAACATTTTAGCTACTAGCTAGCTACACTCGCAAATGGCATTCTTTTGAACGCGTGGTAGCATAATTGCATACCAAGGTCATGTGACTATAGCGTAATTGCGCGTCATGTCCAACTTCCTCTATCCTTTACAGGGACTATACATTATCTTTCAGACGGACACATTATTATGCTCGCGAAATTTCTACAATTATCGTTACGCCGGAAGTGTATACGGAAATGTTTACCCAGTGAAGCAACCTTTTGTTTGAATATCTGTCGTGAGATTATCCAGCACAAAAGGTGTCCATCTTGTGCTCCTAGAAAAGAACAAGATTGGGGCTTACTACTCGCGTTGTGTAGAATCCTGTGAGGGCTTCACTTTCTGAGCTAGTGCACGAAGTATTGCCAGGACATGAAAGACATCCATGTGCTCAGAAGCAGCACACTGTACTACTACAGCAGGTCGACCACCGTTGGCGTTTCCAAGCAGCCATTGTAGCTTCTTACCGCTCGCGATATTTTTTTTTACCTGTAACGAAACGGATAGTAATAGGGCGGCGCGCGCGTTTCCAGTCCATCTGAAAGATTTATCTTTCGTCGCGTACACAATTCCATTCTACCATCATCCCCGTTACGGGCGCGAGCGGTAAGAACACCAACGGTGGTCGACCTGACAACGGTCAGCGTCTGTACAGTAGCCTCCAAATTTCACCCTCAATGTTAAGGTATATAGCTCTCCACGAGCTCTCTCCAACGCGCCACCTAAACTTTCTCCAAAATGGAGCCAGCCGCTATTCCGCTGGACCATTAAGGCCTCCGTAGATAATATTCACGCAGGCCCTTGGCTCACGAGGTTGTACACAGCATCCCTAATCTTGCTACTGGACAAGATATTTCCTGTCTTGGCACATAGTCCAATATAGTAGCAGTACTGTCAGATTTTTCCTGGTGCACTTCCGGGCGTGGTACAATTTTCGCGCGGTACAATTTTCGCGCGGGGAGAGCCTGGGAGGTAATGACAAGAAAGAAATCTACAATGACGCCTCGCGCTTGTCATGGCAGCCATTATAATACTGATCCAGGCTTCTTTCGTGTCCGCACGTGCGGGGAGAGCCTGGAACAGGAATCACGTCCCACACCCAAACCGTTGATCTGTTAGTCCAATGGCTTACCCCGATGCGTCAGCATTCTCAGTGAAATTCTTTATTAGCACGGACCTTAAGCTTACGGGATAGTATTCGACGCGCAATTTATAAATGATTGCGCACGGTTTAGTCCGAAACGCGAAGTTTTTCGCTGTCGTTCACCGATCGGAGCAAGGACTTCTGGAGGGCCGAGTCACACGGCAGCTGAGCAGCTATACCTGTTGAAATATAACTGTCTCATTTACCATGCACTATCCCGTAATCTTAATCTCAAAAGTGTGTCCAAAAAAATTAATAAATAAATAAAAATACGCCCTGTCTGCTGATAGCAGCATGATCATGTCCGGAGACTAAAATCGCGCACGTACAAAATATTGTCGCGTGCTCCTCGTGGACGCTAGAATACCATCAACGCTAATACTAAACATCGCTACTCTGGCACAATCGAGCTTCTGACCTTCCAACTCAGACACTTGAGCCTTTCTTGGATCGTCGCGTCCTGCTACCGCGAACTACAACCGTTAAATTGTCATATTGTGGTGGATCGGGTCTATAGGTCTGTAGTAGTGTACACTGTATGCGCCTGCAGCGCAGCATGTTGCGCGACAGTTAAAATTAATGCGCATTCCACGAAAATCGATACGTTACGTAATGGTCATGTGACGAACCTTCTAACCATGTAATTACGTAAACATGTACGTACCAGGTTGCAAAGTCTGCATCTGTTGGGTGGGGCTGGCTACAACACGTGCTTAAGCCAATTGCAAGGCATACCACGCCGGGCCACTAACGCATCGGTGGATATATTCGTTCAACCGTGAGTTTATCTTGGCTACTTATTAAATAACGTGCATGTTGATTCATAGATAAATATTATTTATATAGAATGGTTGATTTCAGCCTCGTACCCAGGCCCTTTGAGTACGAAGGGGTAGGTTAAAATTTTGGATAAGTGACCAGCTCAAGTTTTGTTGCACAATGTTACAACGGAACACCACCTCCTATGTTATACATCAGTTATATTCTTGCATAATTTGTCAGTGTGTAGATCTGTGGGGAAGAAGTACACAACAATCAGTGAGTTTGTGGACTAGAGTACTGCAGATGCAATCATATGACCTTGCTAGACTAGGGATACACTAATGTGCAGGGGCTTCTCGATCCGCTCTAGAGAGCCCTGCGCAGTGTAGCAAACAATTATTAATGATGGTATGTCTTGATGCCCTTGCACCAGGCGACATGGCCCGAGTCCTTAATGAAGAGAGTAAGAACGAAATTTAGATGCATGCGAGAACTCGAGCCTGAGTAGAAACCTCGCTTCGCTCGGAAATATAATGATTACTGAAGTACAAGTGCTGATTTTAAAAATATCAGAATTTTGAAGGGTTGGGAGGCAACTGAAGATTGCATTTATAGATCCCCCTAGGCTCTTCCAATGCATTGATAGAGATCGAAAGTACATGTAGCTATGCATGCCTCTAGTCTCGTGAACCACACCCTCCTACTTTTCACAGTGCTGCATGGCCTGGATGTATTGCATCACAATCATGTGATGAGAGTAGGAGGATATGGTTCACGAGATTACCATGCCTCTAATTGTTGACCAGACCCCTTTGTATAGGACAAGGTATGGCAGACTGACTGATCATTTCACACCGATAGATGTCACTATCGAGGTTTACGTGAATTAGCCATGTACCCGGAATCTTCAGCTTGTGCCCTGTGCTTCAGTTATCTTGTACATACACATGTAATTAAGTATCTTAGGGTGACTTTTTTCTGCGATTTTGACTTGAATACAATTTGCAAGTATTATAATTTGTACACGAAAATGGTGCAGGGTTGACAAAATTACTAATGCTCTATAGTGCTAATGTTGGTGGGTAAAAATTTTGTATTTTGGGCCAATTCGCAGAAATATCAAATGTTGGAATCCGCAAATGAGTAGTCACCCTAAGGTATGTATGAAAGTGCTGAGCTGTTGTCATGTTAAAGGTGCAGAGGTTATGCATGAGTGGTTAGCTGTCCTGAAACTGAGCCCTGGTGTCCCCAGTGATCTGATTACTTGTGTTTACATGAGATGGTTATGTTTTGATGGCTGAGTAGAGGTCACTGTTGCTGGTAATAGGGTTTGGGTTTAGCAACAGGGCTACAGTGCTATATTTATTGTACTTGGCAATGCTGCTCTGGTAGTCTAGTACTGGCTGGATTCTGTCACTGGTGCTTGTTGTGGTTATTTGTTGTTCATCTACTTTTGTGGATGCAGCGTGGAATAGTGGAATTGGATCATAGCAATTGGGGTGCAAAATAATTATACATTTTACATATTTAGCTGTTCATAGAGGCGTACATACATGTATATCCGCTTGTCCACAACTTGTAAAGGCTTAATTATGTAATTATACATGTAATAGGTAAGATAGTATGACCATAGCTAAGAATTTTCATCTCATTGTTACCTATGACTCTATTTAGGTGCTCTAAAATGGCCTATGCACAGTTTGAGAGTCTCCTAAATTGCACCAATTTCACAGGAGAGCAGTTGCAGAAGCTTAATTTAGCACGCAGCTTGTCTTCCGTGATGTGCCTTCTCGTTGTGATGCTAATTCTACTTTTATTGATCTTCTATAAAGCCTATAAGACTACACTTCAGCGGCTATTCCTATACATCACCATGACAACTGTGCTGGAAGAAATTGCATTTTCTTTGGCAATTGAACATCAGTTTTATTATGCAAACCAAAACAAGATGTGCGTATTTTTTGGATTCCTATTGGAGTGGACCGTCAGCATTACCAATTATCTTATTTTGTGTAAAATATTCTTTCTTCTCTATGTTGTGTGTTCCAATCTACGTGGAAATCCTCATAAAATCACAAAGTCAACTGGAACAAAGTGTCTATTTATTGTTATTGAAGTGCTTTGTGTGTTGCTGTCAGTTTGCTTTCCTTTAACGTATCTTCATGTTCCATTTCTGCACAGAACTTACAGTCTTGCAGGAGGATGGTGCTGGATAGAGACAATAAATGAACAGTGCGAGAATGTTGGTTTGAAAGACCAAATAGTGCTTGGATACGGGATCTTTGAAGCAGTTGGGCTGTTAAGCATTCTACTTGCTATAGTGTTTGCTATTATCTACTGCAGACAAGCGTACATTTATAAGATTGTCCGACACCAGCATCTCATCACACTGAGGCAAACTCTACTTCTGCTTGGCTTTCTAATTGCATCTGTGTTTGCACTGAGTTTGGGATTTGCTGTCCGAATCTATACAGGTATCGTAAAAGTTGAAGAGAACTATGCACTTTGGATGACACTTGCAATAGCACCACCAATCTATCAAGCAATCTACCCTATGGGATTTCTTGTGTACTTGTATACACTTCAAAAGTTCAAGAAGGAAGGGCTCAAGAAGGCTATATCGGAGTGGAAGCACTCCTGCCGGTGTTTGTTTGAATGGGAAATTGTTTGCTGTGTGAAGCGTATTGATGACCACCCCACCTCCACAAGTAGCAAGTATTGTATTATCACAGGTCAAGAAGTAACATTGACACCAGGGACCAAGGAGTCCGAACTCACTCCTATTATATCAGCTGATGATAAAGGATATAACAGCTTCATAAGTTGATAAAGTATATTATGTGCTCTTGGTAATATAAAGGTTGTGTTGAATGGAAGAAGAAATCAACCTAAGTTTGCATGTTACTGCATGCTCTTACATAGTAACTGCACAATAATAAACCAACCTGTTATGGTACTATTCACAATAATACTAGTTTGTAATTACCTGTACCGGTACGTTTGTGGGTAGGGCTTTTAGAGCTGAGCTAGCTGTGAGTTGTCTATAGGTAAGTTTATAATTATTATACTTGCACACACCGATACATTCTATTTAGTCATAGTGTACTGATTCTTATGTAAATAATAAATTGAAATCGTCTGTTGCCTAATCTGACAGTGAGTGTCAGCCCTGCTGGGTCGGGTACTAGTCCGCGTGATCGTGAAGGGGTACCTTACACCTTTTCGCGTGTGGCCGACACTCACTATAATAATAATAATTTATCGTTAAAAACATAGCTTGTCTATGCTATAATATATCAGCTATGCTATAGATAAAGTAATAGGTAGCAGACCTACCGTATCCTCATCCCCAGAGTTATAGGCCATGCATGACTTGTAACATACTTTGTTGCCCGTCCCCTGATTATATTTGCCATCAACCCATGCGGGCAGGCGGATATTGTATTATTAGTAATTATTATTATTCTGCTGCTATTAGCTAGCATACAGTTCAGTAACTTCTTGCATGCATGCACATGCAAGAACCTGAACACAACCCCAAACCCAGAGCCCCAAACCCACCTCGAATTAAGGGGTGTGGCCAATGAAACTAAGTGAGGCTGCGGGCGGGGGACGGGAAACCATTTTATTGTAAGTGATGGCCTAAGTGTTAGGTATGTGACATTCAGTATCATGGTTTCATGTCCATCTCTAGAGCTCCCCCTCTAGATCTCATACTATGTTTCTTGTTATCATGTTAGGTGCATTTTTAATCGATTTTGCTGGCCTAAGCACGTGCAATTCGCTTATAAGCGCTTTAGTATTGTGATCCTTATGTTGAGATCTGGTGCTAGCCCAAGGCTCCAGCCTTTTTCAAATTTGTTGTAATTATAATGGGTATAGTCGATTGATTCAGATTATCTTTCTTTTTTAAACCAGTAGTGTCATTTGAGCTGGTCGGAGTGTAGCAACTGGCTAATAATAGCCGCTATGCCCCTAAAATGTGCCTGCAGGTGCGGTGCATGTAGGTATTATTAGTTAGGCGCATCTCGCTAGTTAGGTGCACCTCGCTATTAAGCACAGGTGCTCTTCCTATGGAGATACGTACAGTATAAGCATATGTGCTTATAATAGTGGGAAAATGTGCCAGTGACAGGATTTTTCCCTCATAATATATAGTGACCCATATTTTTCTAGATGCCATTCATTGTAGTTGCATGTGCTGCAAGACCGTGCTGGGAGGATGCAGCTTTCCAACTACCACCTCTGTAATTCGATCACTAACCCTGTCACAAATGCAGTTGTATGTGTGCCTGCATGCTCCTCGAGTTATGTAGTTGAATATCCAGACATTAAAATTTTGGTTATAATAATTATTATGGTTTCGTCAGAAACTTTTGTACCTCCATTCCCTGGCAAAAATTCTGTGCTTCTGCTAGCACTAGCCAGAGTTTCAATTCCTGATGCACATGCAAGTCAATGGAGTTGTCTTGTATTGCCTAACCTCTAGCTGTTACCCAAGACTAAAGATCACTGGGAGCTAAGGAGGGGGTTTATTGGATTTAGAAGCCAGTTTCAATTAGGATAATAATTAGTGATATATGCTCATTTTACAAGTCATTACTAGTACCAGATTGGTAGTATCAATTAATTTCATGTAGCCAGAAATTTTCAAAATTGCCACCTGCCCTCATTGGCGAAATCTTATCTGTAATTTATTTTTGTCCCATGTTATAGGAATTCAATATTGCACATGTGTGAGAAAGCTGAATTTCTGCCAGCTATAGTTGACACTTAATAGTGATACACGTGCCGATACCATTTATGCATATTTGTCATCTTTTTTATGCAGGATATTGGTAGTTTGCAAAAATTAATTATGACTTTAGCACCACAGTTTGAAGATCTTGAAAACTGCACTAAATTTACCACCAGTCAACTTAAAGACGTCAACTTAGCTCGATCGTTGTGTGGCATTTTGTGTATGTTGATTGCTGTTGCCATATTGGTTGCCATTATATTCTACAAAGCCTATAAGAGCATACTGCAGCGGCTATTTCTTTACATCACTGTTGCAATAGTAATTGTGGAAGCTGCATTCTCACTAGCTGTTGAACATCAGTTCTACTACCCATCTCAAAGTAACCTGTGTGCTTTTTATGGTTTCTTTCTCGAGTGGACTGTAAGCATTAGCAACTACCTCATTCTGTGCAAGATATTTTACCTTGTCTACCTTGTTTGCGCTCATTGTCGAGGCAGCGCCGCTCTTCAAGGTGGAAGCTTATCAAAAAGAAACCACCAGTGGTTATTTGAATGTGCTTGCATTTTGTTTTCCATCTGCTTTCCCCTTACATACATCTGGATACCTTTCAAGCACAGAACGTACACTCTTGCTGGTGGGTGGTGCTGGATTAGGACAATTGATAAAAACTGCAATGACGCTGGATTTGGTGACGAAATCATCTTTGGATATGGAGTATTTGAAGCGGTTGGAGTTATAAGCATAATACTTACCACACTATTTGCTGTTCTGTACTGCAGACTTGCTTGCATCCACAGAGTGGTACGTCATCAACATCTGATCACTCTGAGGCAAACTCTCTATCTTCTAGTCTTTCTGGTAACATCGGTTGGAACATTGAGTATAGGATTTGCCGTGAGAATCTACACTGGCCTTGTTCGAACAGAGAAAGCATACGCACTCTGGATTATGTTGGCCATTGCACCTCCACTTTATCAGATCATCTACCCAATTGGATTTCTGGTTTATCTGTACACACTTAAAAAATTCAATGAACAAGCAACAAAGAAGGCCTTTAAGGAATGGAAACGGACATGCCATTTCCTTACTAGCTGTAAGTGTGAATTCTTTGAATATGCGGAACAAATTGATTCACAAAGTGATGAGCCTTTTGTAGCGCCACATGAATATAATGGAAATCAGCGGAGTGAACATACACCTCTAATCCGTGCAAGTGACTTGGGGTATAATAGCCTCACTTAACACAAAACTAATATATAGTACCACATTGTACCTGTAACAATCATGTTTGTAATTAATTTTGACAAAACTTATAATGAAGTCTGTGATGTTTAATAAATAATGTGTGCAGCCGAGAACGAAGGTAAACCACTATATACCCCGTTGAATGTACATACATCCAATATACTGTTTCTTATGTGCATTACTCCATAGTGTTATTTCCGACTTTTAACATTTCCAGTGCTCTTTATCCAGCGAACAATTTCCCAATCTTTTTTCCGCATTTTCTTCATGTGTTGTCTTCCCCCACCAATGACGTGACGAGTATCAACCGACATCCAGTTGGGCTCAGAGGTGCGATCAAAAGGATCTGTTGGTGTCCAGTACCATCCATGGCTAGTGGGAACAAACCAGATGGGACTGACTGTATGGTTGGCTTCGTCGCTGGCTTGTGTGTTACCCTCTTCCTCATCTTCTGGACTCACAAAAATGAGCATTCTGTTGTCTCGAGCTGCACATTTGGAGAGACCATGCTCCAAGATTCTATTTTCAGATGCACTATCAAATCTGATTGGATTTGAAACAATCTTTGCTGGTGGATTTTTGCCGTTGATGTGAAGGGAGAGAGCACGAATCAAAAACTTGTTAGACAGAGCGACATCATTCTGACTACTATTCTTTGTTGATTTTCGCTTGTGTAGACCAATGACACGACCATCCTTCAGAGCCAGGGGTGATCCCCACGATCCAATGTCAGCTGAAGAAGTGTGCACAATATTCATTCCATGCATTCGAAGGTAAGAGCCATTTGCAAAACGTGTTTTGAGACCAGCTTGTCGTTGAATAAGCAATACTTCATCTCCTTTATTTATTTCCCACTCGGTGTGCAATTTTAGAAATTTTCTTCCTAAACCCTGAATTTCTTTTGTTTCATCACTCGTCAGAAAAACAAAGGTAGCACCCATAACTGGACAGCAAAAGCGAAATCGCTGTCTTGGATCAATTGTGAGTGTGGGTGACAACTTTTCCCCAGCCTTGAAAGTTTCAAAGGTGATCGTAAATTCCCTTGAAAGATCAGGAAC
This sequence comes from Cliona cf. orientalis, assembly GCA_963930775.1. NCBI lineage: Eukaryota > Metazoa > Porifera > Demospongiae > Clionaida > Clionaidae > Cliona > Cliona cf. orientalis. Next base: position 7,597,431 of record OZ005690.1, read on the forward strand.
ATCTAAAACGTAATTGTTTGTCAGTATTCCAAAAATTTGTACATCAGTATTCTCTGGTGTAAAGTGGCAAAAGAAACCAGCTCCTGTGTTCTGTTCAATACCCAGTTTGCACATGGCTTTGTCCAAGCCAAAAAGCCCATCAAAAGTACCAGGGATGTCGACTGCTCCTATATCGTTATCATCTTCATCCGGCGTAGACGAACAGCAACCCATTCTTGAAGAGAGCAAGGTCGAAAATAGGAGAGAGTGAACTCAGATCCCGCCAAGTAGTTTGTGAGCCCCACCCTCTTTTTTTGCAATAGTGATCACGCGACAGATTAATTACATGCGCGGGCGTATAATAACCACAGACCATGATCAGCTGCAATACGATGTCATCAATCTGCACATACTGATCACAGCTACAGGCCAACCATCATAATTCTGTGGGCTATATTGAATTTATACAATGTCATGCACACAGCATCAATGTGCCTATTGTTGATCTGCAATAATAATAATGTAATACTGTAGTTGTCAGTCATAAAATTAATTAGCAATTGGCTACTTCAGACAGCGTTCAAAATAAATAGAACCAACATAACCACCTCTCATAGATTTGGCTACATTCTGTTCAAAAAGCCGGCGGTTTTGACGGAGCACTTCTGCTGCATCTACATGGAATTAAAATGACATGCAAACACTTGTAGAAATGAGAAAGGACAACACATTATTAATTTTTGGTACCAAGTTATCATAGATACTGGACCAACCTTTATTGAGGGGATCATCAGGATTAGGTTCAAGGAAAAGAAACTGAAGTCCATATATTATTGAATTGATTGTTAAAACTGGTTTCCAGTCCTCTCTGCAGACGATAGATGAAATAATCCAAGTAACTGCCTATATAACCTCCAGCTATACATCAGGTTGCAAATTATGTGGCTACAGCAACTGCTACCAAGGGCAGTATACTATGAAGTTGAATATGTAATAGGCCACTTGGCTATAATATTATTATTATTATTATTTACAAGAGTATCTTGATGCAGGGCTTAAGCAAACGTACAGTGTACACCAAGCTCAGTTGTACAATGGTAGTTTACCTTAGGATGTTTAAGCAGACATTGCCCTCGAGATCAATGTTGGGATGATATACCTGAAACATAATAAATTGCACAATGTCATAGCTATCAACGTTGTCATTAGTTGCCTAAAACAATAATGGTACAAAACTGTGGCTCTATACAGTAGAGAATACGTACCATCATGAACAAAGGTACATATACATTAACTTTAACACCACTGATTCTGAGCTTATGTACAACAGGTTTGCTTTAGATCCTACTTGTAACAAATACAGTGATCTGATTGGTTAAACTGTAATATCTATCCTTCATAAAATACCTTGTAAGCCCCATAAAAAACCTGGTAAATTTTGTTAGCCTATGGCTAGTTTGTTGCTAGGCAATTGTTTATAAAAGCTTTTGGGCATTGTTGCTAGGATCTAAAGTAGTTAGACACTGTTTAGTCGGTTTCTACGTGATTTAGAAGACCTCAGGGCTCAGTAGAACCCTCGCTTCGCTCGGGATTCTACACAGAGCCCTTCGGTCTTCTAAATCACGTAGAAACCTCCTAAACAGTGTCTAACTATTATATAGTAGACTAGCTACATGTATAAGCATGACGATATCTTAAACCTGTAAAAGGTCATCACATCACATTAGTATAATTATTATATAATAATATTCAATTTCATATACTGTATATGTGAAAGTTTTGATCAAAAGTTTTTATCCTTGGTTAACGATAGCATAGAGGATATGGTGACCTTTACCGCATTGGTGAAAGGTGTGCACAATGGGTTCTCAGTAATAGCTAAAGCCCAATTGCCTGGGATTTACATAATATACTAATAATATAGCAGTGTGAGAATCTGGGGTGCAGGCTGAGGATTTGGCTTACTCTATATCCAGCCATACCACCACCTTTTATGGGAATTAGTCAATGCACTTCTCCTCCATACATGCACATGTATACATAATAATATTATGTGCATGTGTGCATGTGCATGCACAAACCCAAACCCAATACGTGCATGTACATAGTACATGTACACCAGTGAATTGCTGTGATACAATTGTGTATTTTGACACAACTTAAAAACCTACTTGAGTTTCACATTTGACTTTTGGTGCATCATGAGGATAGCCTTGGCCAACCTGTACGGACAAGATGGTATTAAAGGTATAGGACACATTTTTATGTAAATGAAACAAACAATAATATTATACACAGATCAGCGGGTATAGTAGCAAATGCAGAAGCGATGATAGTACTTAATAATATCATGTTGAAAGGCACATACATGTACCAAACATTCAACACCACCAATAGGCTCTCCCTTTGCTCTACTATAAGCATGATTCCATACATACAAAGTATAATGCCTCATACAACTGGGGATCAGCTACAAAAATAATAGCCTACCTTAAAACTAAACACAAACTTTCCATTGCGATAAAAACCCTGCAAGGAAGGAAATTGATATTTGAATCTGTTACCAAGAGCACAAAAAGGTGCTTGATCAGAAGAATGATAGCAGTTCGCAAGTGACCATAGCAACCCTTGAGACAGTACTTACCTCATCTGGGGATATGATTAGCTTAAAATTGAGGAGATCATCAGGATCAGGAAAATCTAACTGACAGGTCTTTGGTAGGTTGAGCTCAGCAATATCTGTAGTAATCATTGAAAATTTCATATAAATGAAGCACTATCTTGTCCATCGAGAGCTTTTCTGTCTGGCTCATATTAAATTAGTATGTGGTGTAAGCGTACTGTAAGGCCTGGTTAACAATATGACACAAGGGCCTGAGTGTACACTGTGCCGCCTTCGCGTTGATGCTTGTTGCTATGCAAAGCAACTCAAAGATAAACTCGAGTATCTACATGTATTACTGCCTTGGTTCCATGGTAGCATGGCAGCTTACTTTCAAGAATTCAAGATTCGACTGATTAGTGGGGGCTCAAGTATATGTATGGATGGCACTGCATGGTAATTTAATGTAATAAATGTCACCCTTGAGTAGCAGCTATCTACATTCGAGCAAGCCATAAGCTTGGATTCATGTACAGTGTAATATTACCTACCTTTCTGTACTCTTAGGTAGGCTGCACTGGTCTTCTTTGAGCTCTGTGGATTCAAACCATCTTTGCTCTGTTGCTTCAGTGAAAACAACTTAATCATTTTTCTCCTGAAATATACGTATATGTAAATGCATGTATGTACAAGTACACACAAAGCACAATAAATGAAACATACATGTACACTGTCAATAACAAACTATGGCAATTCAGTACAGGATCGCCATACGTATGTATGCAAGTACATTTTAATTTGGCGGTTGTGATTAGACTGCCAAACTGCCAAATTTTCTGGCTATACGGTATGCCATACTTAATTATACAGAAAAACACACAGTTTTTTGGTAAAGATTGTCAATTGCTACAATATATACATATTATGAGAATTCATGAAATGCTAATTATCCCGCACGCATGCGCAAGGGGTAAAGCAATCAGTTTGTCTGTCTGTCGTCGTCGGCATGAAAATTGCCAGATCTCACATTATAAGCATCTGTGCGTGCTGTAAGCACAATGAATTGGTAGGTATTGGTGAAAAACTAGTTTGTACGTGCTTAGAATTGCTCAAAAAGGCTCACTAGTGCTACAAATCATGCATTTTCTGTTCAGCATACCTGTGGTTTATCGACCACACCCACTTTTAGCATAATATACATGTATAGTATGCTGATGCGACTGCGCATGCTCAAGCTCAGTGTTGGAAAGGGTCGTCAAGTCATAAAACAGTTATACCGCAGAGTGTTGCAATACTACGCTCAGCGCTACTGTGGCTACAAGAGCGCGCGGGCTATGTGGTCTACAGAGCTCTAGTTTGTTACATTAAATTGGCTACATAGTATCCATGTACAAATCATAATACCGGTATCTATGGAATCTCTGATGTGCACTATCTATAAAACTATAACTACACATGTACTAGTCTACGAACTGGCAATTGTTCCTAGAAGATTGTGTATACAGTATTGATCCCTGGCTGTTTGTAGAACTGAAAACCAGTTCTACCAAATTTAAATCCGCTAATATTCTTGCAATAGTAATTTTGGGCTCAACCCCCAAATTTAATTCCCGCCAATATTTCCGGCTATATGGTATTATGGTATGCTGTTGCAATTATTGGACTGGCATGCCTAAAATGCACTCATTAAACCATACAATTAAAACTCCTCCTACTATATATTATAATAATAATATGTGACTGTACATCCAGTTTTTCAATTAAATAAGGGGGGACTGAAATTCAAGCTGAAAAAGGCATTATTAGTCTGAAACAATATCCTCCTGGAGAGTTCCCATGAGATAAAACTCCTACTTGCACAACACGAAGTTCACATAATCACGTATATAGTTAGTTATCCATGCACTGTATAATTATTGTAAAGACGGTGCATCCTTAGACATACTTTTGCCAATGGTAAAATTTCCTTGAGGGAAAAATCTCATCATGGAGCAAATAACTGGGGTCTTGAGTCCCAGCTCATTCCCAGGAAATGGCCGGGGCAGTTCTGGACAAGAACATTAACTTATTGAGGTACACGTACCTTTAGACGACGACTCAGGTACATGTACATACACCATCAGACAAAATTAACAAGGCCAGAACAGTATTACTTGGATCGTTAGCTCAGCAACGCATTAATGCCATCTGGTGACTAGGACATCCTAAAATGGCTTGTAATGATCAATGCCTACATACATGTACATGTACTTTATGGAATTCCATGCACTTTCATCATAGGAAGCACTTGCACCCGTATGCAGGGGTTCCCCACACACTAGCCAAATTTATTAGCCATTTGCTACTATATCCTTCACCTTGGCTACTAGTCCCCGGATTGAGCACCCAATTTTTGCCATACTTTCCTATACAACCTGCTTTTAAAGTCACCACTAGTCCGTAATATCTTGGTATATGGCTACATGATTTTATAAGCCTCAGGAACCCATATGCATATGTGAATAAGGTACGAGTATACATGTACACGTACAGCAAGGGAACCCAATAACAAAATACATGTGAACTCACAGCTTATTCAGAAAGAGAAAATATCCCAGTAGTGAACAACTAAGGTACGTGGCACTTCAAAGCTATTTTTGGAAAATTAATGTCACTATGATACTAACTTTTGACACTCCCTCCCCCCCTCTTAACGTCATATTATGTACATGTACATTGGCCATAAAAAATAATGTTGACAAAGTGGTGCGATGAAAAGGGCAAACCAGCTATAGTCACATTCAGTGCTGTAGGGACTTATATACATGTATGATTTGATATTGAGGATCACCATAAGCCTAGCTCCAATATACCAACTGGAAACTATAACTGCTCCCATATCCACTTGTTTCTGTACAGTACAGAATTCTCAGCTGCATATCTAACTACCATATAGCGGGTTATTTTCATGATTGCTCTAATAGTCACAAAATTTACACCCCCACAAAAATTTGCCACAGTAGGAAAATGTCGTCTGGTAAAGTTGCTGCGAGTGTGCACGCATGTACCATGGATAATATATTCCCTCCGTGCATGTACGCATGGCATCCGCCTCCAATATGTTTAGTGTCTGCGACTATCCTATGCTGTATGAAACTGCATGGAAATTTGTTTCTGTCACTAATTTGACGATAGCCAACGGTATGTTTGCTCATATTGATGGCGAACAGAGCATGGCAAGTGCAATTGTCAAGAGCCACGAAATTTAGAATCATGAAAATTAATCCTGGAGGCTAAATCTAACTTTTCACGAAATTTATACTCGCGAAAATTATCCGCTATGCGGTACGTATATACATGCAATAGTACTAGCTATTGTACCAGAACATCAGCGTGCCTGGTACCACAACCATAAATTGTATCATGCAAATTACATGTACAGAGATATATTATAAATCTATCTAGCTGTGTCACTGAGATATATAGTATATGTACTGATATTGCTGCCATATATATACGTATATATATGGACAAGTGAGTTTGTTTACAAGGACTACCTAGCTAGATATTTATAGGGCCACTCGAACACGAAATGGTACACAAGTGGTACAGTATACATCATGATACGAAGTTATCAAACTGTAGCCCCACTGTGTCTTCCCAACCAAAGTTGACATACCTCTAGCTCTGAGGATGATGTGGTTCTTCTCTCCAATTAACAGAATTTTGTGCTGTTTTGCTAATTAGTGCCCACCACCAATACTGCGAAATAGTGCTCTACGTGGTGGTGGAAGTGCATTTGATGGTTGCTGCTTCCACTGCTCAGGCTGCTTATGCAAGCATCCTATGTCCAGGAGCTGAGCTATACGTCTTTACAAGCGCTTGACCTATGGAAATATGATGTTCTGTGAAGTTGAAATTCTTGTTGGCGCCGAAATGGTCGCGCGTTTTACCGGCAAATGGCGGCAAAGTTGCAGCTGACCAATGGTACATGTACATGTTACTTTTTGTATTACATCGTATAGTGGGGCGAAGAGCTAGAGAACAAAGTGAGTTGATCAGACGTGTGCTAGTAGTTATTAAATTTTGTGTTGCACATACAGCAATAATTGGTTGCAAACCTAGCATACTATGTCTGTCAAGTCAGTTCACCCAATGCCAGGAAATTCGTCAAGAAGGCGACCTAGGACCTACAGTGACAGCAATGTCGAAAGTAGACCCATTAAGCGTTTCAAAGATGTCAGTGGACAGTATGCTGTGTCTCAACCTTTTAAAGTATGCAGTACAGACCAGTGTGTTCCATCATTTGGTGCTGAACTTGAGATATATTCGGATGGACTGCAAGTAGGCTTCTATGATGATCCATGTTCGGTGGATAAGAAAACAGAGGAGAAGGAGTGCAGTAGATTGGAGGAACATCCTTTTGGCAGCTTTGCTCTACTGCCTCCTGAAATATTTCATTTAGTTTTGTCATTGTTGGAAATCTCAGCTTTGGATGCTTTAGCTAGGACATCAGCTGGAATGTGTGCTGCTGTTTGTGGTTATGTATACACTCCAGCTGGCTTGAAGAGTGTTCTTCCTCAATACTCGGAAGGTGACTTCGCTGAACCAATGGAATTTAATCGATTAGGTACAGTGTATGATGTTCAAATTAAAGATATAGTGTCCATTTTTCAGCATCCCGTAAAGTATGATTTTGTGCCTCTCCGGAAGTTTCACTTACATGTACACCGGTATTAATACAGGATGTTTTTGTAAGGGGAGCGTGCAGTAGCGCACTGAAACTAAGGGCGTCTGGGGATCTGCTCTACCAGGAAAATTTTGAAATTTACGACCTCTGAGATGTGTACATACAAATAAATTTATCACACTCTACAACATGTATTACTTGGCAATTTTCCTTGACTCGGATAATTTGCTTAATGGTGATGTATACCGGTACATGCATGGGCATACATAAACCTGGAATATTTTTTAATGTACATGTAGGTCATTTACTGAAGCAGCTGACAGTGCCCCTCCCTTTTCGCTCAAGACTCAAGACAGCATCATTCTTCCTCAATAGAGTATGTTGGGTGCATGCTTTGTTAGCATGCAGTACATGTATATGACTAACTCTGTGTTCTCCGATAAGTACCGCTGGCCGAACTTCACACATTCTCATAATCCCGTGGATTAATAAAGCTGGCCTTGTGCTATATATAGCACACACGCTGCGTGCCACGCCACAACCAACCTGACGTTCGGAAGCTGTACGGCGCTATCGAGTTCATCTCCTGTAATTGAAGCATCCAAATTTGTTACTATCAAGATCGAGAGTCTGTATCAGATCTCTGCGATTGAGGCGCCGTCATCTTGTAGACTGTGCACGCACTATGTTGACGACCTTTACCATATCATGCGCCACGATGTGGTAGAGTTTTCATAATTAATTTTTATTATTGTATCATGATTCGAGCTAATTACAGTATGTTGTATTGGTCACTGGACATACATGTACATGCCGCCTCTATAGAAATAGAAAGGCTGCTTACATGTACTGTAGAAACTGGTTGTTAAGTGCTGCTCGCTGTTAAGCGCTGCTCGCTGTTAAGCACATACTTTTTATTAAGCGCATAGTTTTGTGCGAGCTTTACCACTCTTTGTTAGGCGCATATGCCCAGCAAGCCAGCTGAACGATGAGCGATCGGTTACATGAGCCCAGAAAGAAGGCTAGAAGTAGGCTGGAGAAGAAAATGTCGAGAATTACGCTCTCTTGTCGCTTCTTGGCCGCCGTTGTAGGCCTTTCTATCCTCGACACATTCTTTACGCACGCCCCACCTACCGTGTTTTAGCACTTTTAATTAAGCGCATGCTTCCTGTTAAGCGCATACTTTTTGTTAAGCGCATATTTTCTTGCTGCCGCGTGTTATAAGCGCATACGCTTAACCAGTTTCTACGGTACTTTTGAGTGCAGGAATGTACATGTACATGTATCCTCAATGTGTAATGTTCTTTCTTGCTGAGCTACTTATTGTGTGTAATTACTTAATTGCTTCAGTTGGAACCTACTCACAACTTGATATGTGACTATGAGGGTGCTGCTGTTGCCTATGAATGTTTTGGTGAATTATTTTCTGCATTTGTGAGAGGCTGGGATGAAAAGGAGAAAGCTAAGGCCTACAACCTTGTTCAGACAATATCAAGGTAACTACATAGTCCTGGGCAAGCACCCACTCCGGGCAGGTGGCTGTTTTTGGCTTCTTGAATGGAGAGGGCCCACTCCTGGGTAATTGTGCACGGTTTGGCACATGTGTCCAGTACACTAGGTAATTGCCTCAAACCACCAATGAAAGTTCCTCACTAAGATCAATATCAGTGATAAATAATCTTAATACCGTATAGCCGGAAATATTGGCGGGCATTAAATTTGGCGGTTGAGCCCCAAATCGCTATTAGAAAAATATTGGCGGATTTAAATTTGGTGGTTCGGTACGGGATCGCCATACGTATATATGCGAGTTGGAAATTTTGGCGAATTTTAATTTGGCGGTTGTAATATAGACTGCCAAACCGCCAAATTTAATTCCCCGCCAAATTTTCCGGCTATACGGTATCATAAAATCCTGTCCATGTGCTTCCCTCATACCCTACACCTTTGCATGTAGCTTCCTACATGTATGCGTGTAAGCCCCTCCCCATGCCAACGTGCCTTTCTTCGTTTGGTAATGATTATCACATGGGAATATCATGATCCCATGCATAAGCCCCCCTCCCCTGTTTTATTCAATTGTAGAATGCAGAAAAGGGGGAAGTAATTGTGGGTTTCTACAGCACATGTACATACTGTGCTTTGCAGGTTATTTGTCTAGAAAAGTTAGGGAATGGCACCTGTTTCTGTCACTATATAAACTGAAAGCCTTTGTGACTTTTAGTATAACTGGATTAAGTCACTTCAGAGCCACTGCCTATTTACCCTTTCCACTGGACAACTGACTTGCAAAGCATGCCTCGTCCCTAGGCTCTTCCCAGAGCCGGTGGGCATGATATCTAAAACCATGTGTGTGATAGTCTAGTCCCAGACACCACTATCAAGGAGGGAAAAGGGTCTGATGACTTTGAGAAAATGCTTGGGAAGTTGACGACCTGTGGAGGAATTGGCGTATTCTAATCAGATCGCAGCTTTAGCCCAGTCTGCATCTGACTCGCTAACTGCAGGAATGTACATGTAATAGTGCCAGTGCCTGCTATACAATTTGAATCACCTACACAGCCTTGCTAACCAGTCAGATCGTAGCTCTGTTCAAGTGTAACCATGTCGGTTCACGTGCCCAGAGCCGGCCAAACCGAGCAAATGGCCCAAAGTCACCTGACCCTTTTCCCTCCTTGTGAGGGTGGGGTCTGGGGACAATGCTTCATATATACATGTACATTTGTATGACATCCATTGTTTGCAACGTTATGGCTAATGTTGGCAATGAAAGTCAAGTACCATATCTGATGAACTTTCGTATTAATTTTGTTGCATTCTTCAATGCAGACTTGAAGGCCGAGTACACCGAATTCTGTGCTGTGCTCCATCCTCACTTCCTGCTCAAGAGAGGGACGTTCGTCTATTCCACAGATACCTATTCTTAGTCTCAGCAAGGCATTCAGACAGGGAGTACGCATTCTGGCTGACACAGATACTGAAGCCATGGCCAATTACTTACCAGGCTAAACTGCTCTACTTGCTGACTGCACCAGAGGATAAAAATGGTGTGGGTTTTATGCATGTATAATGTGATGCTGTAGTGTGAAATCTAACCTGGGAATTACATGTACCTGCACTCATATATTCACAGGATTTGTATCCTGGACAGAAGTATGTGGATGTAGTCATCTCCAGCACACATCTGATGGGTGTGTTGACTTTAGTGAAGTTGGTAGAGCTCTTCGAGTACTGCACACTGAGTGCCGTAAGGAGTGGACTGACGATGACATTATCAGCATCGTGGATGAGTTGACAAGTGAGTGGGAATGTATCTTGGTCATAGTGCTAAAGAAAATTAGGTACAGGGTGCATGCATAGTACATGATCATCATACATGTATGTAATTAAAATCAATTATTGTCATGTTTTTTATAGCCACCCCCAATGGATGGTGTCTAGAGAATGTAGCCCAGCTTTTGCACAAGTGTGGAGAGGAGGTGACCATGAAGGTGTTGGGAAGCTGGGCAGTCAATGGAAGGATGGACAAACTCAGTGTGCTCTGCTACTACTTAGCCAATGCATGTGCAGCCCATGATGATGTTGACAAGTCTGAATTGGGAAATATGAAGTAAGCTATGCTAGTATGTATACCTTAGGGTGACAATTATTTACAGGTATATACATTTTTGCGATTCTGGCTTAGAACACGTTATGTGAGCACTAAAATTTGCGATTTATATACGGAAATGGTACAAGATCGACATATTATAGTGTTCTATAGTGCATGTACCGTAAATCATGAATATTTCGTGGATAAAGTATTTTGTGCGACAGTTTTTTGCGTTAAATAATTTCGGGCAAACGACCCTGGACCGCATTTTTGTTAATAGTGCGCATGTATTTTCGCGCATTTAATTTTCGCACAAGCCAGGCTGTCCGAAAATATTTTAATAATGAAATATTTGCAATTTTTGGTACATTGTAGCTAATGTTGGCTGGTGCAAACGTTTGCGGTTTTGAGCCGATCTGCAAAACTTTAGTATCAAACAGTAGCTCCACCTTAAGGTAGTATAATACTTACTTTGTATGTACATGTGTAGATGTAAATGTATAATATTATTATAAGTGTATTGATCTAATCTGTTTATTATGGCACAGGGATATGCCAGCTACTGCGAATACTAGCTGCGGCTACTAGTAATTTCAGCCTTGCTGGAGTGCAGCTACTAATCGAGGGTGGCTTTTATTAGTTTTGGAGCAACACCCCTTGGTGACATTGACTCGTTATTTTCGAATATTCGAGATAGATGATCGCTAAATAAGCAGCAGAATCAAGCCAAGGATATTTTCTGCCATGTTTTCCAACAATCGTGCAGGGCTTGTGATCGTGGCCACGCCCACTTAATTGTGTTCACACATGTGTGTGGCTACTATTCGAGGGCGGCCACTATTTCTTTCGCAGAGCTCCATGTGTGGCTACTATTGGAGGGCAGTTACTAATCAGGGTGTAGCTTCTATTCGAAAAAAATACGGTATACTGTACATATACACACGTGTACATGCAGCTACATGTATATACATTTACATGTGCCACCCTTTCATATTTTCTCCCCTCATGACTATCAATCTTTATATTGCAGATCATTTGTAGCTATATTGCACCATCTCTTCAGTCTATTACCATCTCATCAAATTCAGAGTCAATTCCTCTCCAATTTGACTGAGAAGTGGAGGGAGTACATCACAGCACTGTTGGATGATTCCATTCAGGAAGGTGAGCATTGCTGTATTTCAATTGGTACATGTACCTCTAAAACAGTTGAAGTGGCCTAGTGCTGCTTTATGATTGAAGCCAAACCTTAGTGAAATTATATAGCCAGCCATTATCATAGTGCAAATATGAAACAATTGACCATATCCCCAGTAGCGCAGTAAATCTTCCAAATAAGAATCACATCCGTTATGGTTAGGTTGATGCTGACCATAACACACACACGTTAGTTATAATTATCCCCAGTAACAATCTACTTGCCTGTGGTTATGAGGTAATTATGAGAAAATGTAAGACTTGAAAATCAGTAAAATTATGTAGAGTATCTTGCATGTTTATCTAGTGAATACTTTATATGCAGCGTGTTACCTTCTCTGACAAGCATCAGTGGCCGAACTTCACACGTTCTCTTGGCATACACACAATTCCATGGATGAATAAAGCAAGCTGCGCTTTACATGTATATAGCACACATCATGCATGCCACTGAGCGTGCCATGTCATGACCAATACTTTTCTTCATAGAGGATAGTGTGTGTCTAAGTGGATCACAACTCTGCATCATTATAGATATTTACTGTAGTGTCCCGGGTAAGTGCCCATGGGCACTTGAATATAACTCGCTATTTTGGCCTGTATGAGCATTTACCCAGGATACGAACTGCATACGTTTGTATGTTTATATAGAAGCTGCTACAGTGACCCCTTGAAATTCACTTGCCTGGGATACTACAGTATAATAATTATTACTATGGAACCCCTCTATTTTGAACACCCTAGGATAGCTAAAGTGTCCTAATTCTTGTTTAGGGATACTTTGATACACGTCTGTATATAGTTGGGACCACAGGTGGCATCCTGATTAGAGAGGTGCCACCGTATATAGCTACTGTAACAGTTAAAGTATCATCATTTGGCCTAGACTATCAGAACTAGCTACATGGACCGAGCTAGCGATGGTGGTTGTCTCCCCCCCCCCCCCCCCCCAAACACACACTTCACCAATTCCTATCCCTTGGTTCAGTCCTTCAGTCCTCTTACAATTTTTTTTTTTGCCACTTTCCTGCAGATCCAGAAGTTCAACTGGAGTTCCATGCTACATTGACTTCATTGACCAAAATCACTTCTGCATTGCTCATGATGTCCATGGAAAATTTTAGTCATGCCAAGTAACTACAAATATACATGATTGTATACATGTACATGCTTTATGTGGTAATTGTTTATTACTTCATTGTATGTAATTTTATTGATAAAAATATTGTATGATTATTGTCGGAAATCTTGTGGGTTGCTGTACATGTATGTACAACTGTGAAGTCCACTATCCTGGCTCATGTGTACACGTGTACATGGAATGAAGAAGTTGGGTGATTTGTTGACTTGCCTTTGCCATTAATATTTGCCTTGTGATTTATTGGTATACAGTGTACCCTCTTTCCGACAGTTATTGGTAGACTATTCAACTACACTGTTTTATGTTTTAAATGTCCATGCTAATGGTGGGTGCATGTGGTGAAAGGCATCAACATCACTGCTAACGGTTTCCTATGCGAAATGCTGGGCATGGGGTTACCAAGAAGTAAACTTCCAAGGAGAGGACAGTAAAGCTCAAGTGAAATATATACATGTAGCTGTATATTAGATGGAAAAAGAAATGGGATGTTGGGCAGGTACTTGTTCGTACTGTGTTGTTCTGGGAAAATAACAATTTTGAGTTTGGTATTTTGGGACATCACTCTATCTATAACTTAAGATAAACTGAGATTTGTCCCAAAGGAATGATCCCAAGCTACGTAATGTAGTTGCGACACGTACACCAGTCCCATAGCCTTTCAGTGAGAACTAAGTTCAAAGAAAGATGAAGCTCCTAGCCTTGTCACTATTTGGTATGCTCCTTTTGAGTGAGGTGATTGCTTATCCACTCCATCCCAGCCAAACAGCCCAGAGAGTGATAGCATCTCCTCTGCATCCCAGCCAAGAAAGAGCAGCTGTTCAAGATGCTGGTCAGCTAGTCAATGAAATAGAGGCTGAGGCAGAAGAGAAGGCACTACAGTGGAAGACTCTTGGCCAACTCCTAGGCTTCCTGATGAGAGAGGAAGAGAAGAGGAACAGTGATGTTGAAACTGAAGGAATAGGACCGTTCTTCAGAAACCTAAGGTCCAAATTTGAAATCTTTGGCAAACGTGTGAGACATGCATTTAATGGTTAATCATCTTGCAGTCGAACAATAAGACGAAGTTGGACTATTATAATATTAATACTATGAACATTAATAATAATATTATATATCTGCATGCAGAGTTAATGAATAATGTATAAATGTGGTTGTGATGAGACAATACTGTGCTGATTTCATCTACATGATTGTACAAATGCAAGTGATGTAGGCAATGGCAATTACAACTAATATTCACGTGACAGCTACAGATCTCTTCAAAGTGTCTAATACCTCATCCACATCAACAGTAACTTCCTGCTCACCAGCTACTCTGAGTTTGATATAGTTTGCTTTTATCAGCTGTGATAGAATTTCAAAGCTAGGTTTGCCAGACTTATAATCAGGCATGAATTCAAGGATAGTAGCACCTTTGGGTGTCCACCATAAATGGCTCATACCTGCTCCGTGCACTCCCATAAAAACATTGGCTGATGCACTTACGTTGATCTGCTCACAAAGTGTCAGGTCTTCCATGTGTACTGGAAGAATATTGAACATGCTAAAGTTTGAGTGCAGAGCATGAAGAAGTTCGGCCTCATTGGTCATCACTCGTTCGAAACTATTTCCTATATCACCATTGTATCGTTTGTATGGTTTTCGCAGTATGATGAGCATATTCCTTGTCTTTATCATGTTATTGACTCTGGTGTCTATTGAACAAGCCTTCATTATAGCATCTCTGAACTTCAAGAAAGTTGGTTCATCAAAACCCAATGATAAACAATCGGAACAAAAACCCAGTAGTTCCATTTTACAGCGAAATGGTGTGCTGGCAAAAGATCTAGGTACCAACACTGCCTTTTCAATACAGATGGGAAACCTAGTTAGATTCGATATAGATACTATAGATGGGAAAAGTTTCCTCTCAACGTCGGCAAAATTATGATCTTCAGTGAACCTAATGATTCTATACATCTTACTGTGGTCGTAGTATATTGTCTTAAATAGATTGTACCAACCAAGAAAACGGAAATAAATATGATGATCACCACCAAACAAGTATACAGTTTCTTTGAGTCTTATACTACATCCACTTGCTCTAACAGGTTTCCTTTGAAGAATTTTTTTCACAATCAGTCTTACATGATCTGTTTCTTCAGTAGAGCTGTATAATTGCGACAGTGAAGGAGATTGGCATTTCTGTCTTTCACTTTCAAGTTGTCGAACCTTTATTAGATCTGTTTTCAGTTTTGGTTGAGCTCTTATCATGGGAAATTTCTCCAGCACGAATCCATGGACTGTGCACTTGGCCATCATTTTGCTAACAGGGTTCTTTTCACATATGATCGACTCTCCAATTTTAGGCATTGAACACACTGAAAGTTTTTCTATGTACTGTTTACTGAAATAATTACTGCAGGTTTCTTGATTGATGGACACTTGTCTTTTAAGCAGTGTTATATAGGGACTTGAAGTGTAAAACAGGAGTCCAGTAACTAACACCACAGCACAAATAATAATACCCTTGAAAAACCTAGAAATAAGAACATAATAATTAAGGGCACATTATCAATGTTTATTGGAAATAATAATAAAAAAGAGCCATACAGCATGTCAGTATGAATGCATAACATTATACATTTAAAGGCACTGGATCACAGTGATAAGGCTTAAAGCCGTTTAAGGGTTCACTAATTCAAGGATTCATTGGGTACAGAAGTATAGGCATGCCGGATGTTGTGGTATAGTCCATGTACATAATATTATATATGTGCAAACATGCTCATGATGGTCGAGTTGGGAGTCTGTAATCTTTGGTGAAAGAGCAATAGTGACAAGCAAAGGATGTAGAGCCTACACGATGCCTAGAAAGTTGAACACCCAGCAGAGCAAGCCATTTCTCTTTCATGATTATTTTTTTAGCACGTTTTAAGCATGATGCTTGGTGGAGTAAGTTGTTTGTCACTAGTCTTGTGCCCAGTCCTTTCTACCACAAACATAATTTATTATACTCTCTGTTTCTACGCACCTTGCAACAACTTACTCCACCAAGAAGGGGCTGGGCACGAGGCCAGCTTGTCACATAACTATTATCACTGGCATAATTATATAGTTTGTCTACTCTCTGGACACCTGCGAGATGTACACTAATACTGTTCTCTTTTTGTTATTGGTAATGAGGAATGAGGATCAGTGAAGAAAATGGTGTGGATGCATTAGTATCATGGACCGTGCACTTGCTCGTGTAGTTACATACATTCAGACCTCATTGATGTTCAGTTGCATATCAAATAAATTTATTAGGACCACAGCAGAACTACAAGCAAGAGAATCATGCCTACTGTGTTTATGCTAATAAAACGCAAGATACAATCAGTGCAAGAAAATTCGCATTCTAGGACTATTCATAATGCAGAATGTGACAACCTTTACCAGAAAAGTGCGCAAAAGTTAAATCATAATTAATTCTAGCTTGCATTCTATTAGCATAAACACAGTATATATATCAGCCATCCCCCTTCATTAAACACTGTCACTAGTACTAGTCCCATTAATGTATACCAGGAAGTTTTCATTGGTGCCTATTTTCATTTGATTGCAATATAATTTTTTTAGTTTTGCATGCTTGCATGCAGTGGGAGATTGCGTGAATACGCAGCTGCTAGTACTCATACTTGTGGTAATGTTAGCTAGACTGCGCCTAATTGCTTTCCAATTGAGATGTGGCATCTTTCTCGATGGGAAAAAAAACTAGACAGCATGCATGGTTAGAGTCTGATATCATATGGCATCATAGACCCTAGCTATACATATTATTGGCCATTTACAGGGCTTGTCCAAAGTCCTTGTGGAAAAATTAATGTCATTATGACGTTAATATTAATCCCCTCCCCCCCTCCCTTAACGTCGCAGCATTTCAACAGATTCAACACTGAAACTATGATTCAGCTCCATTTAGCCTACACATTCGGCATTCACTTGTATTCTACAGTGCTAGCTACCGTATAGCACTTAAATTTTGTGGGACTTCATTTTCGCGGTTTTCGCAGATACAACGGCTTCCGCGAAAATTATTCAACGAAAATTTCCAATGCCCACGAGCACGCGCCCATACCAGGCCGGAACCACGAAATTTATTCAACGAAAACTTTGTAGAGTGCTATCCGCGAAATTTAAGTTCCGCGAAATTAAGGCGCTATACGGTATGTCTTCGTGGATTCATTGCATACCTGTGCTTCTTTGATAGTTTCTTGCTTGCCTCTAGCTACGTGTACACTTTTAGCTATATATGTTGTGCTTGACACAGCTGCAAATTTGACACTTGTTCAACTACAAAAATGCATAATCACAACAAAAGCTTATCTGTTGACAATGCAGTTGTAAAATGTCATGGACCAGGACTCCCTCCCTCCCCCCCCCCCCCATCATAATGATGTTAATTTTTCCACAATGTCATGATAAGCCCCCTTTATACTACACTTAGTTCATAGGCGTAGGAACCATGGGGGCTCCGGGGGCTGGTGCTCCCCTATGTTTTCTGATATATAGTTGCATAATTTGTGCATTATGTACACATTACACTAGCTCTTGCCTATAGATCTATAGAGCCCCCCTTTATCGAACCATCTTCCTACACTTCTGTAGTTCCAAACCTTATGGGCAGCCTCCAAAACGCACGCTATTCCCACCAATGGGTGTGAAATCATCTATGAAAGTGTGTAAGAATTCAGAGCACTACCAATGAAGTTTCTGCTTGGTATTAAATTTTAATTGGGAACAATTGACCACATGATGTCACCTAGTAGATATTAATTTCTGGGCCTGGGTGTATGGTGAATTAGCTCGAGTAGCAGTTACTAGCCTCGTACCCAGGCCCTTTGATCGAGGGGCCTGGGTACGAGGCTAAGCAGTTACGTACCCCTCCCACGCGGGTATCGAGCTCCTAGAGTAGTCTGGGTGCCACCCAGACTACTCCTAGAGAGCCTTCAGGCTTTAAATTGTCTATCCCACTACATGCACTATCAAGTCTGTTCGATTATCAAAACAATCCGTGCAATAAATCTTTATAATATAATTTGTACACGTGGCGAATAATATGAATAAAGAGCAGTTTATAACTTCTATACAGAGTAATTTGCAAATAGATATATGACTTTCAGCCCTCGAACAGAAATAATATAATGCTACAGGCCTACCTTACAAGTTTCATCTTGCAACTGTCGAGGGGAGAGCACTCGCACCCATGCCCGGCCCGGCCCACACCAGATAATTGAAACTACCACACCCACAACCAATAGTTGCGCATGCGCAGCAAACACCTTTAGTGTCCTTCCTGGATAGCTCAAATCTGATAGTCATGCTTAGGGATCTACATTTGGATATCTTAGCAAAATTCAAAGGCATTTTTCAACCACTAGGTATATACCATTATTAATTTTTATACTTTTAATTTGTATCATTCCTATACACTGTACTCACATGGGCTAATAAGATGAAACTTTGAACTTCATTAATAATGCTAATGATCATGATTTTGACTTGGTCTTTGACTTCCTGTCTGATGAAAGCTCTTCCAATTTTGATTCCAACTTCTTGTGAAGTTGAGCTTGTCTTGAAGTATCTTTGCTGGTTGCAGTTGACCTGGGTTTGACAGCCTGTCTTGCATATTTCTTGGCAGCTTCAGAGCATCCATGAATCTCAGGAATGTTATGCTCCATGCAAAATCGTTTACAGCAAAGATGGCATTGCAGGCCAAGCATATTCACCTTCTTTTTGCACCCCTGAAGGCTACAAGATGAATCTAGCAATGTCATCTCTGATAACATAGTATCCAAGTCATCACTCTCTTTCTTTGGCTGACCCTTCTTCTTCTTTTGTGCTACTGATGGTCGTATTTTGCCTCCCTTTGCAGTGGATTTTTGCACCGTAGCTGAAACTTGTGGATTTGAACAAGTACGAGAGTGAAGTTTGAAATCATCCTTTGGTATAGGTTTGCCACAACTGGGACAACTAGACACATTCACAGCTGTAAGATCAATGTACATGGAATAATAATCATTTTTGATTGCACAGGTCTACCAATAGATTCTGCTCCTCCTGAGTCCTCCACTTCCACTTAAGTAGTAGGTGGCTTGGTAACCACAATGTATCGCTCTTTTCCCTGATTCTTACTTTCATGTAAAAGGCCAAGTTCTTCGCAAATCTAAACACAAATTTAAACAACAGTGCATGGATGACCTGGTTGATGAGTTACGTTACTGAACCTGATGAATACATTTTCTCTCAAGGCCAGACAAAGATGGTGAAAATTCTATCACTGTCTGCTCGCTTTCCATGAAGCTTTTGAGCTGTTCTGAATACTTCTGATGACACTCTGCAGACAACTCCCTACAGCAAAGCACAATGTCATAATTTTATTTATAGTATACATGCAAATTTTCACTGGAAATTTTACCAACCCCAGCTACCTTTATAATACTGCAGAAAGAGTTCGCAGAAAAAAAATTTTGCCAATGTGGCAAAGGTTCTAGGCAATCTTTAACACAGGACAAAAAATTAGTGCGATAAATGTTTCACCAATGAGTGCAGGTGGTGAAATTGGCGAAAATTTTCTCTTTGTGATAATTTCAGCTAGTGAATAAAGACCTGTGCGTATTGATAAATTATGCACAACATCGTATGGTAAGTTACTTGACATTGGAGACAACTGTTGATTCTTTGTCAGGCACAGGATCTGCGTGTACATGCAGTTTGGCAGACGATACTCGGTTATGTGAACTGGACTGCTTTTTCTTCGCAGCAGGTTTGTCTCCTGGTGCACCATCTACGGACTTAATCGTTGGTTTGTACAGAACTCTCTCCTCAAAATCATCGTCTGCCAATGATTAACAAAATTCTTCATGCCACATTAGATCGCTAGAAAGCAACACTACCATTTATATATTCATGTGCAGAATGCACATCTCCATGTTTATGACAGTACGCAACCATTCCTTTGATAAACGGTTCGTTTGAAATAGTAGATGAATCACCAATCAGGGCAAGATGTCTCCTAGCTCGGGTCATAGCAACATTTGTACGCCTCATCTCCTGCAAGAATCCATATTCACCTGTGCAATCATCAAATGTAAAATTTTATGTATGACTAGAGATATTGTCAACAATATCATCTTACAGTGGTGAAATACATGTGCGACATGGTTTTATATTTGGTAGTTGATATTTAATGTTAACACCTACAATGCTGAACTTCAGAGAGCCAAAATTTAATCTAAATTTCAAATGTCAGCAAATTCAATGCACGGCTAAGTAAGTTACCTGCTAAACTGTACATATATTGCACATCATAGTACAATGTCATATTCAGACACAAGGAGTCGAGCAGATGCCTCTTTTGCTGACTATTTAGCAGGTATGGATTAACATGCAGTTAAATTGGTGGCAGCATAATACCGAATAGTGGGAAACTTTGGTGAGGTTGTTTCAATTTGGCGATTTGGAAAATTTGGTGTAGATTGCTAAATTAAAAACTATGTATCTGAAGACTAGTAGTGATACCTTTCTTGTTGGATCGTGTGAATGATATTATCACTGCCTCTTTCTCCCGTCCCTGAAAGCCGTCCACTGTATGAACCTCCACACTCTCATACCCTCCACCAAGAAGACATAAACGCTGACGAATCAGATCAACCTGGAGAAAAGGAACTAATACACTAAACGATAGTCTGGCAATGATTATTACATACCTGAAGATTATATGGAGTAATAACAGCAGTAAATTTCAGTGAAACACCAGCCTTGTCCAATTTCTTTAGATGGTGCAAAACTAAGTCAGCCTCTCCTGTGTACACACACATGGTCAAGAATCTTACTACATGTATATGCACATTACTATGAGTAAACTCTATTATAATTATTTTCTTAGTATTATTGTGCACTTTTTGATGGTGCATGCAACAGCATCAACCTTCATTTCCCTTGGATTCTTCATCAAGAGTGTCCAGTTCAGCCATGTCACATCCAGCAGTGTCTATGAAGATCAGTGGTGTGCATGTTAGAGGAGTCAATTCTACTCCAGCTAGATCACTGCAGAGTAAAAATTACTCTTACAATATTCTCTGGGGTCAAGGATAGCCTGGCAACTTAGGGAAGAGAAAAGGGTCTCAACAGTTGAAGGTGAGTAGAATAATCAAATCTTTTGAAACTACGTACATTATAGTTATAGGAGGCTACAGGCTAGCCAAGTGGCCAAACCCAACAGACCTGAGAAGGTGAGATGCCACAGATGATTCAGCCTCCAGCAGATTATCATATAGAAACTCTGAAGGCCATGACATTATGTCTTGATGCATTCTGTTAGAACCGCAAGATCATTACGGTGACTACTATGTACTAATGATCTCTCATAATACCTGTACTGTGTAACTAATGTAGCAGTGACTGTTTTACCATAGAGTTTGCGCAATCGTTCCATCATTGTCAGAGAAAGTACCTTAGATGC
This sequence comes from Cliona cf. orientalis, assembly GCA_963930775.1. Lineage (NCBI taxonomy): Eukaryota > Metazoa > Porifera > Demospongiae > Clionaida > Clionaidae > Cliona > Cliona cf. orientalis. Next base: position 7,619,096 of record OZ005690.1, read on the forward strand.
TCTAAATAATAGCAAAATTAATGTAAAACAGTATTATTATGTTGATACACTACAGGGCCTCACTCCTTTGATAATATCGTTGGTGGAAGCTGTTTGTCATCTCCAGCAAGGATGCACTTTGGAGCTCTCAGCACTGCAATCCAACAACTTGGCTCAATTGCCTGCACATGGAGGTACATTAACGTGGTTGAGTGAGGCATGAATCTAACCTGTGCACACTCATCAATCACAACCAAATCGAAGTGATTTTCATCCAGATACCTACGGATGACAGAAATACATTACTTCATAATATTTCTATTATGTCGTAAACAATTATAGTAAACAGCATTCACAAATGACATCATGTGAACTATAATGCAAAGAATAATAATAATATCGTGAATTTTTCCTTACACAAAATATGATACAGTATTATAGAGGCAGGATTGAGCAGAGACATACTTGAGTGATCCATCCGGTGATGCTCCATTGATGGTGGACAGAATCACTTCAGCACTACCAAGAATCTCCCTGATGGACTTCTGCACATATAAAGCATCACCAACATTACACGTACACACTGCAGAGATGCACAATGCACGTACCTCCTCTCGCTGGAGCAGCTCTCGCTTGAAATGTCTTACATCATTTCTCCATCTTCGCCTCTCACTAGAACTGCGCGATTTTACACAATGCTCCTACATTATCAAAGCCAAAAAGTACAATAATACATGTATATGCATGCATGTACAGTGCACATACACTGTACACCCATAGTTCTTATTCTTTGTGGGCACTAGTACTATCTTTTAGAAATTAAAAGGTAAGGTGTTTTACTTCGAGTCCCGTGCTGAAAATAGCATGTACATGTACATTGTAAATGGCCGTGTCCGTTCTTTTCGAGTTTGATGTTGGTTGAATATTCACCTCAGAATGCATATGGGCAGCTATTTATAGCCACAGTGTACATGATATCCTAAGAGGGGTTTGTAATGAAGTGGCTACTGATTTTTATCCCGCAGTATTACCAGCATCTGCCCATTCTCAACAAGGGTTATCACATGGATATGCCATAAGCATGAGTACTTGTGTTAACGGCTAGAAGTGCTTGCCTCTAAATTTAATATTGCATTGCACTATTTTGTGCCACTGTTTTAAACGTAGGATGTACATGTATGTACAATGTACATGTACAGGATAGTTCAGGCTTAGCCTAATAAAGATGGAAGCCTTCACAATGCTCCATTTACATGCATATCTGTGGATAGCAGCTGAACTGACGTACTAGAATGCCATGGATCCTTCATCTCATCTACATTAAGCCAGCAGGAAAGAAAAAAAAGGCAGCAACCGGGAATCAAACCCATGGCCTCCTGCAGGTACTCCCCCATCCCCCGCCACCCACATGATAACACTCACAATTGCACTTTGTAGATCTTTTCTGACATCCAGAATGATAGCAGCAGAGTCTGCAGTGGATAATTGAGCATCAAGGGAGTACTTTTGAACTGCTTCCACAATCCTAGCTGGGTGACCAATTCGGACAATCTACAAAGATTCGAGAAGATTACTAAACCATCACATACACATAATGACATAATACTATAATATACCTTAGCTTTGGCTGCTCCAAGCTTCTCCACAAGATTATCAACAGCAAGGTTTGACGGAGCACAAGCTAACACCTACATACATACATTTAAATATAATTAATATACTGCAACTTATAGAAAATTGTATGCATGTGTGTATGGTAAGTAGTACAGCTACACGTAGTTACTTTATGGCCGAGTTTAACAGACTGAAGAATGATCTCAACAACTGTAGTTGTTTTTCCAGTTCCAGGAGGCCCATGTACAACAGCTATGTCCTTTCTGGATAAGGCAAACAGTACAGCTGCTTGTTGACTTTTATTCAGTGATGTGCTGATGAAGGGATACGATGACTTGCTCTCAGGCTGGAGGTAACAATAGGGTTGATCCACATAAATTGCTGGATTTTACATGTATGTCACCATGCATACTATCTACTCGTATCTTAAGAACTGTAGGATTAAAAGCGCTAGCTACTTGTACATGTACATGTAGCAACCAGGGTCAGGCTGGCGTAACACTAGCAGCACACCAAGTTTAGGCTACAGTTGTACCATGTAGCTGTTGCAAAGGTCCATGCAGGTACTTTCCACACCAGCCCAAAGCTAGAAGTTCATGCCATCAGCCACTTTCCATAATATTAGCAATATTCCATATCTTTCCGCTATTAAACACATGCGCTTATATCTCTACAGGAAGAAAACCTGTGCTTAGTAGCGAGGTGTGTGTAACAGCGAGATGTGCCAAGTATGGACAGTATATTCCCCATTGCTACATCTGTACATTTGTTTAGATGTACATGCAACTCACAGTCTTCATACCTTATCTGATAGCTTCTCAAGATGGAAAGAGAATCGAGGGTCTAACTCAGCCAGAGGTGCACCTCCCAACATCACAGGAATCAGGGGGTGTGGTTTCACAGAAGACTTCATTTCCTCAAGGCATCTTCATGTTAGCAAAAAGCTTAACATAATGACACTAATATTATGACACCAGTATATATGTACATGTACCTTCTTATTCTTTGATATGTGACATCATTGCATAATTTGACTAGCTGAATTGTTCCATCATACACACTCAAGTCAATGGTATCTGGTAGCTCATCAAATGCAACTGACACTAATGTTGGTTTTATTGCTGTCACAACTCCAGATAGTGCCTTCTCAGCAACGCTTTTGCCTTTAGAGAACACTCCCACTATGTCACCTATGTTAATTGGTATTATAACAAGGGATCTGTAGCCATGCATATGTTTAAGCCCAAGTAGTAGTACTAGTGGCTACCAGTTATTATCATGCAGTAACAATAGTTGTCACTAGAGTGGGGGGGGGGGGGGGGGGGGGCGGACTATACCACTAGGGAGCACACCTCTGAGGTTGATTCCCTTCCATAGAATTTCTAAAGGGTAAAGAACAACTGGAGCATGCCTCTCTTGCATGCAATCCTCGTACCACATGCCACATGCATGACACTGTTTGAACTCATTACTGTACATGATTATCAATGAGATGGGTTGTGATTAAGTCTGGCAAAATTGAGATTCCAGTAACTGCAAAGGTTACTTGCACTATAAAACTGTTGGCTGTTGGGAAAGAACTCGGTGAGCCATGATAAAATTAATTTTAATGAGTCTCTCAACCCCATTCAATCCCAGTCAAATAAGCAAGTATTGAGGCTTTGTTGTTGCTCATAATCAATCAAAAGTCAGTATTTCAGGCTGATTAAGGCTTCATTCGTCTCTCTGGATTTGAAATCAGGCTAAGAAAGTTGTCTTTGACTGTTGAAAACAAGTGCAGTACTAAGTCGCTAATTTATGCAGAAATGCTAATTCAGTCACGTGCACACGATGTATTATATGATGCGTGGCCAACCTCCTCTGTGCTCACCTGACGTTATTGAAGTTGAGGGGAGTGGTTCATTAGATTTCAAACACTGAAAGGAAATAATCTGTTTTCCATAGAGACCAACAGCTTGACTTGAAACCTGTACATGTACATGTAAATGATTCCACAATTAAGATACTTGATACTATAAGTGACATTAAACTTTTTATGTATGACTTATATTTATACAAATTAAGTACCAGCTGCATAAATTTATATCACATAATTCTTTTATTGTGCTGTATGTATTGCATGAATGTTAAAAATTGATGCATAAGTAGAGATCGCACAATTTTCAAGAGGCCCATGTTGACCGATTCACATACATGTACCTTTTTCATGGCTTATGGCCATGGTATGCATGCACATGCACATGGAATGAACACTTGACCACATCCCCAGCAGCTGCATAGTTGTAATGGTGCATATGGTTAAAGGTCATCATAGTACACAGTCTACAAGCCACATTAATGCCATTTTGAAGCAGTCTTTACTGCAATTTCATCACGTCATACATGTATGTATACATGTAGCTAATAATTATTACCTCACAGGTTGGCCAAATTTTCAAACAATAGACCCGCATGACTTCATACTAATGCCCTCGTCTCATAAACCAGTGATTAATTGCACATGTGCAATGGAAGTAAGTAGGTTCATATAATATTAAATTTTACCAGATCCTTTCTCTCTTTTTGAATAGGAGGGACTGGTGCGTGAGACTAGGTTGAATGACCCTCAAAAGGTTGCTTTAACCATTCGATAGCATCTTGATTGTAGTCGCAGCTTTAGATATGGTGCCCATAATATGCTTATGCGTGTGCCCCTATTTAACTGTAACACCATAGATTCTTGTAGGTAGGAAGTAAAGATAGGCGTAAAAATTAATTGGGCTGAATGCAGTGGCAGATTCAGACTTCCTTGAAGGGGGGTTCCATTGTTACTCCTGTGAGCGAAATTTCGAAGCCATGCCCATTCCAATCGTTTTTGAGAGAAACTACCAGCCCTACCACTCCAATCGATCTGTTTTCCAAATCATGAATTCTTTTTCTGCCAAACCAGAGAGGGGTTCCACTTTAATAGTACTTCTTATAATGGGCTATTCCAGAACATAAGGATACACCCCTGTTGAGGAAATAAATTGTCTGTAGGGGTAAAAAACGGCCAAAGGAATTTTGTCAACAAATAAATGTGTCTGATGGTAAATTTTCATGAAATTGATTCTTTCATTAGTTGTGTGCAACGGGGGGTTCTAACCGTTCCATAATATGTAACTCCTGGAACTACCCTATGCATAATTTTACGATATTAGCTATGTAACGATGAGGGGCTGTATTAAAAAAAAGGAGTGACAGTGCAAAGATCACCTTTAGCCTCAATAAACCTGTTCCTTTAGATTCCAGCAGTTTTGGTTGTTGGAGCTGAGCAGCAATGATAGCTTCTCCTCTAGACAACTCTGCCTCCCTTTCCAAAGAGAGAAGTGATAAAGAGCTGCTCACAAACTCCTCCATCGCTGCATACTAGGAGCCACGCCACGTGTGGTTTGGCAAAGATCGTTTCATGGTTTACGTACGTACCGTATATATATGTACGTATATGTACGTACGTGTACGTGTATATACCTTGGCTGTACTGTGCCATACGCACGTGCATGTACTTATGTGCAAAACGGCGCTATGACGTTTGCGCGTACGTATGCGCATGCGCATGCCCGATTACTCACATGAGAAGCCTCGTACCCAGGCCGCGAGAGGGGGAGGGGGAAAAAGCGGCTAGACCGCGCCTTGTTGTTTGATCTGGTTAGGTATCTGAGTAAGTCCAATACCCCGGACCAGCTTTATGGATGATTTTGCACATGGTAACTTGTGCTCCCCCCTACTCCCGACATCTTCCTCTGCCTATGATGACCCCCTCAAAATGGCTCCCTAGTCATTCTAACCGACCCCCAATATTTAGACTATTATTAAGGTACCATTTAATTGCGTGGGCGTGAGCGTCAGGAATGGCTAATTCAATTAGCGAATCGTGAAGGGGCGTGGCCGAAGAGGCCATACGAGTGCTTTTGGTCGAAGGTGGGCGTGTCCAGAATCGGCCAGGGATGATTATGCGCGTGTAATTAGCGACCGGAAGTGGCCCCTGAAGAAAAGGCCGGTAATTGCCCACATCAAAGCAAGATCAAAGCATTCTTGCTTAACTATTAACCGCAACGACAAAAAAAAAAAAAAAAAGCTTATTAGGCCTAATTAAGCATGTGGGCGTGTTCCTGGCACTGTGTGGAGTGTGTGCGTGTGCGTTAATGCAGGTTTTATTGCTTCCGATTGGGCGTGGCTTCACGGGCCAGTGCTTGGACATCGGCGCCTGGGACTTGGCCTCGGCGATGGGTGGGCGTGTCCCGGAAGCGGTGGTGACCTTTGAACCCCGCGAGGAGGCTTTGGGGGCGTGGCAGGAGGTCAAAGGTGAGGCCATGTCTGTTAATGAGGCACTGTACGGCGGTACGATCGAGGGGCCTGTACGGCTGGACGGAAGCCGACGATGGTTTGAAGCGGATGTGGTTGCGATGACGTGTTGTTACTCCGCCCACACAGGAAATGAGGTGAGCTCTTGCGTGGGCGGTGTGGCAGAACGGCCTCCAAGTGTTTGTGTGTGTTTTGGCCTTGAGGAAGCTGTGTGTTTTAATTGGGATTGATTGTGGGCTTCCGGTGGACATCCGGTGGTTAGTAGGCACTTGATTGAGAATGGTGGTCCTTGGGGAACAGGGTGGGGCTGTTTTGGGCGTGGCCTGGCCCCTCCCTTCCGGCTCGGCTTCCGGTCCATGGAGGATATTAAATGAACACTTCCGGCTCTAGCAGCCACACCCCTGAGACCTGTGCAATTAAAAGGGCGTGGTTACACAACATGCACCTCACTAATGACTTTGATGTGGTTTAGGTGTCATATCCCCCACCTCACGCCCACGCACTTTAATGCTACCTTAATATAGGAGGGATGACTCACATTTGCATAATTCTCATTTAATTTTGTGTATCATTCATCCTAGGCTTATTTTTGTCCCATACCTCAATTTATTAAAATAATACCTATTATACCACTCTGGCCACTGTGCAATCTAGCTACTCATGACCAATGACAATTCCTAGTATCTACCGGCTATCATTGTTCTGGTTGTACATAATATGCCATACGAAATGTTTTGGTCACACTGCAGGTGTGCATCATGATCCATTGTATGTGTATATAGCTAGCTAGCTCTGTATACGGAGAATAATACAATATCTGTGTAATTTACTGATAAATTCTAGGTATAATAATATATGTTCCTTCCCTTTATGTGCTCCTGTAACAATTACGGGTACTTTCCTTTCTATTGAGTATAGGTATATCTATTTCACTGTCTGAGGAAATGCTCAGAAATAAAATTATTTACCATTGATCACTTTACAGGAAGCAATTCCCTATCACAAGTAAAGGTAATTGTTTCCTCCTTTAGCAGTGGGTATATAATTATGGCTATAGCATGATGTAGGATTATCATCCTGCCAGCCTACATCACATTAACTCTACATGTATGTAGCTGTGTGAAAAATTTGGATCTAGCTACCACAACAATGATACGATCACTTGTAACTTTCGCTCTCACTGTATTGTGTGTCATGGGCCACATGCACTCCAAGTCAAGCTTTCCTTGGCAGATGGAAGAATTCACTCCAAGATCAACTGGAAAAATTGAAGATATTCTGAATGTTGTTATTCTTGATGCTGGCACACCAGAAGAAAAAGAAATGATAGCTGCTAATGTAAAAGTGATGATTGGTAACATCACTGAACTTGCTAAATGTGCAGTTGCAGTGCTAAACAAGAATAAAGGTTTGCTCAGCAAAGCGGTAAATTTAATTGAAACGGCCAAAGACATGCTAGGAGAGAGTGAGGAACTTGGAGCAATGGAATTGATGCAGACCATTCTACTAGCAAAGATACAAGATAATATAATGGATGCAGATGTGAAGGGCAACTCTATGGAGAACGAAGTGTATTCTAAACAGAAGGCTGATCTGGACAGCTCAGGTGACAAGGACTTGGAGGTGCAAAATGATTGAAAAAGATTCCCTCTCCAACTAACATGACATTGTAACAAAATATTCATATTATTGTAAGAGTGTTGAACTTTGAACTAATTAATGAACTTAATAATGTGTAATAATTATGCCATTGATTCTATATGTTATGTAATGTGTGTAATGCGCATGTGCAGAATAATAATAAGTCAAAATCTAAGAAAGGGCCACGTTACAGTGGAGGTCCTCGCCGAGACAACCCAGCTCGATCGAGCTAAAAGAAGACTCAAAACCGACCGAGGGCGAGTGGAGTCAACCAAATAGGACTCCATTTTGACTGCGACGAAACGAGAGGAGCTACCCTACTACTCCTGCGGAGGCCTACCGTGGAAGGTGTGGTCGCAAGGTACTGACTAAATAAACTCTAGAGCAGCGACGGGGAAACGGTCCAGCCTCACGGCTAGAGGACCTGTGAGTAAATACCTGTCGTCTGCGTAGCTACAGAAAGCGAGAGTAAAATGTCGGAAAGCGACCACGAGGCGTCGAGGCTCGAGCTCGAGGCAGAAGGAGGATCACGTGCGGGGGAAGAACACGGTGATCTCGTCGACACCGCCCCCCGAGGGAGCTGGAGGCTCCTCCCTCTTAATTCGCGCAGACTGACGTCCGCCCACCTAAAACAGATTGCAGAGAGTCTGGGGCTACCAACTACTGGCTCCAGTGATGAAATCAGACAACTTATTGAAGGTAAACTTCAAGAAAGCCGTGATGTCCGCAATATACAAGTAGTTGTGGATGAGACCCCGACTATTTCGTTGAAATTGTCGCTGATGGATGAGGACGGTGTGTTTCTCGAATCCACCCCCATAGTTAAGCCTGTAAAAGAGATGGGAGAAGACTTGACGCTTAGACTTACCGAAGCTGAGCAGAAGAATGCCGAATTGCAAGTGGAGCTAGCGGAGACAAGAGAGCAACTTACCAAGCAGCAGGAGGAAACTGCTAGGCTCACTGAGGAGATGTCCTCAACCTCTACCGCTGATGAAGTCCGTAAGTTAAAAGATGAGCTGAAACAAGAGAGAGAGAAAGCTAAGCGTGCATGGCGCATGAGTTGTGCTCAGGTTGCTGAGCAGGAGAGCCTCTTGGCTAAGAGAGAGGATGAGATAGTTGAACTCCAAGAGAGATTGAGAGCCTGCATGCGGGATGCCCCTCCAAGGTCACACTCTAGCGGGTCTGAATCAGAGCCTGTTGGTCATGGTGATTCCCCATCAACTGTACGCACAGAGCCTGCAAAACGGCGTGGGAAAGCACCACCAGTAGATATGTTCACTGGTGAAGATGCGGAAGTAAGATTTGAGGATTGGTTGCCATCCTTAAAGCGAGCGGCCGATTGGAATGGCTGGAGCGCAGACGAGCAACTCATTCAGCTTGCCGGACACTTGCGTGGTCGAGCATGGCAGGAGTGGCTCCTCCTGGAGGAGGAAGAGAAAGCCACTTTTACTAGGGCGATACAAGTGCTAAAAGAAGCATTAGGCCCAGGCAGCAAGGTACTCGCTGCACAAGATTTTCGGCACACTACACAAGAGGAGACAGAATCGGTGTCATCCTTTGTCAGAAGACTTGAACGCACTTTTAGAGTGGCGTACGGCGCCGATAAGCTAAGCGCAGAAACTAGAGCTGCCTTCCTCTATGGTCAGTTGCAAGAAGGGTTGAAGCATAACCTAATGAACAGCCCTAACGTTTCTGGTGCTCTAACCTACAAGGAGCTAGTAATGGCCGCAAAGAATGAAGAGAGGCGGCAGTCTGAGCTTAAAAAGAGGAGACAGTATCAGAATCCCCCAAAAGCAACGACCAGTAGTGCTGCCACAACTAAAACTAATCCAGCCAGCGCTGGTACAAATCAGTCTAAACCTCCAAACTCGGGGCGAAGCTCCAAGTTTTGCGACTTTTGCCGCACGCCAGGACACTGGAAGCGTGACTGCCGTCAACGTATTAAGTCTGAAAGCACTGGCGGTGGCTCACATGCTAGTAAATCCACTAATCCCACTAATAAAGCTAGTACTAAGACAGTACAAACCTCATCTCCTCCCGATACTGAAACAGAGTCCGAGATACAGGATCCTATGTCCTTACTCTATTCGTCATCTGATGAGAGTGATAGCATTCGTGCAGTCCGAGTCCAGGATGAGGGTAGTCGCCCCCACTACGCTGAAGTCCTCGTACAGGGTGTACTCTCTCAAGGCATTATTGATAGCGGCGCCGATATTACCATTATGGGTGCTAGCCTATTTCAGAAAGTTGCTGCTGCTAACAGGATAAAGAAAAGAGATTTCCACAAACCGGACAAGGTACCGCACACCTATGACCAGAGAACATTTATTCTCCACGGATACCTCAATTTGGACGTAGCCTTTGGAGATAAGACGATTGGAACCCATGTCTATGTCAAGATGGACGCACATGATGAGCTACTACTTTCAGAAGGAGTGTGTAGACAACTGGGGATCATTTCATACCATCCAGATGTCAAAGTCAGGAGTGGTCCACAGCACAAGGTGAATAATGAAGAGCAACCAGCCACTGTTCCTACTATAAGAGTGCACCTCCTACAATCAGTGCGAGTCCCAGCAGGACGCAGTGCAGTCGTGCCTGTACAGCTTAAAGGAGGAAATCTGAATCGCCAGCCAATGCTGATGGAGCGTGACCCAGCTATCGAGGAGTCGATTGGTCTACGACTAGAAGATGCACTCCTACAACCCTCAGAAGATGGTATTGCTCACCTGAGATTATCTAACTCCTCTGGGTTCACAAGTGTCCTTAGCGAAGGCACTCTTGTCGGAGAGGCGGTTGAAGCAGCCGTCATTCCTCCTTCACAAAAGGGAGAAAATTCTGAACCGATGTATCCTGTCTCAGATGTCAAGAAGATCTCTACCATGTCAGAGAGCGAGAGGAAGAGAGAAGTTTTAAAGTTATTAGAAGAGCCTGACCTCCCAGAGCCTGAGAAGAAGCTCCTCTGTGACTTCCTGGTGGAAAACCACCTTGCGTTTAGCCTTGAGAAAGGAGAACGTGGTGAGACAGACTTGATCCACATGGAGATTGACACAGGTGATGCTACTCCGAAGAAGCAACCAGTGAGGAGAATGCCTTACGCAGCTCGAAGTGAAATCGCACGACAGCTGAAGGAGATGCAGGAGAACGGTGTCATCCAAGCTTCAAAGTCCCCTTGGTCGAGTCCAGTAGTCCTCGTCCAGAAGAAAGATGGCTCCCTCAGATTCTGCATAGATTACCGTGAGTTGAATTCGGTCACTAAAGCAGATACTTTCCCATTACCAAGAATTGACGACCTGTTAGACCAGTTAGGAAAAGCCAAGTACTTCTCGACGCTTGATCTTGCGTCAGGCTTCTGGCAAATCCGGATGCACCCCCAGTCTCAGGAGAAGACAGCATTTTCGACTCCGCAAGGGCTCTATGAATTTCTAGTCATGCCCTTTGGCCTAACTAATGCCCCCAGTGTGTTTCAAAGGTTGATCCAACAAGTACTCACGGGTCTGAATCCTGACTCCGGGCCGAGCTTTGTTGCCGCTTATATCGACGACATCCTGGTCTTCTCCGACACCCTCAAAGATCATCTGAACCACTTACGCTTGGTCCTGGAACGTCTCAGAGAAGTCAACCTAAAGCTCAAACCCACCAAGTGTCGCTTCGCACGAAAGGCAGTTGAGTATCTAGGTCACGTGCTCACTCCAGACGGTCTTAAGCCGAATCCTGCCCTGGTCAGTGCTGTGCGAGAGTTTCCTGTTCCTACATGCCTCAAGGAGTTAAGGAGATTTCTCGGACTCGCGTCGTACTACCGACGATTCATTCCAAAGTTTGCGAGCGTAGCACAACCTTTGCATCACTTGACTCGCAAGGATGTCCCCTTCGTGTGGACGGAAGCTGCTGCCGCTGCCTTCGAGGAGCTTAAGGAGAAATTGACTACATCTCCAGTCCTCGCTTACCCCTCTTTCGATCAAGATTTCATTCTCGAGACTGACGCTTCTATCAGTGGTCTTGGTGCAGTCTTAGCACAGGTCCAGTCAGACGGTAAAGCACATCCAATCGCTTACGCGAGCCGATCACTGTCCCCTCCCGAAAAGAACTACAGTGTGACAGAGTTGGAAACCCTTGCAGTAGTGTGGGCAATGTCACATTTCCACTACTATTTGTACGGACACAATGTCAAGGTTTATACTGACCACACAGCAGTCCGAGCAGTGCTGGATGCACCAAACCCTACAGGCAAACATGCCCGATGGTGGACGAGAGTTTACGGGAAGGGAGTGAACAATGTTCAGATTGTCTACCGAGCCGGCAAGGACAACAAGAGTGCTGACGCCTTGTCGAGAGCCCCTCAGAGTTACACGCCATCTCCAGATGATTCGGAAGAGATTGTGCAAGTCTCAGCAGTGTCTGTCAAGGAAGTTGACGAGTTCAGTGAATTGCTGAAAGAACCTGACTGTAATCTTCTGAGCTTTCCTAATTCATTTGCCAAGGAACAGCGAAAGGATAAGATGCTGAACGAAATCTTCAAGTACAAGAAAGATGGTACACTTCCGAGCGATCGCAAGAGAGCTCATACCATTGCAACTCAGGACAGTCAGTTCGTAGTTGAGAGCGGAATACTGTACTATTTGGATCCAGAACAGCAGGGCCGAAAACGAGCTGTTGCCCCTCAGCACCTTCGAGAGAAAGTAATGAGAGAGACTCATGGAGGTCCCTTCTCTGGCCATTTCTCTGGCCAAAGACTCTACAAGGTCTTATCTCGAGTGTGGTGGTGGAAGGGAATGTATTCTGATGCAATGAATCATGCCAAGAATTGCCCTGAATGTGCATTTGCGACTGGTGGAGCCAGACCTGGACATCCACCCCTCAATCCAATCCCCGTACAGCGACCATTCCAGATCATCGGTACAGATGTGATGGACTTGCCAAGAACCGAGCAAGGTAACAAGCATGTGCTCGTGTTTCAAGATTTTCTCACTAAATGGCCCCTAGTATTCCCTATGCCTGATCAGAAGACCGAGAGGATTGTACAGATTCTCGTTGACGAGGTGGTGCCGTTCTTTGGGGTGCCTGAAGCATTACTTTCTGACGGAGGTACTAACTTTTTATCTCACCTGATGAAGGATGTGTGTAATCTCTTGGGAATAGAGAAGCTGAACACCACAGCCTATCACCCTCAATGTGATGGACTTACCGAGCGTTTTAATAGAACGCTGAAGACGATGTTAAGGAAGCACCTGCCAGATACGGACCTCAGTGGGACAAATACCTACCACGCCTACTATGGGCATACCGCAACACCCCACACGAGTCCACAAAAGAGAAACCCTCGTTCCTCTTGTTTGGAGTTGATCTACAATCTCCTACTGAAGCTGCCTTCCTCCCACCTTCGAAACTCGAGCCTACTACTACTGAAGGATATCGAGAAGAACTAATGCGATCACTTGCCTGTGCTCGTACTCTAGCAGCTGAGAATATCCGTGTTGCCCAAACAAAGTACAAGAAGTACTACGACAAGCACGCAAAGGTGATTTCATATTCAATTGGTGAATGGATTCTAATAAGATTCCCTCAGGACGAGACTGGGAAGAGCCGCAAGCTCTCCAGACCCTGGCATGGGCCATATCGGATTACTACGCTTACTCAGACAGACGTCACAGCAGTGAAAGTGTACTACCCTAAGGAAGGTACTATTCAGGTTCATATGAATAGAGTCGTCAAGTGCCCCCCAGGATTTCCGCCTGGCTACTTTTGGTATGGCAACAAGAGACGTGGCCCCGGTCGTCCTCCTAAATGGATCGACAAACTAGTGAAGAAGTCCACTACTCCAGAAGAAGTCAGTGACGACTCTGATGACGAGCAGTTGTCTGACGCAGATGAAGAGAATTCGGATGCTAATCCACAAGTTGAATCTGAACCAGAAAACGAATCGAATGAACTTGAGTCATCTCCTACCATTCAGACTCCACCCCCTACTCGTACTCGTACCAGGACGGTGAAACCGCCCGATAGACTCATGGAGATACGCTCGGGGTCGAGCTAAGTCAGTGCGGGGGGTGTGTAAGAGAGTTGAACTTTGAACTAATTAACTTGAACTTAATAATGTGTAATAATTATGCCATTGATTCTATATGTTATGTAATGTGTGTAATGCGCATGTGCAGAATAATAATAAGTCAAAATCTAAGAAAGGGCCACGTTACATTATGTAGAATTTCATTGATATTAATAGATCATTTGCATGCATAATATTATTAGGCATGTCAGAACCCCAAAAAATTGCCTATAAAAAATCTGCACACATAAATATTACGAAGTTTCAGGGACCATAACTACTCATTACAATGTGCTATGAACACCAAACTTGCACCACAGGCTTCAGCAAAGATAGCACTACACTGCAGTATCCAAAGTGCTGTGGTTGTAACCACTTCCAGCATTGCAGGGCTTCAGGGAAACTCCATAAATACCACAATGTGTCATACTTTAACTACTGTAATTTTTAATAGTTTCAACCATTTTTGAAGTGTTCGGTTGAAAAGAGCTCAATAAGCATTGTGTAAATAACGTGTACGTACGAGAAAATGTGTTGAAAATATGAAAAATGAAATTTTTGGCTCAAACTACCCCTAGCTAGACTGTTTCTGTCAAAAAATATGATGCATAGAAAGTGCACGCACTTTAAACTCTTTGTTGCTTCTAAAGAACTCAGGGCTCATCTTACTCTTTAAGAATAGATTCCACTTCAGAAAACAATATTAATATGTGCATATGAGCATGTACACGTGTGAACATGTGTGTGTACCACTATGAAAGCTTATATATGTGTTTGAGCGGACGTCTAAACTAGTAATTTCAAAAAGTCATGCATGAAGTCAGCTTCTGGAATTCTGAGGTGGTGAAGTGTTAGCTTCAGTAGCAGCCAAACAGGTATGCACACCAAATTTCTTTTATTCATTAAGGCATGTTAAATTCATCAGTAGAATAAGTGGAGAGGTACTTACATGCTATATTTCAAGTTTGGAGTCAATCAGTAGTGTAGTTTTTGAGTTATAGGCCTCTAAAGCAATCAACATGTTACGTGCCATGCCCCTATTGGAATAGTACACACACGCTTGGCAGAAACATTGTGATGTTTAGAAATTTTAAAATAGCCATATCTCCGCAACCACTCAATGAAATTTTAAGACTAAATTGTATCTTGAAGCCTCCTTTATTATTATGTGTGGTAAAGAAAGTGTAAGGAGTATTCTAAAATTTTGATGTAATATGCCTAATATTATTATCATGCATGTTTGCAATCTACGGCCAAGCTATATCATAGCTACCAACATGAAAGAGAGAAACAGTAAGAGATTTATTTATAAAGAGAAAATCTTAACTGAGTGAGCCAGCCTGATAAAGCTTACACTCATGATCAGCGAGTAGGTATCATGTCAAATAATAATTATTATGCTTGCCAATCTCATTAAAGGTGGTTTTGCAAGACAAATTTAGATAGTTTGTAGGATTTTTGCGGCTTGTACAGGATATTCGGAAAAATGTAAAATTTGTAAATGCATGCAGGACAAGGTATTAAGGAAATCCTGCAAACGAGGGATAGCAGTCATTGAAGTATTAATAATTATGTTTCAGGAATCCTTGATTTGAGTCATCTATGTAAGTGGAAGAGTTAGCCCCATGCAGTATTATGTCTCGTGGAAGGGAAAAATTTTCAGCTTTGATTGTCACAGTACCGAACAATAATAATTATTATTTCATTCCTACACCCCATATAGCTACTGATGAGACATGTGTTATTATTATTATTATGATGATCCAGATTAATTTTATTAAGCTAAGCAGCTACTATGGTAACAGATACATACACGGATACAAAGTACTACCAACCCAGCGGTGCATGCACCGAGGGTTAAAATGTTGCTATTTACTAGTCATACCAGTAGACACACAATTTATATCGGGAAGGGTGCTATTGCAACTATAATTATGAACACAAAGTAATAGTTAAGTGATTATGAGTTTGAGCAGTGATCCCATTTCTACTGTGTCGGTTTTTGTTCGACTTTTGTTTGTGATACCACCAATTACCATCACTTGATTATCAGGGAGGACAGCTGCAAAACAGTTATAACGAGGAGTTTCCATATGGCTAATGATTTCCCAAGAGTTGTTAGTTGGTACATATGCATGGACTGCTGTGGATGGTCTGTGTTCTAAGTCTCTTCCACCTATTGCCAGAAGGCAGCCATGAAGAAATACACAAGCAGGCTGAATCATTGGAGTATCAGCTACTCGGCTCCATACTTTGGCTTTGTTGGAGCGCCTGAATGTATTAAAACGGCCAGCTTTTGATCTTAAGTTGATAGACTCGAGGAGTGCTGTTATTTCGCATGTATAAACTCCTTTCGTTGGTTCAACTTTCGCATCCTCTCCACCTACCATGTAAACCTGTCCATCACACACTGCTACAAGGGAATTAACTAGTGGATCAAGTAAACTGGCAGCAACAGACCACTGATTACTTTCAGTGTTTAGAACTTCTACAACTGTCAGTACTGATTCGTCTTCTCCCACTCCACCAGCAACTGTGAGAGCTATTCCTGCAAACAATGCAGCTACTCCATAACGCTTTGTTGGCATGGACTGAAATTCCTGAGACCAATTTTCCCCAGTGAGGCTAAAGAGTTGATTCGTGCAGCAATCTTTGTCATGACCACCAATAAGAGTGAGGAGATCATTAACTACAACTAAAGGGCAGTTGCTAGTGGGACAGCAAGGAAGGCGTGCCCAAGTAAGCAAGTTCAACGAGTATACATATATTATTCTACCAGGTGGCCTAATGTATACTGCATTGGCATGCAAGGTGGCATTCATAGGACCACTCACTTTGCATGGTGCTCTTTTCCCCTTCATCCACCTTATCTTTATGGTGCCCGCTGTTTTGTGCTCCACTGGCGTATCACTACTGATCTCCGAATGCTTTATCTGCGTTTGTTTTTCTTGAGAAAGCTGTTGCTCTAATTCTTGAATTTGCCTCCCAAAATTTGCTACAGTGCACTCACTAATCTCCAGTTGTTGACTAGTACGTTTCAGAAGTCTCTCCTTTTCTTCAAGAATTAGATCTTTTTCTCTGACCAATGTTTTTATTCTTGTTAGTTCCCTGCTCAACTGTATAATCTCCTCTTCAATTCTCATGCTTTCATTTCTGTCACTGATCATGTCGGTGATAGTCTGACTTTTCTCATCCAGATTTTTTTGTTGAATTTTGATGATTTCTTGAAGGCTCTTTACTTCCTGAGCATGTTGCACCTTTAGCAGTTTCAATTCGTTTTCACTGCTTTGCAATAATGTATCAGTTGCCCTCTCACTTTTGTGGTACTCTGAAGTTTTTTTCAGAGCCATTAAATGTTCACACAGTTTTTGAGCTGATGGTCGCTCGTTAAACTGGTCCTTCAAACAGTCCAAGGCAATCTGGAGAAGAGAGTTGCTTGGATCAACTAAGCTGATGTGATTTTGTCTGCGTTCAACTTCTGGAATGCTGATTTTAACCTTGCGTCCTTTGACTTGTGGATGATATAATATTTCAATGATTTTGTTACGATCACTTGGTTGTGGGAACTGTTGTGTCAAAATTTGGACAATAATTACTCCAAAAGAGAAGCAGTCCATCGTTTCGGTATACAGTGGTTTATCTTCAACACTTTCTGGGGGCATGTATACATCCGTACCTGGGCACATAGTAAATGTGTGACTTGTATCACCCAGCTTTGCCATTCCAAAGTCAGAGAGTTTGGCTCTGACATTGCCAATTAGCAGGACGTTGTTGCTAGAGAGATCTCGATGTATAATATCATTGGAATGTAGGTATGAGAGTGCAAAAGAAATATCATGACAAATATTGATTTGAGTATGGTAGCTGACAGGCTTTGAAGCTTTTTCCAGGAAGTGGGTTAAGTTGTTGTCCATCAGTTCCATCAATAGTACAGGTAGACCTGTATCGGTGTCTTCAAAAGTGCAGAGGCATTGGACAATATTTGGGTGTCGTATAGAATTCAGGTATCCACATTCCTTCTCAAATCTTCGTATTGGTAGTCTGTGTTCTCTCTCAGGTACTATCAGATGCAGGGAAGTCGGATCAAAGAGAGTTTCATGCATGAGTTTAGCCGCACAAAGTAAGTCATCACATTTAGCTAGACAAACTTTCCCATAGGATCCAATACCGAGTGTGTTCTTCTTAAGAAGTTGAACTTTCTTGAAACCAACTCTACCAATTATTTCTTGAGGTTTGGCCATCTTTGTGAGACGCAGTATAATTGTTGTTCATGAAATTGATTCCCAAAGTTTATGTTTGATAAACAATAACTGAAAGTTTACCTTATGATAAATGAGAAATCCCACAGCATATGCCTTCTAGGTATCATGTTGAGATATATTCCTTGGGAATTATTGCCATGATAATATACTCAACTTAATATCATGACTTAGCCTTGTATCCAAGGTAACAGCTAGTATAACTCCCATATACCCCAGCCCTCAGGCATTATAACTCCCTACCCCTGACAATAGTCCAATAACTTAACACAGTTGCACTGGTATGCCAAGTTTGTGTTGTAGCTACTAGGTTTTCACTAGCTATAGCCAGTAGCTCCCACACATAATACAATCACTAGGAGGGTTCCAGCTTGATACACTAACTATTGTACAGAGAGAGAATCTAGCTACCTACTACTCCAACTCTCAGTCAAGTTTCAAATATGAGAAAGTAAACAGTCTGCTGATTACACTGACCAATCACGGTCAAGATATTAAACAGATAAACTTTGTTTGCCCAGGATACACCATTCATATACCACCTTCGCTCTCGGGCTACGCCCTCGAACTCAGAGTGGTACAAGTATAAAAACAATTGAATAAAATTGAAGGATGAAGTAGGGATGGCAGGATCAAAAAGTACACAAACAAGATTTGTAAGGGATAATCGCATCTACTATACATCCCTACGCTTGCTTTTCTTTATTATTATGCACTTATTAATGTCAACATACTTGTCGAGTGAAGTATATGGAAGATATTCAGGTTATCACGATGGTGGGATCGATGGTCAGTTTGATTCAATCACATGCATTATTACTTGTTTTTTTTGCATCCCTCAACTTGAAAGCAAGCGTAGGGATGTATAGTAGATGCGATTATCCCTTACAAATCTTGTTTGTGTACTTTTTGATCCTGCCATCCCTACTTCATCCTTCAATTTTATTCATACTTGTTCCTGTTCTTTTTTTATTGCACATAGTGCATTTTATCAACATGCAACTTCTAATTAAGTGGACGATGGGAGGTGCCGAAGTTTCATAGCCACGCCTCTCGTTAACTTGCGTTCATATTCGATATTCCTATATATGTGATGAAGCAAGAAGGCTGTTTTAGGCGGCCCAAGTAGATGAGATTCTTCCGTTTAGGGAGAAAATCAAGTTCTAAATTTTATTGTTAGCAGCAGCTACTCGGCATAGTTTTGTGATCTGTACGTTACCGCTCCTCGAGCCTTGCGCCTCAGTTCAAGAATCGCCGCCGTTATGATATCCTTTCCAGCGGAACTTACATTAGCGCTGCACGCGCTAGCGAGTAGCTCGCCTATGCCTAGCCTAGCGCCTTACCGCTCCCCGAGCCTTGCGCCTTCTTATCCATGATCGATCCAGCGCGCTGCTGCACGCGCTTAGTAGCGAGTATATTATAGCTAGCTCGATCGCCTCGGCCTAGCGCCTCAGCTCGAGGAGCACTCGCGCTCGAGCTCGCCTGCCTGAACCCGGGCCGGGGAGGGGGCGCTGTCACATGACTTCACCATGGCAACACATTCCGAGCATGCGCATTTTATTTTAAAATGGCGTATCAGACACACCCAATTATCAATGCGCCGTACACACCCACTATTATGTAACTCAGGTCGAGATAATGCCGAACTTGACTGCACTGCGCACTACAAAATGGAGTTGATATATACTCAAACTAAGATGAGCGATTAAGGCAGTCCTGAGCTAGTCCTGATAATGAAAAAGACATTAAGGTGCAGTATTGGCTTTTAGCACGTGCTATTGACAGTGCTATTTATGCTATTTCAAAACCATGCTATTAGCATAAATAGCAAGGAAAGATTTAGGGATGCTATTTGTGCTAATTCTGCTATTTTGCTTCATCGCTGGATTGTCATGCTATTTTGCTATCATCACTAATTTTCCATTGATAGCATGCTATTTTTCCATCATTCTGGTTTACCATGGACAGCATGCTATTTTTGCTATTTTGCTATTTTGCTATTTTCCATCATTTCTGGTTTACCATGGACAGCATGCTATTTTTGCTATTTTGCTATTTTGCTATTTTGCTATTTTCCATCATTACTGGTTTACTCATGGACAGCATGCTATTTTGCTATTTTGCTATTTTGCTATTTCCATCATTACTGGTTTACTCATGGACAGCATAAAATTAATAGCAAGTGTCCCAGTGCCAGGTAAACCATGGAATAGCAAAATAGCATAAATAGCAAGTGACCCAGTGGTAATCACAGAATAGCAAAATAGCATAAATAGCAAAATAGCAAGCGTCCCAGTGGTAATAATCACAGAATAGCAAAATAGCATAAACAGCAAAATAGCAAGTGACCCAGTGGTAATCACAGAATAGCAAAATAGCATAAATAGCAAAATAGCAAGTGTCCCAGTGGTAATAATCACAGAATAACAAAATAGCATAAATAGCAAAATAGCAAGCGTCCCAGTGGTAATAATCACAGAATAGCAAAATAGCATAAATAGCAAAATAGCAAGCGTCCCAGTGGTAGTTACAGAATAGCAAAATAGCATAAATAGCAAAATAGCAAGTGTCCCAGTGGTAATAATCACAGAATAGCAAAATAGCAAAATAGCAAGCGTCCCAGTGGTAAACCACAGAAGAATTGTTCTTATAGCAAAATAGCAAAACTATGGTGTGCAATAGCATAAATAGCACTTAAGTGCTAATAGCATAAATTAGTATGGAAACATATAGTAATAGCAAGGTGCTATTATTATAGTGCTATTATGCTAAAAGCCAATACTGCACCTAACTCGAAAAAGAAAGAAAGAAAGATTGAGAAATGGCCATTTTTTTCAACATCTGGTTCTGGCATATACAATTGATTTGATGTCGGAATGATCTTGGTCTTGTTAGATAGATAATTTGCTGGAGATTCTGATTTTCACACCTAGAAATTTCACAAAATTACCTATTTTGAGATATTTGGAGATTTGCAATGTATTACATATATGGCATATCCGGGCCATCCCTACTTATAGAGTCTACCGACTCTATGATATGAACGGTATATCCTGTGAATAGTATTGAAAACCCCACTGATAGCCTTGACCCTGATCATGAGTAATAATAGGCTTGGCTGCTCCATAGAATGGCAATCAGTCATGTATGTGCATGTGTAGCTGAGGTATGTGTCAGGCAACAGCTGCACACTACTACACCACATGTACAGTAACCCTCTACCTACGCTTTGCATTGAGAGTTAATAAAATTAATGATTTAGGCAATGAATAAGAAGCTGCTAGCCTAATCACAAAAAATTAACTTGTAATGTTGCAATTTTTTTTTAATTTCATTTGTTGGTTGAATTATTTCCATTGCCAGTCTGGTATGTGTACATCATGTTGTAGAGACCTTTCCTTGCCAGCAGCTCAGTATGCGTTCCAGCTTCCACCACCTTTCCTCCATGTAATACTGCAATGTAGTCAGCATTGACTATAGTGGACAGTCGATGAGCAATTACAATGCTGGTCCTTCCTTCACAAGCCCTATCCAGGGCATTCTGGACAGTCCTTTCATTATCTGAGTCCAAAGCAGATGTTGCTTCATCAAGGAGAAGTAATTTGGGATTACGTATAAGAGCACGAGCGATTGCAATGCACTGCTTTTGTCCACGGCTGAGCAATTCTCCCTTTTCACCAACAGTAGTATTATAGCCCTGAAATAAGAACAATGTCAACAAGCATTAATTCTGCTGAGTTTGTAATTGACAAGAACAGTGTAGTGTACCTTTGGCAGTGTCATGATGTAGTCATGTATGTTGGCAACTTGTGCTGCATCAATTATCTCATCATCAGAAATATCACGAAAACTAGCTCCGTAGCAAATATTGTCTCTGATTGTACGATCAAACAGCACTGGCTCTTGGAAGACTATTCCAATCTGGGACCGCAGCCAGCCTATGTTGAGCTGAAACAATATGGAATAGATATAAGGGTTAGGAGTGTTGAACTAGTATAATAAACTTAGAATAGCATTTCGGAAACTTGATGTTACTAGTGTAGTACCTGAGCTATTATTGCTGTCACTATCATAAGAAGTACATGGTGCTAGATAAGAGTTTCCAGTCACCACTCTATTTGAAGCAGTTAGCTACTATACTACATGGTCTGCCCATGGCCACATCATTCATAAAGCCGATTCACAATACGACACTACACAATATGCTGTGTTGCGTTGCCTTCATATATATTGATGCTTGTACATGTAGGAGTGCAATTCAATGCCAGGATAGACTTCAATCTTGGATCCTATCCTTGCTTTCCTTTGCTTGTGTTCTTGTGTTAGTTATAAAAATCACTAAAATAGTTAATTATAGTTTTTTCACGAAATTAACACCTTGCGTTGTATTGTGAACTAGCCTGTAGTCATTACAGCAATCAATAGTTTATAGATACAACTTGTGATGTCAAGTTTCTGAAATGCAGTAGTATGCAGTTTAACACTCCTCTCCCTAATACAGTAGTTACGATTATGTAAGGTGAAGTGTACAATATACTCATACACTGATTTTCAGTTTCTATCCCTCTACCACCCTGTACGTATAACAAGTAGCTACATGTATCAGTCAAACAAAGAAGACTGCACCGTTGTTATAGTCCTATTGTCCATGAGCAAAGCTCCCTGTTGTGAATCATAGAACCTCAGCAGCAGTGACATCACAGTGCTCTTCCCATATCCACTAGGACCCACCAGAGCAACAGTCTTGCCCTCTTGAACTATCAGTGACATTTTATTCATGACAGGTACACTGGGTCGGCTGGGATAAGCAAATTCCACATCAGCTAGTTGGACTGATCCTGTTGAGGTCTCCTATTCAAATATATACAATGCATAATTGCACTGAAACTCATAAGCTAACAATTTTGTTGTATACTATTTTTAATTCATACCAAAGATAGAGATAGTGAATAGAACAGCCATTTGCAAAGACTTACTGGTTTCATTCCTTCATCTGAGTAAGTATCAATTCTTGATTTGCGGTCTAAAAGGGCAAAAATCCTCCTTGCTGCTTGCCTAGCCTTGGAGTAACTTGGAGCAAAGCTGTTGGCCTGTCCCAGAGCCAGTGACCCAAATATTAGTGCCATAAATACAGTGTATATGTTCTCAAATCTTGCAAAGTAGGGCCCATTAATTGGTTGTATGCTCTGCCAGGCACCAAAAATGAAGGTGGCAGCATAGCCTAAGAAGATAATGGCTTGTGCAAATCCATAGGAAACACCATACACCACTGCAGCAAGGACTGAGTACCTACGATATGAGTTAGGAACACAATTAATGAGTTGATTGTTTCATTACCTTGACTAACATTAATTGCTGGAAACTTGTAATTTCAGCTCACATTTGTGTAGCAAGCTAAATCCAGTCTCGCTCGCCGCTTAGTGGGATGTAACATTTGTATGGATCTACACTGATGCCTTGAAATATGGTATTAGGGTACTTATCGGGAACACTGTGGCATATCTACTGTAAATATGATGTTACACGTACATGTGTAACTGCATGTACTAGCAGTCAGATAATATTAATATGCACATGCATCTACAGGTAAGCTATAACACACTGCAAGTTATTGATACACACTTGCGTGATCTGTCCAATGCATCCTTAAACATGGAATAAAATTTCTCTTCCACTGAGAGAGCGCTGACTGTTAGGTGGTTATTGATGGAATCAACTGCAATCTGTACAAATAAAGGTAAATGCCAGATTGCTCACACTGATCACGATAATTTTATTATGTAGTCGGGAAATTTGTTAAGAATTTGGATCTTCCTGCACAATAATATAGCATCCCATAAAATACTCAAACTGAACCACCTAATTAAAAATGCAATGGCGGCCTGGGACCCAACTGCCAATTTCTGTAGTACGTGATGTACATGTGAGGGTTGATATGCATAATAATATTATACCTTCAGTGCTTCTTCTGTAGACTTCTTGTAGTGAGTAGCATGTAGAGCCAGCACCAGTAGCTGGAGCAGGCCTGCCCCCACCATGATGGGAACAAACACCACGATAACCAGGGTCAGTAGCCAGTTGACAACAAATGAAATGAGAATGGCAACACTGATACTAACCACTGTTTCCATAAGGGTACCAAACTGGTCACCCACAGCCTGTAAAGTAAGTACATGTAGTACAATTACTGTAGTGTATCGGTCTGCATGAATGTTTTGGGCCTCGATAGTGCAGTGCAGCACTAGTTGGGCCAGCTACCTCAACAATAGCCTTGTTCCCAGGCCCTTCAAGAAGAGGAGGAGAAAGGGCCTGGTACACATTGTGTGCGCATGCGCTGGGGTCTCCATAGTGACCGGTTGCGTTACCATAGTGATTATTTGTGGGCTCTGTATGACGTACAGTTCTATGGATGATTAACGGAGAGTATACGATAGTATCCGATTACCCCACATTTTTCTGGGGTCCCCCGGCGGATGCACGTGCAATGTGTACCAGGCTCCTCCTCTTGAAGGGCCTGGGAACGAGGCTACCTCAACAGAAGACCAGGGCTTGGGTGTTTACCAGGGATATCAATTGCACACATTGTATGGAAGCAGTACACTGACCCGTATGATGGCCTGGGTGCCTATACCTGGCAGTGGGCGCTTGCTTGGGACATTATTGGCTTCAAAATTTAATTACCCCTTCAACTTGTCCTGCATCATTTGAGAGCCTAGCCACGATTGTTCCAGTGGAATTCTTTTTGTCATCAAACCAACCAATCTCTTGACGTAAGATATTGTGGAATGCTCTTGACCTGAGATTGTGTGTCAGCACACCTCCATAGTATGAGAAGAAGAAAATCTATACAGTATATGAAATAGACATGGATATACATGTACATGTAAGCAAAAATGATTGTTGTCATGCGTTATCCCAATTCACATTCACATAATTATGTTCAAACTAATATATGTACATGTATGTGCAACTATAATTACAATAGTCATTAAAATGCAATTTCCCACACTACCATAACTTATATTCTACCTCGGTAGAGCGCTCACCTTGGCAAAGGTTGCGATACCCGATATGAAACCAAGAACAAGGAACATAGCAGCCCACATGTGAATAGCTCCCAGGACCTGGTTGAATGGAAGAGTGAACACCCTCAGAACCTGGCCGAAGAGGAAGGCAAATGTGGGGAAGACTATTCCCTGCACTAGTGCTCCCACTACACCCAACAGGAAAATAATGAACCAACAACAGGAGTTGACCCTCAGGACACGAATCCATGACACAGAGGGGAGAGTAGAAGTGTCGACACTCTTGGATGCTCTCCGTCTTAGGGATGTATGGTTGATGGATCCTGTTGTCTGACTCTCTTCTTGCGGAGCAAAGATGTTCCCATCGCTCATATCATTATTGGACACAAATTCAACCTCCTCTGATTCATCATTATGAAGCTGCATGTAGCAAATATACTTAACAGTGACCATATTTTAAATTAGTATCCCATACAGCTCTTTGGCTATCTAGTATAGTTTGGAAGGCAAAGCTTGTGTGAAGGGAAGAGCTTATAGGTATAAAAGAGTTTCAGTGAACAAACTTTGTACCTGTGTAGCAACCAGATGGTAATAGGCACCCTTGTTTTGCATCAGCTCATCATGGGTGCCCTGTTCCATGACTCTTCCCTGCTCCACATAAGCAATCACGTCAGCATTCTTAATGGTAGACAGTCGGTGGGAGATGATGATTGTAGTTCGTCCTAACCTAGCTCTGTCCAGGGCGTCCTGCACCACTCCCTCACTCTCTGAGTCAAGGGCTGAGGTGGCATCGTCAAGAAGAAGAATAGAAGGGTCACGTATCAATGCACGAGCGATGGCAATACGCTGTTTCTGACCACCACTCATTTGAGCGCCCTGCTTACCTGCAAGAAACAATATACTCACAAACTTCCAAACACACAACTAGCTTTTGCCACAGATTGATTGTATATGTACAAATAAAATGCATGATCTAATTAATTCGCGTTCTACGTAGGATTTCTCATAATACAGCTTAATGTAGAGTGTGGCGACCTTTACCAGCAAATTGCGCTAAAATTAAAAATCATAATTATATTTCTAGCTTGTGTTCTATTAGCATAAACATGGTATGTTTACATGTAGATCATAGCTAGCTGCAACACATATGGCAATCTGATTGGCTACTGATATGTGATAGTCACCTACAAGACTTTCACAGTCACCTGCAAGTTTTGCCCTATGGCTTCAGCAATACTATATCATGATCTAAACTTGTTAGACGCTGTTTAGTCAGTTTCTATGTGATTTAGAGGACCTCAGGCTCTAATACAGTGTAGAACCAGGCACCAGCCTAGCTTCACTCGGGATTCTACATGTATATAGAGTTCTTCGGTCTTCTAAATAACATTACATTCTCAGTTTTTCTGAATTTTTAAAATTGGTATGTATGTAGAATATCTGATGCCTGTATCCAGCGAATACATTTAAAGCCGAGTGCTACTTTCTCCGACAAGTACCGCTGGCCGAACTTCACGCGTTCTCTTGACTGACGTAATCCTGTGGATAAATAAAGCTAGTCTTGCGCTATATATAGCACGCATAATGTTACGACTGATCTGAAGTTCAGAAGCTGTACAGTAACTGTGCTATTGAGTTTATCTCCTATGACTGAAGCATCGAAACTTGTCCCTGTTGAGGTTGAGAGTCGGTCTCGGACTCCATCTCTTCGATTGAGGCGCCGGCATTGATGTGGCTTGTACTATATTGATGACCTTTTACCACATGCACCATTAGAACTATGCAGCTACTGGGGATGCAGTCAAAATTTTCATAATTATCTAAATATAAGTACTTACCGACACTTGTATCATAGCCTTCTGGCATGCCGCTGACAAATCCATGAGCATTGGCATTCTTGGCGGCCTCTATATATACCTCTTGATCATCCTTAATTGGCTCTTGATCTCCACCCATTTTGGTGCCTTGCTTTCCCAACATGATATTCTCTTTTACGGTTGTGTCAAATAGTACTGGTTCTTGGCCTACTAGACCAAACATCGAACGTAGATGTATCAGACCAAGCATCTTTATATTCTGACCACCAACACGAATCTGGTTTTGCAAAATAATGTATTATAAATACGTATATACAGGTACATGTATGAATAACCTCATCTCCACCAGTTTTCAGAGCTACACGCTTTTAGCATGTGCAGCAATGAAAAGTTGGGAGTGGAGCTGGAGACGAGGCTAGGCCTGTGCATGTATGTCCACTACAAGACAATATATTGCTAACCTGTCCTTCATCGAGATCATAAAATCTCAGTAATAGCTGGAATATGGTTGATTTTCCACTTCCGCTGGGTCCAACAAGTGCCACTGTCTGCCCTGCTTCCACCCTCAAAGAGAAACCATCTATTACCTGCATAAAATTTATTACCATACGATCCCAAACCAAAGGGGCAACTATCTCATTAAATTGCCTGCTCAGGCAAATATAATCCTAGCAAAATGGCAGAGCCACTTAATATGTGACTAGCCTTGAAAAGTAGGTCAATGCACATTAGTCAATGTGTTATTCCCTTCTCCAGTAAAATTTTTCACAACTAGAGCTCTCTTGAGCACAAACAGCAACAATAACGGTGGTGTCGACATCAAGTCAACTTACCTCACAGTATAGCCTCCGATTCTGGGACTATGTTGATGATTAGCTAGCTTGTTCAAAACATCTTGAAGGAATATGGTGCAAAATATTGGTTCAAGACTAAGAGCAGTACACTATACAATATTATTGCTGCAACCTGAGCGAGGGAGGTGGCATCGACTACCATACCTTTAGCGAATGCACTGAGGGTAGTACATACATACTGTACATAGCGCATGATACACAATGTTCTACTTAAACGTCAAGTCATGGTATTGCTAGCTTGGGAGAAGTCACGAGGCTTAGAATCAGCAAATGACACCAAAACTGGTGAACAAAGCGTTTTCGGCGAAATTCACATAAATCATGCATTTGGAATGCCATAAGGTACCTTATTCAATTATAATACCGTACATTTTGGACTCACAAATGAGGTACATCAGGGGCGTAGCCAGGATTTTAGATATATAGGGGCAAGATTGCGCGCAAAGTGTGCGAAAATTTTTAGACCGGAAGCCACACCCACTAATTAAACCAAGTGCTCTGGCGTATTCCCGTTTTGGTGCCCTTTGAACTCATTAAGCGCTTGATATTCGAGATCAGATACTGCTCGATCGAAAGCAAGCTCGAGAGTTTGTTTACAGATAGCTTTATTGTCAGCCTTTCTGTGACCATTTTTGACTCTGAGACTAGTGTAAGAACTTGGTGCTGGTATTTATGCGGTAAGAAATGATCTAAATATTACATGACTCTGGGAAAAATGGGGGGGCAAATGCCCCCTGTGCTCCCCCCTGGCTACGCCCCTGTACATGTATGTAGCAGTTAGCTTGATAACAGATAGACAGACAGAAGGACACACACAGAATGATTACTGCACATGCGCTGAGGGTTAATATGTTCAGTCTTTGTTAGATGGAGGTCTAATTCATTCATTTAAATTTAATACTGTGTGTGCACCCTACTAGAGCACCTTGCATTCATATCTGTATTGATGGCAGCCAAACTGTACTAGATCTAGAGCAGCTCAGGGAAGCCATTACAGTGAGGGTTGTCTAGTCAAAGCTAGCTAATGCAGGGTTGCCATCATAATATTATCTACATAATATTATAGTTAGTCATCTAATTAAGTGGATCTGGGATAGGTTTTAAAAAGGCATGTTTTCCCAATAGGTCTGCAATTGGGATTGGTAGACTTACACGTACTTTTATACAATTTTGGCAATTTTGGTTATGTATACCTTGACTTCAGGCCGAGTTGGGTAGCTGAAGTGAACACTCTGAAACTCAATTGTGCCATCAAGTTGATGATGACTTTGCTCCATCTGCATGCCTTGCTGTGTACAGGTCATACTTGGCTTCTGCACAGAGGAAAAAAATAATATAACAATAGTTGTGGTATAGGCATAATAATAATCGGTATAGGCGAGTGCAAAATGATCATTAGCTGTAGCATAGATCATACAGACTAGGTTAGTAGTCTATTATATTAGTAGCAGTTATATAGTAGTCTATTAACAACATCCCATGCCCATTAATTCCCAGTATTTCAATGTTGCACGCCAAGAAGCAGGTGTATAACATTAAGTAATGGGCCTACATGGAACAATTAATGCTTTATTGTGTCCATCAACTGATACTTAAAATTGCCATTCGGGCTATTAGAATGTTCGAATAATAGGAGCAAGTACGGTCAGCTTGTTCACTTGGTGACTGATATAGTGGTGTCAGTAAGTTGCACACTCTTCCTACTATTGTGCTATTATTAAACCCATTGTACATGTATACTCACCCTATCAATTATACTGTAGACAACAGAAGATGCTCCAACTGCTGTTACAAACTTCCCCAGATAAGGCACAGCTTGCCCTAGGGAAAATGCCCCAATCAGTATGGCAAAGAACACCTGCATGAGGTAGTGGTAGTATGTTGCACTACATTACCAACATCACAAATTTTCAACTAAAACTGTATATAAATACTTACAGTCAGTACATCTCCTGCTTGAATAATCTCTTGGGAAAGGAGATATGCACTAAACCTGTGAGGCACATGCAGCATATGAAATTAATACTTATCAGTGTTTCAAATTATTGTTGCAACTGAGGTTCAGTGCAAGTGTGTATAAGCTTCATAAATAATTAGATTGTGGCATGTACTCAATCCAATTAAATACACAAAGCCACTCTAATTCATAGGGATATCATGCAGCCACATAATATTATAGCGGACATTATCTTTTTTGCCAGGAAGGTGCTCATGTAAATAGAATTTTAAAGCTCCTGACCATTAGGAACTCAAAAGGTCAGCACAAATTAAATTTTACCAGACATAATCAATTTACCCAGATACCAATGAATTTACCCCACAAATTTATTTAGGGTGCAACCAGCCAACCTTGTAGAGGACATAGTACACATTGTTACAATGCTAAAGGACAAAATCAATTAGTAAACCCCTTCCTTAACGCTAATAGTGAAGATACAATATTACTGGTGGGAGAGTTGTGAGAGTAGGGAAAGGAATGCACCACAGTGACTCGGCTTGGAAGGCACAAACAGGTGTGCCAATATTATACACACTGCAATATGGATAGCTTTGTTTCAATATTAGGTATTTTCTACTAGTTATTTTAACTTGAGAGTTTCATAGACATTGCTTTCACTGCGCATTTATCAACTCCATTTGTGAAACCACTATCTAGGAATTTGCATGCTGATGTACTTGCCACCGGTGCCGCTGCACTTGAGGGTGTGAGGGTCTGTTGTTCTCTAGATTGCATTGTTTGGATTAGTACACCACAAGTATGATTGTGTAGATTTATAGGGTGAAGTGTGCATGATTTGGTAGCAGTATCTAGGAACTGATTCACCAAGACCGTTCCAATATAAATTTCAAAGCTACATATGGTCTAACCATGTTCGAACAGAAACAGACATAAGCTACAGTACTCAGCCCATAACCATTACTAGATCCTAATTAGAATCCTCGCTACAGCTCTTCATTTTAATCACATAAAACTATCATGCATGCAATTCTTGTATGCTGGGAGTTAATTGTACCATGGTAACAGTCTCATATACAACGTACATGTCTCCTCCTATAATGTACACTAATCAGCTGTCTCCTCCAAAGCTATAGGCAAGGAAGTAGTGACCATAATATCTCACAGACAAGCATCACCCACAAACCAATGCTGTCACAGATGGTCATCTTAGGGTAGTGATTGCGGTACATGCATGTAGTTGCAGAATCTGAATTGGGGGTCATGAGTAGCCTATATTATTCCCAGGCTCTTGAACACCTGGGAATGAGGCTAGTATGAAATGCATGTCTACAACTATTTTGTTCTTTATCCTACAGTACCTACCCACACCCATCAGTGGTATTCAGGTGCTGATCCAGAAATTTTGCATGGAAGGTACGCGTGGCTAATAGGGTGGCTACCCATAGTTAACTATACTGGTGCAGGAGGGATGGCTGATTGATAATGGTGGATGTCTCCAATACTATATTATGTTGCACAAAACTTAAAGAACTAGTGAAGGGGTGGCTAGCCACCCTATCCACCCCCCTAGGATCAGCCCCTGGTATTATAATGCACTTGCTTAAACTGCGCAGGACACCCACCTTTGCAGAAAGGGGTGATATTTCACGTAGACTTTCTACCTTCGACAAATGAAACACTAACTGCCATATGCAGCTTTGCTGTATACATGTACATGGTGTCTATTCTAGTCTGTAGAAGTAATCTTCTTGTTTGGAGAGTTGATATCTGCTACATTACAGGTGCCCGATTAAGACCCACGTGTTTGTTATCAATCACATTTGCAAGTATGAAAATCTAGTGATCTCCAAACCCTGCATGGGCTTATAATTAGTGTATAATTGATATTGTGAAGGACGTTGCATCTTCTGTAACCATTGATACACAAGAAAATTTTTTCAATAACGTAACAGCAAGTGGTAAAATTGTGTGAAGAAAATGTTCTTTATAGAATTCAGTGCAGTACTTGTACTTGATAATTGCATGGTTTACTTGTAACACGAGCTATATATTAAATCTTTGAAATGGAGGTGGGGGGAGACATCACACCAGAGTTCGTTACTATGAACCATAATATTATGTACACCATATAATATTGCCAGAGTATGCAATCAGGCATACCAACCAAATGTGTTGATCAATCTGTAAGGATGCAAAGCCCTACATGCAGACATACTGACCTGGACGGGCCCACACAACACAATAATTACTATAGAAAAGGTCATTTGCATACCTGACATGCATGGTTGGGTGCTGTGATGTGTGAATTACTTACCAGAAAGCTATGGCATAGCAGACAAAGATTAAAAAATAGATGACTCCAAAGTTGACTCCCACAGCCAAACCTTTCAGGGTGTTCGTAACCCGAGCTTCCCTCAACTTGCTGTTGTACCTGCATAATTACATGTATGTGAACAATCTGTATGCATACTAGGGAGCATTCTAGCCTAGTGTAGACCACGCACTGATCCAGAAATGTTACAAGGAAGGTGGCTACCCATAGCAAGGGGGTGGCTGGTTAATAATGGCAGACACTCCCAATACCACTTGCAAAAAAAGTAGCTAGCGAAGCAGTGGTATCCACTGTAGACCTTTTTTCACCAGATATACATACAGGCTCTACTACACTAGCCATACTTTTATGGGTGCATGAATTTGAATAGCATGCCGGTAGTGATTGGACAATGACAAGAGGTCAATATTCATCTTCCCTATCATAACAGGTGCTCATGCATACAATAGGTAGTAATGTAACAGCTGTTGTTTGTGTTGTTTTGGGATGCCATAGAGTCACGCCATGATGGTCCATTTGATGGACTGATTGCCTTATAAGCCCATCATTCCACCCTACAAATTGCAAAGTGGGTGGATTATTGGGATTATACTTATTGGTAGGGTGAGACCCACCATCACCAAGTATATAAACTACCTTTGGCTTTCCATACGCTCTCCTCCAAATGCCACAACTGTCCTGATAGAAGAGAGAACTTCTTCAACTATTGCGCTGGCTGATGCATGTTGCATCTGCTCCTTTCTAGTGAATGCAACTATCATCTGCACATTGTTAGAAAAATCTTTATAATGCATCATAGTTACTAGTAAGTAGCTAGCACGTAGATGTACAATAGATTAGAGTTTACATATAAGGTGCTCCAATTTTTAATTGGATGCCACAGTTGACAAGAATTTCATCAAAGCTATAGGGAGAAAACTTTTGTGGATCAGTAGAAAGGGTCTGGAGCATTTCACGGAGAAAAACTTCATGGAATATTGTTAAAATGATCGCACAATGGGTGTGGCATGCCTAAATTTCATGGAGAAAACTTTCACGGGTGGCCGTAAAATCGTGAAATTCGTGAAGGTTTTCTCCCTCGAGTTTCCACTATACGGTATATAGTTGTACCATGTACCACATTAGAGACATCGACTTCCAGCTTATGCTACACTACATAGTGACAGTATAATGCTGTAACTCACAATGGATGAGATGGCCACAGCACTAGCAATGAAAGGTGTTATTCCCAGGAGCAGTAGGGTGAGCCGCCATTCACGCACAAACCCAATGATGAAACCAACAATAAACGTGGTCATCCATTGAATGAATATGGCCAGCTTATCACCAATCCCTTCTCTGATCTTTTCAATATCACTGCATGGATATGAACAGTGAAGAAATAATTAATTATTATTAACCAGGAAATCAGTCAAGATTCTAACTGGTGACTAGCTATAAATGGTCTGATGTCATTATATACTTACTCTGAGAGCCTACTAGAGAGTTCCCCACTCGCATTTCTGTCGTACCATTCTGCATCTTGCTTCAAAACAGACTCAAAAAAATTCAGACGAATTTGATAAACCTGTCGATCTCCTGCTAACTGGAATGTTAATATCTGCAGAGCTCCAGCAATCAAAGCAATAATTGCAAGTGCACTGAATCCAATAACATAAAGCACTATCTCGCGAAAGAAGGGACCATCTTCAAGGCAACTAGCCAATTCAGTCACGCCAAGTTTCAGGGTTTCATCAAAATTGGTACCTGGTGGCAAAAGAACAAAGTCATCACTGCAGTTAACAATGCCACCAGTCAGGTTAGTGAAGTTGATAAACCCAGAGAGAATGATGTTAGGATCAATTGCGGCGAACTTGGGGAAGTCAAGAAACATAAAAGGATCAAATGTGAATTCAAAATTAGCAAGCTGCTTGGATGTGAACTGGTTCACAAATGCGTTGGTCAGATGACCAAAATAGTTCATTGCTACTGGTAGTGTTGCACCATGGATGGCAGCAGCGACGATACCCAGTATCATCAGTATCCAGTCCTTTCCTGAAGCATATCGGAACTGCAAATAGATAGGAGGTAATTTCAATCGTGTACACTGGACCAAAAGTAAGGTTTTGTCGTGCTTAACAAAATACGAGCTTTCCGACACATGTTTGGCAGAGGATAGGGCAGAGTTTTTGTAAAATTAATGAAATGTGTAGAAAATTGTCTGACATTTCCTATATGCATGTATGAAATCTGAGTATTTGTCTAGTGGTATCTTTGCAAATCTAGCTTATTTTAAGCATTTAAGGGTAAGATCACTCTACGAGTGCATGAATTCAATTTGGCACAGAAATTTCAGTGTGTCATCAGAACGCAATTTAGTGACTCAACAACATCATGCAGTTATGATGTGTGGTATGTAGTCCAGTTACATGTACCTACACCTTTACAGGGGTGTGGAGATCTGTCAGGAAGGTGGCAAAAATTTGATACCAATTGCTCAATTATCGTCTTGCACTAATATTCATTAGTATGGTAAGAAAGCTTCCACTACAAGTGTTTGCCACCAACTGTGCTGTGCATCATGCTATTATTGATACTCCAAATTTAGACCATCAGATCTCTCATTCCAAACATATAACAAGGCTGGGATTGGGGGCTCAAGGTGCGATTTGAAATTCAATGTATTAAAGTATGATGCACTTACAATACGAAATAGTTGAAACTTTCTCTGTATGGATGATGTCCTCCCAGCCTGTTTAGACTTTGAGCTGATTCAAAAGTGTTGTGTGCAGTTGGTGTGTATATGGTATTAACAATTTCATGCACAGTTTGCCCAGTCAGCAGACTATAATTATACCATTATATTATCTTCATAATAATAATAATATGGGTACTTACTATCTGCTATGATTATGTGACCACGCCCCCACAGGTATCACGGAACAATGTCGACTTACTGGTTGTGCGATGACATTCTCCTGACTTAGCCAGAGGCAACGGCAGTCCTTATACTCAAAGCCTTCTCCTTAAAATAGACGTACACTCGACGCGAGATAATCTCACCTCGCTCATAATATAAATTATGATTGATGGTCAGCTAGCGTAATGACCGTTGCAATCGCGGTCGCGGGGCCGGGGCTAGGACTGGCCACACTGGCCAAAACCTGACGCGATAAGAATGTACGTATTAACGCGGATATGAATTATGTAAATACGAGCACGGCAGATATCCTGCTCAGTTGCATACCAAAGTGAGCGTAGATCTATTCATTTCAAGCTCAGGCAAAGTCATGATGAAGACAGTAGCTTACATCTCGATGTGTTTCCTTGCATTGGTGACTCTTGTCACAGCTCAGTCAAGTACAGGAACATGCACAAGTAACGAGCAGATAGCATACGTTGCCCAGCAGTTGCCTGTATCTTGTGGTATAAATCTTGGAGCCGTTAGTTCCAATTCGACTATGGAATCGAGTACCCTTGACGGAGCCCTGGACGTTGTCTGTACAAATGAATGCGGCGGTGCACTCTCCGAGTGGTTGCTCAATCAGTGCAACGATGCACCTGGAGCTGCAGGACTGTACTACTGGTGTCTGAACACTAATGGGACTGGAAGTTTTTCTCGCTGTCGTTACGCATTCCCACCGTACTTTGACACAATGTCATCCCTAGGAGGTGCAGCACCCTGTTTTGCAGCCAACGAAACCAACCCCTGTCCTGCTGGCTGTGACGCAGTTTTAATGGGTCTCGCCACACTTGGATGCTGCTACCAAAGCCTCTACAACAACTCTGCTTATCTGCAGGATATTTTAAGTGCTGGACTTCTGAGTCAAGAACAATATCAAGCACTTCAAGGTCTAGGTAATCCACTTCTTTGGGTAGCATGTCAAGTTACACCCCCTGCAATGCAGTGTACCAGTGAAGGAATCGCATTTCCAACAGTGAGCACTGCTACAACAAGCTTTGCTGCAACTACCTCAGCCTACCCATGTGCTATGATCTTTCTGCTTGTGATAGCGCTCTGTATTATGCTGTTTTAATCTACGGATCCAGTGTTATTAGTGAACGTGAAAGACACTTGTATTATTATAGAAAGCAATAGCTAGTTGATAATCCTAAACTTGTTGAGTGCAATGACAATATACTGTATAATAATATTATCATAGTACAGTCCAGCAATAACATTATTATGCATGATACTATAAATCAGGCTACAATAATTATTGCAAGTTAATAATAATTATAGTATAGTAGAGAATGCTAGTAGCATCACTAGCAATCCAACAGTCCCTTTGATCATCATAGATGTTGATGATGGTTCGTCTTGAAATGGCTGGTAACAGGGATTTGGAAGAGTCACATTGCATACACCAAAGAGTCTGTCAATGGCATTGTCAGAGTTGGTGGTCTGAGCTCCACATGTACTGAAGTACAACACGTATGGAGTGGTGTTGCTGCAACAGCCCTGATCATTCACTAGTTGCTCTAATTCAGCAGCACAGCCCTGGGGACACTCACTCAATATCTCATCCAAAATTTGATTGGAGTTACACTGGCAAGTTTCATATGCCTGTACTCCAGTGTTGAGCCCCACTTGCTCAAAACATCTTGCTCCAACCACACATTCTGTAAACGGTCCCTCCGTACAGTTAGCACCACTGCATAAAGCACCGAATACTTGGTTCGTAAACGTGGCACCAGAGCATTCTAAAAAGTTATTATACTGCCCTCTCGCTCTAGGGATGCAGAAGAGCGCACTCGTCCCAGCCAAGTCCGTTGCCTCGACGCAAGATTGAACAGATTGCCTACACGGATTGAGGATTGCCGAGAGTCCACTCTGAACCTCGTCACAATCGCTATTTTGGGCCATAGCGGGTAGCAGGCACAACACAATCATCAGAGTCTTGAGATACCACATTTCTCGAGCCATTTCTCTGTCTACGTACGTACGTACGTACGTATGCATAGGAGATCCGAAATTCACCAACTCGCATATACGCATGGCGATCCCATACCGAACCGCCAAATTTACGTCCGCCAATATTCTTGTGACGCCAAATTTAATTCCCACCAAATATTATTTCTGGCTATACGAATTACGCCACGCCTCGTCACGTACTTATACTAGAGAAGATGTTTTAACATCAATGGGGCGAGCCTCCGCGAACCCCACACAAGTAGCGTACAAATGATTTGGTATACAGATCGGAATTTATGATTGACTCGAGGGAGTGGAAACTATGGTTAGAACTTGTCTCTAGCAACTTGGCTAGTGGCCTCATAGTTCAGCATAGCCTCATACAGATGCATGATCATTTTGCTAGCAACAGTCACTTGTTTTTAGGGCCTTGAATTTGGAGTCTCACATGGACCCTCTGCACTCAAAATGTTTCTCTCTGTCTGCCTAGAACGACAATTTTTCTCTGTAGCCTTGCCCCTCTCAGTCTGAGTCTCTGCAGCTCTCCTTAAGCTTTTGAAACTGATATCTGTTTCTTAGTCTTTCTTCCTTTTTACTCGAGCTCCCTCGATGTCACAGAGCTTGCCCTCTTTCTCCACATCGAAGTGTTCGCTCCTACGTTATATGCGCATGTGCGTAACGGAAGAAATATTGTATATCGTTGAAATAGAAGACAGGTATATACGGAATGACGGACGTACGTACGTACGGCAGATATATATATACAAACGGAAAATCTCGATTGACATCACCTGTGTGGGGCTCGCTTCGGCTCGCCCCAATAAAGAACGGACAAGGCCAAAGTTCAAACACAGACAAACCCTCGAAACTAACCCTGGAGACTAACCCTTGAAACTAACCCTGCCATACAGACCCTGGAGACTAACCCTGACAAACAATCTTACCCAAAACCCAACCCCTGACCCCTCTCGTACACGGCCTTGTCCGTTCTTTATAGGAGACCTAGACCGCCAAATTTAATTCCTCGCCAAATTTTCCGGCTATACAGTATAGTTAAAGTCAAAATTCATATTTACTGCCCAAACAGGATACACAATACAGTGTAGATATACTGATAGAAATTACACAAATTTACTTAATTTTAAATAATCTAATTCATGGGGGGGGGGGGGGGGGGGGGTTGGGAGTACTTGGGGGGACAATTTTTACATGGGCACGCAGAATGGGTCGAAACTAGAGATTTGACCGGACAGATTTTTGATTCACGCCTTAGAATTAAAGTTACGGCCCTTTGAAGTTTCCCCATATGTTTGTACAGGGAAGCCATGCGTTTGCAATGTTTTCCGCCCACGCGCTACGTGAAAAACGGGGAATCCCCGTTAGGCGCGCACACACAAAAGTGACGACCTTTACCTACTTTGGTCAAAATTGGAGTATGGGGTGCCTGCTTGCATTATATGGCTATACTAAGCTTCCAGTTCAACTATGTGGTGGTTTGGGACAATTTTTTTCTGCTTAGTGTTCTGGTCACCTTGTTAAACACTAAGTAGAAAAAAAAAAGATTTAAATAATTAAATAATCTAATTCATGGGGGGGGGGGGGGGGGGGATTTGGGAGTACTTGGGGTGATAATTTTTACATGGGCACGCAGAACGGGTCGAAACTAGAGACTTGACCGAACAGATTTTTGATTCACACCTTACAATTAAAGTTACGGCCCTTTGAAGTTTCCCCATGTTTGTACAGGGAAGCCATGCGTTTGCAATGTTTCCGCCCACGCACTACGTGAGGGGCGGGGCCACGCGCGCACATAAACGTGACGACCTTTACCAACTTTTTGACAAAATTGAAAGTTAGGCTGCCTGCTTGCATTGTATGGTTCCACTATGCACCCAGCTCGATTATATGGTGGTTTTTTGACAATTTTTTTTCTGCTTAGTGTTCAGGTCGCCTTGTTAAACACTAAGTAGAAAAAAAAAAAATTTAAATAATTAATTAAAGTAGAAAAAAAAATTTAAATAATTAAATAATCTAATTCATGGGGGGTTTGGGAGTACTTGGGGAGATAAATTTTACATGGGCACGCAGAATGGGTCGAAACTAGAGATTTGACCAAACAGATTTTTGATTCACACCTTACAATTAAAGTTACGGCCCTTTGAAGTTTCCCCATATGTTTGTACAGGGAAGCCATGCGTTTGCAATGTTTCCGCCCACGCACTACGTGAGAGGCGGGGCCACGCGCGCACATAAACGTGACGACCTTTACCAACTTTTTGACAAAATTGAAATTTAGGCTGCTTGCTTGCATTGTATGGTTCCACTATGCACCCAGCTCACTTATATGGTGGTTTTTGGACAATTTTTTTTTCTGCTTAGTGTTCAGGTCACCTTGTTAAAACACTAAGTAGAAAAAAAAGCATATTTAAATAATTAATTCATGGGGGGATTGGGAGCACTTGGGGGGATAATTTTTACATGAGCACACAGAATGGGTCAAAACTAGAGATTTGACCGGACAGATTTTTGATTCACACCTTACAATTAAAGTTATGGCCCTTTGAAGTTTTCCCATATGTTTGTATAGGAAGCCATGCGTTTGCAATGTTTTCCGCCCACGCGCTACGTGAGGGGCGGGGCCACGCGCGCACATCAACGTGACGACCATTACCCACTTTGATCAAAATTGATGTATAGGCTGCCTGCTTGCATTGTATGGCTCTACTATGCATCCAGCTCGACTATGTGGCCGTTTTTGGACATTTTTTTCTGCTTAGTGTTCAGGTTGCCTTGTTAAACACTAAGTAGAAAAAAAACAACAAAACTTAATGCAATTCATGGGGGATTTGGGAGTATCTGGGGACATAATTTTTACATGGGCACGCAGAATGGGTCGAAACTAGAGATTTGACCTGAAAGAATTTTGATTCACGCCTTAGAAATGAAGTTACGGCCCTTTGAAGTTTCCCATATGTTTGTACAGGGAAGCCATGCGTTTGCAATGTTTCCGCCCACGCGCTACGTGAGGGGCGGGGCCACGCGCGCACATAAACGTGACGACCTTTACCAACTTTTTTGACAAAATTGAAATTTAGGCTGCCTGCTTGCATTGTATGGTTCCACTATGCATCCAGCTCGATTATATGGTGGTTTTCGGACAATTTTTTTTCTGCTTAGTGTTCAGGTCACCTTGTTAAAACACTAAGTAGAAAAAAAAGCATATTTAAATAATCTAATTCATGGGGGGTTTGGGAGCACTTGGGGGGATAATTTTTACATGAGCACACAGAATGGGTCAAAACTAGAGATTTGACCGGACAGATTTTTGATTCACACCTTACAATTAAAGTTACGGCCCTTTGAAGTTTCCCCATATGTTTGTACAGGGAAGCCATGCGTTTGCAATGCTTCCGCCCACGCGCTACGTGAGGGGCGGGGCCACGCGCGCACATAAACGTGACGACCTTAACCAACATTTTGACAAAATTGAAATTTAGGCTGCCTGCTTGCATTGTATGGTTCCACTATGCACCCAGCTTGATTATATGGTGGTTTTTGGACAATTTTTTCTGCTTAGTGTTCAGGTCACCTTGAAAAAAGCAAATTTAAATAATTAAATAAATAATCTAATTCATGGGGGGTTTGGGAGCACAATTTTTACATGGGCACGCAGAATGGGTTGAAACTAGAGATTTGACCGGATTGATTCACACCTTAGAATTAAAGTTACGGCCCTTTGAAGTTACCCCATATGTTTGTATAGGAAGCCATGCATTTGCAATGTTTTCCGCCCACGCGCTACATGAGGGGCGGGGCCACGCGCGCACATCAACGTGACGACCATTACCCACTTTGATCAAAATCGATGTATAGGCTGCCTGCTTGCATTGTATGACTCTACTATGCATCCCGCTCAACTATGTGAAAAAAAAAGCTAATTAGGCCTAATTAAGCATGTGGGCGTGTTCCTGGCACTGTGTGGAGTGTGCGTGTGCGTTAATGCAGGTTTTATTGCTTCCGATTGGGTGTGGCCTCACAGGCCAGTGCTTGGATACCGGGGCCTGGGACTTGGCCACGGCGATAGGTGGGCGTGTCCCGGATGCGGTGGTGACCTTTGAACCCGGCCAGGAGGCTTTGGGGGCGTGGCAGGAGGTCAAAGGTGAGGCCATGTCAGTTAATGGGGCACTGTACGCCGGTGCGATCGAGGGGACCGTACGGCTGGACGGAAGCTGACGATGGTTTGAAGCAGATGTGGTTGCGATGACGTGTTGTTACTCCGCCCACACAGGAAATGAGGTGAGCTCTTGTGTGGGCGGTGTGGCAGAACGGCCTCCAAGTGTTTGTGTGTCTTTTGGCCTTGAGGAAGCTGTGTGTTTTAATTGGGATTGATTGTGGGCTTCCGGTGGACATCCGGTGGCCAGTCGGCACTTGATTGAGAATGGTGGCCCTTGAGGCACAGGGTGGTGCTGTTTTGGGCGTGGCCTGGCCCCTCCCTTCCGGTCCATGGAGGATATTAAATGAACACTTCCGGCTCTAGCAGCCACACCCCTGAGACCTGTGCAATTAAAAGGGCGTGGTTACACAACATGCACCTCACTAATGACTTTGATGTGGTTTAGGTGTCATATCCCCACCTCACGCCCACGCAATTTAATGGTACCTTAAAAATGCAGTTCTAATTATTATGCTATGCATGGAGCAGGTTCAAATCTTGCTGTACATTTTGATTTTTTTCCCTGTCGAAAATTTTCTAAGTTTTGGCAGTTTGCATTTCTCTATAAGGTTTATGCACATTATAAAATGCAAAGGACACATGTATTAGTGAATAACACTATACTAGTTACATGTACCCAAAAACTAAACTAAACATGAAGTGATGACAGATTAATATTAACAAATAGTTAGGACCAACAGTTAGTTATAATATACACATAAATAAGATTAACACAATTAATGGCTACAAGAAACAGTTCATGAACACTTACAAGTTGGAATAGTTCATGTGAGATAACAGCTGCTTTTTAAATAAAAGAACAGAGGCAGAATTAGATATAGAGAAGGGTAAAGAATTCCATAAGGATATGGTGTGCGGAAAAAATGAATAATGAAATGAATTACAATGAGCTGGTGGTCGTACAAGTAAATCAGTTCTACTGTTGCGTGTGTGGTAATTTATTTGTCTCAGGACTAAGGGATTGTTTGGGAATACAAAAATACCATGAACAAGTAACATAGATTTAGATATTCCCTGCATCTCTTGAGCTCAGGCAATTGGGCCAATTTCAGGTTGTCATCATACCCTGAGTCCCAACATTTGAAGCAGATCTTGAGTGTGAACTTTTGTATGTCTTCTAACCTTTGAACATCTTTAATTTAATAAGATATGGGCTCCAGACTTGGGATGCATATTCTAGACGCGGCCTCACAAGTGTTGTATATAGTTTTAGCAGAGCTGGTGTGGAGGTCCAAGCATAGAATTGTCGATACAAGAGTCCAACCATTCTTCTGGCTTTATTGGATATTTCAATAATGTGGAATGACCATGTCAGATCTTCGTTGATCAAAACCCCTAGATATTTGTACTGGGACACGCTTTCCATCGTCTGCATATGTAGTTTGAGGGGATGATATGGTACCGATCTTCTTCTGAGTCTGGAAATAACCATACACTTGCACTTGCCTGCATTTAGAGTTAAGTGATTTCTGTCAACCCATTTAGTAAGCCTGTTGATATCATTCTGGAGTAACTCATAATCATTGGAGGAACTGATCACTCTGTGGAGGAGTAAATCATCGGCATACATAGTAATAGAACTACTGGTGCTCAACATTTTTCCTGCTGAATAATTGATATAAATCAGGATTAGGAGAGGACCCAAGACCGACCAGATGTGATGCGATTTGGAGGTGACCGTTTCCCATTCAGGACAACATTATACTGCTCCCTATTGTGTAAGTATGAGAATAGCCACTTCAAAATGTAGCAGTCAATTCCCAAGGACTGTAATTTATATACAAGAGACCGGTGTGGAATAGAGTTAAAAGCTTTATGCAGATCAAAAAAGACTGCACATATTTCCTTGCCAGTATCCAGCGTTTGTAACCAATTATGTGTAACATCAATCAGTGCTGAAACAGTTGATCTCCCGGATCTAAAACCCCATTGTTGGAGTGCAAGTGGAGTTGAAGATTCTACATGCTTGAGTATCAGTTTATACATATTTTTTTCCAAGAGCTTACTAAGTATTGATAGTAGAGAAATCGGCCTGTAATTAGTAGGCTGGTTTATTTCCTTGGCCTTGGGGATTGGAACAACGGAGGACTACTTCCATTTATCTGGCACAACACTTGATTGTATTGACTTGTTGAATAGGATAGTAACACTTTTAGCAATAGAGTAAGCTGTGGCCTTGAGCATGACCGCTGATATTTCGTCAGGTCCATTTGCTTTGGTAGTGTCCAGAGAAAGTAATAATTCCAGCACTTCTTCCTCATTGCAGAGAAGTTCTGGTGGACATTCAGGTGCAGCACTGTTAGCAAATGTATCACTGTCTGTGGTGGTATGGTATTGTTGAAACAGTTGGAGAAATAGTCATTCAGCATAGTAGCTTTATCGCAGTCGTCCGTGACCCTGCACTATCAGATTGGAGTTGTGGTATTCTGGTATCCTTCTTTGTTACAACTTTAGCTGTTTTCCAAAATGTCTTAGGGTTGGACGGATCTAAATTGCTGATGAAGTTTCATTTAGCTTGCTTATGTCTGTTTGCGAGCATATTTCTCTTTATCTTGTACACATTCCAATCATGAAGACATTCACTCCGCTTGGCTTTTTTACAGGCCAGATTTCTGGCCTTCATGGATTTTGTGAGTTCAATGCTTAGCCACGGTAAATTGCGTTTGTCTGGAAGAGTTGCCTGTGGAATACATTTCTCCATAACATCCATAATTTTTGTCTCCATGTGGCCCAGGTTTGGTTGATATCTCCAGCCAGGAGTTTGGTCCAGTCTATAGATTCAAGTATTTGTGTTGTCTGCTTCAAAATCTGTATGTTTGTACCCCCAGACTTTTCTTTGCATCGTAACATGCTATGCTCTAATTCCCCAGCATAAACACCACTACAACAGGCTAGAACAAATAAAATAATTATAGTGGCAGGTGAGCAACTATGAAAAGGGAACATTTTGGCCGGCACACTCATGATACAAAAGAGAACGGTCATTTAGATA
Organism: Cliona cf. orientalis; assembly: GCA_963930775.1. Lineage (NCBI taxonomy): Eukaryota > Metazoa > Porifera > Demospongiae > Clionaida > Clionaidae > Cliona > Cliona cf. orientalis. Next base: position 7,663,066 of record OZ005690.1, read on the forward strand.
TTTTATGTATAGCTAAATTGTGATTACAATAGGAAGCTATTACACAGTACAGAATAATTTTATGCTAATGCAACTGATCATGCAGATCTCCAGCAGACATGCACTTATAACATTAAAAATCTTGATGCAACTCTGAATCAGTTTTTGTCAACAAATTCACAAGACCTCAAAATAGAGACTTGAACCTTTCTCCAGCACTCCAGTTATCAGTTACACTGAAATTACCCCGGTAGTACAGAGGGTCCTATAGATGTTTATGTAAAAGTAGGAATATTGCCATGATTCTATCATGGGAAGATTTTGTGACTTATCACTTGGGTTAATCATGGAGAGATTTTACGTGACTTCTGTCATGATTAGATCACAGCAGGATTTTACATCACATATAAAGTATTCCTAGTGTTTACATTTATTACCTTATATGGGAAGAATTTACGTAAGGTCAAAATTCTTATAAAAGAGAAGGAGGTGGACATGACTTTGTACACTTTCTAAATAACAACATGGTCCTGCATTTGGTCTTGTACTTAGAAGAGATAACATCTACATTAATTAAATCTACATTAATTAGTTTAGTGAACCAGCTCAGCAAACAGTAATAAAGATGAGTGCCATCATCGATATTTTCGAGATCAACTCCGGTCCACGCAGCCATGTTCATAGACCACTCCCATGGGACAAGGCTAGAACACGTACAAATCCCTTCTCCCTGACACTACGTGACCAGTAAATTCTGACTCAGGTATATTAATTTGGCTGCACAAGTTGGGTCATTGTTGCGTTTGCAAACGTGCCTGCAATGAATAGTTAATTATTGATTAATTAGTTATGGCTTGATGACGTCATCCAGCCGAAATCCGAATATCAAAAATACACACAAGGGTTTGATGTACATGTGGGTGGGGACGAAAAACAGAAGATTAACTTTGCATGGCCTAACAGACAGACACACAGAATGACTACCGTAACCCTCTGGTGCATGCGTCGAGGGTTTATAATACAAGCATAAAAACAATTGAATAAAATTGAAGGATGAAGTAGGGATGGCAATGCCAAAAAGTACACAAACTAGATTTTTAGGGATAAGAGATAATCACAACCACTATACATCCCTACGCTCACTTTTCTACAGACCTATTGATGTCGACTTATCCAAGGCATGCTATACTTGGAGTGTTCTTGACTTACATGTGGGAGAAATTTACCCTGTCAGTCATTTATGATCCCCATGTTACTCAAAAAAGCAAGCACGCGCCGCTGACTACACCATGGAAACATATCATGAGCATGCGCATTATTATGACAAAATGGCGTACATCAGACACACACTTTTCGTTAAGCGCCGTACACACCCACCATTACGTAGTTGTACAGATAACGCAAAACTAGCGTGTCATGGACCTGCGCACTACAAAATGGAGTGGATTTATACTCAAACTAAGATGAGTGATCAAGGCAGTGTTGAGTTAGCCCTGATAATGAAAAAGAAAGAAAGAAAGAAAGAATGACAAATGGCTATTTTTTTGAACATCTGGTTCTGGCATGTACAATTGAATGATATTGGTCTCAATAGATACATAATTTGCTGGAGATTCTGATTTGACACTTAGAAATTTCATAAAGTTACCTGTTTTGAGATATTTGGGTATTTGTAATGTATTATGTATGGAGTGTCCGGGCCATCCCTATTTATAGAGTCTACCGACTCTATGATATAGCGGGAAACTTTTGAGGGGGAAAACTTTCACGAGTTTCATGATTATATAACTACCTGCAAAATTTTCTCCACGAAATTTTAGGCATGGCACATCAATTATGTAACATTCCACGAAAGTTTTCTCCCTCGAAAATTTCCCACTGTACAGTATAATATAAGAAGAGCTTGGGATGGGGCGGTGATATAAAAGGGCAGGTATGAAACCCGCACAATCTGGGGCATATACTTTTGAAATATGAAGCTTCTAAGATCAATTTGGAATTTTGGTGGCTAGTGACTTTCTCTATAAATGTACCCTGGAATAATTCAGTATTAATCCACTCAATTTGAAATAAAAATCAATCAAGACTATAGTTTGAGTATACATATGTAGAAAATTAATTAGTGGATATTAATTTTTAGCAGTGCCTTAGTAGAGAGAAGGAGCTCTATACTTTGATACCACTTTATGAGCCAGCTGAGAATCAAGAAGAGTGAGACCCATAGTGTTCACTGCACTTTCTCCTGTTCCCTCACTTGATATCACAACATTGTAGTCATTTGCCTGCAAATTTACATACTATTAATACTCACAGCTGAACAAGCATTGGTGTATTTCACCCCAAGTATTTACATGTGCGTGCTACGAACCAAAAATTACAACACTGAATTAACATCATTTTCAGTTGCTATCTGTATGAAATAAACAAAGATTCTCTGCATCTCATCCTAGAGCATCTAGTAGAAACGTCAGCAAGTTTCTACCGAACAATTAAGTTTTTCTTTTATTTCATACTCTCAACACTATATGATAGATTTCATGATAGTGTAGAATTAGAAACATTCTATCCTATGCATGCACCCATACCAGGCCATGGTATTGATCTTTTACACCAGCAAGAATAATTTTGCTGTCAGTTCTGTCAGTTTAATTTGCACCTTCTACATGCTCTGGATACTATAATAATATGAATTTGTATTGGCTACACCTAGTAATGCCATCTCAGGGTTTTATCTGACCCAGAAATTCGGTATTCGGCACCCTTTACCGAAACAGTTTCAATTTCGGCAAAGGTTGTCACACATACATGCTATAAATGGGAATAGAATGTGCATGCAGATAGAATATAGAATATTAATCTAGAAATATGGCGAAGCTCAAGCAATACTATTATTTTCATGCTGAATTTTCTTAGAAGAAATAATATCGCACCCTCGCAAAAGAAGGCCCACCCCCCATTTTGGGCTCAAATTCCTTATGGGAACTAACCCGTAAAACTAAGTACACTTAATACGGCTGCAGTCAACCACACACGGTGAAGTATCGCGGCCGCCCTTGTTCTGGATTGGTAACCGTGCTTGAATAAGGCTGAAATCAATAGTAGCCGCTGCTACTATGAAGATAGCTTATCTGGGCACTCTTTGTGTCTAAATACGATACTGATACCTCGAATATCGGTCCATCCCCCAATCTTGGCCCAATGTAAGGTGCACCGCCCATGGGCCCTCTTTCACAAGGGTACGGTATAATATGTTAGTTCAAATGGATGACTCCTTATATGAACTCATAATCAAGTTTCTCTTTTAGTTGCTTCACATATATATAGTACCACTGGTAGAAATAAACATGCACTGCATCTGTGCTACGACTTAATTGCAAATACTGGGATGTATGTGGTAAAGGGTCATCAATGCAGGATACACACATGTAAGATGTAGCTACTACTCCATTGTGCATGTGCAATGGGTAAGTGATCTATTTTTCAATCTGTGGATATAGAAATTGTCAGATCTTGAGATTTAGGTATGTGACATGCCACCAAACAGTCAAATGTCACAAAAACTATTAGGATGGCCCCAGCGCAACAAATGGTGCAGTCCAAATCTACCAATGTCTACCAATGTTTAGACTACATATGCTTGAGCTCACTATAGGTTCCATTGTAATAATATGTGTACTAGTGGTGTGTGGTGTGCATGGAAACTAGTAAGGAAAGGGACATGGCCAAAATTGTCGTGAAAGTTCAGCCAACTCTTTTATCAGTGCTAACAAGTAGTGATCGCTACTATCAGCCAGCTGATGGACTCTTACTTTTCTAGTGAATGCTATTTCTCCGAATTCCTAGTAAAAGTGGCTCAGTGATGAAGAAATTGAGTGAGGTTGTACCACGTGAGATCGAAATCATGCATCGATATTTATAATCAGTGCAGCACCACAGCCTTAGACTGAAAATTATCCATGTAGTACGTCGACAATACCACAGAAAAATAAATTGCTATTTCCACCTGCGTGTACATTCTATTTCCAATTATAGCATATACGCGTGATGACCTTTACCAAAATTAGAGACCATTTTCGTAGAGGTTGCTGAATAATTAAAAGGGGCAAATTTTTACTCCGCGTGCATGTGTAAGGGGAAAAGTAATTGGTCCTGTAGTCGTCGTTGCTGTCATTGTCATTAGCACAAAAATCTCCATGTAGGCATCTAAGCAGCTCGTAAGCATAACCAATCAATCAAATTCGGTGAAAAACTGGCATCAAATCGAGGGATACGGTCCACGAGCGTACATAGAGTGCCTTTTTGTTGGCCACCATAGCCACGCCTATCGACAGTGCCCATCAATGCATGATGCATGCCCATTATGCTTTCTGCTCATGTGCACAAGTAAGTGGCTAAGCGTATGACTATAAAGTTGCAAACCTGCATCGGCATGGGATTTCTCGAGCATAAGTCTTGGTTTTCTTTGCTTTTGGCACCCCAATATTCTATCTACTAAAAGGTATGATCTGACCTATCAGATTACTGCATGGAGATCTAGGCATCTGCAGTGAATGACTCTTAAGCATAACAAATTTGTCAATATCATAAAAGAACTGGCTTAGTTATTTGGCAAGGCCCATGAGCATCGTAAACACTGTTTCTGTTTTATATCGACACTACCCACTGCTGACCATGTGCTTTTTGCTCATGCACACGATAATAGTATTTAGGTAAAGGTCATCAACAGGCGACTGCTCACTACTATACTGCAGCTGTCATCTTTAGCTCTAGTGCAATGTGTGCAGGGTATGTGTTGTTACCCCATGTGCATGCGCAAGGGATAAAGTAATCCGTTTTATCTTTTGTTATTATCTGTCGTTAGCACAAAAACACAAAAATCGCCAGATCTGGAGATCTAGGCACCTGAACGACTCGTATATCTGTCAATATCGCCGAAAAACTGGCTTCAGTATGCTTCAAACCGTCTGGCAAGGCCCACGAGCATTGCAAATACTGTGTTTTGTTGGCCACGCCTATGGACACTACCCACTATGTGCTTTCTGCTCATGCGCACAACCTGGCACAATGTGCAGGTAAAGGAGGCTGCTTGCATCATCGAGCTCTCTGACCATAGATATGCTCTGCCATCGACGCTGCAGCGCGCGAGGTATGTGCTTTATAGAGCTCTACTTTTGCAAGTACATGTAGTAATCCCTCAATTCATCTATCTTCTCCAAACTCACCAGTTGAAGGGTTGCTGCAAAAGTTCTGCTTACTTCAAAAGGCTGTTTGTTTTGTACAATATCTTGAAATTGTAGCTGCCCCTCATCTAATGAATAATACACTAAATTAACAGAATAGCTCACTTCAAGCTCAGTGGTCTTACTAGGTCTACAGTTCCTCTTCTGGAACTCATCTATTACACAGGCCCCATACATGTGGATGTCAAATGCTGGATGACGCTCCTGTACCAGATGATACATTTTAATTGAGTCAACACGATGACATAATGTGCATTAATTACCTCATGGACCAGTTTGGGCTTGATTTTTTCCTCCCATTCCCTCACTCTCCTTGAGAGAGCTGTTTCTTGAGCATACGTCAGAACACCAGCCATTGTACCCTCCTATAGGTGTTTACACGAGCACAATAGTGAATATTTACATGAAGACATTTACTGGGTTTTTAATACACTAAGTAACGTGCTAATATAAGCAGGTTAATGACTCAGGGATTCACTATGGAGAACAGAGATGTAGCCTACAACAAATCTATGGTCATTGTGGTATGTTTTGTTCACCGTATGTAGTTCAAGAAGCAGAGACAAATATAAAAGTAGCTAAACAATTTCTAGATTGAAATGTATACGCATTGAAGCATCATTAGTTTCAATGCTGTTTTCACTGCAATGTGGCATGAAGAGACAGGGTGAGGATTCACTGACATTTTATGCACGAACAAAGTCCATTGTTGTACCATAAATATCAGAACAAAGACATCCAGGGGAATGTACTACTCTAGATCTGCATGGCTAGCTAGGTATCTAGAATGACCCAGCCTATCCTGTCAGCTCCATAGATTATAATTCAGTACAATGAGGGGGGAGGGGGGGGATGCAGTGCAGTGGCTCTTTTTAGTGTTGTACTGAAGCAGAAAAATGGGCATGCATGTGCATCAAGTAGTTTGGCAACCTCGTTCCCAGGTTCTCCCAGTGTTCCAAGCAGGAATGGGTCTGCATGGAGATGAGGTCAAAGTTTGGTGGGGATAATCAAGTGTATAGTATATATTATAGTGCATGCATGCCATTAACCCTGTACAGATTCTCCTTGCATCAGATAGTCCAAACAGATAGGGAGCCTGTGATAGGAAAATGTATGAAACTCTTGGAATTGCTCACTAAGCACATGAAATACTATTCACGAACCCTTCCACAGCTGGAAAAATGTTGTGATTTACAAGTGCCCCACCTGCGAGACTAACACCTGCTCTGATAGTTGTCTTGGCTAGCTTCCTTCATGAGAAACATGGGGAGGTCTGGGAAGGAGGCTGTAGGAAAGCATGGCTAGACACAAAGCCAGTCCTTCACTTAGATTAATTTTACTGTTAATACATACTAACTGTATTAGTGCCAATAAGAATAGGGAGAACTATACATGTTAAGCCTAGTACTTTCCATTGTACAGTCGCAATTTAAATCATTAGAAACCACTCTTTGACAGCATATCTGGTGGTGGTTACCTACTTAGGTCCTACTGTGCAGGCAGCATTTGTGCTGATGTCTTATGGACTGACATGCTTGAGCCATAATGTTTGTATGGTAAGCTAGGGATAAGATCTACCATGCCTAGGCCTAAGCCTGGCACAATTACCTTCACAGCAACGGTTGCAAGACTGCTCAATAATAAACAGATCTAGATTTATTGATATCCTCGATAAAGGCAACGTTGCTATGAAAACTTTACAGTTAAAGCCAAGCTATCATCAATAGGTGCTGTTAAGCATGACATAAAGATCGCTAATTGCTATGGAACAGTCATGATTATGTGATCCTTAAAACCAATACTAAGGTCAGTGCATTACGCAATGCAGAAGAACGAGATACAAAGAGGAAGGAGTTAGTGTGGGTTAAAGCATCGTTGACCAAGCAGTAGATCAGGGTCACATTCTGTTCCACTCCATTGCTCCAAACTCACCACATGGCACGAAAGAGAGCCACCATGAGTGTAGCACATAATGATATTCACGACCTACCTCCCAAGGGAGGAGACAGCAAATCGCTCAACTGGAGGTGTGCTAAACTTAGCTGTAGGAGTACTCAGTGTAAAAGCCAGTCCTGAACAGTACCAAATAATCAGCTAGCTACTTACTAAGCATAGTAAGATTGTTAGAAGTTAAGACTGTTGAAAAAGTGGAGGCTGAGAGAGAACACCTGAACAGTCAGACAGTCAGTCAGCAGCCTACCTACGGACACTTGCTAGGTGTTTGTCATGGTCACAAGATCAGACTCCATTCGCTTCTTGTCAGTGCGCAATGTAAGTTCAATGCAGTGATAGTGCACAACTTGACATACTGAATATCATTGATAATTAATTCATTGCCCGTGTACAACACTGGTAACTATAATATTATTATAGTAATAATATCATTGGTTTATGAAAAGTGGCCACTTAACACTTCTAATACACAAATAAAAATCCAATTGCGGTGTTTGCACTTGGTAGCTGCCCACAAACTCTAAACACAGACTCCAACAATGCCACTGAAAGGTGTTGTCAGCATCCAAAATTAAACGGCTATTCGTGAGTGATGCTGTACCATTGACTAGATGATGTGTGTGCTTGTGTTTCATCCCCAATTTATTACAACTACCTGAGTACGTAGCAGAGTGTAACAGTGTAGCTACATACAGTTATAGTTGCTTATGCATGCATGCATGGCTGTATAGACACAGCGAACCTGGGACTACCTGTGGGTGGATACAACCACAACAATGCAATCCAATGCACTGATAGGGACACACAGCCTATTCATAACTCCCCAAGTGAATTACAACACCAGTATTCATGGCACACCCTAACTATGCCTTCCTGTACACCAAAGTACACTGCACTATGGTAACCACAGGTTACTGCCCCCACAACTAATCAACATAGTTTTGAACGGTAGCGAATTTTGAGATCACTGAAGCTTGTGTGGAGCAGCAATACAAAAGGAGGCTTGACTGGAGGCCAGCAAGTTGTGTTCCCAACAATAATGCCATTTGGTAAGCCAATACTCAAGTGAAGTATCAGTTTAGTGTAGCAGTAAAGAGTGAGAGTGTCCAAAACTGAGTCAGTGGACGGGAGAAGCTTCAAAGCGAGATCATGTTGCGAAGATTCAGTTCGGTAAATGTCGTAAGTACGTAGTAGCTAGTTGTCACTGCATGCAGACCCACGTAGCTATACACTACATTGATGGTCAGTGCATTCTGGACTTGCTATATGGGTATATATGGCTCGTTGCTGGAAGAAGGCAGTGAAGCTGAACAAGCCTGGGATTCGAGTTTTGGGTGGAGAGTCAGAAGGGTGGGAGTGGAAGATAAGATAACATTCAGGAGGTGTGTAGCCCACCCATGCCACTGAAGCATGCAGCGTGCAGCATTGTATTAAATCTTTGCTGATTAGCATGCTGCCATTGCACCAAGTCATTTTTACCAGGTTGCCTTGTCCACTTGACTAACATTCAGCATACATGAATACAAATAGTTGAATTAAGTGGTTGTAGTTGTTGGGGTACAAATAGGGCACACTTTTTAGCCAACAGGATTGTTGTTCTTGGAGTAGCGATTACAGACCTCCAAGGGCCTGCAGTACATCGTGAATATCTCAGCTCTGGCTATGGCTAGGAGTACTCTCATGAAACAAATTGCAGTAGATAGCTCAATGAAAAGCTATCTACCAAGGCCTTAACCTTGCAAATCGGTCCCGCGGAATCGCTGCTAGCTTCATTTTAGCTTGTATTAAGTTTCTATGGAGTTTAGGTGGGCGTGGCTTCGTAATGGTTTTACCTACGATCGTGTTACAAGTGCCGTTGGATAGAGCTCGTGGAGAGCTACCTTCTGATACTCGAACATTGATATCCCACTGGGAGAAGTTCCACGGAAAAACTGGTGAAATTTGGAGGTCTGTAATCGCTACTTGGAGTTCAGTATACGTGCTGACTAGGTAAATATCCATGGCTTAATGCTGTTGATAGGCACTGTACATAGCAGTACATAGCACTTAGATGTTCAGCAAATGTGGTTTATTATCTGTAAACTGATGCTAATGAAGGTAAATTTCTTCCTACTTATCTTGTTTACACCCCCTAAACCTAGTTAGTTACAGTGTTCACACACTTTCTGATTTAATATCACCTATGGCCAAACCACTCCACACCCTTCAAGGGCTCGGTGCATATGCCAAAAAGAGAATTATAATTTTTGGATTTGACACTGATAATGAAATTAGCTTAGGACTCCACCCTACAATCAATAGCTCCGTTTGTATACAACCAGTGCCCTTGTAGCTTACCCTTACCCTTACAACACTTAAGCAGATTAACGTGCTAGTGCCATCTCCCCAACAAGTCAAAATCGGTAGTTTTATATTGTAGAACATCCAATGATTCCCTTCAGGTTTCTCCAATGTAGTCTAGAGCAGCTTGGAAGACCAGCTAAGTTATGACTTTATAAGCATGTTCTAATTGACTAGCTACATGTACTCAGTGTGGGCCCAATAAACCCTACAGTGCTTATCTATTTGGACAATATGCAGTCCGATATTTTGATACATTTAGAAGAGAATCTATTTACTAAGAACAGGAAGCCCTCAAGTCAGTTTGAATATCACCAGAGTCTAGTCCACTCCTCCTGTAAACAGAGTCACTGTGTAAGAATGACTAAAATGCAATTGGCTAGCCAGAAGTTGATACACACAACATCAACACCCAAATTCCATATACACCTCCACCTCCCCATGGAGCCTAAAAATTTAATACTTCATACATGACTGCTTGATGACTGCTGTATACTGATGTGAGTGGGAGAGTGTGTAATAATGATTATGTGTATGCATGCTCTGGTGTGTACATGTATATCAGTTATTTTAGCTCAAAAAAACTGACCATTCACTCTGGTGATGGTTGAAGCAATGTACCACTGTCTGTGTATCCAGTGTATTCAGTCCTACATGATTGGTTTTGAAAGCCACACATATTATTTGACATCTAAAGGTACTTTAAAGCTGCCACCTTCATTGGTGAATGATAGACAGCAAGTTGCTGTGATCTCGACTAGTATTTTGTCTGGTTTTGGAACGTGACCATCCCGTCCCATCGTCAGATCCTTGAGTGAGCACATCTAGTCGTGGTCACACCAAGTTGACTAGACTTAGCCATCCTTGTAACCACAATCTACCCCCAAGCCATGTTTGTAGGGATGGTATGGCAGTGAATACTGCTTTTTACTCCATGCAAAGGATGTAGACCCAAAGAAGGTTCCATGGAAGTGTTGTGCAAGGGAAGGCAGGAGCAGGGTGTCAGTGATATTCACTTGGTGACCACCCAAGCTCTTGAATCTTGAAACCTGACCTTGGAATTCCCTATGAAGATGAAGTGTAATGATCACAACAGATCAGCTTTCACTGGAAACCTGATCCTGGTTATTGGGCAATAGGAAGATGGCATAGCATTGAGTCAATACCCTATTGGCAGTAGAGATCACTGCCAAGTATCAGTTTGTGTCTAGTCTGTTGTGAAGTAAGGTGGTGTTTGTGTAAATGGAAATGATATTATGGTCATGAAAGTTGATAATATCAGTAATCCAGGTAGACCCCACAGAGTTTGTGGTTATGGAAGTACTCTACTTAATTTAAAGTCTTTAACCTATGCTCCCATTCAGGGAGTGTACTATAGGTTTACAATTTGTAGCAATTATATATGTAAGTCATTATGATATTATGTATTCCATTACAGATAATGTCTATCAGTAACGGAACAATGAACAAGGTGGACAACAGCATACCCATGTATGAGTTTATGGGCAAGATTCCTGACGAACTTGTCTGCAAGTTATGCAACCGTGTATTAGCTGAGCCTCGCCAGGTGGTGTGCTGTGGAGGCCACTACTGCAAGAGCTGCATTGAGAAGCGCATCACCGTCAACTACACCTGCCCCCAGTGCAAGGCAACCAACTTTAACCATTTTCGAGATGTTCACTTTGAGCAGCGTGTGATGGGTCTCAAGGTGCACTGCCCCCACCACAAGCGAGGCTGCAAGTGGTCTGGTGAGCTGGGTATGCTCAGACAACACCTCAATGCCAAGTCTGGGGGATGTCTCTATGAGACCGATCCATGTCCAAACAAGTGTGGCGAACGTATTCCCAGGAAAGACATCAAGGAACACTTGATGAAGCAATGCATCTTGAGGCGCGTTAAGTGCCAGTTCTGCGGCGCTGAGAATACATACAAAGTGATCACAACCGACCACTACTCTGTGTGCCCTAACTACCCAGTCAAGTGTGCATACAACTGCAACCAGAAGAATATCAAGAGATGTGAACTACAGAAACACGAGCAGGCTTGCCCCATGCGACCAGTGGTGTGCCCGTTCCAGAAGTCTGGCTGCAAGGTGAAGCTCTACCAAAAGGATATTCAAGATCACATGGCCACATACACTGGCCACCACTTGGAATTAGTCACAAAGGCATTCGAATCATTCCAGACAAGAGCAGAGGTTGCTGAGAAGGAGCTGAAAGCAGCAAGAGCTGAAATCGAAGACCTTAGACGCCGGGAAGATGTTGGAAAGAAGTTTTCAGACAAGAAGCTTCGTGCCATTGCTGTGACAGCGGAGGAACTTGTCAAGACCTGTACGGACCACCAAAGGCTTTCCGCTCAAACCATCCGATCTCTCACCGACGAATCGTTCCACCTGAAGCAAATGGGCCAGCCGGTTATCTTTCAGATGGTCAACTACTCCGAATACAAGCGCAGTGGAAAAACGTGGTACAGCCCACCATTCTATGTGGCAGGAGGCTACAAAATGTGCCTAGCAATACAAGCATCAGGAATAGGTTCAGGACATGGCTTGTTCATGTCTGTCTCCCTCTGTCTGATGAGAGGTGAATTTGACGATGAGCTACCTTGGCCTGTCGAGCTTCCTTTTCACCTGATAGTTGAGATGCTTCGAAGTGAGGGCTTTGACAACACTGGCAATGCATCGGCACCACCAAATCCCAAAACCTACATGTATTTTCACGCAGATACGCCAACTGGAAGGGTAACAGAGGGCGTACTAATAGAAGCAAGAAAATGCGAAATGTATGCACGACATGACCTTGTTGAAGAATGGATGCTGTTCTATGACGCCATCACTTTCCAAGTTACTGCCGAATCTGAATTTCTCTAAACTATGTAGAAAATAATATTATAGAATAGTAGTCGCTAATTATTTTCTTGCTACTCATATTTCCACATACATGTGATTATTGTAAGTTAGTAATACACTCAGCAGCCTTGCATAATATAACCACTTACAGACCAATCCTTCCAAACTTCCCCTCTATACACCAATTGATGCTGCACTTGATAACAATCATTTCTTCTGTTGGTTTTACTTTGCACCCTCTCGTATAAATTACGATATAACTGTAATTTGTACTATTTTTTTAATCTATTGCCTGATTTGTACAGGTTTTGCAATAATTATAGAAAATCTTGTTTAAAATTTATTTTTATTGACAGACCAGCACTTTCTGTTGTATTTTACAAGTCATAACGATGTATTTGTTGCTAAACTTCTCTCTCTTGTGTCATAAAATTTTTGATACTCGTGTGTTTGCTATAATATTATGACCATAGGTACATGTACAATAGCAGAATAGCCTGTAGGTATATCAGGGAGTTGACTAACAATTGTTGTGATGTTCTACATGTTACATGCGTAATGCTCAGCATCGTGGGGATACTGAGTTGGCTACACAATGCGGCACAGCAGGCCAAGGTGGGAGCTAAACAAACCTCACTTCCCATGATACTACATGCATGATTACTTACCACATAATTTCTGACAAGATCCTCATAGCTCTGAACTACTCCACCAGAAGCACTTTTACAATCGTCTATGGCTAAGAATAATAAATATACAATCACCAGTATATTATACCAAAGTTTAATGACTTGGAATTGCCACTATTCATAAGGAATGCTTCTCCCTTTACAGTGTTTCCCCCAGCATACCTGAATCAGGGTGGGCCACCCGGTTTGACTTTGGGCTAATTGAATAAACATCAAAGAAATGGGTGGAGTTTAAAGCCACAACTTAATTAAAACCTATGAATATCATTAAGCACCCGGTTTGGATTCTGTTCTGGGGGAATCCCTGCCTTTATCAGTTGCAACCCATTTATTTTGATAATTTTAATCCTTAATGCTTATTGTCCTCCATTAATATACACACGTATGTATATACATGTGTACCTGGTGTACATGATACCAGAAGCCGCTCTAGTGATATTACAATAATTATTCTTTAGATGCCTAAAATTCTACATGCTTCGGGAAGGATTGCAGGAGCATACTCCCTGATAACACCAACAAGTACCAAGTAAAAATAGTCCTTACTTTTGGCATAAAAAATACTTTTCCATCCCAAACATTAAACACTTAAGTGCATAATTTATGCAAGTAGTGAACTAACCCATAGGTTCCACCCCTTGATAGAGATCAGTCCTGGCCCAAGCCCCGCCCCCTTCTGGTTGGTCTTGAAAGATTCCCTCAAAGTGAGTCTCCATTGCATCAAAGCCACAGTCACCATCAATGGGCACAGCAGCCATCCCACCTCGATCATCGTCAGAGTAATCTATGCACATTGAAGCCAAATTCATAATAAAAATGTGTCCTAAACAGTCTTGGATGCATACCAACCCAAGTTTCTGCTCTACAGCATGATTGCTGTACTACATTTGCTGCACTTTTGTACATGTATATGCACATGTACCTGATGCTTTAACACTGTCAGTAATGCAGGAAGGTCTATGAAAACTTATAGAAGAGTTGCTTCATGGGCTTATGTTAAAAGCAAGAGAGGAGAGGAGGTAGATGAATATTATATTACGGCTTACAATCTTTCAGTGAGCAGCAGAGCTACATAATATTATACTTATAATGTAGGTATACATGTACACATGTCATATTATTATTTAATTGGTCGAGTTGGAGTTTACCATCATCGTGAGCCAATGGTTGGTAGTTTGCAGCACCCTGTTCCTCCTCTGCCTCCTCCTCCATAGCCTGCTGCTCCAGTGATACCGCTGACTCCTTACGGAGACGACTCTATTACACACAATCAACACACACTCTCATGACAATAAACATTCAAATAGCTAGTTAATTATTGACTCAGGAGGGAGGATTTGGGGGGGGGGGGGGGGGGGAGGGGATTGCAAAAACCACCGGCCATAATTCACAAAAAAATGTACAGTTTTATTGGCCTCCAAATTCTGCAATATTTGGTTGTTGTCACTCTTTGAAAACTTTCCTACATGTACCCAAGTCCTTAAGTTATAGTTGTATGAGATACACTTATGACTATGATGTACATGCATGTAGCTATCACAATGCCTCAACTTACGAGGATAGCATTATCTCTCTGCTTCTGTTGAGCTCGAGTCTTTTGTTCAGCCCAGTAGAGCCCTTCAAACTCTGACAGCAACATAAACATGCAGCACTACATGACATATACATCAGCTACATGCATACAGCTACATATTTATTGTTCTTCTAAGATTCACGACAATAAGCTCATAGTCTCTGCACTTCTGTACCTAAGAAGCTATGTATGGCTTACCTGAGGACATTGGTGCCTTCAATTGGTTCTTGGGAAACATTGAGGAACAGCAGTAGACTGAGAGGGGAAAATGTAATGGCTAACTCACAATATTAAACTTATAATAATTCAGCATGACTCACAAGACTTGAGCAGGAACTGAGAGAGAGATTCAGAGGGAGTGATGACAGATTTCTTTCTTTTGCGACTTTCACTCTTCTTGAGGGAGGGAAGAAGGCGGTGGGTGCTACCTGAATGTGCAACACACACATTATGCATGACATAAAAGGATAGCATTGTCTTATTAAAAAACTTAAATACAACTACTTCATGCTATGTTTTAGTAACAGATAGAATCAACCATTTAACTTTCAAATAGTTGATCCCACACATGTGCAGGTATATATGTACATGTTCTATAGATGATTGTTTTTATTGAACAAAACCATGCAAACTGTAATACTGTAAGAGATACTCATCCAGAATTATAGTGATGCTGGTATGTACTACATTGTCTAAAAAGCTGCAAATAGAAGCCAGGTACATGTACACACAAGTCAAGCTGATAACATGCAAGTAAAACATTCTGAGTGAAACTACTGGATTGACAAAGTGAGCAGCTGAGAGTGGTAATACCCAGAATGTTTGCACTTAGAATGCATCCACTTCACAGCTTAATTCTTAGTAGTTGCCATTCTTCTTGAAGTAACTCTTGCGCATGCGCATGGATGTTAGCGAAAAGGCACAGGGTCGACACCACGTTGTAAGGTAAGGGGTCGACATTTTCATGTGCAAGTCGCATATCATGGAGACTGGCTATGATAGTGATGACTACAGCTTCATTGACAGCGTAGACGAGTACAAATGCGCCATCTGTCACTGTGTCACAAAAGAACCAACACTGACCAGCTGCTGTGGCAACCACTACTGCCAGTCATGCATTGACAGGGTTCTTCAGCAGGGAAGACCCTGCCCTCTGTGTAGCACATCAGGGTTTGACGTATTCTTGGACAAGAAGCAAAAGAGAAGGATCCTCTCGCTGAAGGTACACTGCACCCTAAAAAGCCAGGGCTGTGAGTGGACAGGGGATCTCGGTGACCTTGGTACTCATATTGATCATACTTATGGTAGCTGTGGTTATGTTCGAATTGAGTGCAGTCGGTGTACCAGGAGGATTCAGAGAAGGAAATTGGACTGGCATAAAGAAAGAGACTGTCCTAAACGACCATGGAAGTGCAATCACTGTGAACATGGAACAACATTTGACAAGCAGCGAGACCATGTATCAGTTTGTACGAGGTTTCCTGTTCCCTGCCCGAATTATTGTCAACGAGAGAGAATTGAGCGGGGCCAGTTGGACAGTCATCTCAAACGATGTCCTCTACAGGTAATCGATTGTGAATTTAAGCCACATGGATGCTGTACAAGAGTAATGCGTAAAGACATGCAGAAACACTTAGACGACAATATCCAGCAACACTTGCTGCTTTCCAATCGCCACCTAACTAAAGAGGTTTCCCTTCTTAAGAAACGTGTTGAGGCAATTGAGACCATCTCTCTGGTGGTGCCTGTTACCTTCACCATTCACCGCTGTCACTCTGTGCTTCAAAGTGACGAAATCATCCTCGTATATCAGCAACCCTTCCTCACTCATGCCCATGGCTACAGGCTCCAGTTCTACTGTTTAGTAAAGGAGGG
Organism: Cliona cf. orientalis; assembly: GCA_963930775.1. Lineage (NCBI taxonomy): Eukaryota > Metazoa > Porifera > Demospongiae > Clionaida > Clionaidae > Cliona > Cliona cf. orientalis. The sequence goes on from OZ005690.1 coordinate 7,679,563, forward strand.
CAAGCTGAGCTTTACCCTGGGCTACCAAGATGATGATATGGTATCAGTGGGTCTTTCATTCCCTAAACACCTCACTCTCTTGGTTATGGTACAGAATCAAACAAGAAACGGCAACAATTTACGATTGAGAGGAGAATTTGAGCTGAAGAGAGACGAGGTGGTTAGGATTAGCATTCCAACTGTAAGAGCCAACGAGCTTTTACATGCTAGTACTTATGGGATACAGTATGTTGTGAATGACACTCTGTGCTGCACTTTTGATACTGAACTATCATAGAACAAGATACTCTGCTGATACTACATGTATGTGATTTTTGAGGTATAATTGTGCCTTGCTTGGTTCAAGTTGATCATTATTTTATTGTCAGGGATGAGTACAGAATAATAGTGTGCAGTAGCATACGCAAACTAGGGGCTTGGGGGCATGCCCCCTCCTTCCCCAGGAAAATCTGGAATGTTACAACCTTCAATGTGGCTTTAATTTTTAGATCACATAGAGCTCTGTAGAGCACATACCCCATGCACTCTGTAGCCACTGTAGTGTAGGTAGTATTGCAACACTCTATTGCAGAGCTGTTTTTATATTATGACTTGACAGCCCCAGTAAAACCAGTTTTTCACCGATATCTACTGATTGGTTGTGCTTACAACACGCACAGATGCCTAAAACGCGAGATCTGATGATTTTTGTACTGACAACGACAGCGAGAGGGTCATGCGCATGCGTTGGCCTGCATGTGTGAACACATTAGCATAGCATGGCTGGTACTGACAAAAAGCACTATTTCTGATGCTCGTGGATCGTATCCCTCGACCAGTTTTTTTGCCAAATTCGACTGATTAGAGATGCTTACTAATCGCTCACATGCCTACAAAGATTTCTGGATATGCCGATTTTTGGGGTCATGACGACAACTACAACGACATGACTGATTAGTTTACCCCTTGCACATGCGTGTGGGGTAATGAAATATCATTATTATGTATCATAATACTTGCAAGCATTCATGTATACATGCATGCACCAAAGATTCAAGAGTCAATGTAGCGGAAGATAAAATATCCCAGGTAAGTGCCCATGCCGGCCAAAATAGTGTTTTGTTCATATACATAATACATTATACGTAATAGCATGTAAAACAGGTACGCACATACTGTAGTACCTCTCTGTGCAATATTGGATACTATGTACGATATACCACATGCATACATGTACCTTTCTTGAATGGTCTATTGCTGTCTGAGGTGGAGACAGGGTCGTGAGGATCAAGCAGCTTCCAGGGATCTTCCATTTTGGCTTCCTCTTTTAGCCTGACGCGTTTGGAGCGACGAAGACCTCCATCCTGGTGACAAATTAAAGTACAATCAAGTGGGTAGCTATTTTTTACCAGAAGGAATTTTTGCCAATATTGCCAGCCTTCCACTGTATAGAGGATGTGGCAAGTTTTACCGTCTTCATGCAAATGTAACTAACTAGTTTTAGCAAAGATTTGCATGTACATGAATACATTACAAGTACAAGGGTGCCTGGGATCAAATCTATCCGTACATGTACATTAGGATCTCTAGCTGGAGGTGCAGGTGCTATGGCACCCTGGTTTTTCTCTGCCACTGGGCATAATCTTGATGGGATGAACAATCTGTGATTCTCTTGGACTGGATATGCTTAAGCTAAGGGTCTGAAATGATCTCAGATGTTATCAACGCAGATACAGCAATGTTAAAGCCCCATCCATAATATTAGGCAAAGCTTTTAAGTGACATTGTATCAGTAACTCTACGGTATTACATTCAGTAGCAGGATCTGAATGTCTACCTCAGTTGCACTCTTCTTCGCTGGTGATGCAAGAGACTGCGGAAATCCCCCACCAGGCCCCATATCATCGTCGCTATAACAACCAGGATCATCAATCATCATATCTTCAGCAGGAAATGCAGAGTCAGCATTGTCAGCAACATCATCAGGTGCATTGCTAGCAGTTCCAGGAGTTAGGAGAGCTGCAGTTGGGAATACAGTTAATAATTATTGTCAGCAAGAATTCAACAATAGTATTATGCAGATTAGGGGCAATTTACAGTGGAATCCCTCTAATAGCATCCACAATAAGGACACCTCTTCTATCAGGACACTTCATTACATGTACATGATCACACCAGAATCTATAATAGAAATCTTCCATCACTACGTAGTGTTGTTGCCGAACCCTACCCTTGAGGAGGGAAAGGGTCTGGTGTACTACACTGAGCACTTTCTATGGGTTATATCTGAATTCTGACATGTCAATCAGATTCACGCTATGTGGCTTATAACATACCACACTATCGCCAAGTATTGCTGCATGTGAGAGCAATGGATGCATTGCCATGCCAAAACAATGTGTTGTCGTGACGAATCACATGATAAAGTACATTATGTATGCCCAAAAGCACTTGGTGTGTACCAGACACTTTTCCTCCTTGAGGGAGGGGTCTTGGGATGAGATTATTCCGCAAGCAGTACTTGTGGAAACTGAACTGACCCTTGATCTTGTCAGCTGGGGTGTCATAAGTGATTGGTATTGGTTGTTGGCTATTTGTCATTTTGACTTCAATGACGACTTGACCCAGTGGCTCCAGCAGCAGAGCTCCACTCGGGTGAAGCAGACTGGTGTTCATCTGCAGTCAAGTAAAGTGCAGGAAAGATTACATACAGAAGCACTACATTCCAGTCAGTGATATAGTGTCTATTGACTACTGTAAACCAGTAAAGCAAGTAGCTGAAACTTCCAACATGTAGGTGTCCACTGTTATACAATCACTCAATACGTGCATTAAAGATTAAACCTGGGGAGGGGGGCCATCCCAATGTTCCCCTAAGCCAAATGTATAATGAGAATGATTCAAATAGTCACATGGGTACAGTTAGCTGCACATTTCCATCGATGTATGTGTGGCTGTTAAAGGGTTTGCTCCTGAATCTACCTCTCGATATAGCTACTTGTTGCTATAGTACATACCTTGAAGTCCAGTTTGCTCCCCAGAAGCTCACCATTACAGCTGTATAGAGAATGTGACTATGATAATCAGTACATGTGTGCACTCTAAATAGGCATGATGCATAGAAAGTACATGTTGGTACCTGAGCAGTGGTGTGCTGCTAGCTCTCTCACTGTCCATGACTGGTATGAGCGATGCAGGAGTACGAGGAATAGTGCTCGGAGTCTGCGGAATGCATAATTATACTTACATTGCATACATACACTTTAGAATACTTAGTATACTCTGTATAACTATTATCACTGTTCATACAGCAGAGCTAGTAACTATAGGAATGTCTCATTTCTTCTAAAAATCTGGCCTTCTAATTATTTGACACGCTTTACCGAATGATCAAAACTAGTCTCTAATTTTCAGCAAAGGTTGTCACCTGAAATTTAATTCTGAGGGCCATCTCTGACATTCCTTGAAAATTACCCGCCATATGATAGCATATGTGTGCACTCAAAATGGGAATAGAATGCGCTCGCAGATGGAATGTTGAATATTAACCACTAAAAATTTGGTGAAGCTCAGGGATATATTATTTTTTGCAAGAAATATAGTATAATATTATGGATAAGGCTTGGGAACGCAACCAGCATTCTGATTTCCATTGTTATGTACCTTGGTGGTCTTCTCCTTCCTTCCCTCCACCATGTCAATGTTGGTGGCCTCGGTTAGATCGTCCAGAATCAAAAACTACATGTACAAGTTCATGAATAATAATATTACGCTAAGTACATGTACACACTGGTTATAGCATATCAGGGGTTACAAAAAATAACTCTTGTAGCAATGATACACTCACGTCTTCCTGATCTTTCCTCTGAGCAAATGAGACATCATTGTCCTTTCCTTCAGCATCCATTGACGATGCCTGAGCTAGTTTCCTACAGCAACAGCAACGTTTAAACACCAACTGTGCCTCTCCACCACAAGCAGTTTACCTTTTGCTGGCAATGAGGTCCAGGGTTTGATAGACAAGAGCATAAAGATATTCAACCTGAAGAACGATAAAAACTGTGCGTACTACTGGCAATAAACCTGCTGTGGATATGTACATGTATATTACAGCCATCCTAACACAAGTGAATTGTGTATGTAATTGCATATAACCACAAGCTCCAATCAGTATTTTTTGCGCTACTAGCATTCATAATCCCAAAGCAATGTCAGAATTATACATAATCTTGGATGTGGGATTGGTGATGGAAACTTAAAATCCGTAAAATTTGGGGGGCGGGATGTTTGGAAATCTACCTATAAATTATAGTAATGCTTTCATTGTCATGCAGTCAACTAACCTTCTTGCTGTAGACACAGGTAGAACCTTGGATAAGAAGTGCTGCCTCAGCAAAATTCATTTTTGTGGCTCCTTCATCAAACGTGATTGTTATGCTCTCTATCTGTTGGTACAATATCAGTGTATTATACAGTACAGCGCTTATCATGGGACACTTAGCTAAGTTACCACAGTGGGGTGTAATGATCAGCTAAATTCCATACATGTACCAGTGAGTATAATGATACAAAACTATGTGAACCACTGAAAGCTCACAGTAAGCACCTAAAATTTATTACATTTTGATACTTCTTCCGTAGTGTTCCAGGTAAGTGCCCACTTTAGCCTGCATGGTCGCTTAATTCCTACGTTTGTATAGAAGCTGCTATATCGATCCCTTAAATGTGGCACATGGGCACTTGCCCCGGACACTATGCTACTATGATGCTCATTGACAAGAAGATTTACACAATAATAACTGTATTGAATAGTGTCTACTTGTAGGGCACCATACGATCTGCCAACTCTGGTGAGTCCACTACACAGCTCACCCTAACATTTTTAACAGATATGTACAAGGCCACGGGGGTCCGGTTACAAGCCCAACACAGTACGTACCTACTTGCACTACACCTCCTTTCTATTGTATATATGTTCTAGTTTGTGGCCATCAAATTTTATATGCCCTGTGGTATGTCGTATAATTTCTTTAATACATTGGTCTGGATCTGTGCAGTCGTTAAAAAATATGTGTGGCTACATATTTTCATATCTGTGTAGATCTACGTTTATGTTTAACATGAAGGCACAGATAAAGGGTGAAGGCATCAGACTAGAAGATATCAGATATGACGTCCCCAATACCTGTTCCAAGTACTCTTCCAACTGGGAGGCCACATCCACATCCCAGTTTTTGGTGAGATCCCTGATGGGCTGGAGCAGGTGCGTGAACCTCGAGTGAAGCTCCTGGGCTCTCTCAAATTCCATCATCCTCACTACACTTCGTCAAGGGATGCCCAAGAGATCAGAGAACACGAACGATGGATGTGTCACTTTCGATTACCCGCCAATTTGTCTAAGCCACGCCCACAATAGTCACCGCCCCGTACATGTACGTATCATGTCATCATGCATGCAACATGCAGCTGATCATGTACAAGTGTCGAAGCATATTAATTTTACCAGCAAATTTAGAGCTGACCTTCCCTAAATTTTCCCACCATAAAGATATTGTAATAAAATAATTATTATTATGTTGGTACATAGATGACTAAGACACAACAATATATAGCCTCATATATTACAAAAGCTGGTTTAGTAGGGCAGATATACTTGGAAAGAATCTCGGTGTTTTTTTCATATATTGGCGATACTCATTACCAAACGTTTTTATCAGATTAGGCTCTTCCAAATAGACCACAGCCAGCCACATGTAAGCTGTAGCACTGAGGCTGAACATCAAGTGACCTAAACTCTGCAAGTGTGCAAAAGAGCAAGATTGTTACATAATATTTCATTCCTTGCATTATCGTCTTGAGAAGTTATTCTTATAGCTACATGTTTAAAAACACATCCATAGACTATAGCTATATAGGTATTACTCAAATGTTTAAATTAATGTGTTTACCATGACTGGCACAGCCCAGTTAGTAACGATGATAGCAGTGTACATGGGGTGTCTGACCAGTCCATAGAGACCACTCTGCATTAGCTTTGGCTTCTCATCAGTGAAGCTCAAGGATGTGCTATGGCAATAATGTATGTAGTTACAATAACTGGAATTATTGGTAGCCAATAATTAGGTGCTAACAATTACTAAAGTTCAGTATGTTACTACCATTGATTGTTATGATAAAGCTTGGAATGGAAAGATGAAATAACGAAATCTAGAACAAGGATAAAGATACCTTGAACCCCTTGACTGTAATATTCCAATGAAAGTCAGTGGCTCAATGGAGATGATAGCAAGACCAAGAAATAACCAATCCAGGAAATCCACAGCTGCAGCAATGATGGGCACTTGAGGTTAAGCTTATTTTGGGGGGGGGGGGGGGGGGGGACCCAAAACAGCATAATAATTATTAACCCTCGGCGCATGCGCGAGGGTTACGGTAGTCGTTCTGTGTGTCTGTGTGTCTGTCTATTACCAAGCTAGCTGCTACATACCTCGTTTGCAAGTCCAAACTGTGGTATTATACGATTTCTCATGGCGTTCCAAACGCATGTATTGTGTGGATTCCGCTGAAAACACTTTGTTCGCCTGTTTTGGCGTCATTTGCTGATGGTAAGCTTCTTGACTTTTCCCTAAGCGGCACTCAATGTTCTATTTATACGAAAGGTCATGTACCGACGCTGTATACGGTATGCTCGGCGCATGGGCGAGGTTTAGTGAAAGTCCGGCCCAAGCGTGTGTCTTGAGCTCGCAGTTTGCAAAAGCCTCTTCTTACTCGGTTGTCTACCATGCCTGTTCAACGCAAAAGGTACTACACAATGAGCATGTTTCATTGGCGATCATTACCAATTTCACGAAGAATCTGATTGCTTTAAACCCTTTGCTGTGCATGTTGCAGTCAACACATTCATGTGAACAGCAATGGTACTTAGGCTCAGTGCACTTGTGCTGGAGCGTTTCGCACCATAGTGATACTCACTTGATGTCAGCACTGCAGTGCAAAGTTTCATAAAATAGCCACCATGGTTGTTGTCGCTGTTAGCCATTGATTCTCGAACAATACTGCTATGCTAGCTAGCTATAACATTGTATTGTCGTTGCCTGCTTGTTCAACTCTCTTGAATACCATATGCACGCAACGCGCTGAGGGTTTAGTGCTCTAGAGAGCTCTAGTTATAATAATAAGTTATAATATGGATTTTCTCTTTCAGCGAAATTTTTACATGAAATTTAATTTAACATGCAGTTAAATTTCCACCCCAAAAGAAAAGTCTTACATGCAACAATGGACACCATAATATTATGACTTGTACTACAGACCACATCACATACCCCATATTAGCCAGATGATGGGTGCCCAGTCCATTCTCCAGATGTAAGGCCCAAACGGCTGCCAGCAGTACATCAAAAAGAAGAGGACTAGTCCTGAGCAAAGGACATATACTGGTCGATAAACTGACACAGGAATCACTGTGTGAAGTATCCGTTTTACTGAATCTCTTGAAAGCACACTGCATGTCAAACAAAAATATTATTGGTTTGGTAGAGCAAGCTGGAAAGTATTCAGGACTGATTAGATGAGTTTTTATTACAATGTTTTATTGTCAGTCACAACCTAGTGGTTGACCTAGATTGTGCTACAGGTATAGAATCAATTTGGCAGAATTTTGTTAATATTTGCAAATTGGCCCCAAAATTCAGAATTTTGTATTGCTAATAGCATTATAGAACATTAGAATATTTCCTGTACCACTCAAATCGCAAAATGTGTAAGCCAAAACGGCAAAAAATGTCCCTGCAAATAATTGTCACCTTCAGGAATGCTCAGTGATATGGGAAAGCATGTGAAATAATAATTAGTTATGTATAATATTGTATGGGTTTGATCAAGTAGTGTACTGCTATTGCTAATGTAATCTGGGTCTTGACCTGTGAGATCCATAAAACAAGGCTAAAAGAAGGGCATCATTGATGACAGGGGAGCTGCTGAGTGAGGGAGGTTTGTGCCATGGAGGAGAATACTCTACAGTCACAGGAACAAATATGTCTAGTTGGAAGAACATTGTCTGCATCAATCAATGATTTACGCATGGTGTGTTGATACATGTACAGAGGAGGAGGGGGGTGGGAGAGAGATGGAGGGAGGGAAGAAAAGAGAGAGAAAGATGTTAGTAAGATGCAATAGTATAGCATGAAGTATAGTGATAGTATAACCTACATGTATAACTTACGTATGCTGCAGCCGCTCCTGCAAAAAGAGCAGAGAATAGGGAAAAGATCAACCTAGCAACCACTGTGAACTCCATTCACCTCCAATGTCCAGCTGACCCTGATCAAAATAGTATACTATTCTCTATAAGGGTGTTCAAATCCATAGGTTATATAATAGATTCAGCTCCATGCTTTTACTGGTAATATTACATCTTCCATAGCATGAAGAAAATATTAACCAATGAGGGCAGCTGGAAAAATTAACTTCTCCAGTAAAAACTTCCAGCTATGAAATAGTAGCTACCTTCCAGCTATGAAATAGTAGCTACCAGTTTGTCCGTCTCTGTCTATAATTTGGATAGTGCTTGCAGAAAGCTACCACTCGGAAATCAAATATCTTGCAGAACACCAAGATCCAATATCATAGCTGTAATTTTAATGACTACCACAGCACCCTTCCGATTCCCTTTACCAAACTGCACAGTCAAACACTTTGGTGCGCGTGCACCTATACACTGTAAGGTTTTTGTACTGAGCAACCCCTCTCATTGTGGTGTAGCACTGTGCAAGGGAGCTCCCTGCCAGCACATGGTTGTCGCATGCACAGGCATACATGTACAGTGACTTATTACCCTGCGTGCATGAGCAAGGGATAAAGTAATTGGTTTTATCCGTCCATCTGTCTGTCTGTTTGTCAGCACAAAAATCGCCAGGTCTAGAAAGATGATGATGGTTAATTTTGTGAAGCGAAATATTTGCAACCGCGCCCACTTTTGCTATGATTAGAATTTCTTGGTTGTAGCAATGAATGATAGTAAGTCGATCAGAACAGACATAGCTACTTATTCAATATGATATCTCACAGTCGGGCCTATTACAGCATGTATAGGCATTGCTCCGCCCCTCTTCCTTGCTGGTTGGGGGGGGGGGGGGGCAAGTTCCCCCGGTGCCTCCCCAGTTCCTACACCTATGGATCATCACTTCCACGATTAAGATAACTTACAGATCACTTCCATCAACAAGATCACTTGCAAGTAATCTTAATAATGGAAGTGATTCAAATAAGCAAAGAAGTCATGCTAGAGCTGAGCAGCGAGAGTGCACATGCTTTTAGCACTATAGAGTACAATAATTACAGTGGCATTGTGACTCGTGCCATTGTTCGATCTTTATTCATAGGGATATCATAATATTTAATATAAATCAACCACAGACTACTGTGCTTTGCTGGTCAGTTGTCCAGTGGAAAGGCAGTGGCTGTCAGGTGTTTAATAGCTCACACACCACAGAGGAATTCTCTTTTTATAATATAGTGACATATCCATGTGAATTTGGACTACTGACCTGCAAAGCACAGTACAACGTAGAAAAGACCCTGGGAACGAGGTTTGCATATCACTCCCTTAATGCAAAATAGCAGATAGAGATCTCGTGGCAAGGCATGGACCTTCAAATTGAGCTTACCTTTTCCTCCAATGCTCCAAACGTGGTGACTGCGATGCACAAGCACTGCAATGCAATCGAACCTTATACTCATAGCACGCCCCGCCCACGTCCTGTTAGAGAGGAAGTTTGTAGAACTGCGCCACGTGTGAGTGTCAGATGTTATTAAATTTTGGCGACGTCTTTTGGAGACCTTCAGCTGGCTCGCCAGGCCTAGCTCTGGCTCATGACATGCATGTACATGTTTATCTTTGCCTCTCTGTATACTCAAATACCAGGTGGGTAAATTATCATTATGCTGACCAGGCAAATCTATATAAATAATTATTTCTGCCAAAATTATCCACAATTTAGTCTGTATTTTAGTTAGTTATATAAAGGGTAGGATACCACACGCTTAGTGGTGCAGTTGATAATGTAAATATCATGTACACTCAAGTATGATGCTACACAATGCATTGCGTTGCCACTGCACTGATGTTTATGGAAACACGACTCTAGGATCAGTGAGGATCGATAATCATAGACTTGGTTATGCGTAGTGATATAGTATTTCATCCGATCCAGCACCTCTAATTATTTCATACCCTTAACCAGTTATTGACCAATAATTATTTTTGGTAATGGTCATCATGCATGACTCGTGACACGTTAAGGGGAATTGAATATATAGAGCACAGCTCAAATGTTAATATTAAATTATTATTATGTTAATATTGATTTGTATGTAGCAATTTGTAAATTACAGTCATCCAATTGCTAGAGTATATATATCGTAGGTCGGGTTTTAATTGCGAGTATCTATTAATTGCGAATTGCGAGTTTTTCTACGTTTCGCAATTAATAGATTCGCAAACATAAACATGCACGTATACTACAGTATGGTACGGGGTCGTCCATCGCAATTATTGGATTCGCAATTTGGCCTGACTTGACTAGAATGCAATTATTAAACTACGCAATTAAAACCCGTCCTACGGTATAGGAGAAAAGGGACCATTTCACGCTATTCCCATTTTAGAACGTTTATAATATCACAGGAACCATAGCAGCTATGAACTTCAAACCTTGCATGAATATTCTTCCATCATCATAGAGTCGGTAGACTCTACAAAAATTACTGTTGCATGCTATTATGTATGCATTACATGCATCCAATTCATCATAGAAGGTATTCTCCTTGCATCCTGCTTTAAGATTTGAAGATCCATCTGATAATTGTGAAACAGAATATGAATACTTGTAAAGTAGCTAATACAATATTGATATTGTCCAGAAAGTATCTATACAGGGATTTATACAGAGGGGGGGGAGCCCCGGGATTTCCCCCCCCTGAAAATTGCCAAGTATAATACTAATATATATTGTAGAGTGTGATAAACTTAATGTACAATAGCTTTCATGTGTGTGTATGGTCTCAGAAGGCATCAGAAACAGTCTCAGAGGTTGTAAATTTCAAAATTTTCCTGGGGGGCATGCCCCCAGACCCCCCTAGCTTCAGAGTACGCTATCGCACGCTAGAATTTCCCCCCTCTACGAAAAAATCCTGTATAAATCCCTGCTATACCTCCAAAGGTTCTTTCAATTTACGGAAAAATCTCCCAGATTCTTCATAATATATATTATGATATTAAATCATTCAAGAATTGATGGCTTGATCTGGTCTATATATCCTAGCCACAATTAAAAACAGCTTTTACAAACAAACTTTGCAACTGTTTATATTGGTGCTGTGTAGCTACTGTGCGGATGAACCCTGGGCCCACCAAGAACGAGATGCAGATATGTCTTACATTGCCCCTGCCTCATGGCAAGTGGTGAAGGATTACACAATACTATTGTTAATGAGCGACTGTATAGACGCAATTGTGTGCGAGGCGTCCGTTATACCCTACCCTACTCAGTCTCTACGCAATACTATAATATGAGTTAATGGGAAAATCATGTCAGATGGCATACACTGATGAATTACCCTAAAGAGGAAAAAAAAGAACAGAAACAAGTACAAAAAACAATGTAGTTGAAGGATGAAGTAGGGATGGCAGGGTCAAAAAGTACACAAACAAGATTTCACGGTAGGGATAATCACGTCCACTATACATCCCTACGCTTGCTTTTTGAGTAGGTGCAGGAATTAACTAACCAGGCAGTAATGCGACAATCAAACCTAATTATCCCCCGAGTATACAGTGCATGTAGATAAGAATGATGAATTTCTCCCAGTGGCACATAATATATTATAATTATAGAAGATTCAAATTAAGGATAGCTACCACCAATGGACCATCAACAGAATCAAGAAAAGCAAGCGTAGGGATGTATAGTGGATGTGATTATCCCTACCATGAAATCTTGTTTGTGTACTTTTTGACCCTGCCATCCCTACTTCATCCTTCAATTACATTGTTTTTTATACTTGTCTTTAAATACTATACTCGCTGCAAATTGTGGGCACTGCCCACGTCCGGTATGGGTGGGGTGAATATTTTATGCATCACTTCAGCGGCTCACTGCTCGGGACAGGAGGCTTGCTCAGTCTTCTAGCATTGGATCTGTGAAGTAGAGGCCAAACTGCTAATAAACCAAGTCAGAAGCTTGGGGTTCTTGGGACCTTGGAATTGTGACAGTCTGAAAAATGGCAAAAAATCGCGTTTAGAGTGAAATGATCCCTTTTCTCTGGTCCATTTATTACACCATTTTGTATCGCACTTCTATGAATGTTAATTGTTCTCTTAAATAGGTCTGTATGGTCCAAATGGACTGACCCCAGCACATAATGCTGTGCCTAAGTTATCTGCAGGTAATAGTTTACTGTGAGTATGCTATTTGCCATTATGTTATGTATTGTTCCTGATCTTTCTGTCATTGACTTTAGGAAGAGATGCTTCTTTGACGTCCCTGTTGACCATGCTTCGCTCCTTCCCATCCTTCCTTGTGTTTCACGCCAAGCTTCAGCTGTCACCATCGCTTGCCATGGAACTATGTTGTGTAGTCGGTGCTCTGTTGGCATTTGTTGTGATGATATTCCGAGCCATGAGGTGCACGCTTACCTTTGCTCTGCTATGGTTCCTCTATCTTTCTGTCTACAAGGTACGTTCATAGGTTGTAAATATACATGCGTACAAGCCAATCATCTTTCTTATATGATCTCAGGTTGGTCAAGTGTTTCTGTGGTTTCAGTGGTAAGTACATATGAATCCTGCCCATACCCCCACCATTCTGCGTGCTAGCGTGGGAGCAAAACACAAGAGCGGGTTTTGCGCAGGATTATATTTCCATGTTATGAACATTACCGAACAATGAATGCCATGAGGGCACGTGATCTTTACACTTTATCTGGCTATGTATAGGTTACATCACGAGGTGGAGGTCTCTATGGGATTTACACACCGAGAGCCGGAGGCCTGAGGCTGTGTAAATCGCATAGAGACCGCTATGCCATCTCCACAGGGTCTGGATAGTAGAGTCTTCTATCCCCGCCGCTGCCGCTGTCGTGGCCGCTCCTATCCTGAAGCTGTGGCCTGCGTATCGGTGCTGGGGTAGGCCGATAGAGCACAGGATCTCGCGAATCCGTTCCACAAATCTCTGCTTGGTGATGACTGCTTGGGAGGAGTCTATGAAGAAGGGGCCAATCTGGCTTCCTCTAAGGTTGATGTACTGCATCAGAGCGGACACCGGGCAAAGAGAATTCCCTGTTCGGCCTAACACTACATCCGACCCAGTGCCGTATTGGTAGCATTTTGTCATTTTAAGATGCACTTGGACCATTGTTGGGTCCGTATGGTTATCTACTGCAATATCTCCCCATGCTAGGCTCTTCGCTGGGTGGAAGGCTGACTGGGATGCTGGTAGCAGCTCCCCCAGCCGGAAAAAGCTGAAGAATGCTGTCGTTGCAATCGCCCAGATGGCTATCCTGTCAGGGTCTGACGAGTTGGTCAGCGAGGAGTGGATTTTCTCCAGGATATGTGCTGTGATGGGCAGTCTGATGTGCAGGGGGGATCCTTTCAGCATCCTGATTCTGCTGATTCCGGCTTGCACCCGCTTCAAGATGGGTAAGGAGGAGTGTTTCCTGGGGTCCAGGAGACCTAGTGATATCTGTGTGTTACGTAGTGCGGATAAATAGGATTTTATTGTGTGCGGGGCTAGTTGTTGGTCGGCTAGGAATGCTGCGAAACTGCATAATAGATGCTCGGTTAGGGGGAACGGGGTGTTGACATTGTAGGTGGTGCAGAAGGTGTGAAAACATTTCATGGCGGCAGCATAAGTTTTTTGTGTCGAGGGGGCTAGTCCGTGCTGAAAATAGCATTGAACTGATGTCTCCAATGCTGAGAGGTCCATTCGGCTTCTGGATGGAGCAGGAGGTCCAGTAGGGTTTGCGACACCGGGGTTGGGTGTGGCTTGGCCATGGGAACCTTGAGGAGAAAAGAGGAGGCATTATTGCGGGATAGGTCATCGGCTAAATGGTTGGACTTAGTATCTATATAAGTAGGGTGGAGATAACATTGGTGCGTTGCTTCGACAAAAACTAGGCATCTCAACAGATGCATGATTCCCTTATCCTTACTTGTTCTAGACTTCAGGCATGCCACCACCACCTGATCATCGCATCGGCAAAGGACTTGGCTCCCTGCCATGCTCTGCCCCAGGCTGCGCAGGCCAGAATAAGTTCTTTTGCGGCGATTGACAATGGCCAGGCCCGGTCATCCCATTGCAGTTGGAGCCAGTGGTCTCCATGCCAGGCTCCACAGCCCCATGACCCTGATGCGTCAGTTGTGAGTGAGGTCTCCGGTAGGAGGGATGGTGGGGGTAGGAATGATACTCTGTTCCATCTAGTCAGGAACGTGCGCCACCAAGCGAGGTCGGCACGGAAGCTATGGTTGAGGCGAATGATGGGCTGCGTTGGGGGTATTTCATGGAGCAGGTCCAGCATCCTCCGTAGGAAGGATCTCCCTGAACGGACTATTTTGCATGCTTGGTTTAACAGTCCTATCAAGGATTCTAGGTCTTCGCGTGCGCAGGCAGCTTTGCCACTCCATTGCTGTAGCTGAGCTTGGAGGCGTTCTAGCTTGTCCTCTGGGAGGCGTAACTCTCCTGCTGCTGTGTTGATAACTATGCCCAGCACAGGTAGGCAGGTTGTGGGGCCTTCCCGTTTGTGGGGGCCGGGCCATGGGGACTCCGAGGATGGCACATTCCCTGTCTAGGATCGCGAGTGAATCGGCGCATTGCGATGTGAGCGGGGGGCCTATTATGACGAAATCGTCTAGGTAGTGTTCGATCAGCGGAATTCCTGACTGGAGTAGGTGCCATTGCAACGCATCGGCGATAGCGTTGAAAATGTTAGCGGCTGAGCGAAGGCCGAATGGAAGCCTGGTGTCAATGAAAATCTGCTAGCAGCGGGCGGTCGTGTGGGTGCACTGGGACTAGCCTATAGGCTGATTTGAGATGTCGACTTTTGCTAGCAGTGTACTGGGGCCGAGCTGAGCTGCTCTCGTGGCGATATGGTCGACTGATATATATGACAGAGAGGAGAGCGCTTTTTCCACTCCGTCGTTGACGCTGTGGCCCGGGGAAACGATAGGTCCGTGATAAGCCTCCATTTTCCCGTGTTGTGTCCCTTGGGAATGACCCCGAATCTGTTTATGTGCACGTGGTGTAGGCATTTGGCTGGGGGGAATGGCCCAAGCATTCTACCTTTAGTCAGCTCTGACTGGAGGTAGTCTCTGATGACCTCCGGGTGCTGCCGAGTCGAAGGCATGTTAGCGGAGGCTGACTGCAGGGGGGAACCGTGCCGGAACCCTACTCTGAATCCCGAGCGGAGACCGTTGCATATGTATCTTGCAAACGCCCTGTCTGGGTGCTTGGCAAGAGCCCTCGACCAAGCTTCGACATTCAACGGGGTAGAGACCTCTGCTAGCACCTCGGAAGTGGGAGGGTGCGAGGTCTGTGGAACTCCAAGCAGAGGAGGTCGGCTGTATAGCGGTAGCGGCCGTCACACCCTCTGGGTGAGGTGATATGCTAAATTACAGTAATTATTGTTATTATTATTATTAATATTAGGTGCAAGCAATGACCCCTTCATTATTCATGTATTGATTCCCATACCCTCTGGTGTACTGTAAGCAGCAATAGTAATCAGCGGCGTGATAATACTGAGTATACTATTGTAATAAATATAATATGTCTATGCATGAGTTATTGTTCTGCAGCTGGCGGCTGGAGTAATAGTGAAGGTGAGTCAGTAGCGTGGAGCCGACTGGCTCGTCGTGCCTCTCGTTGGAGCTCGTAGCGGGGAGCGGCTTCTCCCTGTGCCTTGGCCCTGAGCACGGGCAGGGCACTCGATTGCCATGTGTCCACCCTGGCATGTGCTGCAAGCATGGCGGTACTTGCACTTTGGGTACTTGCACCTGCCATCTTTAAAGCGGCGGCAGATCTCTTGAGCTTGGGCCGGTGGTCTGGTCTGCGTCGGAAGGGAGGGTGGGATATATGATGGCCACGCTGCCGGATCGGGGAACCAGCCGAAGTATGGCCGGTGTGCATGTGCATGAGAGCTTGAGTGCGGTGCCCGTTAGCGCAGGGCGGCTTCGCCCGTGCCTTGTGCATGCGTGAGCATTACAGCGCGGCAGGAAAGCTTGTACTTGTAAGAGTTGTAATTGAACCATTGAACTAGTACATCCTGCATGTAAGATTGGCGTTGGTGCGCGCGGCGCACCGAGGCGGGCAATGCGTCAGGTTGACGCCTGCGCGGCCTGTTTGAAAGAAATAATGATATTATCGTAGCCAAGGTACCCTGCGGGGTATATTGTTAGAGTGGAAAAGAAATGTTCATAGAAAGTATGTAAGCGAGTCTCACCTGAGCCAGTTGGCGTTGGTTTGGAGGTTGGTAGGGAGATAGGAGATGAGTCCGCTCCAGCTCCAGATGCTGGCGTTCCAGTAGATGCGAAAGCCCCCTGGAGCCAGGCTACCTGGGTGGGGGTGAAGGGGGGCGTGCCTGCTGGGGTACCTATCGGGTCTATCATAGCGCTGCACTGACGGCTAGAAGATTAGGACGGGGTGAACACGAGAGCTGCTGAAAAAACACTTCGTTCTTGCATCCAAACTACTCGAATGTCGTCCTGGTACATGTAACCTTCTGCATGGAGATATGCGCATGTGCGGCTGAAGCGGCCGCCTTGCGCTGCGGCACCGCTTTGGGCGTGGCCAGTTGATGGCTCCCGCCGTTAACTACGTTTAACCTCGTTAAACTACATTTAGCCAAGTGATCATCTGATGTATCTGACTCAGAATCTTCTGAATCTGAATGTGGGGAAGGATGCAAGTTCAATGCAGCTAACATAATATATTATAACTATCAGATCAGTTCGTGGCTTACAGCCTCCCATCACCTCACCTCCACCTCCACTCACCACCAGCCACCTATTTTTATGGGTAGTTACTGATGGTGCGAGAGTAGCTTATGGACTGCTTTCAATGGTTCCAACACTCTTCTGTATACAATTCAATGTTAATGGTTGTACTTTGCACTCTGCATTACGTCTCCCTACTAAAGGTGAAATCAAAATCTTGAAGGGGATGCACTTAGACAGCTACAAGAGACACTAGCTGAGGTGAATAGTAGATGAGATGTCAATGGTAGGTCGGAAGATGTTTTGACAGGTAGATCAGCGGCTACGTTAGGCATTTCCCCAGTGTGGTGACAAGGTATTAGGAAGAAGATGTTGCTTACTATTTGGTGACTTTGGACAGCTTCTATCGGTTATGGACCTACTACTGTACACTTCAGTTTCTGGGTGTTCTCTCTCAGACTTGGGTAGGTCTGCATATCAGGGCAACTCTTCTCTGTGCCGTACGCATGTTGTGGTGTAGTTCTTTCATCCGGCTATTCTTCTCAGAATCTGAGAGGTAGCGATAGTTTGTGTGGCTCTGAGGGTTACTGTTGTCGTGGCATTTGACAATTAAGGCTGTAGTTCTCACTCAAGTTATAAAGCAATAAGGTCAAGATCCAGAACAGGTCAGATTTAGAGAAATATTGCTGCATTTAAGGGAAGCGAAGGTTACACAGGCAGACTGGGAACGCTTAATGGAAAGGAGAATTGAGCATGTTGCCAATAAAGATACTACCTTCTTTAACCAGGCTCTTCATCTACTGCCAACTGTCAATGCTGTACATGTAGATGCGCATAATTTAGAGAAACTTAGACAAAATAGTCAACCAGTTGCTGAGATTAAAGCTGTTCACAGTGGACATAGGGCTCGGTTCTAAAGAGTTTTTGTACAGGACTCACACAAATTTATAGGACTAAGCTTGATTATTCTTACAAACTCAAGAGAAACAACTTAGGAAAAAAACTTGATATTTTTAATGCATATATCTCCTTGATTTAGAGTCAACAAATGAAACTTGATACATAAATCTCCTTGATCTAGAGTCAACAAATTCTAAACCCTTTACAAAAGCAATGACAGGATATACCATCATTGCACGAAGTGACTAATGACGGCATATCCAGTCATTATTATGTATAATTATACGCACTGCATAAAAGTGGTTTTCCAAGTAAACAAGGTAATCTTAGAAGCATTGCACCGAGCAACTTTTCAGCGATGTCCTCAACTTTTATGGATGGAAAGGCTGCCAAGATGGTGCATTCGAACGCAGTCATCTCATACGTCTCGCCATCATGATCTTTGGCAAGGAAGTGCACTGAATAGGATGTGGTTCTTCCAGGTACTATCATGTGGCACTTCCCGCATGTTGCTATGCCATTCATCTCCACTTCAACACGCCCTTTGCACGAACGACAGCATGGATATCCTTCACCCCCCACCACTGAAATAGTCACGGTGTGGCTATTCCGTCCAGAGGCTGAGTGGAGTCTCATGTACAACACCGATGTCGTCAGTTTCAACAAACTGTGATCGGGGGCCAAGTAATAGAAAAATTTCATCTGCATACAGCTTCACAGTAGCTGCGGTGAAAGAGTACGACTTTCCCTTATTGAGTTTTCTGACGGCATCTTAATTCCCATGCTATGAGCTTTAAACATCCGTTGGTATCAGCAATGGTGATGTCTTGCTTCTTCCATTCTTTGACTTGAACAGCGTCATTGACAGCAGTAACCTTTGCATAGAAATTTAACTCTTGGTTAGGTGTCGTCAGCAAGACAGCGTCCAGAGTGCTGAACTGAGTCGGTGGTAGTGTTGTTATGTCAGTTGTGACCGGTGACTCATCAATTTTACTTGAGGAATTGATCACGATTTCGAGATTATCACCACCAGCTAGTGCGGCTTTTCTGGACATGGCAGTTCTTGATTGCTATTGCCGTTTTCTCCTCCACACTCTTCAAAAGTGCAGCACGCAATTTTGCATTGAAGCAAATGACGCGCATAGCTCCAGTGCCACCAGCCACTTTCCCGTCAAAGTGTTTAACGGCACTATTCTTTCTTCCCTTTCTCACAGGTGAAATACACATCATGACCCTGCTGTGAACTGTTGTGTTTCTAGATGGGCTAGATAGGTTGCTAACAGTAAGTTCTTCGATACGCTTTCTTTTGCAATCGGTTCTTTGGCCATTGTTTTCTTCTTGATCTAGCTCAAGGAATGTGGATGATGAAGCCTAAAGCTCATCTCTTTTTATGCACTTCAAACTTGTTAATTATGTGCAAAGTATGTGATTGGTCCATTTTATATTAAATTTAAATTCACCCAATGAAAACGCGCCGTGTCAATGCAATACGCTATCTGTATAATACATCTAAACAAATTATTAGCAGCCGGCACCCTCATATCAATATCCTTTGTCAATAATATTATAAGTTCTCGAGATAAGTAGAAATAGGCCAATGAATACATGATAGGTGTACTCTCTTAGTTGTGTATTGTACTGAATTAAGGTCGTCCAATCAAATTGCTGCATATTATTGTACGCAACAAAGTTTGTGTTGTTTACAAAACCAGGTGTTGACTGTATTATGTAACAGTAATGATATGATGTAGATCCGTTATCTTGCATTATTCCTTGAGATGTCAGGTGTTGACTGTATTGGTGGGAATCGTACATGCGCATATATACACAGTACATGTACACGCATAGCACAATTAGAAAAAAAAATGTAAAACCACAATATTATTATCATTTTAATCGCTAAAATCACCACCATTCAAATCCATACATGATATTGAACAGGCAGTACTGCTCAGTGCTTGCGCGCCGAGAGTTTTGCACTCTTGTGCTTCATTACTACAGGCATTTTGCATATTATTAATACTGACTTTGTTGGTTTGTATTAAATTTTACAGTTAGTGTGACTGGTTATAGCTGCCGTACATGTAGTATTCCTTGGTCTCAGTATTATTGCAACAGCCAACATGACACTATATACACTGTTAGGCAACTATAACATCAATCACTTTTGGTCAATTATCCAAATAGTTAGAACAGTGAATTTAGGAAGTCTATAATAATATTCATAGTAACTGATAATATAAGAGGATAAAAATGTGCTGAACATCCCCACTAAGGTATAAGTTTTGACTGCTGATAGTCTGCACTGACGACTAATGTGAAAGCATGCTTTAATTCCACATGTAGCTACTGCTGTTCTTCGCTAGAGTGAGATATTTTTGCTGCAAAACTCTCGATGGACTTCCAGATTTCAGCACACTTATATGTGGTCTGACAATAGAATGTTTATGATTTGGTGGCACAAAGTTTGTGACTCCTTAGCTCTTCTTCAATATGGATCGCTCATACGATTGAATATCGTCAGCACTAGCACTCCCTGATTAGCGAAGATGTTTAATAATTTGGCACAACTGACACAGCTCTGTTTCAAGTCGCTTGCATGTATCATAGTAGTCAACCTTGTGTGGATGGAGGGCCACCTTCAGTCGGTGTGCCTTCAACCACTGTCTGATAGCAAATGACCCAGCTGTGTCCTTTCCTTTGCTTCGTTGAGCACAATTGAATTCACTCACTGAGCAGCAAGCCATCTTCTCATTATAGTCTTTTTCACTCACTTTTGGAGGATCTACGCTATGAAGTTTGGCAGAAAGTAGAACATTGGGCAGTGGCTATTGATGTACGCTACTATACAATCATGACAGTATAGGTGGTTGTCTAGAAGGCTGTCTCTGATTCACTGATTCTGAGCTACTGTACAATGGTAAGACTAGTAATAAATTTTTATGCATCTGGTATGGTTGCATACATGTATGTAAGTACCTTTTACCAGTAATATTCCTCAGAGGCTTGCCCTTCTTTGGATCAAGATGGCTGCTCTTTTCTTTTGGACTGTTTTTCCCGTGTGTACTCCAATGCTTTGGTAAGTCTTGGCCAACCTTTGGAGGATAGCTGGACATCCACGCTTACAGCTTTCCTCCCTCTCAAGTCACTTTCTAGCTCTCCCCTTCCCTTCGTCTTCATCAGTCTCGATTTCTTGACTAGTATCCGACGCTGAAATGGATACACTCTGCTTGAGTACAGGTTTGAGATGATAGATAGATCAACTAGTTCCAGTAAGAAACTATTCTACTCTATCTTGCCTCCTTTGTTGTATAACTGATCCATTCACTTCACTTTCTGGGAGTGGAGGTATGTATTGCTAGTGGACTATCTCACCCTTTGGCCATGGGGCATAACCCCTGAACAATAGTTCCAAAAAGGATGTAGCAACTACCATAGTGTAGAGCTTGAACTATCATATACATTGAGCAAAATTTTGATTGGTTACCTTTATGCAGGCAACCGAAAGATTAATTTAAACCCAAATATCTGAACTTTACCAATTTGAAATAACATTTGATTTCTGAACACGGGTATCATATAATTTATGCATTATGCCTTGAAGAGGTTTAACTCTGATCATTGCTCATGCAGTGTTTGGCATGGAATAGCTCGTCTCTTATTACTATGCTTTGGTGTGAAGATTTTACATCATTGCTGCTTCTTGTACCTGCCTTTTGTAGAATTGCCTATGAATTTCCCAGGATATTGTTGCAGCTGCTGATAGCTGAGCTGCCACCTGTTGGGTGACGAACGGCATTGGCCATGTGTCCATGAGGGGGAACCAACCCAATAGAGGGCAGTGGGGATTCCTGGGGCAGGTAGTGTGCTGGTGATCATTCTGCAGGCATAATAAGCAATATCCTTAGCCTGGCCTGTGAATGCCTTGCTGTAGATTGAGGCCTGTATGGGTCCAGTACCAATCAGTTGAGGTCCTTCTGTGCTAGGGCTTTGCCGGTCGTGTGATACCCACCGGGTGCCTTCATAGTTTTGCTTCACCCTAATGATCACTGCCTTGTAAGTGAGCAGCTCAGGGGCCTTATGGGGGAGCCGGGCGTAGAGGATGGCGGCCTTTAGAGAGAAGCACTCCACCCATTGTGATATGTTGGTCACAGGCAGCTGCACTGGTACTGGAGGGCGACCAGGTTCATTGGGCGGAGGATCATTAGTGGTAATGTCAGCCACCTCTACGAACTCTAATTCGAGGATGCGCTGAACTAACATTGATGATTGCGCAGCCATGGGATTGAATGGCCTGGGAGCCAAGGTAGTTGGAGTCAGCTTTTATGAAGCTCCTCTTTGAATGGTTAGGATGGTAGGAGTTACATGCATGTATAAGGTGTATACAAGTACCTGTTAAGAGGCTTTTAAAAGGTTTGGTGATGAGTTTCATATATTATAGGGACATCTTGGTCCTTGAAGATGACCATATCTGCTCTCTCTTTGGAAAAGTAGGGGCTAAATTGTTGAGTTTAAAAAGAAAGGAGTCAAGCTCAGATAATTTTCCACAATTCCTTTCCCTACCACTGAGAGTATATGTAGCATCATACCAGGCTCTCGTGTGTATAGCTATAGCTAGTCTGAAGGCAAGAAGTAGCTACAAATTGTCTATAGTTAACTGGACATAGACTAATATGAGGCGTATTCGAACCATGCTGCCGTCGCCAATGCACTGTGCTGAGTTTTCAATCAAAGCATGACACCTGGAACAAATCCGCTGGGTTCTTTGAAAACCGGAACAAATCCACTAGCATACAAGTTCCGCCGGAACAAATCCGCTGTGATACCGGATATGGGAGGAGCACGATTTTTACAATGAGTCTTTGTTAATGATATCTGCTCCTAGTCTCAAGCTCATACTTATTTAGTACAGCTCAGAAGTTATGCATGATCAAATATTTTTGAAGTGGGCCCTTTTCTCAAATCTGCTTGCATATTTTGTTATTATTATTTGCTTCAGTGCAACTACATCTTAGCAGTGAGAGTGTAAATTTTCTGTAGTGTTCCCTCGCATGTAAGCCCCCTCCCCCCTGCACGTTTAGCAAGAGTTTCTACGATAATTTTTTTATGATGTAATCACCAATGCATGTAGTATCTGGATAAGGTTCACTGTACAAGCAAGAAGGGGTTCCCTATACACACTAGCCAGATTGGCACTGGTCAATATCTTTAGGAAGTGACTACAAGATTTGTATGCCTGAACAAGAAGCAGAAGTAATTATGCTTCCCAAACACTGTAGGCGCTGGTTTTTAAGTGCACCTAAGAATTAAGCGCATATTTTGAAATAGGCCCATACTTTCTTCCTGGTTTTACTACTAGGAAATAGGCACACTAGCCATCTAGACAACCTAGAGCTATATACAATGCAACAAGCAGCTTATCTGTATCAAGCAGAAGCTCGTCTTCTTTCTGGTCACCGTTTGCAGACTCTAAAAGCTTTCTTGATTGTGACTCCATGTGCACACAAACTCTGCACATCTTTGACGACCCTTACCCATCCATGTACGTGTGTGTGGTCAATTTTTTAGCGCATCTAAGATTCAAGTGCATACTTTCTTGTTGATTTTGCAATAGGCGCATGTGCTTAAAAACCTGTGTCTATGATAATGCTTTTTACACTGTATGTGATACCGTATAGCGGGAAATTTTTGTATGGTGCAAATTTTGGTGCATGTATATTCCGTATGTGCCTGCTGTATGCCAAAAAATTTGAACATCTGAAATTTTCGTGGCATTAAAAACAATGTGTGTACCTTGACCTGCATGACACGTGGTGAATAACTTGTTGCTCTCACATGTCCCATGGCCCAGCAATTTCTTTTTCAAGCCTTTGAACAACCTACTGAGGGATCTGTTAATATCAGTTAGTACTCGATTGTAATAGAAGTTTAAAAGGCTGACGTCGAAAGCTCATCAAAGTATGTCGTGTAGGGTAAGTGAAGTGCATGGGTGTGGTCTGGCAGCTCTATCATACGAAAAATTAAAATTTATTCTAAGGGCTGTTGGTCTGATTGATATACATAAATTTGTACCAACGATAATTTCCCGCTATACGGTACATGATATGCTTATAACAATGTGAACTAAAATTCAATAGTTCATTATCTACTCGTACATTGTATTTTGCATTTCTCTCTCAGGATCTTGGACATTCTTGATACTAGGAAAACAACCTTCCAGCTGTAGTACCAGCTCATTTTCTGTCTTTGGACGCTCTCGTACCACAGTGAAGTTGTGGAGAGAATGAAGGAGTAAGTTCAGTGAGCTACGGTATTTATATGTGTTTTGAATCCACTGGTGGGTATATAAATACCTGGTATGACCTATAGAAGTACGTATACTGTAGATCGGGATATTTTCACCGTTAAAATATTTCGCTTGTCATCTGCTACTGATTGGAGCTCCCTTAGTTGGTATTCAATATAGATGCTTTCAGCAGACATTGCTTCTTTATTATATCAGGGATTACTTAATAAAGGAACTTTTTCAGAGGGTACGTGGTAGCTAGGGGTGGGGGAAATTATAACAACATTCAACAGCATGGCCAAAATAACTTAAGGAGGTTTGGGGGCACGTTCAGCATCTGGAACATTTTGAGATTCATCTGTTGAGACTTTCTACTACAGCAGCCGCTGAAACTAAATACAAAATTATACGTTAATTTTATCACGTACATGTACGGAGCCCCCTCTGCTTGTTTTATACATACATATGTACATGCACATTATTGTGACATTCATAATATTGTGTATTGCTATATTGACTTGGCCCAGGTATTCAGTTGCAGTGGTGTTGTGTGATATATTAAGGTTACGGGATAGTATTCGACGCGCAATTTATAAATGATTGCGCACGGACACAATTCACGTATGTTTCAATGCAGTTTTGTCAGAAACGCGAACGAATGTCGACCATTTCCAGATGTAAACAAAAGTCCAAATTTCTGCATCAACTTTTGAAGACCAGAGACTCGAACGAACTGACTTCGCTGTCGTTCACGATAGTCCATCGATCGGAGCAGGGCCAAGTATAACCCTTTTTCGAAAACTCTAAGATGGTGAGTTGTCAGACAAGGTTTTGTCCTGGAGGGCCGCCATTAAGCGAGTCACACGGCAGCTGAGCAGTAAGTTTTTATGTTCGCTTTCTGTTCGTACAACTCGACAGAAGTCAAATGCTATACTTGGCCCTGTAGAGACTCGTAAGCTATTGTTTCGTTTGTATGTCGTTACATAGAGGCTGTTTACCTTGGCAAAAATTGACGCAGAAAGTTGCAAAACTTACCCACGCTTGCAGACAGACAGTGGCAGGTTTGCTTTTCGATTTTGTGGACCATGGGGCAGGCATCAGGAGAGCTACTTACCTGTGCCTTGACTGTACAAAGAACGTGGACAAAAACTGGAATATAACTGTCTCATTTATTATTTATGTGAACTTTGACCACACGTGGGCGGAACACTATCCCGTAACCTTAAGATCAACCAACAGAGAGAAGGTGCAAAGGATCATCCTGGCAACGTTTAGGGTTAGTGACATGTTCTTAAAGTGTACTTCATCAATGTTCTCCCGAAGTAAAATTTCAAGGCATGATGGGAGAGCGTGGTTTTGGAAGGGCTTACAACCACATCAAAGTATTTGAACTTGCATCATTACCACATCACACATGCATATGTACAAATGTAGAAATCAATAAAGAACTTACTTATATGCACGTACATGTATAACGCACATGCACATACTTATAGATCCTTTACCATACAATGACATTTCTAGGACAGCGTTTATTGGCAAATCTGTAGTGAATTTTGAAGTAAAGCGAGATTTTAAGGAAATGTGGTGTATGAATAGAATGCACACACAACTTAAATGGTGAATATTTGCCTCAAAAGATTGGAGGGGAGGGGGTATTTCAGCATCTAAACTCCCTCCCCTCCTGTATCCACCTCTGAACCTTACAAATATAGTAAGATAGTATATCTTTAGTGTTCATACCACTAGTTTAGTTTGTAAGCAGAATTGCATGTGCCAGCTTCGTGCACTTTCAATGGAACCTAACTCTTCTGAACTGTAATAACTATGAGCTTCATACTTGGTGCAATCATTCTTCAATCATTAATGAATGTTGGAAACTTTATGCTCCACCCACGTCCGGTATGGGTGTGGTGAGTGGCCATATCAGGCAAAGGAGTTGGGGACAGGAGCTAACTTTCTAATGTTGGATTTGTTTAGTAGGAGGCCTACGGCTTTTCAGTGTTCTTTTCTGTTGTGGCAATTTGAAAATAAACATCAACATTGATTTTAGCATTTTGCTTGAAGTAGGTCCTTTTCTCAAATCGGCTAACATGGTGACACAAAATGGACAGTGGTATAAAACATCAACAATGTATATAATGTATGAACTTATGTTTATCCACACCTTATGTTGAACAAATTTTGCTGTATACAGAATTTGTTGGAAAAGCCATCTCCTCGGATAGCGGAGAGCTGTGCTGCTGAGATGATCCACTTCAAATCAGTGCCAGTCCTGAACGTTCTGGTGAGGCAGACCAGAGAGGATGCTGACATGCAAGATGATATCACCTTCCTCCATGAGAAACTGAATGCTAGCTTGCAGGACCTCAGGTACATGAAAATGTGCATGTAAACTGTTTGTATCTACGTTGCATGAAATTACTGCTTTGTAGAAATACGTACATGTACCAATTAAGTGGTTGTACAATCAAAGGATGTGCTGACATACATATTTTATGCAGAGGGGTGCAAGAGCAATAGTATTTATGTAGAGTTTCATACAGGGGGGAGGGGGAGTTGTGAATGGGGATATCCCCTCCCCCCCCCCCCCCCCCCCCCCCCAAAACAACAAAGGGAAGAGGCTACATAACAGTACACGGTGTTCTATTTAGAAGAGGGGAGCCCTCAGATGTCCCTCATAAGACCAGACTCCCCTCCCTAGCTAAAAAAATTCTTAAAAGTAATAATGTTAATTGGAGTGAATTCACAAACTGCAAGGCTTCCATATTGACACTAATTTTTTTGGTTAAAATAGTCTGAAATGCAGTTGGAGAGGTCTTAACATTAAAAATTTTCTGGCTCCCAAATCCCCTAGCGACAACAGTGTTTTGTCATAACACCGATGCATCATATCTTCCCCCTAACAAAAATCCTGTATGAAACCTGTTATGCTATAATTATGAGCGGATTTGAGAAAAGGGCCCACTTTGCGCATTTTCCAAAAGAATTTTTTTTTATCATGCATAACTTCTGAACTATAATAGCTATGAGCTTCAGACTTGGAGCAAACATTCTTTAATCATTAGTGAAGACTCATAATTTCGTGCCCCCACCCACTTCCGGTATGGGCGTGGCGAGCATGCGTATCACCCACTGTTGAAAATAGGCCGTTTTATACCTCACTTCAAGTGCTCAGTGTTTTGGACAGGAGCTTAGCTGGACTCTCTGACGTTGGATTTGTTTAGTAGAAGGCCTGATCTGCTTACAAACCAAGCCAGAAGCCAGAGACTTCTGTAGATTTTGTGTGGTAACAGTTTAAAAAGTGCTAAAAATTTAGCATTTTGCGCGAAGTGGGCCCTTTTCTCAAATTCGGTCACAATTCAGAAACAGAATACAATGTACATGTACGTTAACTTTGCCACTGTACACGTATGACAGCAATGTTACATGTGTAGTCATACCTGTGTGACTACATCAGCAAGGATTCATTACACACCTCTAAGGTTTGATGCTTTCCAATCCCCCTTGCAGTTCATTTGATGAGTATGCCACAGAAGTGAAGACTGGAAGGCTGGAGTGGAGCCCAGTGCATCGATTAGACAAGTTTTGGGTGAGTTTCTTCACCACGATCTGTGTACCTCCTCAACATAGATTTGAAAATATGTTATTGCATGGATTTTCTTGCTGAAGAGACTGAGACACAGTGCATTTTTTGTCTCAAGTGATGGAAGAGCTTCCCATGCATATTTGGCACTACATTTCATGAAGAGAGAAACAGAAGATCCTGGTCCCTATCATCTTTACCTAGCCTAAAAATTAAATTTTTATGCTTATCATTTTGGCTGACAGTCTTTAATATAAACGTCACTGACTTACTCAGCCGTTAAGCCAGCGGTCCAATTGTTGCAGATCCAGGAAGTGCATCCGGTGGCACATTCCAGTGCATGCAATTTTTGCCGTTTTTTTATCTATTTTTCTTACCTGTTCTATCTAGGCCACCTTTCACTTCTAGGACACCAAACAAAGACCAGAAGACAGAGCAACTCTTCTACTTTCTGCTCGTTTAAGTCCTATAACCCGGAGACATTCATGAGCTCCGCGGCGACCGCTTTTGTGCATGCTACTCTCAAGCGCTCACAAAAAGTGCCTCGCGCAAAAAGTGGCACGTTTTGGTTCCCTAGGATGGATTCCCATGATTCAAGTACCATTCCATAGCTCTTGTGTTGCTCTACAATATGAGACTAGAACGAAGTTTTTCCATCGAGCGGTTCCAAAGTTATACGCTGTTAAAAATAGTATAAATTTTTGTTATTTCACCATAGAAACATTGAATAAAATACGTATAAATCAATGACAAAGCTTTATAGGTGTACAAAGATATTAATGCAGCCATCAAAGGCCTTCTTGAAGGTTTGCAGAAGGTTGTTAAAGCTTTCACAACCTGTCTCCTATGCCATCATCACACATTGACAACTACGGTTGATAGAGAAAGTGCTCAAGCAGCCATAGAGATGGTGCGAGGACCTAGATCGAGTAGCTAGTTCTCTCAGCACCTCAGAAGATAGCTTCAAAACAAAAGCCAAGTCTGAGGAGGCCTAGGCAGCACCTTCTCTTTGGCAGTGGAACTCAGTGTGATCCTGCTTCTCATCATCTCATACTCATCGATGGCTGATCACCACCTAAGAGATTGTGTACGTGCACATACATGGTGGTAGGGGTGTGTGTGTGAGAGTGAAAGAAAAGGAGGGAGAGAGAGAGTGAAAGAAAGGAGGGAGAGGGAGAGAAAGAAAGATAGGTGGGACAAGTGCTAGCATACCTAACCTCCATGGATGTGAACTTGCGCTTTTCAGCTTCGATGTCAGCTGATTTACACAAATTATGGCGCAGTATCTATCTATTCTTTTGCCATTTCAACTGGTAAGGCTCACCCTCATCCCTGGACTTCATTATTTACCTGATACAGAAGTTAATTAGGTACTGGCCTCACACTAGCCTTGAATCCCAAGTGAGCCTGGGTTCGAGGCTAGCCTCACACACGCTAGCTAGACTAGCTATACCAAACAATTCCATCCAGATTCTTTCTTGAAAGTTCGAATATAGAAAGAAACTAACCATTTGAATGATGATGTCTACTCCCTAGAAACTTGAAGAGCACTCCCATCCTTGGTATTTACTGGATAAATCATCAGACACTCGACAGAACTTCGAGAAGACGTGTCGAATACCACGCGGTTGTACTGAAATTTTCCGATTTTTGATGCCGTGTAACTCTGGAACCGCTCGATGGAAAAACTTTGTTTTAGTCTTATATTGTAGAGCAACACAAGAGCTATGGAATGGTACTTGAATCATGGGAATCCATCCTAGGGAACCAAAACGTGCCACTTTTTGCGCGAGGCACTTTTTGTGAGCGCTTGAGAGTAGCATGCACAAAAGCGGTCGCCGCGGAGCTCATGAATGTCTCCGGGTTATAGGACTTGAACGAGCAGAAAGTAGAAGAGTTGCTCTGTCTTCTGGTCTTTGTTTGGTGTCCTAGAAGTGAAAGGTGGCCTAGATAGAACAGGCAAGAAAAATAGATAAAAACGGCAAAAATTGCATGCACTGGAATGTGCCACCGGATGCACTTCCTGGATCTGCAACGCTTGTATATGTTTTGGACTGCTGGCTTATGGACTGTACTGCACACATATAAACGTTGGTGAGCAAGAAATCGAGTGAAAGAAGATAGAGAGTTGCTATCAGATAAGCAAGCGCTTACCATTTAGTTCCAGCCATCTTGCCTTTCAGCAGCATGTGGTGAAGGTCAAAGTTCCATAATATTAAATTTTTTGTTAAGGGGTTGACTCTGCACATGCGCATTTAAACTTTTTCAAGCAAGGCAAAAATTGGACCGGCAAATCCGAGCAACAATATTGGTCTGGCCTAACATTAAAACATTTTTTATTCATAAAATCAACTTAACTTTGGCTTGAGAGCATGAGCTGTTTAATTATGTACACTCAATGTTCATGATACAAGACATTTGCAGATAAGCAGCTGTACACACAAAGCAACAATTCTGGTCTTGTATAGTTATGTAAAATCTTGATTCCTCTCCAGCATGAGAATGTGATGAAACTGAATGAAAATGATCACGAAATTTTGAGGATGTTGGTTACAATACTACAAGGGTCTCAGAACCCAGTGGCCATCGCAGTGGCAGTTCATGACTTGGGAGAATATGTCAGATATTATCCTAGAGGAAAGAAGTAAGTACTTAGGGGTGTTCATTATTACCTACTCTACTTAGTAGTCTAGTACAGTGAAATATCTAGTAACGGACTCTCCGAAAGGTGGACAAAATCTATGCCTCCGATTGCTTTTCCTATAGAAATAGTACATTTGGAACCTCTGAGAAGTGGACACCCTCTCTACTCCGGACAACAGACAGCCAACATGCCCCCAAGGGACAGCAGTCTGTACAAAATAACCTCCAAGAGTCGACAGAGGCCAAAACCGCAAGCAAAACTCACTGCTTTGGACATTTGTTGCTCAGATAGTCTGTCTACTCCTTTGTCTTGTCTATTTTTGCCCATTCAGAACGTGTTTGATTGAGATTTGCTGATTCAATGCCTTGTAGGCTACACCCCTCTGTATTAAAACCTATTAACGAGTTCTATATTGGGGTGTGGCCAGCCAGTCAACCTCCGAGATAGGGACAACCTCTCTACATGTACAACAGACAAAAGTCCTGCCCCTAATGTGTCTGCTGTTTAGAGGTTTCACTGTAATACCCTAGTTTCTCTAAAAATTTATAATTAACACCATTTACTGAATTATTGAAAGTAACCTGTAAAAGTTATCACATAATGAGCTACATGATTATGCGATTCAAAATGTTAATATTTGCCTCTAAATATTGGTCAAAGCTCGACCATAATATAGGTGTGCCAGAATGTTTAGAAGAAATAATAATTATTATCTAATGTGTACATGTATTTGCAGGACTATCGACCGTCTTCAAGCAAAGGAGCTTATTATGGGTCTTGTAAACCATGCTAATTCTGAGGTTCGGATGCAAGCTCTATTAGCCATTCAGAAGATGATGGTTCAAAACTGGTAAATTCTGTGTATGTACCTCTAGTATAAGGGACTTCCCTAAAATGAGGACATCTTCCTTAATCAGCTAGGACATCCTAACTACATATATACATAGAGAAACTTGGGGGTTCAAACCTACCTGACACCTTCTTTAATCAGGACACTTAATACTGTCCCAAGGGTGTCTGCATAATAAACCCTTGCCAAAATAGAGGGGTTACACTGTAGTAGGTACATACTCCATGATGTGAAACATAAATAAAAGTCTATTTTTTTCCTTAGGGAGTACTTAGGCAAGCAGCTGGAAGGTCAGGCCTAGTCCAGAACACACAATATCCAGGTTGATGACTGTATCTGATTTAGTATTGATTTTCTTGTAGATAATATTGTTGTGATTGAACGTTATTTATTTGTTATGCTGTACAAGAACTATTAATAATTATTGTATTATAATATTATTGGTTCGTTTGGCCTCACCTATATACTAGTAGAGTATATTGCTCAGCAGTCTGATCTCAACCTTGTCAAGGATATTGGAAGTATGTAGCAACTGTTACTACACAGAAATATTTGACCAAACTAATGGTGAGACCTGTTTGCATCAGGTGATCCCATGAGGGCAGTGTTCCCACAGAAATTTCCTTAAGTAGGTAAAATACTGACGTGTTTTCTTGGTGCAAGGTATTACAATAGTCTATAATGCAGTGCTCTGAAACCTTAACTCGGTATTCTTAGAATCTGATGTAAACACAGTATTTACCTCAATTACCACTCGTTTTGTAAGTTGGATATTCAAATCCCTAAACCCATTTCCAGTAGATAATGATGAACTGACTCAACAATAAAGCTATCTTCATTAAATTTATAGTACCGGGTATTATAATAGTTCATTCTCATGCATAAGGTACCAAAATGCATATTTGATTCCCAAAAAATATAGAGTCTACTTTCTTTAATTGGGGGAGGGCACACTAGACTAAAATTTGGATTTTGGTTCATGTAGGAAATTTGTATTACCGTAGGACGGGTTTTAATTGCGTAGTTTAATAATTGCGTTCTAGTCAAGTCAGGCCAAATTGCGAATCCATTAATTGCGATGGACGATCCCGTACCGTACCGTAGTATACGTGCACGTTTATGTTTGCGAATCTGCGAAACGTAGAAAAACTCGCAATTCGCAATTAATAGATACTCACAATTAAAACCCGACCTACGGTATAGGATGGGCAAAATTTTGTACACATTCATTCAATTGCATAAAATTCAGCCCTATCCTCTGCCAGATACATGTGTAGGAAATGTGAGAAAATGACATGTTTTGGTAAGCAGGACATGTAGGAAATCTTATTTTTGGTATAGTGGGAGGAATGGCCTTGGATCTCCTCAAGTCCTGTAGTGGGCCCACAAGGTGTACAAGTACCTCTATTAAATATTATTTTGTCTGGATGTGCCATTGCATCATGCATGGAATATGGGTCAGCACCACAGTCATCAGTTTTACAGCATTTGGCTATTGAGTATGGCCATACTACAATAATGCACATGTAATGGATTCCAGCAATAGTAGATCTATAATAATTATTTTACTGCCAGTACATGGCTGGAGTATTATGCTAATACTGGATAAGTCCACTATCAACACCAGCCCTTGGTATTATTATTCCTACATGCCTGTGTATAAATTATAACCTCGGCAAAAATAATATTGCTATTAACTTCATAATTATTAGAAGGAAGTAGCTACTGATGAGCATGCAAGTGTATCAGTTAGGTCCGAGAAAGCTTAGTGGCTGCTGGAGGTGTACAGAGCTAGAGCAGCTAGTAGATCTGATTGAATTGTATACACACCTTGATCCAGCAGCCACTAAGCTTTCTCACACCTAACTGCTACATTTGCATGCTCATCAGTATTTCCTTTAAATAATATTATGAAGTATGCCAAATACAACATACTAGAGCTGGGTGCAGTATACAAATGACATTTCCCCTTCTCGGGTGTAGTGACTATCACGTCATTAGTTTCTATTCTTTCATTTACTACAATGTCATATTAATTTTAGTTTTGCTGCTGTATAAAGAATGACGTGTGGCCATAGTACTCAGAAAGAAAAGGCTGACTGAGTAGCAATAATGCTGTAACCTATTATTCATAATAATTATTTAGCTTATTTAAATTTCATATCTACTGTACGGTTTCTGAGCTGTTATTATCAGGTTAATAGTGTATACACAAACTTAAGAATTCTTTGGCTTAAGCTATGGTCAGAGCTGCATGCCTTCAGATCAATGAATAGGTAAAATTTTGTTGCATAGACATGTGACTCACATGAACAATAATCATGATCCAAGTTACAACGTACATGAATAGCATGTGGCTAATAGAGAGTGTAGTATAATGAAGATGCAGATCTACCATCTTGTAGTGCTTACCCTGTTTAATATAACGTCATGTTTGTGCATTCCATCCCTAAGGGAAGAAATCAGCTTCAATTTTGGATGGCGATTCTACCTTGGACACATCCAAGGATATTGTGATGCTAATGCTTTTCCACATAATCTCACTGGTATGCAATGCATGGGTCTGCTCAACCACATGGATGCTCCAGGGCCAAATGATTGTAGAGTAGCCTGCTGTCTGAGTCCAATGTGTGCAATTTGGCTCTTTTCCAAGGACGACGGTTGTTGGGTAGGCCAGAGTGATGACTGCAACCATCCCAACCCAGCTTGGATTGGAGGAGGGAGAGATGTACCAGCTACACTGCCTTCAACTGGTCCAGCTTCAAAAGAGTTTGATGACAGCTCATGGGAGCTTGTTGATACACCTCATGATGGACTAATAACTGGAGACTACACCAATGAGTCAGCAATAATGCTTCATGGCTACATACCCACAAACATAACTTGGTACCGAAAGCATTTTAATTTACCATCGGAATGGAATGGAAGATCAATTTGGATCTATTTTGAAGGAGTTTTCCGAGCATCAACTACATTTTTTAATGGACAGCCACTCCTCTATCATGACTCAGGCTACACCAGTTTCTCAGTTCGACTAGACAATGCTTCAAATGTATTTTATGGTGATGGAAAAGAGAATGAGAATTTACTGACGGTGGTTGCTAATCCAGGTTATCAGTACTCTGGTTGGTGGTATGAAGGAGGTGGCATATACAGAAACGTGAAGTTGGTCAGCACTAGCCCTGTTCATATTATAGTGAACAGTGTGTATGGTCCAGCTATGGTTACAGGAGCAATTAGTGATCATGATCCCAACGACAGATCAAAAGGACAATATGCAGCAGATGTTGACTTTTACCCGCTGGCAGAAGTTGTGAACGAAAGGACTGTTCAAGCTAGTGTCATGGTCAGATTTGATATCATAGATGGTGATAATAATTCTATAAAGGGGACTGTGACATCACCAAAAGTGGCAATTGATCCAGGAAAGGCTGTACTGGTCAACACGACTATAACAAATGTCACAAACGTTGAACTCTGGAATATTGTGCGCACATACTTGTACAACCTTAATGTCAGTGTCATTGATGCCTCAGATCAGTCACTGCTAGATGGCGTCACAGTGTCAGTGGGTGTGCGTCAAACCAAGTGGGACCCACAGACTGGCTTTTATCTCAATGGAAAGCACTTTAAATGGCGTGGCTTCAACAACCATAATCATTTCAGTGGAGTTGGTGTGGCTGTACCAGACAGAATCAATCTATTTCGAGCACAGATGATGAGGGCAGCTGGCGCCAATGCTTGGCGTATGTCACACAACCCTCCACTGCCCATGATGCTGGATATTCTAGATCATGTTGGAATTGTGGTGTGGGATGAGAATAGAGAGTTTGGTGAAAATCTACTCTGGACTCAGAATCAGAGAGATATGGTAAGACGTGACCGTAACCATCCAAGTGTGATGATCTGGTCATTTTGCAACGAAGTTGAGTGTGCAAATGGAAACAGTAATAATGCTCCAGTGGAATTTACAGCTGCTTCAAAAGAAGAGGACCCATTTCGACCAGTATCTGCCAATATGGACTCACGGGATACCGGAAAGAATTTCTCAAAAGTGATAAATGTGCAAGGATTTTCACATTCACAAGGGAGTGTATTTGACCAGTACCATCAGCAGTTTCCACAACAGCCACTGATAGGGTCAGAATGTTGTTCATGCAATACTCAGAGGGGGGAGGATGCCTCTGATAAATCATCTCTAATTTACAGCAACTTTAATGCTAACTGCAACAAGCAACAGACTGAGTGGCAATTGAGCCGTGGATTTGTCATTGGGTGTATGGTGTGGACCCTGTTTGATTACTATGGTCCAGATGCTGATCACAACTGGCCTATGGTAACAACAGCATTTGGTTCCATAGATTTAGCTGGTTTTGCCAAAGCTTCGGCATACTGGTATCGAACTTGGTGGTACTACAGTGCGAAGAGCAACACATCCTACAATGGTTATGATGTTCCATTTAATCCCTCTCCTTTGGTTGATCCCTATGCCCCTTCCACTAAAGAAAATCCTACCGATGGGTACATAGTACACATCGTACAAAAGTGGGAGCCTCTACCAAACATAGAAAATCGTACTATTCATGTCTACACAAATGCTCCAATGGCAGAACTCTACGTCAATGGAAAGTCACAGGGAACAATGAAAGTTGACTGGCAGGGTTGGGCAGAATGGAGTGGAATTTCCTTTTCTCCTGGCAAGATCACTGCGACTGCTCTTGATTCTCAAAGCAATATCAAGGCCACACACACAATAGAAACCACAGGAGCTCCTACAAAGGTGGTAACAGTTGTTGACGTTCCAAGTACTCTCACTGGTACAGGTGAAGCTCTTATTCTAGATGGACAAGATGCAGGAATGGTATCAGCAGCAATTGTAGATGCACAAGGAAGAGTGGTTCCTTCAGCCACAAACAACATCACTTTTAGCATAGTTAGTGGTCCTGGACGTATAACTGGTGTGGGAAATGGAGACCCATTTTGTCATGAGCCAAACAAAGCTTTATGGAGGAGTGCCTACCATGGACTAGCTCGTGCTGTCATTCAGGTTACCAAAAATGCTGCATCTTCTACAAAAGAGAGAAGACGACTGAGACAAATTGATCGAGAGGGAGGAATTCACACAACAGTTATGCATCCAGAGGCTACCTCTCCTAAAA
This sequence comes from Cliona cf. orientalis, assembly GCA_963930775.1. Lineage (NCBI taxonomy): Eukaryota > Metazoa > Porifera > Demospongiae > Clionaida > Clionaidae > Cliona > Cliona cf. orientalis. Next base: position 7,715,957 of record OZ005690.1, read on the forward strand.
CTGATGCCATAGTTGTGATGGCATCTGCTAAGGGACTTGAAAGCTCTACAGTTTCTATTGCAGTTAGCACTGATTTGGAGAGAAATGGTGTTCTGGCTGTTGCTAAGAGATCTATGAACAGGAGCTACAATTATACTCACAAGAACTACTATTAGCTGTGATAAAATTAATGCAAAACAATTGCATTTAATATTTTTTGGGTTCAAATAATTTACCTAACTACTGTGCTTGCATGATAATTCATCACTGCCAATTAATTGTCTTATTATAGCAAGCACTTGCAAGTTAGCTATTATTGAACATAATTATTATGCAGCATGCATACTTGCTGTGTATTGTCACCGACTAAGCTATATTAATTTTATAGTTTACGTAGCTTTTCAGAGCTACAGAGGGATTTTGTCACACCATCTGTTTGACAGCAGACGAGCATAATTATGTGACTTATGTTCACGTCCAACATGAATGTAGTCAGCTGACAGCCAGCCACAATTGCAACCTTGTGCAATAAATTAATTATGGAGATACCCAGTAGCCGGCCTATGCAGTTACTAAGGTAGAGAATGAACATCATTGATTTTCTCTGGCTCCCACCAAAACATCACCGACAAGCTGATCCTCTCGTTCTTATTAATTTGCATTAGCTAATCATGGTTGTATTCTTAATAATAGACTAAACCAGTATGGATGATTGTGGCTATGCACGGTATGGTGATTAAGATAACACTGGATACCCTTGCACCTTACTGATCTCACCTTGTCAATTTGAAAGTAGCTACATGCATGAAGCAAGGCAGAGAGTTTAAAGTGTAATCTATACACATATCCACCGCTTCTAGTCAAAGTACATTTATATAGCAGGGATCAAGTTTAAAGTTAATAGCAAGCTACAAGGTGAATTTTATACCAACTAGATATTAAAAATTAATGATGGTTATTCCTGTGAAGCTACTGCTATTAATTTTAGTGTACTACTCGACTTCTAACAAGTACTTGTCTGTACATCAGCTCAGAGTACAGTCATTGAAAAGATGTATACAAGCTTGATGTACAAAATTTGAATTCGAATAATATTATTATTATGGTATTGCTCACCTTTAATACCTGCAGCTGAATCAGGAAATCTGGCTCCACTTCTCACACTACGTGAAGAGCTAGGGAACACTCCGTCACACTGATTCCAGCAGGACTATCAAACAGACTAGGAGGGTAGCTAGGTGTGACTTACAAGAGTGCAGGTAATTTATTCAATCTAAATAAACTTGTCTATGAGTCATCCTTGTAACTGTCCACATTAATTTTAATGCCGCAAGAACAGGAAACAGTCATGACATTCACTGATGGTTATCTCAGTAAAAACATGGTGGATAATAATAATATTATAATGATAATTGTGCTATGAACAGAGTTACTTCAAACAGTAATGGCATGCATAAACAATGTTTGGCCCGCTTGGAACAAGCTTGCAATATCAATACATACCCCAGTTGGCCATGCATGGCCAGGAGTACTATCAGGAGTGAGTTCAGATAACTTGAACTTCATACAGAGATTTGTCGGATTTGAATATCCATGCACCATATCTCCTCTCACTTCCTATGTTGGATCAATTCTTTCAAAATCCCCTGCAGACTCCATCCAGAAGTCTATGATGTACTGGCTAGATAGAATAGCAAGTTATCTACATTAGTGTGGGTTCATTTCTGGTATCAAGAAGACAAGAGATTGAGATAGTCTTGACTGCTGTATTAGCAACAGATTATTTAGCTGTGTGAGCTTTGCGCACAAGGAGTGACGATGATTTGAATGGCATCAGCATTGATCGAAGCGGGATTTACGTTATAGAATGGGCACCTCAGCTGGCACACAAGTCCATTATGGACGAGTCCACTATCAACACCTAAGTACTCAGTGTACCATCACTTATTGATGCCATTAACTGCATTGATGAAGGAAGTTATCAAGCAAATGTGGAATGTCTAAAGGAAGAGCTTTGTACTCGCTGGAGGTATGCAGAGAGCGGCAGATCTAATTGAGTTCTATGAAGTAAAAAGGATACCGCCACCTAATTCCTGCATAATATTATTATGCCAAATACAACTTGCCCGGGAGCTGCCATGGGTGCAGTACTATAATAATTGGTTAAAACTACACTGAGCATGCTCTCAACTATGCAGTAGCTACATTTAATCATCAGTGTAAAAATTAATAATTAGTTACAGTGAGCACTGCGATAATATCATATGATATTATTATAATAATGGATTTATAATAATGTAAGCAATAATAATGATAACTATGGATAGCTAGTGGAGGAATTTGAATTGACAAGCTAACTGCTGTGCTGGATAATACAGTCATTTTCTTTGATGACATGTGGTGGAGTCATGGCACATAATATATAGCATGCACATAATATTGCATGCAGGGACCTCTTTAGTATCTCCAGCCATGCATGTTGTGTGGGGATCTGCAGGTTAATTTTATGAGTATAAGTAAGGATTAAAGATTAAAGATTATGAGATGTTCATGTTCTTGCTAATAATATTAGCCTTCCATTATTATTACAATTGAATAATTACTGTAACTTGAATGACAATGTTAGTACACTGACTGATAATGAATACACTGTACTATACAAGGAATAGTAGTATGAAGATGATCATCAATGCTCATGATTTCTGTATGATTATGTTGACTTGGTAATACTTAGCTAGAATGATCACTTTTAGTTTCTTGTTTCTCTAGCTCTACTTCTGGTAATTCTCGTCTTCCTCTTTTGTAGAAGATTAGAACAACACATGTCAATACTGCTGTCAATGTCATCAGAATGGCTATTGAGATGATCGACACAATGGCACCAATGATAGCTAGTATCACTGATGGTATCTCCCTTCTGTCTCCGGTGGCTGACTCTACAAAAATGCATTTCATAAATTGTACTACTCGGTACTGGTATTAATGTTACTTCTTTAGCTATAGGATCATCATTCCTACCTCCATCTGAATGAGCTATACTGTATTCCAATGTCTTCACCAGAGGTTCTGCATCAGTGCTGGAGGATATGATGGCCTTACATACCAGTCTATTTCCACACGATTCTGAAGGAAACTGAAACATTGTACAGTAATTGTTTGTAGCTATCACTTGTTGCAGACGAAAGTTGCCTCCATTGACGATCATTTCTCCACGAGCATTATGCCAGTTGACAGTAGGCATTGAGGTGACTCCTTGAATTCCAATCGAAACACAGCAGGAGATGTTGTAGTGCAGTTCTGGATCACTGTTGTCTTTATTGATATAGCTAGATTCCAAAACAGCATAATAATATAATATAGCTCACTGATAACAATCATATGCCATATGGAGGTTCTCTTTCAGCAAAATGTTTAGGTGAAATTTAACAGCTTCATATGTAGTTAAATCTCCACCCCAAAAGAAAAGTCGTGCATGCAACAATGGACACCATATGACTTGTACTACAGAGCACATCACATACCCCGTATTAGCTGGATGATGGGTGCCCAGTCCATTCTCCAGATGTAAGGCCCAAACGGCTGCCAGCAGTACATAAAAAAGAAGAGGACTAGTCCTGAGCAAAGGACATATACTGGTCGGTAAACTGACACAGGAATCACTGCGTGAAGTATCCGTTTTACTGAATCTCTTGCAAGCACACTGCATGTGAAACAAAATATTGGTTTGGTAGAGCAAGCTGGAAAGTATTCAGGACTGATTAGATGTGGAGTTTTTGTTATAATTAAATTTTATTGTCAGTCACAAGTTGACCTAAATAGTGCTACACCTATATAGCAGGTATATAATCAATTGCACTAAATTTGGCAGAAATTTTGTTAATATTTGCAGATTGGCCACAAAATGCAGAATTTTGTATCACTAGAACATTTCCTGTACCATTATCTGTGTATAAATTGCAATATGTGTTTCAAGCCAAACCACAAAAAATGTCCCTGCAAATAATTGTCACCTTCAGGAATGCTCAGTGACATGGGAAAGCGTGCAAAATAATAATTTTATGTACTACATATTTAATATTGTATGGGTTTGATCAAGTAGTGTACTGTTAATGCTAATGTACTCTTGGTATTGACCTGTGAGATCCATGAAACAAGGCTAAAAGAAGGGCATCATTGATGAGAGGGGAGCTGCTGAGTGAGGGAGGTTTGTGCCATGGAGGAGAAGACTCTACAGTCACAGGAACAAATATGTCTAGTTGGAAGAACATTGTCTGCATCAATCAATGATTTATGCATGGTGTGTTGATACATGTACAGAGGAGGAGGGGGGGTGGGAGAGAGATGGAGGGAGGGAAGAAAAGAGAGAGAAAGATGTTAGTAAAATGCAATATAGCATAAAGCATAAAGTATAGTGATAGTATAACCTACATAATATATAACTTATGTACGCTGCAGTCGCTCCTGCAAAAAGAGCAGAGAATAGGGAAAAGATCAACCTAGCAACCACCGTGAGCTCCATTCACCTCCAATGTAATGTCCAGCTGACCCTGATCAAAATAGTATACCACTTTCTATAAGGGTATTCAAATCCATAGGCACTACATTATATAACAGGTTCAGCTCCATGCTTTTACTGCTAATATTGCATCTTCCATAGCATGAGGAAAATATTGACCAATGAGGGCAGCTGGAAAATTTAATTTCTCCGGTAAAAACTATAGTAGCTACCAGTTTGTCCGTCTCTCTCTATAATTTGGATAGTGCTTGCAGAAAGCTACCACTCGGAAGTCAAAATTAATATCTTGCAGAATACCAAGCACTATATATATCTAACTGCACAGTCAATAGTTTGGTGCACCTAAGGTTTTTGTACTGAGCAACCCCTCTCATTGTGGTGCAGCACTATGCAAGGGAGCTCCCTGCCAGCACATGGTTGTCACATGCACAGGCATACACATACAGTGACTTATTATCCTGCGTGCATGAGCAAGGGATAAAGTAATTGGTTTTATCCGTCCATCTGTCTGTCTGTCTGTCTGTTTATCAGCACAAAAATCGCCAGGTCTAGGAAGATGATGATGGTTGGGTAACATTAATTTTGTGAAGCGAAATATTTACAACTGCGCACACTTTTGCTATAAACCACGCCCTTTTGGTGTTGACAGTGTCAGGCCACTAGCTCTGACTAGAGTTTCTTGGTTGTAGCAATTAATGACAGTAAGTCAATCAGAACAGACGTAGCTACTTATTCAATATGATATCTCATAGTTGGGCCTATTACAGCATGTATAATATAGGCATTGCCCTGGCTGTGGGGCTCCGCCCCCTTCCTTGCTGGTTGGGGGGGGGGGGGGTACGTGCCCCCGGTGCCTCCCCAGTTCCTACACTTATGGATCATCACTTCCACCATTAAGATAACTTACAGATCACTTCCATCAATAAGATCACTTGCAAGTAATCTAAATAATGGAAGTGATTCAAATAAGCGAAGAAGTCATGCTAGAGCTGAGCAGCGAGAATCCACATGCTTTTAGCACTATGGAGCACAATAATTACAGTGGCATTGTGACTCATGCCATTGTTCAACTTTTATTCATAGGGATATAAATTAACCACAGACTACTGTGCTTTGCTGGTCAGTTGTCCAGTGGGAAGGCAGTGGCTGTCAGGTGTTTAATTAATAGCTCACACACCACAAAGATATTCTGGTTGATTCCTGATGTAAATGTCCCGAAATATACCAAGTCAGCAAATTCTTGTGTGTATCATACATGTACATAATACAATACTATAACGCATTCCCACTGTTCTCAATGCTCCTGTTATTCCTACCGTTCCTAGTGTATTTCTGATGTTCCCACTGTCACTAGATATTCTAGGGTTCTCATTGTTCCTGATGTGCTCAGCGTTCCTAGCGTTCCCACTGTTCCTAGCGTTTTCATTGTTCCTGAAGTCCCCACTGTTCCCAGTGTTCACGTTGTTCCAGCGTTCCAATATTCTCGTTCCTGAAGTCCCCAGCGTTCCTAACATTCTTGTTGTTCCTGAAGTCCCCAGTGTTCCTAGCATTCCCACTGTTCCTAACATTCTCATTGCTCCTGAAGTGCCCAGCGTTCCCACTGTTCTAGCGTTCTCATTGTTCCTGAAGTTCCCAGCGTTCCCAATGTTCTAGTTGTTCCTGAAGTCCCCAGCGTTCCCAGTGTTCTCGTTGTTTTTGAAGTCCCCAGCGTTCCAACGTTTTCGTTGTTCCTGAAGTCCCCAGTGTTCCCACCGTTTCTATCATTCTCGTTGTTCCTGAAGTGCCAAGCGTTCCTAGCGTTCCCACTGTCCCTAGCGTTCTCATTGTTCCTGACGTCCCCAGCATTCCCAGTGTTCTCGTTGTTCCTGAAGTCCCCAGCATTCCCAGTGTTCTCGTTGTTCCTGAAGTCCCTAGCATTCCAACGTTCTCGTTGTTCCTGAAGTCCCCAGCGTTGCTAACATTCTAAGAAAGCTAAGAACGCCGGAGACTGCAGGAACAATGAAAACACTAGGAACAGTGGCAACACAAGGAACCTTGAGAACAGTGGGAACCTAATAACATCGAGAACAGTGGGAGCGTCAGGAATGATGGAGACTGCAGGAACACTGAAAACACTAGGAACGCTGAGGATGTCAGGAACAATGAGAACACTAGGAACTGTGGGAACACCCGAAAAATTATAATAATATTGGGAACACTAGCAGTGCTTGAGACTTCAGGAACAATGACAACACTAGAAACAGTAGGAATACCAAGAACATTGAGAATAGTGGGAACATTATAGGAACGCTGGGCACTTTCAGGAACAATGAGAATGCTAGGAACAGTGGGAATACTAAGTAGCAGTGGGAACGCCAGAAACGCTAGGAGTAGTGGGAACGCTAGGAACGCTGGGCACTTTCAGGAACAATGAGAACGCTAGGAACAGTGGGAACACTAAGTAGCAGTGGGAACGCCAGAAACGCTAGGAGTAGTGGGAACGCTAGGAACGCTGGGCACTTTCAGGAACAATGAGAACGCTAGGAACAGTGGGAACACTAAGTAGCAGTGGGAACGCCAGAAACGCTAGGAGTAGTGGGAATGCTAGGAACGCTGGGCACTTTCAGGAACAATGAGAGCGCTAGGAACAGTGGGAACACTAAGTAGCAGTGGGAACGCCAGAAACGCTAGGAACAGTGGGAACGCTAGGAATGCTGGGAACTTCAGAAACAATGAGGAACAGGGGGAACGTCAGCAACTCTGTACACTTCAGGAACAATGAGAACGCAAGGAACAGTGGGAACACGAAGTAGCAGTGGGAATGCCAGAAACACTAAGAACAGTGAGAATGCTAGGAACGCTGGGAACTTGAGAAACAATGAGGAACAGGGGGAACATCAGGAACTCTGCACTTCAGGAACAATGAGAATGCACGGAACAGTGGGAACACAAAGAACGCTAGGAGCAGTGGAACGCTAGGAACGCTGGGGACTTCAAGAACAATAAGAATGCCAGGAATAGGGGGAAAATTAGGAATGGGAACACCAAGTAGCAGTGGGAACGCCACAAATGCTAGGAACAGTGGGAACGCTAGGAACGCTGGGAACTTCAGGAAAAATGAGGAACAGGGGGAACATTAGGAACGCTGGGCACTTTTAGGAATAATGAGAACGCTAGGAACAGTGGGGCCCTTGAAGCAGGAAAGTTAGGAATGCTGGTTACATGTACTTCAGGAACAATGAGAACGCTAGGAACACCCACTAGCAGTGGGAACGCCAGAAACGTGGGAATGCAAGAAACATTGATAGCAATATAAAATTTTAATAGTATATTTGTTTAAATAATTTTGCTGACTTGGCATGTTGGCATATTTCGGGACATTTATCATTGACCTGCAAAGCACAGTACAACGTAGCATAGATCATATAGACTACCTAACTCCCCGTACTCCCTTAATACAAAATAGCAGATAGAGATCTCGTGGCAAGGCATGGACCTTCAAATAATTGAGCTCACCTTTTCCTCCAATGCTCCAAAGGTGGTGACTGCGCTGCACAAGCAACTGCAATCAAACCGTTATACTCATAGCACGCCCACGTCCTGTTAGAGAGGAAGTTTCTAGAAATGCGCCACGTGTGAGTGTCAGATGCTAAGCTGCATTAAAGATGGCGACGTCTTTTGGAGACCTTCAGCTGGCTCGCCAGGCCTACCTCTGGCTCATGGCATGCATGTACATGTTCGCCTTTGCCTCTCTGTATACTCAAATACCAGGTGGGTAAATTATCATTATTAATTTTTATGCTGACCAGGCAAGTCTAAAAGTCATATAATTTCTGCCAAATCCACTATTTCACCTTAGTCCGTATTTTAGTTAGCTATATAAATAATAAAGGGTAGGATACCACACGCTTAGTGATACACTTAAGTACGATGCTACACAATGCATTGCATTGCCAAACGCGACGTTAGGATAGACTTGGTTATGCATAGTGATATAGTATTTCATCCAGCACCTCTAATTATTTCATACCCTTAACCAGTTATTGACCAATAATTAACCCTCGGCGCATGCGCGAGGGTTACGGTAATCGTTTTGTGTGTGTGTGTGTGTGTGTGTGTGTGTGTGTGTGTGTGTGTGTGTGTGTGTGTGTGTGTGTGTGTGTGTGTGTGTGTCTGTGTCTGTGTCTGTCTGTCTGTCTGTCTGTTTATCAGGTCCTATTACGTATTTATTACACCATTTTGTATTGCACTTCTATAAATGTTATGTTAATTGTTATGAATGTTAATTGTTCTCTTAAATAGGTCTGTATGGTCCAAATGGACTGACCCCAGCGCATAATGCTATGCCCAAGTTATCTGCAGGTAAAATTTTTTTACTATAGTTTACTGTGAGTATGCTATTTTCCATTGTTATTCACCATGTTATGTATTATTCCTGATCTTTCTGTCATTGATTTTAGGGAGAAATGCTTCTTTGACATCCCTGTTGACCATGCTTCGCTCCTTCCCTTCTGTCCTTGTGTTTCACACCAAGCTTCAGCTGTCACCATCGCTTGCCATGGAACTATGTTGTGTAGTCGGTGCTCTGTTGGCATTTGTTGTGATGATATTCCGAGCCATGAGGTGCACGCTTACCTTTGCTCTGCTATGGTTCCTCTATCTTTCTGTCTACAAGGTACGTTCATAGATTATAAATATACATGCGTACAAGCCAATCATCTTTCTTATATGATCTCAGGTTGGTCAAGTGTTTTTGTGGTTTCAGTGGTAAGTACATACGAATCCTGCCCATACCCCCCCCCCCCCCCCCAACCTTCCTGCGTGCTAGCATGGGGGCAAAACACAGGAGTGGGTTTGCGCAGGATTATATTTCCATGTTTAATATGAACATTACCGAACAATGAATGCCTTGTGCATTAATGCAATCAAGAGGTGGTGGGAGAGGAAGTGAAGGAGGGAAATTGGGGAGAGAGAGAAAGAAACAGGAGAAAGCTATAACTTAAAATTGATTATTTCTTTTAGGGATAGTCTTTTGCTGGAGGCTGGATTTCTCACCATTCTTGTGGCTCCATTCAACTTAATTTTTTGGAAGAAGTGAGTTGATTGACTGTGCATATATTAATGTACATGTACATATGCATGTACATACCGTACTCATTCTAATTATTCGAACATTCTGGTAGCCTGAACTGCAAGTTTAAGAATTTTATTTCCTTCCTAATTCATTGAATATCTTGAATTTCAAATTTTCTCACCTGTTTTAATCAACCGAACGGCCACGCAGTACGGCATGATAGGAACTCGAGATAACTCTTCCACATTTATCGAAGAGTGTGGCTACCACATCTTGGACAGCATCTTAGAGCGGAAAGGTAACATGTGACGGTGATGATTTTGCGATCGCTCAGAGCATAGCAACACTGGAGCTCTAGAGCCGACTCCTCCATTTTTTCACCGGATCCGTTCTATTTACATTTGAACAAGCCATTGGCCAAATTTATAATATTATATTTCTATTTAATGCCAAATGACGATATCATTTATTTTGGCTGTTCGGATAATTAGAGCGAGTACGGTAGAATGGAAGAAGTTCCAGCAAGGCTGACTATCGAAATAGTGCTGCAGAGATCTTCTTTTGTGTATGTATGGTGTTTATTATCTGTGCATTTGTTATTCTTAGACCTGTTGCTCGAAGCCATGATGGTCTCACTCTTTGGCTTGTCCGTTGGCTGCTCTTTCGCTTAATGTTTGCCTCGGGCATTGTCAAGCTGACTTCCCAGTGTCCCACTTGGTGGAAGCTCACAGCATTGAACTACCACTATGAAAGTCAGGTACTGGATTAGTCTTGATCGGTATACACTGTACATGTATTTGACTCTCACCATTTGCACGTATTGATGCATCAGTGCATCCCGACTCCGTTATCGTGGTATGCCCATCATCTCCCTGAGTGGCTCCAGAAGATGAGCGTTGTTGGTACCTACTTCATTGAGATAGCTGCTCCTATTCTCTTCTTCCTTCCCGTTAGGTCTCTCAGACTTTTGGGATTCTGGACACAGGCAAGCAGTAGTATTTCACCTCAGTCCTGTACATGCATATTACTGTGTATGTATGATGAATATTGAATGTTGCTCAGGTGTTTCTTCAAGTGCTCATTATAATCACAGGGAATTATAACTTCTTTAATCTTCTCACCATTTCTTTGTGCTTCTCATTGGTGGATGATGCATTCTTTATGAATAGTGAGTTATAATATGCATAGTAATTTTTGATGTGTGCTATAATGTCCTGGATGTAGTCCCCATGGGCGTTTTACTATAACTGCCCAATTTTTCGCTACTTGCTTACCATGTATGTATGTGTGAAATTTTGGGTGCATGGTATCAATGGCAACTCTACCTTGATCGCTGCTATCCAGCAGGTTTCAGACACAAAGTGGTCGCTCTTTCATCAAGTATAGTAGCTACATGTACATGTACATGTAAGTTTTAATGGTACTGCACTGATTGGCACGAGCACTAGTGCAGACTCGTTTACAGTAGTATTGAGGCTAATAAGCTTTGGTATACTGTATTTCAAGGTAGTTAGAAGGCAACAGATCTTCTGATGGGTACCAACCGCTAAATCTGTTTCTGATTATGATCAGAAGCCTGGGCACTTATCTGGGAGTGAGCGCTTACCTGGGACATCTATATAGGGTACATGTACACATGTTAAGGATCATTATGCATTTGTGAAGGTGTTAAGCTTTTGTTAATTTATTTTGGAAGTTCTTAATTATACTATTTACATATACCTTAGATGATTTCCACCAGCTCTAATTGTGCCGCAGAAGCAGTTAGAGCTGGTGGAAATCATTTGTTACTATGGTATACCAGTGCTCCACCATACTGGCACTGTTCACTGATTAAATTATTGTGGGCTTTGTTTTGTTAGTTTATGAACATGACTGGACTACGCTGGAGAATGATCTTAGTGGTGTTACCATAGTAACATACCAAATGTACTTTAAACTATCATCTAGGGATTTCTTCTCCAACTGTTGTTAATCGGATCTGCCGAGCTATTTTTGGAGGTTTTGGTGATATGATCTACGGTGTTGCCAAACTGTTAACATTCATAACAGTTTTTGGTGTGCTATTGGCTCTGACAGTGTATTACTTTGATGTCCAGTTGGATCTCCAAAATCTGAAGATGACCTCTAACATAAGTAAGTTCAAATAGCTATTAGTTAATTATTGCTCGTATCCCGAAATTTTTTCCTTGCATGCACAAGCATACATGTACATCATAGATATAGAATATTATGTAACTGGGATGGTAAACATATCAAATTAGCAATATGTACACTGGGGACAATTCATGTCACCCCCAAAACCACAAAATGCACAAAAATTATGAAACATGCCAGAAATTAGCAATTTTTCAAGATCTACCAAACAGAAACACTTAGAAGCTTGAAAGTAGGTATTAAAGTAGACAAGGAACTGAAGTGTTTTAGTTCCAATAAATAGGCCACCTCAAATGGTGTTTGTTCTTTCGAGGTTTCTGGCCTAATGATAGCAGTGTAGTCTCCAAGAAATACCTGTCCCATTGCAGTACATCTCCTTTGATTTAATTCATCAGTTACACTGTTGAGATAAAGTGCGTTCTACGTACATGTATATGTATGGACAAGACAACTGAAATAGTACTGTCCCCCAAAAGACCATCATAGATACAGTAGTTGCACTCTTGATAAAATATTGCTAGTAGTATTCTGTCATCATTAAGCTTTGGTTTCATTAGCTATAGTGCTAACATACATGTACATGTAGGTGCCTCATTCAGCTGCCATGGTCTAGGGCGACACAGTGTGTGCATCATGGCTTGCTCACGTGAATAGTCTGCATTATCTATGCATAAGGTATCATGCAAAGGCAAGGGTGTAGATAATGGGGGATGGGGGGACTGAACCCCCCCCCCCCTCAAGATTTTTTTTATCATGAACTACTTTGTGTGTAAGATTGTATAACTTGACCTCTGTACTTAGCAAAGGGTGTTTGCACACAGCAATAGGGAGTAGGACACTCTCTCTCCCTCCTCTTATATATATACTCTTGCTTACAATTAAAGGCTTATCAAGCCGTGGCTCAATAATTATAAGCCCTTAAATTGATATTAATTTTTGCCAAAAGGGACGAGCCACTTTCTCATTGAATTATTTGTTACACCACTGCCATGGTGGCAATCTAATAATAAGTAGGAGTGGTCACAAATTGGGCATAGCAACACAAGCCCCCCTACTACGAAGAAGTTATCTACACCCATAAGTATGGCACTGAGGATTTTCCCGTATATCTGTATGTTTTACAGATTATGAGATCTATCTATTTATGAATTGTATAATTATGTAACACTAAGGACTGAAATAAACGTGTGCTTGTTAACTGCACTTTGCGGTACAGTATATGTGCAATTCATTACTTGCAGGATTCTCCCCTGATTCCTATGCTTCTGGCCTGAATGTGGCTGTGCCCCTATTGGCTCTGATGGGAGCTCTATCACTGACCGTGGAGATTATTTCTGCCTTTGCCAGGTGAATACAGTTTTAAGGGGAATCAATACAAAAATGATATCATGTGCATAATATTATTATCTTGCACTTTCAGCTCTCTCTCTTGCCCTGGACTTGCTAATAAGGTGTGGTCTCTTCTTCAGACTACCGTTTTTTCCTCGATAGTCGTGATCATGTTTGCCATATCTTTGGTAATAATATTATAGTTAATAAAAATTAGTGCAGATATTGAGATCAAGATTTAGTTATGAACTTTATACGTGAAATGCACCTGATAGCGAGTGCTTCGACTAGCAAAATGGCATGCACTTATTAGCGAATATTCTCCTACAAGCTACCCAATTTCAAAGGATCAAACGTGTGGAAGTTATATCCCGGCTAAGCACCCATGTGGGCCAAAATTGCCATCTGTGTTTAAGCACCCATGGGTGCTTTCCCTGGACACTACGATAATAACGAGAAAATGCAGTATTTTAGATGAGATTTTTTCCCTATGTGGTAGGTATCTCATGGTGTTTTGGACAGAACCTTCTACAGTTCAATACCACAAGAAGTCATGGCTATGCACAACACAATGGATCAGTATTCTGTGACTAACCCGTATGGACTCTTCAGAAGGTATGTTAGTGATATTGTACTGTATCCTCACCTTCCCCCGTTTCAGCAGCATGTATGTAGATAGCCCAAATTGAGGAAGGAGCCAATTATCATTTGGGGCGAGCCTGAGCGAGCCCCACACTAATCAGTACTACGAGAAAATTACTGTACTTAGAGAGATCTTGATCCAACAACAGGTGGATGTGAATATTCAAAACATGGGCGTCGCACCCGGGGGGTCAGGGGGGCTATGGCCCCTCCACTTTTCATGACCGGATACACCCACTTTTAGATTATGCCATAGAATAACCTGACCTTACCTATCTATATGAACGTTTTGCCTGAAAACTAGACTGCTTTCATCTGTGCTTGAGTTGCCAGCAGCTTCTATGCCCTACAGTCGTCCCCGCTGCTTTTGCTCTTTAAATTCAGTGCTGTTCACGGAACTCGTTTCCCGTTAATTAGTGGGCGTGGCTGAAACTTTTGCGTGCGCACTGTTAGTTGATCCTTGCCCCCTCACTTTCCAATTGCTTCCGACGTCTATGCTAAACTGTAAACATGAGACTCCAGTTGTTGGAGAATTAGCTGTAATTCCATGTGCTGTCTCCCCAGGTGCTCTGATACACTACTATCATGCAATGTGGCGAAATGGAAATCGAACTATATTCAGGCAATCTTTACCTTCGCAACGAAACTCGACCACCTTTCCTGACTCTGTTGATCCCCGCTATCGGTTCGACTTCTGAATCTGAATGTGTGGAAGGATGCAAGTTCAATTCAGCTAACATATAACTATTAGACCAGTTCGTGGCTTACATACATGTAAGCTTTGGGAAGTGTCTACTTCATCCGAGTGATCATCTGATGTATCTGACTCAGAATCTTCTGAATCTGAATGTGGGGAAGGATGCAAGTTCAATGCAGCTAACATAATATAACTACATGTATCAGATCAGTTCGTGGCTTACAGCCTCCCATCACCACCAGCCACCTATTTTTATGGGTAGTTACTGATGGTGTGAAGAGTAGCTTATGGACTGCTTTCAATGCTTCCTACAACACTTCTGTATACAGTTAATGATTGTACTTTGTACTTTGCACTCTGCATTACGTCTCCCTAAAATCAAAATCTTGAAGGGGATGCACTTGGACAGCTATAAGAGACGCTAGCTGAGGTGGAGTATGTAATAATTGATGAGATGTCAATGGTAGGTCGGAAGATGTTTTGACAGGTAGATCAGCGGCTACGTCAGGCATTTCCCCAGTGTGGTGACAAGGTACATGTACATGTATTAGGAGGAAGATGTTGCTTACTATTTGGTGACTTTGGACAGCTTCCACCAGTTATGGACCTACCACTGTACACTTCAGTTTCCAGATCTTCTCTCTCAGACTTGGGTAGGTCTGCATATCAGGGCAACTCTTCTCTGTGCCGTACGCATGTTGTGGTGTAATTATTTCATCCGGCTATTCTTCTCAGAATCTGAGAGGTAGCGATAGTTGGTGTGGCTCTGAGGGTTACTGTTGTCGTGGCATTTGACAATTAAGGCTGTAGTTCTCACTCAAGTTATAGAGCAATAAGGTCAAGATCCAGAACAAGTCAGATTTAGAGAAATATTGCTGCATTTAAGGGATGCGAAAGTTACACAGGCGGACTAGGAACACTTAATAGAAAGGAGAATTGAGCATGTTGCCAATAAAGATATCTTCTTTAACCAGGCTCTTCATCTACTGCCAACTGTCAATGCTGTAGATGCGCATAATAGAAACTTAGACAAATAGTCAACCAGTTACTGAGATTAAAGCTGTTCACAGTGGACATAGGGCTCGGTTCTAAAGAGTTTTGTACAGGACTCACATTTGTTGCTTGTTCACGTGTGAGTAGCATAACCGATCTTATGTTCAATCCTGGCTTTGATTTTGACCGTGTTTCAAATATGGCTAATAGTGTATGGTTTCAAGAACGTAAGGTAGAGAACACACGACTGTAAATTCATAGGGATATGCTATAATTTACCATATTTTTTATGCACACAAATTTATAGGACTAAGCTTGATTATTCTTACGAACTCAAGAGAAACAACTTAGGAAAAAAAACTTGATATTTTTAATGCATATATCTCCTTGATTTAGAGTCGACAAAGGAAACTTGATACATAAATCTCCTTGATCTAGAGTCAACAAATTCTAAACCCTTTACAAAAGCAATGACAGGATATACCGTCATTGCACGAAATGACTAATGACGGCATATCCAGTCATTATTATGTATAATTATACGCACTGCATAAAAGTGGTTTTCCAAGTAAACAAGATAATCTTCAGAAGCATTGCACCGAGCAACTTTTCAGCGATGTCCTCAACTTTTATGGATGGAAAGGCTGCCAAGATGGTGCATTCGAACGCAGTCATCTCATACGTCTCGCCATCATGATCTTTGGCAAGGAAGTGCACTGAATAGGATGTGGTTCTTCCAGGTACTATCATGTGGCACTTCCCGCATGTTGCTATGCCATTCATCTCCATTTCAACATGCCCTTTGCACGAACGACAGCATGGATATCCAGTGTTTTAGCCAGCATCCAAAAGAAAGGGGGTGGGAGGATAGCACTGACTAACATGTACGTGCCAGCATGTGAAATTAATTCGAGACAACAATGTAGAAATAATTAAATTACTCCAACATATGCATGAGTTCATTACAATAACACGTTGCATGTGCACAAAAACAAAATCAAGTGAAAAGACGACGATTTTTCATTTCTGCCCAGCGTCGGACAGCTTCTTTGAAGTCAAATTTAGACATGTCTTCAGGGGCTTCAAGACGTATTCGTAGTAGTCTGTCCAATGTCTGAGCTTTCATTCTGTTCCTTAAATCAGTCTTTACACGTTTCATTGTGCTGAAACACCTCTCACAATCTGTAGTTGACATTGGCAGTACTAAAGCATGAACGATCAATTTCGACACCAAAGGAAATAGCTCAGTGAGCGATTCAGTACTGAGCAGTTCTCTTGCCAGCTCTTGTAAAGTGGTACAGGACTTCAACTTGCTGTGCTTCTTAACAAAAGTGGTAAATTCATTGTATTCATCGACACACTCAGTCATGTTAACTCCCATGGGTCCCTCTTCATGATAGTGTTCCAAGAGAACCTGTAATTTTTCTTCTGCCACTCCTTCTTGGCCTAAAACCCTAAGATTTTCGGCGCTTCGGCAAAGGTAAGCCATCGGTGTCATCGTCTTCTCCTGTTTCGGATTCGCTGCTCTCTTCCGCGATCGCTTCGTCGTCATCGTTGACATCCGACGATAAACGCGTCGCCGTGTCTTCATTATCGCTCTCTCTTGAGCTTGGGGTGGCAGAAGCACTGCTCAAAAAGATTGTAAGACTGCTCTGGCGATGGCGAGACATGACCGGTCGACCGTTGTGTGCAGCTTTCTAGTCCACGTGTTTGTAGGCCACGCCCAGTAATATTTTACGCATAGCGCGCGCATGTGCGGTAGCTATAATGGGGCGGTAAGAGTTTTACTGGGGCGGACTCCAATGATAGGAGGGCGGACAATGAAAATTCGAGGGCGGCCCAGCCCCCCAAAAACGCTTTGGCTAGAACACTGGATATCCTTCACCCCCCACCACTGAAATAGTTACGGTGTGGCTATCCCGTCCAGAGCTGCTGAGTGGAGTCTCATCTACAACACCAATGTCGTCAGTTTCAACAAACTGTGATCGGGGGCAAAGTGACGGAAAATTTCATCTGCGTACAGCTTCACAATAGCTGAGGTGAAAGAGTACAACTTTCCCTCATTGAGTTTTCCGATGGCGTCTTCTCATGCTACGAGCTTTAAACATCCGCTGCTGTCAGCAATGGTAATGTCTTGCTTTTTCCATTCTTTGACTTGAACAGCGTCATTGACAGCAGTAACCTTTGCATGGAAATTTAACTCTTGGTTAGGTGTCATCAGCAAGACAGCGTCCAGAGTGCTGAACTGAGTCGGTGGTAGTGTTGTTATGTCAGTTGTGACCGGTGACTCATCAATTTTACTTGAAGAATTGATCACGATTTCGAGATTGTCACCGCCAGCTAGTGCGGCTTTTCTGGACATGGCAGTTCTTGATTGCTATTGCCGTTTTCTCTTCCATGCTTTTTAAAAGTGCAGGACACAATTTTGCATTGAAGCAAATGATGCGCATAGCTACAGTGCCATCAGCCACTTTCCTGTCAAAGTATTTAACAGCACTATTCTTTCTTCCCTTTCTCACAGGCGAAACATACATCATGACCCCGTGAATCGTTGTGTTTCTAGATGGGCTAGATAGGTTACTAATGGTAAGTTCTTCGATATGCTTTCTTTTTGCAATCGGTTCTTTGGCCATTGTTTTCGTCTTGATCTCAAGGAATGTGGATGATGAAGCCTAAAGCTCATCTCTTTTTATACACTTCAAACTTGTTAATTATGCACAAACTACGTGATTGGTTCATTTTATATTAAATTTAATCTATCCAATGAAAATGCGCCGTGTTGATGTAATACGCTATCTGTATAATACATCTAAACAAATTATTAGCAGCTGGCACCCTCATATCAATATCCTTTGTCAATTACAAGCTTGAATGAGTTCATTTTGAGATACCTCACCACTGCTATCAGACTCAATCTCTTAAAATATACATCTGAGCTTCTTGATGGAGTCTTTATTCAAATGGCTTGTTACTGAATCCATCATCACTAATGCAAGTGGATGGCTCACTTTGATATTGTAATACAAGTATGTTTGATGTCACAGTCATGGGATAATGTGACTGAACACTACTAACAGCCTGCTATGTACAATCAAGTGCCAGTACTAGTTAGTACGGTACGCATGCGTAGATGAAAGCAGCACCGAACTTTGAACTTATGCTATTATGGTGTAGACCACACCCCTCAATGCAGGCCACCATGCAATAGCGATGCTCTCACTCTGCTCGAACGTCGAATCTACCACCAGACCATGACAAAGAGCAGACATCGCCTCTCGCTTTGCTCGAGGCTCGGTGGCCTACTGAGCAGGCCTATCGAAACGTGCGGTGCTTGCGCCGTTCGCTCAAGCTCGAGAATGCATCTCTATGGCCCCTAGGCCCTGGCAACCTCGTTTGTGCACACGGGACAACAATTCTGACCAATCACAAGTCTTCTGAACTTGTAGGAGAGCGCATCTTTTATGCCCTCCAGGTTAGGACACGGACCATAATATAAGTAGATTGTTGCTCTGAAAATATTTTTCGTTGTATATACCGTACCCTCGCGAAAGAGGGCCCACTACGGAATGTCGGCCCATCCCCCCACTTTGGGCTAAATGTCCTGCTAAGGTCTAGTGTTTACTCGAATATGCGCCCATGTGTAGCTACCCTTGAATCACGGCTCAATTGAATGGCTGGTTTATGAGGACTGAACTTTGAATAGTCTATGTAAGATCGATAAGTAACATGCTAAGTAGCTGTAAAACTAAGCCCAGCTAGCTTTATGCCACATTTCAGCAGAAATAAACGATCGTACACGGCTAGTGATCGTAGCCACGCCCACTTAATAGGGCTGCACTCAACGACAGTATCGCGGCCATCCTTGCTCTGGATTGGTAACCGTGCTTGAATATGGCTGAAATCAATAGTAGCCGCTGCTACTATTCAAATTATGAAGCTAGCGTGGGTAACTTACCTGGGCGCTCTTTCGCGTATAAACGTGATACTGATACCTTGAATATCGGCCCATCCCCCAATCTTGGCCCAATGTAAGGTGCACTGCCCATGGGCCCTCTTTCTTGAAGGTACGGTAGTATAATAAATTCTCGAGATAAAGCAGAAATGGCCCAATGAATACATGATAGGTGTACTCTCTTAGTTGTGTATTGCACTGAATTAAGGTCGTCCAATCAAATTGCTGCACATTATTGTATACAACAAAGTTTGTGTTGTTTACAAAACCAGGTGTTGACTGTATTATGTAACAGTAATGGTATGATGTAGATCCGTTATCATGCATTGTTCCCAAAAAGGAGCTCGAACCAGTAGATAAGAAAACATGTTCTATAGTTTATTTTTTCCCCATTTCAATTCGAGTCAGGCTAATTTATAACCCTAACTTAGGTCCAGAACACACTATAAACGTAATTGAGAGACAAGCAGATCAAACATAAAAAAATTAGTGTTTAGATTCTTCAGAATTATTATATTGTCGAGTTAAAAGTGAAAATCTCTTATTATAAAAAAACACAAGGATAGGCACTCTGATAGTTAACCTCAGTGTCTGCCACACTCTGGTACAGATGAGTAAATTGGTTGGAGTCCAACCCAGGTCAGTTTTTTCATGTTTTTTCAGTATGTAAATGTATAAATATTATCTCCATGATTTTCATACATAATTGCATGCATGGAGATAAGCAAATTAGACTACAGAAACAGTGTTTTTTTCATAATTACTGCAGGCATTTTGCATATTAATACTGACTTTGTTGGTTTGTATTGGTGTGACTCTTGCCATATGTACATGTACATGTAGTATTCCTTGGTCTCAGTATTATTGCAACAGCCAACATGACACTATATACACTGTTACTGTTAGGCAACTATAACATCAATCACTTTTTGGTCAATAACTATCCAAATGTTTAGAATAGTGAATTTAGGAAGACTATAATTTTGTGAACTTGAGAGAAATTGAATGGAAATGCTGCTTATATAGCCTTGTCCCGGTGACACTTAAACAGCGCTCTCTGCGCCCAGACTAGGAAACATGAACTTTTACCTATATTTTGTTGAAATAATAGTATAGCTATCTTCATAGTGATTGGTTCCATGGGGCTTCAGATTTCAGTCACTAGCACTATAATATTATATAGACGTCACGAGCATTATTTAGAACATTGACGATCTTTACCAGTCGTACGCTTGTTAGTTGTGCACATGAGCAGAAAGCACAATGGATATGGGCACTGTCGATAGGCATGGCTACGGTGGCCAACAAAAAGGCACTATTTGTGACGCTCGTGGACCGTATACCTCGATTTGACGCACATGCATGTATCACAGTAGTCAACCTTGTGTGGATGGAGGGCCACCTTCAGTCGGTGTGCCTTCAACCACTGTCTGATAGCAAACGACCCAGCGGCAGTATAGGTGGTCGTCTAGAAGTCTGTCTCTGATTCACTGATTCTGAGCTACTGTACATAGTAATAAATTCTTATGTACATGTATGTAAGTACCTTTACCAGTAATATTCCTCGGAGGCTTGCCCTTCTTTGATCAAGATGGCTGCTCTTCTCTATTGGGCTGTTTTTCCCGTGTGTACTCCAATGCTTTGGTAAGTCTTGACCAACCTTTGGAGGATAGCTGGACATCCACGCTTACAGCTTTCCTTCCTCTCAAGTCACTTTCTAGCTCTCCCCTTCCCTTCGTCTTCAGCGGTCTCGATTTCTTGACTAATATCCGACGCTGAAATGGATACACTCTGCTCGAGTACAGGTTCGAGACGATAGAAAGATCAACTAGTTCCAGCAAGAAACTATTCTACTCTGTCTTGCCTCCTTTGTTGTATAACTGATCCATTCACTTCACTTTCTGGGAGTGGAGGTATATATTGCTAGTGGGCTATCACACCCTTTGGCCATGGGGCATAACTCCCAAACAAAAAAGGATGCAGCAACTACCCTAGTGTAGAGCTTGAACTATCATGTACAATGAGCAACATTTATTTATGCAGGCAAGCGAAAAATTTGAACCCAAATATCTGAATTGCCTATGAATTTCCCAGGATGTTGTTGCAGCTGCTGGTAGCTGAGCTGCCACCTGTTGGGTGACGAACGGCATTGGCCATGTGTCCATGAGGGGGAACCAACCCAATAGAGGGCAGTGGGGATTCCTGGGGCAGGTAGTGTGCTGGTGATCATCCTGCAGGCATAATAAGCATTATCCTTAGCCTGGCCTGTGAATGCCTTGCTGTAGATCGAGGCCTGTATGGGTCCAGTACCAACCAGTTGAGGTCCTTCTGTGCTAGGGCTTTTCCGTTAGTGTAAGTACACACAACGAACGCGAAGTGGTGGACATGATGGCGAGTACGAGCATTGTTCAACTGCAACAGGAGCAGCAGCAACAGGCTGAACAGGCGACGGCTACCCCATCCACTAGCAGTGGCGCGGCTGCTAGCGAAGGAGGAGAGAAAAATAGTGCACAGGAGGTCCTAGTTGCACGCTTGCATGCAAGTCTTGGTGTACATAAATTCATGATGATCAGCTCACCTAGCTGGGCACACGGTGCCATCCTGACATTGACCTAGCACCTGAAGAATAGGCAACTGGCAAGCAGCAAAAACGTCCTTAGTAGCGACATCTCTTTCAGATCGCACCAATCCTTTCTAGCCAATACTCATTGATGACGTTGCCCTGAACGCACGTGCATTAAAATGACGTTTTGATTGACCGCGCCCCCTGGCGATCTGAAACGAGATGATGGCGAGAATGGCGTTGTAAATGTCAAACGTTGAGAAGCTCATCACTTCTTATCAATCTAAACGAGGTAGGATACTAGCAATAGTCGGGTCAATAAAGCCTCAAAAGAAGTGTGGTAGGTGCTGGACTAGACGGCCGCTCGTATCAGCCTTGTACATTAATATTATACAGAAATAGGCATAAGCTAGACATTTTTTTACTTACTAAGTCTTGCCTTATATGCTCTTCAAATCTTCCAACAGCCGATTTTTTCTCGATTTACATTGCTATATATTGTGCACATGATGTTACATCGACGTCACGACATGTCATGCCTTCTATTACAGAACAGTCTTTCTATTCATTACTGGTCAAAATAAGTGCACATGCAAAGTTATAAAAAAATGTACTCTTTTGCTCAGTTGCACCGTAGCACCCATGCCATACGCTCCCGGCCACATGTTCATACGAGTTTAATTTAATACTGGTTACTTTGGAGAGACCTAGCCCAGGATATTGAAAGTAAAGACACATAAGACGATACATACTCACCTGGGGAGCAATCATCAGCTCATTCTGGACCGTGGGAGTGATGTATATGGAGCCTGGAGCCACTAGTTCGGCCCACTTCCAAGCGTTGATGCTTCGGCTCAAGGACACCTTGGCTGGGAGGCCGTCAAGTGTGCGGGGCTCTCTGCCGTGAAAAAGTTCGGCTTGCACGTCCGCCTTATGGTTCACTAACGCTGATGGGTACCGCGTCCACAGTTCACCGTCCAATATTAGTGAGGCAACACTGGTGTCAAGCAAGTACTTGGTTCCCGCCCGTTGTTTGGTGCCGGAGTCGCACGTCGCCATACTCGAGCTCAGTCGGGTTGCTTCAGCTGAGGAAGACACACTTGAATTTGAAGGGGCTGTGCTGGAATTCAAGAGAGTCGTCTCCAGTCCGCTTTGAGTTCTAGCGCACTTTTTATACGGTCACCGTGCCAATTGCACACAAGCGATGAAATGTACGTACGTGTCACATGCACATTGCGCAATACTCGAACTCAGATTCGGCCCCAGTACTAGTACATGCGCATATATACAGTACCAGTACATATACATGTACATGCAATACACACGTATTGTGTAGCGCGCGCATGCTAACGCTACAGTCTGGCAGCAGTTTGACCACTGGAGGGGAATATTAATTATAGGTTATAGTACAACCAAGAGTAGCATTAGCGGTTTATACTACTATGGTTTGACCTCCACCACTTTAGTACCAATAGAAGCCATGAAAGCAAGCTACTCACTACACTGAGGAGCCACAAATTACAGTGGAACTAAAAAACAAAGGGAGTGGGCTTCTGTCCTTCATTTGGTGGTTGTCCTCTGGTGAGGGGGGGGGGGGGGGGGGGTTCAATGTCACTTTTTGCCACATCCTGCACTCAAATCCCTACCATAATATAGGTACTAATTCAGTAAAGATAATAGAATTTGTTTATGAAATATACATGAAGGATGAGACAGAAGGGCTCTGTGTAGAATCCTGAGCGAAGCGAATGTTCTACTGAGCCTTGAGGTCTTCTAAATCACGTAGAAACCAACTAAACAAGTGTCTAACTAGTTTAGTTCCTAGCAACAATGCCCAAAAGCTACAATTGTTTAGCAACAAACTAGCCAGCAAAGGAAGCAAACGAGGAAGCAAAGGCGAAGCAAGTAATACTCTGGATCATCAAGTACCAGTCACGGGAGAGATAACTGAAACTGGTGTACATGTACAAACACAACTGTCACTAGAAGACATTAGGCACATGGAAGAAAGGGCATGTGAAGTAAGAGTTGTACATAATTAAGTTTTACACTGGCCTTCCTTCGTATGCCCGCCTCGTGGCTGTATTTAACTTTGTGTCAGCTGATTTGAAGGAGCATCTGATTCATAATTTGAATTTGACCCTTTTTCAGCAGTTCCTTGTGAAAAAAACTCGAAATCTCTTCTTTGGAAAGTGATGGCACACATAAATCATTTTGTGATATACGAGCAGGTTTACCATCAATGATTTTTTGTTTGACGGGGTAGTAAAGTTGATACCTGAAATTGGAGCGTACTTCACGTTTTATAAATTTGTAGGAGGAAGCCAGGCACAAGCCTGAGATGTGCATGACACATCTTTGTTTAGACGATTATATGTCTTGGCAGCAAACAAAAAAACTGTGATATAGGAACATGCTTCCCCCAGACCAGCCATGCATGTGCAGTGACAGAATAAAATTATGCCACATCTTTCAGCGGCTATCCAAGGACAGAGAGGTGATGCTGACACTGATTGTGAATGCCTAACTTTGGCCATTAGTATCATTTGTCTTCGATCATGATCACATCCTGTAACAGCATGTATGGATACATCACCTACCCAGCCAGCGAGAAGGTACTAGTAGCCTTCCAAACTTTTGTAAGCCTTCAACTCCTCTTTAGTATACGGGCTCGGGTGTTTATCAAAAAGTTATAGATATCAGGATATTCAATATCTGGTAAACATTGAGCTTCAGTAATCTTTAGTCCTGTACCAAACGTGTAGGGGTCGTCTACTTGCCTTCCTATGCTGTCCAATTTCTTCTTGTATCTCTGCTTAGCATGAGGTTCCAGTTGAGCGTAGTACTGAGAAAATGTTCTTTCCCTAGACATCACACACAGAGAGAAAACAACTTCAAGGTTGGTAGGAACGAGCACCATACTGTACCACGCTGCAATAATTAGTTGTGGCCTGGGACAAACCCTACAATTTGGTATGCCGCATGGCATGCCACCCGTATGGGCACACGCTTTTGCCACCCAAAATGGCTGCATGACGTGCACGCGTGGCAGAAATGGGCGTGTCCGAATAACCTCTATAACAGCTGTGAACTTCAAACCTTGTATGAATATCTTTCCATTATCCAACCTGCTATACTCGTTACAAATTATGAGCCTCGCCCACTTCCAGTATGGGCAGTGAGCATGTGCATTGATCATGTTTGAAAATCACCATTTTATGGTTTTCTTTGGCAGCTCACCGCTCGGGACAGAAGGCTTGCTTGAGCTTCTAATGTTGGATCTGTGAAATAGAAGGCTTGGCCGAGAGTGGGATCCCAATCCAAGGGGGAGCTAATGGAGGAGTCCACTTTGACCTGACACATACAGTGTAATTTACTGTATTGACGTGGGTGTCTATTAATGCATGTAAAATCACGAAAAAAAATGCTTGGTGTGTACAGACCTGACGAAATCATCAGATTGTTTACAGAGAATATAGTTAGAAAGAATATACATGTAGGGAATAGGCCTAAATTAAGATCTAAGGAGAGTAAAAAATGCTCTGAGTTATTGAGTACATAATTAAAATAATTATGAATCATAGGGGACAGGATAAAGAGGCAAAGTAATGGAACAGGTAACAACAAAAATTTATTTAAATAATGTATGGGACCCACCACACTGTGGTCCCGAGGAGTTATCGGCTTCCTCTGCCTCTTTCCCTTTTGTTTGTTGGATGCGATGAAGTGGGAGCATCTCTGTTTTTTGACACCAAACTGTCGAAATGTATGAACTTCCTCTTCTTTCCATTGGCATTGCTTTTCTTTTTATGCTTGAACTGAACTGAATGGCCTCTGGAGCTGTGGGAGGAGTTACATGAGGAGCGAGAGCCAGTAGATGAGACTTCTGAAGACCTGCTCCTACTCTTGGATGATTGACTGGAAGGACCAGGACTGGCAGACCGAGATCTTCCAATCAACCTGAGTTGTTTCAGACGTTCGAGTCCATGGAAGCATCAGTATTCTGCTTCTTGGCTTTCTTGTCAGCTTCTTTTTTAGTGCAGAGGATAGCATTTTCTCGAGCAATAGCCAACTGGCCATAAATGTTAAGGAATGCCTTTGGTTAACGATAGAACATGTTATCTGCATCCTCCTCTGGCAGCAGCTTTAACTGGGCATCACGAGAGTCTTGCAAGACTTTCAGAAAATCTCTTTCTGAGCCAAACTCTCAGATAACTTCCTGGAGGTTTCCGAAATCCGGAGATCTAGAAGAGAATTCATAGAGGATTGAAGAATTTTGTCTGCCTTGGACTGCTGATCTTCAAACAGTGTTTTCTTCTTAGGTAGCAACAAATCTTTGGGGACTGATCCATTACATCAGTACTGTTTCAATGCCTCTGATTTCATCTCCAGCTTGGAAATTGTTGCCTCGAGCTTAACAATGGAACGGCAAGTAGATACAAGTTTCTTGATTTCCTGACTAGTACCAAGACTATTTGCAATGGTAGAAGGGCTGGGCTCAGGAATGCCACCAAACAGAAGGGAAGACTCAGACTGCTGTGGTCTCTTCAATGCAATCCCTCCAATGTTTGGAGTTTTGGCAACAGAACGACCTTGCTGTGGACCTTGAAGTGAGTGTCCATGTACTGTAACAGACTCAAGATCGGCAGAATAGCCAGCAAAAGTAGCCATATCACAGCGCAACTTCCGAATAAAATAGCAACTGAGTGTAGAAAAGTTTTGTGTGCTAGTTGTGCAATGGCAAATAGCAGTGACTCTAATTCAATTTCTTTAATACATCAATTATGATTGTAGAAATATTGTTTGCTGGCTTAGGCTAAGCAATAAGATGGTGACTTCAACTGTATATTATTAATCGAAGCTTTTCGTCACATGTGATGTGACTCATCAGGATGAAATACAGAGAAATCACAAAGCTTAAATAAAAAGAGGAGTAGACATAAGGGCTCAAAAAAATGAGACAAAAGGCTCAATGAAATGAGACAAGAAAAAACAAACAATGTGAATAAACAACAGAAAACAGACTGGGCTACCTAGTCAACGTTGCAAGAACTTTACCATCATTTGAAAAGAGTTCCTTCAGCCGCTGAACAATAATACGATACAAATACCAATTTAATTGTAGTACTATCATCGCCACATTCAAGCGTTGTCAGGTGTTCCCGGCACAGATGTGTCTAATGGTAGTCTTCTAATTGGGAAGTGTCTAGATATGTGCCTTAACAAGTGAACTCGAGATATACTAGACAATGATTGAAAGATAATTCGTATACCAGGTTAGACAATGAGCTAAGAAACCTTGTCAGATCAGAAATTCTGAAAAAATAATGCTGAATGCCGACATCAAACCGAGACTGGTTTGACACTGTCAGCCAATGTCTATACCATTCTTCTTCAAACTTTCTACATCAACATGGAATAAATCGATGTATTTCTTGGCTTCAGTATCATTGAAAACTTTGGACAGTACATGTTCCAATGTGCTATCCAGCAAATTGAGCTGATTGTGAAGCATAGAGGTTGATTGGTCGTTCATTCAGCCACCATACTCGACGGGCCAGCAAGCACAAGGTCCATTGACTGCTGTTTTAAGGTGGCAGGTTACTATGCATATCACTATATATAAAGTCATCAAGAGTGCTGAAAGCTGTTCTCTCATGATCTTCTTTGTCTACCTCAACTTGCCAATGCCCACTGATGATGTCCAATATGCTAAACCGTGTAGTATCGATATGGAGCAAATGACTTTACTGTGTTTCTTTGTCTTGTCTGTGTGCTGTAACAGTTACATGTATCATGTCACTGCGTGTGATCCCTGTGTACTAAACGCGTTCCATTTCATGTACCATCTGCAGTGTGCTCTTGAGTTACCCTAGAAGTGTACCATAAGATACATGTAAGCAGTGACCATTTGAGACTGGTAGAAACTAGCAGTGACCATTTGAGACTGACAGCATCCAGTGGAGACTGATGAATTCCTGCATTATTGTTGTATTCTTTATTATTATTATTATTGATGCCTGTAACACCACCATGTGTAGAAGATGTAGCTACTTATACTGTGATTGGCCAAGTACTTTTGTAATCCAAGATAGCTGGGCTTGGAAAAAGTTTAGTTGGAACGAAACTTTTTGCCCGTACTGTAGTAGGTAATTGGGAGGGGGGCTTCATTACCCGATCAACTTTTCTGTATTCGCCCCTGAGCTTGATTGAGTGATAAATTAAAGATATAGATTCCCACCTATCTGATCACCTTGTGTAATTCATAAATCTAAGAATCTCATGATATTAACAATGATAATAATATATTATAATAATTGCTTGTTGGTCATTTGTTATTTGTGTCCTTATAGGATGACTGGAGTTGGAGGTCGACCTGAGGTTATCATTGAAGGCGCTAACGATCCTAACAGCACCAACTGGAAGGTAGCTAAATGCCATGTGACTGCATGTGCATGTATGCTAATTATTGTGCAGTATAATTATTAGTGTATGCATACATATTCTCTAGTGCTAATAATGTAATTGTTGTAGTTCGGAGTGAGCCTGAGTGAGCCCCGAATACATGAGAAACAGGAAGCGTTGTGTATATAAATTTTATTTGTGCGTGATCTTGCATGGCAACAACTCAATGCGCATGCTCAGACACCTCGTGGTAGACCTTACCGTGATAGGTAAAGGTCGTCATCAATGCAGATCGAAGGTCAGATCTGCGGAATCGTGGCAGTGCAGTGTGGCTTGAGCTCAAGGGCCTTAGGTGGATAAAAATCTGCATCGTGGGCCGTGCTATTAGGTAACTTTCGACGTTATTTATCTCAAGTTGTGGCAGTCATTCACGGTTGGCACTGTTTTCAGTTGTACTGTAGCTACAGGTAGAGCTGTACCTTTCTCCAGCTTGGGTTCGGGTTCGGTTTGGGTTCGGATGATCATCTTTCTAGTATAATTTTTTGTTCATTATTTAACTTTATAGGAGTATGAATTCCTCTACAAACCTGGTGATTTGTATACAGCTCCTGCCTACGTTGGTATGTATGGAATTTATGCTACACATTCTGGATCACTATTAAATTTGTCCAAGATTCTTATTCTCTTGTCCTTAAACCCCCTCTACATGTTGAGTTTTCTCAAAATTATACTGATGGATGAGAGAGCAATGATATTTGAGTGTATTCCTTGCATCGTTATAAGGGTAGTTGCCTTAATTGATCAATCAACGGCTGTGGGAGTGGTATATGGTTATGATTGTGATCGACATTGCTTGTACATGTATGCATACAATGTCAGTTTCACGACAATTTGTGTATAGTTCACCTCCAATATTTTTAAAGATAATAACCAGCCCTTGTATCCTTTGACAATCATCACATCTTGAACTCTACATTCAGCTCCCCACCAGCCTCGTCTTGACTGGCAGATGTGGTTTGCAGCACTTGGTAGCTATCAGAACAATCCTTGGCTAGTTCATCTTGTGTACAGGTTACTTGTTGGACAGAGAGAAGGTGAGTGTACCATGTTTGGTTTATACGTGGATGGATGTTGATAGTGGTCTTCTGCTTGCTGTAGTGCTTCAGCTGATGGCCCCACCCCCTTTTAAGGATCCTCCAAGGTTCATAAGAGCTCGACTCTACCACTATCACTTCACTGCATATGATTACCACAAATCAATGTAAGTCTACAAGTGTGTCATTGAGTCATTGCACCATAATAATACCCGGTAGCCTCTAGTTTGTGAGGTTGAAAATTTTCATAGGTCAGAGAACAGCCATTAAAATAATATTGTCCCATGAAATTTATACTTCATAATATAATAGTATGTAGATGGTTGAAAGCTAGACCCTGATAATTGTGTGAAAATCATTTTGACCAGTGTATGACTACAATGTCATGTATGTATTATGTTATTACTCAGAATGAATCAGACCACTCAGTGGTGGCGGCGTGAGTTTAAAAGCGAGTACCTGTTTCAGATGACTTGGGATAACCCTGGCTTAAAGGACTACCTTACTGGACATAACTATCTCTCCCAGGTATGGTAGACACATTAATTATTGATCTTCATGTATGATGGCCACAAATACATGTAATGCTGTCATGCAAGAAGATAGAGTCGTTAGACAAATTGCCAGCACTCATCATCTTGGGACTGTTGGTAATTGTAGGCATGTCTTCTTTGCAGTCAGATGTAGACTCACCTCCCACTCCATTGATGACTCTGCTTGCTCGAATAAGAAACCTTTCTGAGCAATACCCAGCTCCGTATATTCTATGGACTCTGTTCTTTTCAGCAGTGGTTGCTACAGTAACTATGATGGCAGTATGTCCACGAAGGAGTATTTACGACATGGATATTGTAGTACCGTAAGTATCTCTTTTTTTTTTATTCAGATGTATACAGCAAGTATATAATGGACCCTCTCGATTCTGGACACCAAGTATCATAATTGAGGGTTAATTAATTTTTGTGACGTAACTGCATGGGACCATAAGTAGTGGCTCAGTTAAAAGTGTTGACCTCATTTCAGGGGTGTGTTTATTGAGGGGTTCCATTGTAGCTACAAGTGTAAAACAATGGAATAAAATTGAAGGATAAGTAGGGATGGCAGGATCAAAATGTACACAAACAAGATTTGTAGGGATAATCACATCCACTAGTCTATACATCCCAACACTTTTTTTTCTCCATTATCATGCACCTATTGATGTTGACTTGTTCGTGCTATATATCCTTTGAGTGTTCTTGGCTTGCATGTGGGAGAAAACATCCCCTGACACTAATGGCTCAGGACAGTCAGTCAGCTTTGATTCAGTCACATTACTAGTTATTTTTGCACCCCATGAATATAGCTACTCAAAAAGCAAGTGCACCCACTCCGTGCACCTTTGTCAGCTAATGCCGCGCCAATCGTGTGCACACGATCGATGTCATGCTCCTGTCTTATGACTTCACCATGATAACGCTATGACCATGTGTATTGACAAAATGACGCATCAGACACACCCACTGGAAATGAAAGAAAGATTGGCTTTTTATAATTTAAAACAGCTTGTTCAGGCATACCTGATCATTTCCATGGATGTTTGGGGGGCTTGATAGATAGATATTCTGGCATAAATCATAATTAAGTTGCTCTGAGTCATTAACATCATAATTAATATTATGGCATATCTGGTCCATTCCTACTTATGCAGCCATCAAGCCAGCGGTCCAATTGTTGCAGATTCAGGAAGTGGCACATTCCAGTGTATATAATTTTTGCTCTTTATTTTATCTATTTATTTTGATAGCTGCATATCTTTATACCATGCCACCGGATGCACTTCCTGGATCTGCAATGTATGTATGTATAAGAATGCATTAAGAATTTGCTCAGCAGTAAAATTGTTCTATACAGTGTTTATGACACTGATGCTAGTGCGGAGAACTCTCCAAGGTCAACGTCAGGCCCCAAAAATGGAGGAAGAGGAGCTAAAAGGAGGCAAAGGCAATGATGAACAAGTTGCACTATTTATATACTGCATATTAAATTTTGTAGAGATCTTGATTGTAGGTGCTAATATTATTATTTTGAATAGTATTACAGGGTTCTATCCATAGGGGGGGCAGGGGGGAAGCTTCCCCCCCAAAGCACCCAGCTTCTCCCCCAAAGAAGAGTAGCAATAACATTCTTCTGAATTATGTCAAAGAGTATAATACCTATTATACCTAAAACGCACTAGATCATAGCTGCAACATGTACAAATACTGCAATTTGATTGGCTACTGACAGGTATCTATATCTCATGGTCATCTACAAGATTTTCATAGTCACCTACCAAGTTTTGCCCACTGGCTCTAGCAATACAAATCTATATAATCTAAACTTGTTATAGACACTGTTTAGTCAGTTTCTATGTGATCTAGAAGACCTCAGGGCTCTTATAGAACCCTTGCTTCGCTCGGGATTGTATATTAGGGAGTCCTTCAGTCTTCTAAACCACACAGAAACCTCCTAAACAGTGTCTAAGTAATACTTGATGGTTTGGAGGAGGGGACTGTGTGTGAAAGTGCCACGCCCCCTTCCACCCCAAACCAAAATTTCTAGATAGAACCCTGTATTATTATGAACACTGTAATAACTATTAATACATTTAAACACTTTTGTAGAGCATCCATAACATGTTGAGAATAATGGCTACTTAGTGCTAGTGCTTTTTTGTGCCACTAACAAAAAGGTAACCAATGAAGTCATCTGGCTGGTGTTGTGCCCATGATCCAGCTGTTCCAGCTGCAATGGCTTCTTTGAAACCATGTTCACAAGCATCAACATGAAGATCCATAATGCCTATGCTTTCCAATGTGGCTACAAGAAACTCCCTAGTAATACCCACAGAGGGAAACTTCTCTCCTGATTCTCCAACAGTGTAAGTGCAAGATCTCCCTAAATTGATGTTGGAATTGGTAATCATAGTAAGCTTTCCACCAGGTTTGAGTAGTTGTACCAGCTTGGCAACTCCAGCTTGAAATTCTTCTAGTGATTTGCTAGCACCATCGATGCATTGATTGCTCATGATAATGTCGTAGGGCCCCTCGTATCCAGCTTCAATAGGATTATCTTGAAAGATATCACACTGAACAGTGGCCTTTATTGCTTTACGCAACTCTTCCTCTCTGTTTCGAGCTTCTCTCTCCCCTTTGCCTTCGAGAGTTTGCACAACATGGTTGAAATGAGCAGTCCAATCAAATGCTTGTGGGTCACCATTGACCCATCTATCAACTTCTTGTAGACATTCAGGTACTTTATCTGCCATGACAATCTCATAGGCAACTGGCACTGCACTGATAAGATGCATGATGACTGGCCCACAGCCATACTCCAAGATCCTCAAGTTCTTACAGCAGTTGCTGAATGTCTGAGTGAAGAACTCGTGATACTTTTGTAGAGGAAATATGAAACGATATTGGTCAGTTGTTTTCTTGTACCGCATCTCTAAATATGAAATTGGGTCAAAGGTTTTGAAATCATTCTTGCGAGTGGCCATTGTGGTTACTACATGTACCTATTTGGACGATAATTATAATATTATTATCGTACACTAACCAAACAGTAATTCAGTGATATACCGTATAGCCAGAAATATTGGCGGGAATTAAATTTGGCGGTTGAGCCCAAAATCGCCAGTGCAAGAATATTGGCGGATTTAAATTTGGCGGTTTGGTACGGGATTGCCATACGTATATATGCGAGTAGGAAATTTGGCGGATTTTAAATTTGGCAGTTGTAATCTAGACCGCCAAACCGCCAAATTTAATTCCCCGCCAAATTTTCCGGCTATATGGTAGTAGTATAGATGGAGAGTCTGCAAGCATTATAAGAACCTGTATGGAACAAGAGTGGTCTAGTGTTGTCAAGACTGGTCAGAAGGCATTGGCGTCTTGGCGTCTCTAGGCAATGTTTAACTGGGTTCAAGTTATCAAAAGTAACTGCACAGGTGGATGCATATACTACATGCAGTAAATATACTATAGGTACTATATATTCCATGTAGACAGTCTACTGATATATACAGCTGTACATGATATTATGTTACATTACTGACAGTGATAGTGTAGTGAAACATGCATACTGTGACAGGCTATAGGTAAACAACAAAGCTGCACATGCATAGGATGGGTGCACAGGTGCATGGATTAGGTGCAAATGCACCCCCCTGGTGACACCACTGTCAGAAGGTGAAAGTCAAAATGAAGGGCAAATTTGTTGGTGTGGTGATAGAGAAACCATTATTTCTTGCTAAATTGGCTTCTAATGGTGCTTACTATTATGTCACTGCAAAAGCAATTGTGAAACCTAGTGACAACAGTCTTAGTGAAGAAATTCAGTTCAGAGATTTACACCTACAGTGCTGACTCTAGCCATAGTTAGGATTTAGTTAGCTAATAATTTTAATCTAATGTAGCTTACTGCTGCACCTGTTGTGGTGTGTAAATCAAATCAATAATAATAATAATAATTTGAGTAAGCTTGACTGTGAATGCAAGCATCACAGTATCCCCTGATAATAATAATTATTAATATGATAGTACATACTAATACGCATAGCAAGTATGCTCATTCTTGTTACACCAATACTAGCAGAATTGAATAATAATATTCTTGCCTACAGTTTCGACTGCTATACTGCAGTCTTCTTCAGGGCAATAATGATACAAGCAATACACAACACTAGCTATATATACAGTTCAGTTGTGGGTGTGGCTTGTCTGCGTACACGGTAGCCATGATGGTAGACGCCACAACGTCATCAGGGTCTGAGTTCTGGGAGTATGGCTGCCCGGTAGGTGGATCTCA
This sequence comes from Cliona cf. orientalis, assembly GCA_963930775.1. Taxonomy (NCBI): domain Eukaryota; kingdom Metazoa; phylum Porifera; class Demospongiae; order Clionaida; family Clionaidae; genus Cliona; species Cliona cf. orientalis. The sequence continues at coordinate 7,750,167 of OZ005690.1, forward strand.
CGGTGGCCTCTAGCTCCTCTCTCTTCTTCCATTGCTCGACTTGAAATTGAGGGTTTCCAGAAGTACAACTTCAAGTCGGCAGCCATCCTCCCAGAACTCAGACTCTGATGACGTTGTGGCGTCTACCTTCATGGCTACCGTGGACGCGGACAAGCCACACCCACAACTGAACTGTATATATAGCTAGTGTTGTGTATTGCTTGTATCATTATTGCCCTGAAGAAGACTGCAGTATAGCAGTCGAAACTGTAGGCAAGAATATTATTATTCAATTCTGCCAGTGTTGGTGTAACAAGAACGAGCGTACTTGCTATGCGTATTAGTATCTATTTACCCAACCAAGAACCTCAAGATCTTATGATAGTACATGTATAATCATGTGTAAAATATGGTATGGTGGTACCAATCTTGTCAATCACATTCCTGTACTTTGATTATTGGCAGAAATCCTACTCATTAGTGTCAACCCCCCCCCCCCCCTCCCCTGGGATGCATCCAAATTTCAGGGATACTGGGAGATTTCGTTGTGGTCGAACCAAAACCTTGTAACAAAACTAATGCATCATGTACTCCTGGTCAAAATTAATCCATACATTTTTGTGGATCTATGTGCCCTGATAAAGCCTGGCAAACTGCCACTTGTGTACCAGACCACTCCCTCTGTACCGCTGGATGTATTGCATCATGATCATGCAACTAATGGTCCCCCTAGACCACATAATATTGAATGTGGTTGTATTTATTTGCTGGAACACGACGGAACAAATTTGGAATATTCTGGAAGTGTGTAATTGCCGGAACTGCACTAGGAGGAAGCGGTAGCGCTACAGGAGCACTCGATCGACTGTAGTGCCAGGTCAAAAGTTTCTGTTACTGTGTACACGCAAAACTTATAATACCATTGCAAGCGATTGTGTAGGTACGATCCTTATGCATTGTTGATATTCAGCTAGTGGAGATATGGTATTAAGAGTACTCCATTAAGAATCTGATGTTAAATATCGGGTATTGTACTTAAATACCGTTATTACAATGTCATAACATAACCAGAAATTAATTTTGAAGTTGGCTAGCTGGCTAGCTAAGCTACCTTGTAGATGTGGCATTAGAGCTCTGATACAAGCGTGTGCACATACGAAAGAGGTGTTATGGTAATCACACACTTCCGGAATATTCCAAATTAATTTTGTTTCATTCCATTCCGATAAATAAACACTACCTTAAATGTTGCCATAGGTAGTCCCTCAGGACTACTTGCGTTCCATAAGTCATCCCCTAGGACAACTTGTGTCATGGTAAGTGGTTTGTGTAGGGGGACCTGTTAATTCGTTACAGCATAGATACCATATGGCGGGTAATTTCCGTGGAAAGTCCGAAAAGGCCCTCAAAATTAATTTTCGTGGTTTTATACTTCGTGACAGCAATCAGTCCAGGGGCGTGACACTGCACAAGCGATGATGTAATCGATAATGCACTCATCTCGCTTGCGATCTTCTTTGTTACTAAGCCATACCTACAGAGACTTGGACAAATAGCATGAGATAGAAGAATATTAGTGTCAAAGATGCTACTAGCTGAATGACAGTGGCTACTGTTGCTTGCTAACACTGGCTGTGCTGCTGCGATGTTTGTGGCCATGCCCATCATCATGAACTCCCCATATCACCGTAGGCATTAATTTTCGTGGGTGGGAAAATTTCATGACTGCCAAGTGAACCACGAAAATAATGAAAATTAGCACCCCATGAAAATTACCCACCATATTATGGTAGAGTAATGAGGGGTAATTCCGGACGGAGTCAGTTTACGGACAGTTAGAGAAAAATACTTTTCTATGCGGTTTATTCCACGTGTTTCACTTAACGCGTATGCGTACGAGCTAGTAGACCGGTTTTACCCAGACTAGTTTGAGACGGGCTGCCTGTGTACTCAGCGAATTCAGTAAGTTGACTGTTCTTTTTTTTTTGGAAGTATGAAGCTCTTTATTGTTTGGTATATAACTGTGTATATTTAGATATAATTTCTGAGATAAGAAGGCTATGAAAAAGAAGCCACCTAAACCGCCAAAGTCTTCTGGATCATGTGAATACACACAAGACGACCTTTGAAGTAGCTGTATCAAAAGTTAAGTGTAAGGAATTAAGTTTTCGTCAAGCAGAAGCAAGATATGGAGTACCACGTAGTACTTTAAGTGATCATGTTTGTGGCAAAGTTTCAAGCACTAGGAGGGTGCCACCAACAATACTTACCTCTGCAGAAGAGAATATGCTTGTACACTGGGGATTGAGATGGCTGCAATAGGTTATGGCTGAACTCGTGAACAATTATGTCTAACTGTAAAGGCGATGTTAGATGGTCCATTCAGACAGAATATGCCTGGGAAAGACTGGTGGTATGCGTTCCTAAAGCGTCATCCTGAGATATCTCAAAGAACTCCAGAAGTTTTGCAGAAGTCGCGTGCATACTGCTGTACACCTGCCGCAATTGAGGAGTGGTTCAGTGATTTTGAAAATTTAATTCGTGGTTCTCAATGATGTTAAGAATCAGTCAAGGCGAATATGGAATGCTGATGAATCTGGATTTCCGTTTTGCCCCAAGACATCCAGAGTAATTGCAATGACAATCAGAAGCATGTTTACAGTGTGAGCTCCGACAGCAAATGTCAGATTACTATACACTTGCTGCATTGGGAAATGTAATCCCACCGATGCATATTTATCCTGGCAAGCGTGCCCCACGATCCAATCTCTTGAAAGGCTGTGTTGATGGAGCGTATCATGGAAGATCTGACAAAGGGTGGATGACAACTGATATTGATGTTGAAGTGTCAAACTTCTGCTCCCAGAATGGAATTCTCCTTATTGCTTCCCTTCACACTCATCTCATATTTTGCAGCCTTTGGATGTAGGATTTTTCAGTGCTTGATGGTCATAGGCTTGGGCCTTCTAAGCTCTATAAGGATAGTATTAGTCCTATATCGGATATTTCGTCAGCACCTACCACCACTTCCGAGTCTGATGTCTCTCCTGAACAGCCACTCCCACAGAGGGCAAGGCCCACTACACACACTTCCCAGTCATTGCAGACCATGGAGGCTCTAATGGAACCGGAAACTGTAAAGAAATATGAGAGAAGATTTGAAGAAGGGTATGATGTGGAAGACAAGGATGAACTGTATAAAGTATGGCTCCAATTCAAGAACTAATAGTGCAACCAAGCAAGAGAGCAAAACTTTTTAAAACCATATTTTTGGGCTAAAAACTACACAGACAAACCTACTTGATATTTAGCAATTTTATTACAAGTACTATCAGCCCACCAAGTGGAATTTCTTAACCGGAACTAAATAGGAAAAAAATGTGCCTAACATATTTGGCCCCCTGAAAAGGATTTATGGATAATATCTGGTTAGAAATGCACTGCACAGCCTCTAAACTCATGTCAAATTAACTTCATATGGATGTGCATGACTGGGTAGAGCCCACACTCTTAACCGAAAATAATACTCATTTAATGTGCCTAACATATTTTGGAGAGCCATGTTATCTTATGAAGCCATAAAAAATGGAAGTAATCACAGTTACATCCCATAATTTAAATTCTATGTAGAGTTTATGTTGAAGAAGATTGGTGTTAGCTTTCAAACTCTTATCTATAACATATTTTATTTTATGAGCCAAAAGAGGCTCAAATTCTGAAATAAAAAAGTTTTGCTCTCTTGCTTGGTTGCACTGTATCTCTAAATGTTGGAAGTGATGCCGCACACATATTGACCTGTGACAATTTAGCTTCTGACGGTAGTAAGGCCTGCACAGATTCTATATCTCTAAGGAGAAGGGAAGTGTCTCCAGCTTTAGTTGAAGTTCTTACATATCCTAAGCCGGTACAGAAGAAGAAACAAGAGAATCGGCGCTCTCTACCAAAGCACTTGAGTTCGGATCAGATGATCGAATATCTGGAAGAGAAATAGCAGAAGGAGATGCCGTTCCAGTGTGCTATGAACGCAGTCCACCATGCCAGGTCAGACCGGAAGCTTGTTTTAAGCCCGATGATTGACTGTGTGGGTGGCACCGCATGGAGGAGGTCTAGCATCCTTCGCAGGAAGGATCTACCGGAGCGGACCACTTTGCAGGCATGGTTGAGGAGTCCTATCAGGGATTCCAGCTCCTTGCAGGAGCACGAGGCCTTGCTGCCCCATTGATGCAGTAAGGCACGCAGGCGGTCCAATTTGTCGGGTGAGAGGTGCAGCTCCTTGGCTACCGTGTCGATGACGATACCCAGAACTGATAAATACGTGGTCAGGCCCTCGCGTTTGTGCGCGGCCATGGGGATGTTCAGGTAATGGCATTCTCTATCCAGGATGGCCAGAGAGTTTGCACACTGGGGGGAGTGCGGGGGTCCGATGATGACGAAATCATCCAGGTAGTGATAACTCCAGGGTATGCCCTTCTGCTGTAGGTGCCAGTTGAGCGCGTCAGCCACTGCATTGAAGATCTTTGCCGCGGATCGGAGCCCGAACGGCAGCATTAGGTCGATGAATATCTCGCCGTTCCATGCACCTGACTGCTAAGAGTGGACGGTCTTGTGGGTGCACTGGGATTAAGCGATAAGCGGACTCAATCTCCACTTTCGTGAGCAACGTGTCCGGTCCCAGCTGCACGGCTGCTGCGGCTATGTCGTCCACCGAGATGTAGGAGAGTGAGGACAGTGCTGGGTCTATGCCATCATTGACGCTGTGGCCGCATGGGAAGGAGAGATCGGTGATTAGTCTCCACTTACCCATACCGTGTTGTGGCCTTTTGGAATGACCCCGGATCTATTGATCTGCAGTGGGGGTAGGTCGTCTAGGGATGAGAATGGGCCGAGCATCCTCCCCCTTGCTAGCTCATTGTGGAGGTAGCCCTGGACCACTTTGGGGTGTTGATGTGTTGACGGCATGTTCGCTGACGCTGACCATATAGTTCTGAGCTAAACTGATATGACAGCAGTTGTGTTTGGTGAGGAAGAGGGACCTAGAATCTCTGGGCTAGTGGTCCGGGCATAGCTCTGGCTGGGGCTCTGAGGGGCGAGCGGCTCCGTCCGGCGAAGCGAGTTGTGGCTCGTGATGGGCACTCCAGGAACGCGTGGGCCCCCTGGCAGGCACTGCATGCGTGGCGGTACTTGCACTGCTGCTTTTTGCACTGTCTCTCATTAAACCTCCGGCAAATCTCCTGCGATGCCGAGGGTTTGGTGTAGGGGGGAGGGTTGGGGGCGGCGTATGCTGGCCAGGGCGTTGGATCCGGGGAGAAAGGGCGGTTTGGGTTATGCGTGCAGTATGCTGCCACGTGATCGTCCTGCAAACAGAAGTTGCATCGGGCAATGGAGCGTGCCCGGCCTGTAAAGGTTTCGTTGTATAGCTGGGGGTCTGTGATTGACCAGTTAAGGTCTTTCCTCGCTAGAGCCTGTCTCCGGAATTGGCGGTCATATGTGACCCACCTCCTCTCTGCTCTGACAATTGTCGCCTGATAAGCCCATAGCTCCAGAGCCTTATCAGGGAATCTGGTGCATAGCACCGCTGCGAACAGTGAAAAACGCTCGGTCCATTGTGAAATTTCCTGTACTGGGGGACGAGCCAGGGCTGGTGGGCGGCCCGGGGTCTGAGGAGGCGCGTCGTTCACTGAGATTTCGGACATCTCGACGAACTCCAGGTCCAGAATCTTTTTCCCCACCTTCTGCAGAAGGGATGCAGCCGGGTTGAATGGGCCGCTGGCCAGGAGGGAATTGGAACTTAAGCTGGTGGGCTTGGGTTGTGAAGCAGCAGATGCTGCGGCTGCTAACATGTCCAGTCCCGACGTTGGGGGGGGGGATAATGGGTAGCCTAATGACTGGGTTATCGGTCCGTTGGCCTGCGAGTAGTAGGGGAGGGGGGGTGGTAAAGAGAGATGGGTGAGAGGTGAGAGAGTGATGCGCTGGCTGTGCCGCGAGGGGGGGCCTGCGGACCCACTTGGGTGTTTGAAATTGGTGGCTCGCCGCTGTGCATGCATGCTTCGAGGCGGCACGGCACCGGAGCGAGCGAGTATAGTACTACGCATGCGTGCGGGTACTGGGGGCCGCGGCGCCGGCCGTACTTGGGAATTGCATGCGTGTGCGCCTGGCATGGCGGCATCTGAAGCCTGTATACATGTGATACCTGATTCAAGTTGTTGTAGAGGAGCCGTATATGGATGTGCGCTCGCACGGGACGAGCACGCACCAGGCGAGGTGAGGGCTAGGGGCTGCTGGGCTATAGTTTGCCCGTCGTATGCAAGGATGGGCAGCTAGGCATGCCACCGCTTGGCCAGGGGGGAAGGGTGGGGGGTGAATGAGTGGAATGGGGGAGATCTGTTGTACTCCTATCGTATGAGCTCACTTCCATCCGGTAATGCAGCTCCTGGGGCACCCGGGTTGGTGGCCGTCGCTGCGGGATTCGGTCCTGTTGGTTCCGGATTTGCAGGCTGCTGGCCGAACTTCCCCTGGAGCCAGGTGAGCTGCTCGGGGGTAAAGGGGGGCGGGGTTGGTCCTTGTTCGGTCGGGTCCGCCATTGCACTGGAACTCTTCTTGCTAAAATTGGGCATTAACAGAGCAAGAGCCGTGAAAAGTAATTGCTCGATAGCGTTCGAAACTCGAATGTCGCCAAGGTAACTCTGTGTTCGCGCATGCGTGTGTTGCAGGATTGCGCAGCGCCGCCGTTGCCCAAGTATGTGTGGGCGTGGCATGCCGAGCTGGCTCCCGCCGTTAACTACGTTAAACTACATTGAAATGTGGATATGAAAGCTAGAATGCTGTACATGTGTGGAGCATATCTGCAAATACAGTGTGGGCGCCAGCCTCTTCACAAGAGAGGAAACCAGACATGTGACATATGTACGTACATGTACCACATAAGCTGTTATGTGCATTTCCATTCATGTGTCACAAAAACCGTACCGCATGCTGGTATGCCAGCGCCAGAGAAGGTTGGTCACAATTTTCGCGGAATGTGCATTTTAGCATCTGCAATAACATTGTTTTAGCTGACTCAGCGGGTTGTGACCTGGGTTGCGTGGGCGTATATTGCATATGGCCATGGAAACCTCCTCTGATCCAGTGCTGCGGAGGGAGTGATCCGGTACACGAGACTGCAGGACAACAAACTACTTATAGTTTGTGCCTTTAATAAAAGTCACACCCTGTACATGCAGGAGCGCTAAACACTATGCAGGAGGGATCCGTCTCTTTCCATGACAACCGGAGTACTTAGTTGCATGACAAACATACAGCAATACCCAAGTACATACAGCCTTTACCTGAATCCTGGAAATTGACTGGTAAGGCCACTCCAAGTCAATTCATACTGTTTCTCATCATTCCACCCTCGAGCCTTGATATCTCGTGCCCAACCTACTGGAAATGGTCGTCAAAACGAGGTACATGGTATACGCGTATACGGTAGATGGTACATGGTCGACACAAGTATGACGTAAGTAAAAGGAGGACTGATCAAATCTTTGTGGGGGTAGGACAGAATGAAGTGGTTTTGTCGAGGCAGCTTGAGGTACACTACTATATATAAATGTGACTTGTATAGGAAAGTCGTATCTGTTGTCGGATGATAGTTAATTCAATACGTTGAGTTTTCTTCACATAATATTGACAACCTGGCTGACAAACTAAGAAGTTGAGTGTCGTACGTGGTGTTGTACATTGGCTCATATTAAAATCCATTGCCACGACCCGACATCAAGCGAAGCGTAGGATTCGAGGGTGGATGAGCTCTTCCTTTCGCCCTCACTATTGACTAGGGTGCTAGCAGACCACTACCACACTATCGACTGGATCGTAATGGAGGGATACGACGCGAAATTTGATCCTCCACTGGAGAAGAGGCTTGAGTGTCCAATCTGCCTTCTGGCCCAACGGGAGCCCATGCAGACTCCATGTGGCCACAGGTTCTGCTCTTCTTGCATACTGAGAGCATTGAGGTGAGTGTGAGTGTGTGTGTGTGTGTGTGTGTGTGTGTGTGTGTGTGTGTGTGTGTGTGTGTGTGTGTGTGTGTGTGTGTGTGTGTGTGTGTGTGTGTGTGTGTGTGTGTGTGTGTGTGTGTGTGTGTGTGTGTGTGTGTGTGTGTGTGTGTGTGTGTGTGCGCGCGCCAAAACCAGATTGGACTTTGGGTGCCAATATCCTACGCGTTTGCAGGCCATAGCCCAGCCCAAGGAATAATTCCAAATGTGCTGGCTAGTATGCCTCTATGAGTACACAAAGGGTCCTTGCTTGCAAAAACAGCCCCCAAATTTTTGCGTGCTATTGTGACAGGGTTTTAGGTCACCGGCGTCTTCTATGGTCGAAAATTTCGCGGGCCGGTTTTGCCACTTGATCCCCTTGTTCTTATGGACTGGGAGCACAATTTGTAATTTATAGTCTTTGCCTACATGTATGAGAGAGAGGGGGGGGGGGGAGTGATTACTCATGGGTGGATCTTTCAACACTAGGTAATGATAATTGCAAGTTGCATAGAGAACAAGTATTGGATTGTTAACGATTGCTAATCATCCTAGTTTGATGCTCGAATTAGATCATTGTAATAATACCACACGTGTGTGTGTGTGTGGGGGGGGGGGATGTGTTCATGTGCTATACTGTCCTTGATGACTGTCGAGTTCAATTATAATAATATTATTCGTTTCTTGTACTAATGTTTCATTGTATACTGGTAAATTGTATATCTAAGAAACTGCATATCCAGAAGTTTTTTGAAAGGGGATTGAAAGGCACACTCTAGACTGAGCAAGTATAATGTACATGTACATGCAAAATCATGGATGTTGGCTGCTTGATTATGCACATGTACATGTACACTGTGTATGTAGCATATTTATAAACCTTGAAGAGGGGTACCCGTGGGAATACTCACTGTCTTGGCCCTATGTAGACAAAGTTTTAAGTACATGTACAGTATGTCAGTAACAGGTGTAGGGTATGTCATTGGCCTAGTTCAGCCTGGCTTCTGGTGGCACTGGCTTCCTGAATGGTGTACAACATGCTATTATAGTAATGTGATGGGCAATGTTTCCATCCCATTTTCTATAGTTGGTTAGGGGTTATTGGGGTGTAATGATGCAGGCAGCCTGCTAGTCTAGTTGGGGACATGCCAGAGATATGCTGTCATTGTGAAATTTCATAGGCTGCCCTCCTTTGCCATGAACATCATTACCACTGTGGGGGTGTTGCTCCTTGTATATGCTGACGTCCTATTGAGTTTCCACAACTCAAATATTTGTGCTAAGTGAAGCATTGATTTCTCGAGGTGACCTGTTGTCAAGCTAAGGGTAACCAGATTACCTATCATGTATGTACATGTTTTGTGCTCTCACTGTGCCGTATACTGGGGATTGTGAAAGTTCAAAGGGTGCATGGTGCTACAGTATAGCGCTCCCCTTTGGGGATACCGTGATTGTGCATTATTTTGAGATACTATTTGCCATTTTCAGCTGATAGCGGCACGACTTGGTCATGAGTGTATGTATTATTGTATAGATGTACATTGTCATGTACATGTACATGTAGGTGGTCCTGCCAGTTGATAGCTGGGCCAGTTGGTCATATAGGGGTTGGGTATGGGCCTACATGTAAGTAAGTAGTTGATAGCTGATCATACGTGTACACGTAGGTAGTCCATGCCAGTTGCTAGCTGGGCCTACTGTTTATCAGTCAATACATGTAGCTGGCAGGGGCCAGTTGATTGGGTGGGTACATGTACATGTAGTTGCCAATTGCTAACTTGGGGTTTCTTCGAGTCATGAGTGTAATGATCTTGGTCAAAACTTTGTGGTCCTGGCCTGTTAATAGCTGGGCCTCTTGGTGATGGGTGTAGCTGTTTCTTACCATTTGACAGGGCGGCCATCTGGTTGTGTAAGTGCTGTGTGTTCTGATTGGTCTAGGGATGACAATAGAGGCGGACCACCAGGCACCACTGCTACAAAGAGAAGCCAGTTAGGAGAAAATGGCCAAATGTACTTCACTCATCCTAAGGGATAGATAAGCTATTGAAGTAAAGGCCCAGATAAGCTTGTTAGCATATCTGTGTGGTATCTCTTTACCCATAATAGTAACTTGGGTGGGGGGTGCAGTCTTATGTATGTTATTGATGTACAATAGTAATTATTATATCATGTATTGTAGTTTGTTAAATAAACACTAGCTGAATGGATGGGTGTTTCTGTGTGGCTGTAGGGCTGTTCTTGTCGACATATCATGGGGTGTGTTGGAGATCTTGGTATGGGTTAATAACCATGTGTGTGATTCTTATTATTCTCTGTATAGTTGAAGAATTAGGTCATACTTGGAAGCTCATTATGTTTTGCCATAACAGTAGATTATAGGAGCGTAGTGAAGATTGGAGGTCCTACCCTCTTCTAATAATTATTATAATGCCCACTCGCATTGAAACTCCTACTCTCCGGTTGTACCCTTGTAATTAAGGTGGTTGTGGGGAGGTTCGGGAGCGGTAGAAGAGAGAAAGGCGGGGATGGAGGGAGATGAAGTTAGAAAGGACATTGAATGTCCAGAGTGATCCTGATTGCCTGATTACAACTATCCTTCCCTTCATCAGGTCATGGATTAGTGTGTGTGTGTATGTGTGTGTGTGTGTGTGTGTGTGTCTATGAACTGCCTGCCTATATTACATGTGTGATGATGCTCTTGTTCCCATGATCTCCAAACAGCAGCTAATTGCTGCTCACTGTTTGTGTTGGCTTGTCTTCCATGCTTCTTCATCATGGAAGTTATTGTTTAAATGGCTGCTTCCAATACATTTGGATAGGTGTCCTCACCCTCCCTACCTTTAGCGTGATATGTATGTATTTATCAAAATTCAATGTGGCTCTCACTTATCGAGGTTCGATTACTCTTGTATATTGTCATTGCCAACTGTTCCTTGAATATGCCAGATATCCCGATGTTGTTTTGATCCTATGTGCCTGTACATGCTGGCTGGTAATGTTTTTATCACCCATTCCCACATGGTCTGTGTTAATTACTGAGCTGTCAGTCAGTAGTGGTATAGTTAACCTGCCTCTATACAAAAAATTTAATAGTATTATTATGGGAATATTGTAAGTGTGTGTACTCCCTACTAGACATGCTTATGCCTTCTTGTTTCAAGGTCTTCTCACTATCTTCCATGTTTAGTTACTTATACATGTACATAACGTACACACCCATGATGGTGTGTTCTGTGTACGATGTACTGTATGTGTGCTGTTACGAGTGTGTTACCATTCCTGTCACTCTATGGAGTGTAGTTCCTTCATTGTTACGAGTATGTGGTCGCAGTGGTAGTAACCTGTGAGCGTCCTCCCTGAGTGAAACACGACTTGTGGAAGGGCTTATCAGACTCGACGTAAAAGTGATCTGGACACGGATTTTTTTTAGAATGTAGACACTCTAGGCAGTGCCTCAAGATCATGATAGATCTGCATACCAAGGGACTAGAAAGCTTTAATATATAAAGTACATTTCTTTTCCAGTACATTGTATGTGTGCATACATGCACCAAAATTTTAATCAGATTTACACGTGACAATGAGTGTCATGATAGCTAATAGCTGCTATCATGTACTGACACCTACTGTATGTGTGTGTTGTGTCACTGATTTGTGTGTGGGTTTGGCATGTTATAGAGAGCATGTAAAACGTAGCATTGTACATTATAAGCTCCATAGTCAAATCATGTTCTCAAAACAAAGATAGCTAAGCTTACAGTAACTCAATTAGCAATGCTAACGACAATACCTAGTGGCTTGGATCATTTCTAGTTAACTTCCTTTCCTTGTGGTGGAAATGATCTAAGGTATACCTGGCGGAGTGGTAGGGACAACATGTCACACCTGTCTCTATTGGATACCATCTCTATCTCTCTGGTGAGAGAGATAGTGTGGCTTGGAGGGGGTAGGGGTGGGGGAGACGTTGGAGAATTTTGTAGAGAGATGAATGTTTTTCTTAGCATTCACATAACTAGCAGTATTTTGATAAAGCTACATTAGCAAGTGCTTCAATTTCATGGTTCATGTATGGGAAATCTTACTACATGTACATGTACATATAATAAGTGTATACTCTACATGTACATGTATTATATTATATAGTAGGTTGTTGGTTTTGTGTAGAGCAGGGGCAGTGCTTGTACATGGTCATATGTGGGAATAATTATTAATTTTCGTGTGGTTACTGCCAATACTTGTCGGTGCACGAGTCTATGAGTCTAGCGATCAATTGTACATGAAAGAGAATCTGCCTAGTGTCTTGTCTACTTTTGACAATAATTTCTTTTGGACATGGTCCATGTAACTTATGGTGGTATGTTTTAAGTTTTCTGTCTATATCACGCATGCACATATGGTAGTAATCTCTGTAGGGGACACATACAGAGCATGCATATGCGGTGGGCAGCCATGCATGCATGGCTATTGCCAGGAAAGGATGCTCAACATCTCCAATATGTATGCGTACATGTGTGACTGTGTATACATTATGCATGTGTACACACCTACCTTCAATGCAGTGTTGCTTGGATAGTTGGCATACCAGTGATGCTCTTCTGTCTGATGTAGCTTTGTATGACTAAGCATCAAAGTCTGTACTGTGATCTTTGAGCTCAGTTGTGTGTCCTCTGTGTAGGGTGTATGGTTGTACATGTAGTTCTGTCTTTGCTGTGTGATTGACTGCCAGCAAACATTGTGGAAGGTGCGACAAAGCTCGGTTTCACTGGCTATTGACTCAGTTAATGAACGATGGTCAATGTTATCAACTATCAAACACCCAGGTTCACATACGATCTAGACACATCAAAGGATCCACATACATATATATGTGATATAATTCCTACACGAGTGTACTCAGTTCTCTCTTTTAAGTATCGTACATGTTGTACGTATAAGTATGTAGCTATCCATGGTTGTATGAAAGACTACTGGCAGATGCTTTACTAACTTCTGTTCATCCGAAGAAAATTGAAAACTTTGTTTAAGCTAATTATTTTAATTGAGTCGTTAGAGTTGGCTACCTGTACCAATGGTGGTGAAGTAGCCAGTATTGCATACCCACCCACCACTCGACTAGCTACATACCACACATAAAGCATCTATCCACACTGCTAATCTGTTGGTATGCTACACACATCTGTAGCTAGTCATGCTTAAAACACACCAACTGGCACCAACGCACACGCATTCTATAGTCACATTGGTGTTTGCTGCGCTTGAATAACTGCTAGCATCCAATAGATTAGTAGTAACTATGTGACTAGTGGTAGAGGCCGACTACTGTACTGTGTACATGTGTTCATTGGTGCCAGTTAGTGTGCTCTAAGCTTGATGGGTGCCATTATATGTATCTGCTAAGCTCCCATGCATATCACCATTAGATAAGCGGTAAGCAACCTGCAGTTGTCTGACACAATTAATGTTCAGGTGCGCAGTTTGCATTATTGTTTAGTTTGCATGTCCAATTGTAGTTTGTTTGTGTGAGTGTATGTGCAGCTGAGGGAATGTATGGTATAAATTTATAGACGTACATGTATTGCACCACATTGTAGAAACGAATGTTTAGTAGCTCTCTCTTTCTCTTCCCCTCCCTCCCTCTTTCCTTCCTCCTATAGGGAGACAGGTCCCCGCTGCCCAGTTGACAACACTAGGGTATCTAACAGCCAACTCTTTAAGGACAACTTTGCCAAGCGTGAAGTTCTCTCTCTCAATGTCCGTTGCTCCGCTGACGATGCTGGTTGCAAGTGGCACGGAGAACTGAGGGATCTTGAGGTATACTACAGTACTACTACATGTACACTACATTTGTAGCTTGTTAGCATGCAATGGAACCTCACTGGTAATTGAGGATCCCAGTCCTGAACTTTGTTATGCTATCCCTAGAACTTATATGTAACATGGAAGTGTACGAAATTACCGGCACTTATTTTGTGTGTGTGATATGATTTGAAGGATGAGGGGTACATGTACAAGGGACAGGGTTCCACCATACAGTATATTGTACAAAGATCTGGCTTCATGAACTGGCTATTTACATTGTAGAACTATTTTCATGTTTTAGAATTATTTTCATGATAATGTACATAATATATTTCATACATATTGTACACAGCCCCATTGTCGATATTGTGATTTGGTGATGACTGAGTGTCACAACGAGTGTGGTCATTGCTGCCAGAGGAAGGACCTCTCATTACACCTCACCTCCTGCCCCAATAAGCCAAATAAGTGCCCTCATTGCAGCGTCTACTTCACATGCAACAGGATGGCCGAGCATGAACCTCACTGCTCCAAGATGGTGGTGCCAGAATCAATCTTGAGCAACATCTATAAGGTATTCTGTGCTATTGGTTTGGTTTTGTCCAGATCCTATATGTACGTGACTTGTTATGACGTGTTGGAAATATTGACCTGGTTTTTGGCAAGTACTCATTGACCTTTGAACTCTGCAGTACACACCTGTGTCAGTTATTGTATACTATTACCTGCTTCCTTAATGTGTGCCACGTGCTCCCAGCAATTTTAGCCTGAACAAACATGAAATTTGCACTGGTTGTGATGAATTAACAATATTATTACAATAAAAACAAGTTTCACTGCACATTACTAGTGTTGAAAGTTGCTGACCAAAATACTCACACACATACATTTACAAGTACATGTACATGTATTTGGAGGGAGAATAATTTGTTCGGCCCAAGCCAAGTGTGAGGGCAATTCAAGTGAGGGTTCAAGGAAATACTGTAATTCGCGTTAATTTTGTTCGCAAAATTTTTATGTTAGAAATATTTGTGTAACAATATTTTTGTCAACCTGAAGCACCGCGCTACAAGTTTGTACTGGTAAACTATTTTCACGTAAAAAATTTTCGTCGCTTACCGCAAAATGAAAAAATTTTAACAATAAAATTTTCACAAATTACGGTATGGAATATGTTTACATGGATGTACAGCACATAAAGGACTAGAGCTCTACTGCTGTGCATGTGTACATGTACATGTATATATTGTGTATGATTTTTTTTTACTAAAGGGTGCCAATTATAAAGATCCATCATAATTATTATGCTCTCTTTTGTACATGCATGTGTTGCTTCCTTAGGGAGGATATGCATGATGGTTAGACAGTTTTCAATCTTGTGTGTTTCACCTTGAATGAGGGGCTGGCTTTGTGGTTGGTTGGAGCCCATCCTAGCTGGCTTCTCTATAGTGTAGTCTCCCTCAGCTTTCCACATGTGCCTACTGCATGTACTCAATATGAGGTGTGGGAGATCCCAGTTTTCTGGATCACTGTCCAGTGTTTGGCTTCTTTTGTGTAGGAGTTTTGAAAATGTAGCGTTTCCTTACTAAGTTGCTTGTTGATTGGTGTTTGGTTCCCCTTGGGAGCCATGGCAGCTACAGCCCAGGACTGCCTTCAGGGTTCACCTCCTCCTGGCTTCTTACTAGTGTTGGGATAGTAGGAGGAAAGGAGAGGGTGAGATCACCCAGTCTCTCTGTCTGCTCCAGAGGCCAACAGAAGCTGCACTGGTACTGATGGTCTATAGTGTACATGTAAGTGCTCTGCTGGGTGTTTCAGTGGCCGACTACTTCTTCAGAGGTAGTGTAGATACCTGAAAATTTGTAGCCATTCAATCTGTTCAAGTGTGTATGTAGTGCAGGAAAGACGATGTTAGCCCCATGGATGCCAAACCAGGGCCGTTTCCCTGATCTCAATTACTACATATTATATACATGTACATGTATTACTGATGGGATCAGAGATGACACAATAGTCTAGAGCAAAGGCTCACTGTAATGTATGACGATATGCTCAACTTTCGTAGCAAATAGTTACTATAACAATGTATCATTACCTCTTCTGATAAGACCCGGAAACACAATGTGCATGTAGTTTATTGTTAGGCAGGTTTCTTCTCAGATTTTGTTTAAAAAGGAAAATTCAAATAGCTAACAATCTCAATCAGTTCCGCAGCAAGAAGTATTTTAGAAATACAAAGTTGATGTTCGTCCTAATACTATTGTTGCATACCCAAGTTTTAGTACTGTGAGTACCAAGTCTTGGTGTATACCTGTACATATATACATTATACTTCGGCTCTGAGGGGGATAACCCCAGACCGCCCAAAAGGTTTTGTAGTGTACATGTACATTGTATGTCTGCGCTCTCATGTCAGCTCCCCTTTCTCCCCTCATCATCTTACACCACTGTGTAGGTACATGTAGGGGGATGATCTTGTGATATTTTGCATGCCTGTAACAGAGTACTGCATGCCCACATCTTTTGGACACCCATGTAGCTAGACATAAGATTATGAGGGAAAACAAAGGTGTGTGCTTCCATTTGTCCTACTGATACTCCAGTCTTCCTCCCACTCTGTGTGTTTTGTATGAGTGTATTACCTGTGGTGTGTGTGCTATTGATAGTGTTGGTGATGATTTGGTGTGTGGTTGTCGTTGACTAACTGGGATGGACTCACTCCACACCTTATCCTGTGTACACCCACCCACCCACACCCACAACACACACACACACACATGCACACAGCCTTGAGCCTGACATAATAGATCATGGCAATATTGGGAATGTAATGTACATGTACCTCAGTAAAGGAGATAAGAGGAAGGAAGGGAGGCAGGGAGGGAAGATAATGGGGAGGGAGTGAGGGTTGGTCGGAGGAGAGTTACATGTACAATATACAGTTCCATATAATATACATGTATATGTACATTCCTTAGTGGTGGAGGAGATAAGAGGAAGCGAGGGAGGGAATAGTACTTTTCTATGTACATGTACACTGATTTAGTCTGAGGAGCACGAAAGTTGAAATTGCATGTAGGTGGTGGTTTACTTCCCACTACTTAATACATGTACATGTAAATGAATTGAAGGGCTTCTCTTGTCCCCCTCCACACATTGTAGGCCAGTGAAGTCTTGAAATGGTGTGGTCATCTCAAGTTGAAACAAACGGTTAGTGATTACATGTACATTGTATATTCCTATGCACACACATGCCTTCCTGTATCTATATTGTACATGTATTTTCTGTGCGCATTGTAATGTGTACTGTGTATGTGTGTTGATAGTACATGTACATGTATATCGATCACTATAATATGTGTACAATGTCATGTACATACAGGGCCATTCATCGCCAGCTCAGTACATCCAAGTATCGGGGTATCTCACAGCCAAGTCCGAGTCTGACGAGTGCTACATGTAAGTATCCTCTATATACATATGCACATTGCAGTTATTTCATGGATGGCATGCCCGAAAGTGTCACATACATGTACATGTACATGTAAGTATACCGTATCGCCGGAAATATTGGCGGGAATTAAATTTGGCGGTTGAGCCCAAAATTGATATTGCAAGAATATTAGCGGATTTAAATTTGGCGGTTTGGTACAGGATTCATGTATGCAAGTAGGAAATTTTGACGGATTTTAATTTGGCGGTATTAACATAGACCACCAAACAGCCAAATTTGATTCCCCGCCAAATTTTCCAGCTATACGGTATAACATCTCTGTATACAGTGTGAGAATGTACATGTACATCATACCTGTAGCTGGTTGTGATTACAGTTCTGTGTTGTTCAGGTTTACTGGGAATTGGTGCAGTATGGTGAATATGATGCCTCTCAACGCTGTCACTTCAAAGATCTTCTGGAAGATGCTTCAAGGTCCAGAGGTACTCCCAAAGTACTTCACCTTTGGCTTCCTATATCATGACAACAAGTCCAACATGTTTAGTAAGATGCTCAAGAAAAAGAACAGTGAACAGGTGAGCAGAGAACTAGTGGAGTCCTCTGTAAGGACACCCTGTTAAAGGCCCTTAATTAACAACTTTAATTGTCCTCGTATCTAGTGGTATTCTGTAGTAGTTGTATGGTAGCATATGATAATGACGACCTTTACCAAGTGATATGATCCCTCCTATAGAGTGCAGTTGTTGGTTTGAACCTGAAAGCTGGGCCCAACAGGCCGGATCTCACTATTATCTACTTACACTGGAGTGAGCAGAAGAGAAAGATCTTGGCGTGTGTTGCTGAACTGAAGAGCCACTTGGTCCGCCAGATTCAGGTCTGTTTGATAGTATAGGCAGTGTGCATGTTTGGACCACTTACATGTACACATGCATGTACATTATGTGTATGTATGTTGATGTTGCCATTTCTTGTACACTGTACATGTGCATATACTTAGGTATAGGTGGTTATAATTGCTCAGGCGACAGTGAGAGAGCACAGGGAAATCTTTTAAGCCTACAACTATAAAGTTGTAATACGTATATAATACCAAAATTACATCAAACATTGTGTTTCTGATGTACGATATGAGAGAAGAGACCACTTTGTATAAAACGCGATTTTGCCATTTTTTAAACTGTCACCATTTCAAGGTCTCAAGAGCCCTAGGCTTCCGGCTTGGGTTACTAGCAGTTTGGCCTTCTACTTCACAGATCCAACGTTAGAAGCTACAGTAAGCCTCCTGTCCCAAGTGATGAGCTGCCAAAGTGAGGCATAAAACGGCAATTTTCAAACGCGATCGATGCGCCCGCTCGCCCCGCCCATATCAGAAGTGGTGGGGGAGGGGGGGGGGCTCACAACTTGTAGTGAGTGTAGGATGATGATGAAAGAATATTCATAGCTGCTATGGTTTCAGAGATAAGCGTTTTAAAATGAAAATTTGGGAAATGTGTGAAGTGGTCCCTTTTCTCACAAATTTTGCCAACGACAGGCGTTGGTAAAATTGGTGAGAATTGTTTCCTGGTAAAATTTCTGCTTGTCAATTTCTACTTGGGGCAGCCACAATTACATGTATGAAAATTAATGTAATATGAGTTTTTGTGTATGCCAATATTATTATATAATTGTTATGATGCTTTTTATGATTTGTACTTCAGAATCGTCTTCAAGAGCACTATCATGCTCGAAGAGGTAGGAGCTCCAGTCATGAAGGTCCATCCCATTCTCATTCTCGATCCCACCCATCTCATTCCCATAACAATGGAGCCTCTTCTTCCCAGCCCCCTCACCACCACCATATTGCCATGGCCACCGAGCCCAGGCATCACCTACCTGTAGCTCCACCAACACAGCCTCACTTTCACGCTCACGTTCGTCACCATGTCCATCCCACCCACCCCACGGCCGTGGCACTGGTCACTCCTCAACCCCCTCATCCCGTTCAGGCTCCTACTATAGCTGCAGCTGCACCAAACTCGGAAATTCTACCCAGCCTTCTGTCTTGGCAAATGTCGCAGAGCCTTAATACATATCCTTGGCGAATGCAGACTGGTAGTGTGCCATTTTTTACATTTCCTTCCACTCCTCCTAGCTACATACCGGCCAATTCATATCCGTATACCTTTGCGGCTCCTCCTTTCTCAATCAGCCCCATCCAGCCTGGAGCTGCCACAGCGACTGTTGCTGTGCCCTCGTATACAGGTATTGCAGTGCCTCAGGTAACAGCTGTTGAGCCGATCGTTACACTGAACTCAGCCCCTGTTCTTGCTGGTGCAGGTGTGGTCCATGCAGCCCAACCCCCTACCTACCCTGTTGCTGCTGCTGCTGCTATTCAGGGATCAGGAGAGGCTCAAATTCAAAATGTAGCTCTGACTAACCATGCCAATCCTGGTGCTCCGACAGCTGTTGCTGTTGGTATCAATGGGGCTACTGTGAATGTGATTCAACAGCCTGTCATTCAACCTACTCCAGCTCATGAGGGTTCAAATGCTGGAGGTATCATGGTTCCAGCTGTTTCAGCAGCCCCTGCTGCTATCCATGCCTCAGGCCATGACCTAACTGTGATACATACCCTAGGACCAACTCACCAACACTTTCAGACAAACTCGAGTTTGCATGCTGCTAGACCCACTATTCAGCACGTGGCCCATGCTCCTGCTGCCCTGATTCAGACAGCAATACAAGCGAATGAGGAATCAGGGTCCAGAGGTCATCACCATGCTCCACATGTTCACTTAGTTCGCTCTTCGTTAGCCAACATGGCTGATATTGAATCACAAACAGCTTCGGTAGCTGGACCATCCTCTGTGCCCTCTGGGAGGCGGAGAAATGAAAATTCAATCTTTGTCAACAGTCATCAATCACGTTCTTCTGCTTATGTCTCCTTGCCTAGATCCTCTACCAGTACTCCCACTCACAGTCCTTCGTCGTCTTCTAACTCACGCTTTGCCCTCACTCCTCGAGTAACACATCCTCCTTCCCCTTCATCTGGTGATGAAAGTGACTCATCCACAGCTAGCTCTCTCGGTGAGAATTTCTCCACCATGTTCTATCCAGTACCAAGCTACTCCCCCCTCACCAGTGACAGTGATGGCCTTGAATCCCCTGACCACCTCAGTGAGTCCCCCAACCCATTTAGTGGAAGGGAATCAACTGATATTCTCTCTGAAGGTTCAAACAACATGAGTGAGCAGTCTGATTCCGAAGCAGAATCTTCTTCCGACTCTTCTGCTTTGCACACACTTGCCAATGCTGCTGTGATATTGGCAGATACCCCAACAGATGAAATGGACGGTGATTCATCTCAGCCTGGGCCTTCCCATTCCAGTGATGGTGGCGAGCCCCTACGTTTACCCGTGCTGATCAATATCTCAGGGTCTGACAGTGAGCAGTCAAGAGTGGACACACCGTCTGTCATTGACCTCACTACCTCCCCCACAACCTCCACTCCCTCATCATCGCTCTCTGATTCTCCCCCTGGCAATGGGTCTGGTTCTACGTCATCAAGTCACGTCAGCAGGAATCTTCAGAGCTCACTTGAGAATGCTGCCAGTGCCAGCCACGGTGATGGTCACCATCTTCCTCAAGCTCACCATGCTATTGCTGCACCCCTTCTTCTACCCGTCATACAACACCAGGCAACCAATATGATTGCAGCAAATTTGGCAGTTACAGCTCAGCGAACGAACACTGCACCTTTCAATGCACCCTCCAATGCACCCCAGGTCCAGCTTACTGATCATGCTCACAGAGTTCAGGTAAATCATGACTTTTAATGTTATAGATAATTATATAGAGATTGTGTATTTAATTGATTTAGTAGCCTATAAATTTTGCTGCCATAATAACTAGAGCTCTCTAGAGCACAAAACCCTCGGCGTGTTGCATGGCATTAGCTACACAAGCCGGCAATAAAATGTTATAGTACTAAGCTTCCTTTTGCCCATTTTCAGTGTTGCAGGTCACGAGAAAAAGGGTATAAAGGACCAACTGCATGAGGGCTGGGGTGAGGCTAACGTGTTATTCAAGGTTTAGTAGCTCACAGCAGCAACAACTTTAATGTGTTGTATCAAATTCCACACTCTGAGTGCCTACATCAAGTCAGCTTCCAGCCTCCAGGAGTCCTTGAGGACAATGACCGTAATATTATGCAAGCAAATGACTGTCATACCGGCTGCCGCCACGGTGCTCCAATCAGTGATGAGCTAGTCATCTTGTTGGATGTACAAGTATAGCTAACCATACAGTTGAAAGGAAGCCACTGTCGTCGGCTTTACGTACCCATCGAAGTTCGCCAGCGAGAGGAAGAAGGCGGAGGTGACCATGCAGCGTCAACGATTTAATACCCTACTGCGCATGCACTGAGGATTAGCACAGTGACAACTTACCGTATATAGCGCATGACACACAATGTTCTATTTATACGTAGAGGCATACCAGCGGTAGCCCGGAAAAGTCAAGAAGCTTAGAATCAGCAAATGACGCCAAAACTGGCGAACGAAGCGTTTTCGGCAAAATCCACACAAATCATGCGTTTGGAACGTCATAAGGAACCTTACAACACCGAAAATTGGACTCGCAAACGAGGTATGTAGCAGATAGCGTGGTAACAGACAGACAGACAGACAGACAGACAGACAGACAGACACACAGAACGACTACTGTAACCCTACGGCGCATGCGCCGAGGGTTAATTAGGAGGAGAATTCTATATTGCATAGTTTTACTGAACTCAGTGCTACAGTGAACATGCATGACATTAATATTTTTTAGAATTTTGTTGGTCTGTCTATCACTGGTGGTCAGTGGAAGCTATTTGATTCTTGATATACATTTTACTGTATCTCTGACTAGTGAGCATTAGAGGCTAATAGTAGCCTGTTCTGTGGGTGCCAGTCCAAGAACTATCTTCAGGAACAGACACTAGGATTTTGGACCAATTAAATTGTGAATATTTCATGCAATAAATTTTTCTTAAAACAATTTTCGGACAAATGATCCCATACCTCAGTATTGTTAATAGTGTGCACATATTTTTACACAAGCCAGGCTGTCCGAAAATATTTTAATAACGAAATATTCGCAATTTACGATACAAAAGTTAGGCTGCAGTGGATATGCACTTGATTAATGTTATAGTGGCTAGCCAAGTCATCGTTAGTAGTAGATTCTGCATTGGATTCTTGCCTTCACGCAAACGAGAGGTGCTGCTTATAGGATCCACATGTATACCCTGTCTTCTCTCTTTACTCCCTAGTGAAAACTCTTATAAAGATCTTGTAATATCTTGCATGATATTGTAAGGGTTGCCAAGATAAAGTAAGGCAAGATTTTATCTTGGATATTCTTGGTAAGGTGCTGCTTTATAGAATAAAAGATTTAACAAGAAATTACAAGATAAGTAGGCAAGATTTTATCTTGAATATTCTTGGAAATGTGCTGCTTAATACAACGGAAGATTTGACAAGAAATTATAAGATAAAATAGGCAAGATTTTTTCTTGAATATTCTTGGGAATGTGCTGCTTTATACAACAAAAGATTTGACAAGTAATTGCAAGATATCCAAGATAAAGTAGGCAAGTTTTCATCTTGAATATTCTTGGAAATGTAGTGCTTTATGGAACAAAGATTTGACAAGAAATTACAAGATATTCCATTACTATCTGTTACATGTAAATCTTAAAACTCTGTCACATCTTACAAGATGTAACAAGGAAGTATAGGATTAATACTAAAATAATATATCAATTGCACATGGATGGTCAATCACGTGATTAACAACAAAGAATAATGATCCTTAGAAAGTGTACAAACAACAAAATTAATGATAATTTTAGGTGTTAATTAGTTCACACCTTGCACTTCACACTTTCATAGAGGATTGTCATTGGTCAGTTGGATTTTTTGACACATTTTGAATCTGTAGTTTCCAGTCAAAGTGTAGCCTTTTTGAGAATTGAGTGCTCTATCAGATCTACAGAAAGCAACTGCTACCCAATTATGGATAATCTCTCTCTTGGATCAAAGGACAACCAAGCTTTGGGTTCAGGAACACAAAGAGAGAGGAATCCAACGAGCAGATATCTCAAGGACAATGCCAGTGGTTCTCTATTATCTCAGAGTCTTGATCAAAGTGAGTATATACCACAAAATTAATACTATTGCATAGTTAAAATCATACTAGCTATACTAAATATTAAATAGAACCTGTACAAGAGATTTAATCAATATACTATAACTATATAGGGCTAAACAAGGGACATGTAAGTTGTACTTATAGTTAGTCAAAAGGCAATTACAAGGGTGGTTTCAAGGCTGCTGTTTTAGCTGTTGCAAAGGTGACTAAGTCTGCTGTGTATACAATAGCATAATAATATGTTGATGTGTCATGTATGTATTAAACCTGTAAACATCACATATAGGCAAAGTCACAGTGGTGTGTAATCAAACAGGGAAAAAAATGGTGGTGGCAGTCTCAATTAAAGCTGAGTAAGGAGATAGGAGAGCTGACCAGGAGTGATGTACGTTTGCACGTACACCAGGCACACAACTACTGCTAGATGAGAATGGAAAAGCCTACCCAGTTACCGTGATACGCTAGGAACCTTTTGGACCTTATGTTCACCCAAAGAGAACAAAGGCAGTCGTTGGTGCTTCCCACATCCAAATCTACCAAGCCACCTCTGATCAAGAGAAGGTTATACCAAATTATTTGGTAAGTACACAGTGTTTACTGCTTAGATATAAGTCATTTAAAGCTGGTATGTGGAGCTAGTGCATGGTCGAAAAACCTTTTTAAATGTCATGTTGCCCAAGTGATGAGTTAAACTAGCTGGCTTTAAACTTGTATCCATGTTCTGAAAAGTATATGTAACCCTGATCTGAAAAGAACTAGAGAAAGTAGGAATGAATACAGTGAGTGAAATCATAGAGGTTGAGTGTACACACTGTACGCAAGTACAATACCTAATATACGGCCAACAAGATGTGTAGATGATCTACTCCATTATACTTGCAGACTGTGTTGAGAAGAGATATCACAAGCAGTACGACATGTAAAAGCTACTTGGCTCTTTGAATAAAAAATGCCGGGATGCAAAGTCGGACATCATTATAGATTATACGTGTTTATGATATTTTAACTAGAGACATCCACTTATTGTGTACATGTACTTAACTACATAATGTGCTGTATTCAAGAAATCTTGTTAAGACTTCACAAGATCCAATGTAATCAAATGGCCGATCTCTTAAGATCATGCATGTAAGATCCCTTATGGGATCTTGTAAGATCTTATTACTTCATATGTAATCAAATGGCTGATCTCTTAAGATCATGTAAGATCCCATAAGGGATCCTGCAAGATCTTAATAGAAGATCTTGAATGATCTTGGTTTCAAAACAATGTAAGATCATGTCTGATTTAGTAGTAAGATCTTGATTGATCTTCACTTATATTCCTTCAAGATCTTACAAGATATTTTCACTAGGGCTGTACTAGGGGCATTGGATGCACTTGCTAATGTATTAATGTAGGTCAGTTTTGTTGACAACACTTTGTAGCATGGTATGTGATGGAAGCTGCCTGAATCAGATGCAGCAGGGAGGCGAACATAGTAACCTTACCTGCTGTATAGATGACAAACTATTTTAACGTGTAGATCCTTTGATTCAAAGGCTTGTCACGATACCTTTGACACCTTAGAAGACATACCAACTGTTTTATCTAGCTTGACAACGTAAGCAGTACATTTATTTAGCACTAATTCTAGTGTGACAACTAACACTTTATGGTGGAAACGTATAGTGTCAGTACCTGTTCGTGCATGTAGAAACATTTGTTTTGTTTATACTTAATGTATGTGCGCATGTACTAGCCAGAAAATATTGGTACTTTGTTAGTCTGACTTTACGACCACAAAAATTAATTATAATTACGTTTCTTACTCGTACACTACGTATATGCATGGTAGGGCCGGCCGTGTGCACAAAGTAGAGTGCCTCAGGACATAGCTACAGCTAGCTAGAAATGCATTGTTGAATGATCGGCGTGAAAGCGCTGCGTGTTATGAGAGGCCTGCTAAGCAGGCGCTCGCTGGTGCTAGCCACCGAGCCTCGAGTGAAGCGAGAGGCGAGGTCTGTTCTTTGTCATACCTGTCAGTATTCTGGTAGCAACATTCGAGCAGAGCAAGAACGCACACGTACACTTAGTTGCTATGATGGGTGTGGCTTCTGCAACCACTTTCCTCTGCGCATGCGCACGGTACTAATGGGCAATCTTGCCCAGGCAGGATATAATATACTGTTTGTGCATGAAATACGTCTCTATGTTTTGTGAGCATGTACTGTTAATAGATGATCATGCATACTAACCATAATAATATTATTATTATTCCATGATTGTGACATTAAATATACTTGTAATTCTGTATCAAAATTATGCGGTTTGAACTCCTGTAGTGATTCATTTATGTTGCTGCACACATACGTGTACATGTACTTACCCACAGGATCAGGGACCTGCTTCTGCCAATGTTCCACATGCTAATGTGCACATTTTGGGCTGGCCACAACCAGCACAAATTATTAACAATGAGCGGCTATCTGTACGAAATGGAGCGCCAAGCACTGAGATAACCCATGTAGCCGTGCCTTCTGGGCCAGCTGTTATTGCACAACAAACTCGTCCTGCACAGTTTCATGCAGTGAATGTTGTTCAGTCGCGGGGTAATCACTCCATATTGCAGAGGGCTCCTGGTTCATCAGCTCAACCCCAAGGAGGTTTCTGGGACACTGTGATGGTAAGTGGTAGCCAGGTGTCATTCAGTGTAGTGAACATACTGTGTATTTATAAGTTAAGGAAGCCTGTAACAGTTTTGTTAGAAGAAGCAAGTATACGTTCGCTACTCACTGCCAAGAATGCACTTCCTTGTAATTGATCTGTTAGCCGCACCAGTACATGTTGTTTTTTGTAAGTTGTACTTTCAATAATGGACGTTGCAACTTTCAGCAAACATCATCACTGCCTACATTTAGGAGCATGTGTATTATATGAGTCCCGAGTCAGCATACCTAGGCACATTATCATTTGCCATGAAGCCCTTACTATCGACTTTTATGGGATTGTGTCATTGAATGATGTGGGTTGCCATAATATGTACAAGTGTTATTGGGGACACAAAGCACGTTAGATCTACATGTACTTCAGTATAAGGCTGGATCCATAGCACTTCGCTTGCTTACAATTTTTCATCATAATTATCGCCTGTTTTATAGTTTCATGTGTTCTGTGTGTAGATTGATGCAGATACAGGGGGTATGTGATCTACAGAGTTAGAGTTCTCATTAATTGTAATCTATTTTGCTTTATCATTGATGCAGCCATCATTGGACATGAGCCTTCAAGGCGGGAGTGACACATCAGCTTCCCGCCACTAACTTTTCTATGACCAAGAATTTTTATTTTAATTTTAATTACTATAAAGTACTTTGATCTGTACAAATTGTACTCGACTATAGCACTTTTTCACAAATTGAATTTTGGTCTTGTAAAAGCACATCTACCCAAATGCGTGACTATCTTGAACAATTTAATGCTATTTATTGTGTAGTTCACTGAATATTCATCTACATGTACAATGTCATGTGTATACTTGGCATTCTCACTCTATTATTGTTCCGGTATCTCTATCGTCATGGTAACTTTGCAGTGGTATACACGACCCTATGGGATAATTATGTAGCTAGTGTGGTATGTATACCATGTAGGACAAATAAACCAGTCGCCTTAGTTCTCAACTTATCCTAATGCAGTTCCCAAAGGTGTGTCTGAGCAGATACATGCTGGTTCTCACAAGTTTGGAACTGACAGTGGTAGGCCAGGAAAACCAGCTAGCCTTACAGCAATTAGAACCAGTCCCCATCACTCCCACATTCTTACTGTGTATGTTAGCTGCTACACTCCCACGTGCAGTGTATTTGTATCACTAAGTATTGTACATCTTGGATGTCAGAAAACATTGTAGCGTAACAGTGTAACATTCCACTATGCACTGAAATGCATACATGTACCTTGTTACAAACACTGTTTAGATAATGGTATGCTGACTCCCAAAGGAAGTTGGTTATGCAATCCTCATAATATCATCACAAAGTGCATATGCTTCCAGGCTATGATACAAAGCATGCAAAAACGTTCAAAGTATATAGGCATTGCAGTGTAAACTGGCTAAGGCTTGAAGATTTGTGGTAGCTATATTCTAATTCACTGACAATGAGCTCTAGTTGCTCACAGTGCTGTTTAGCCTGCCTCTGTTGCTGTGAAGAAGAAAACCTCAAGGGACCTGATGTGAGATATTCTACCATCAAGCAAGATGAGCAAGATGAGCCAGATGGAGGTCAGCCACCATACTCACTTCTAGGTAGCGTGGAAAAACTCTTTAGCTTTCCTCAGGAACAATCAAGAATTATTTTACATCCTGAAATGTTCCTAAAAGAAACACATGATCCAGTTACTCAACAACCAACTGCAGAGTATGGACAACAATTCCGTTCTAGATCGGAATCAGTGACTGGTGCAGACTATGCCACTCAGGTTGTTGCTGGTGTTAGCAGTGAACAAGCTATTGCTGCAACAGATTCTCAACCACGAAGGAAATCTAGGCCACTCATTAAGTCATTTTCTGTTGGATCAAAGACGGCCTCATCTGATGTATCAACAGTGAGTCTTAGCAGTAGACAAATGAGTCTACCAACTGTCATAGAGAATGAATCGTGGGTTCTTGGGCTGCCAGTTTTTGAAGAAAACAATCCACCTGGGCAGGGCAACAAGCCTATGTTGCAATTTTCACTACATTATGATATTCAGCAGTCAACACTTATGGTGCATCTCCACCATGCATCAAATCTACCAGCCAAGGACCGACAAGGAACAAGTGACCCTTTTGTTGTTCTTCATCTCACTCCTAACAAAGCGGAAACCTTTCAATCTGTTGTCATCTTCAAGACACTAAATCCTGTCTTTGATCAGTCATTTCAATTTCAAGGGCTAACTCCTGATGACATACGTCGTCAAACTTTAGTGCTCAGAATTTTTGATCATGACAGATTCACAAGAAATGATAGCATTGGGATGGTAGCTTTACCACTACAAAACGCTGATCTTTATGGTGTCGTCATGCGAATGTTAGTACAAGATGAGGAGGAGGTGAGAATTGAAATTGAATACCGGTCCTACATGTATAATCACATACATGTATACGTAGGTTGTGTCGCTGCATAGTACTGGCATAGAATTGCTAGCCTAGCAATGTAATACTCTCCTAGGCCTGGTAGCTACTAAAAAAAAATGATGTGACAACTACATCTTCATATCCTCCACTTGTACTATAGTTTCTCCAAGTTTCCCAGTAAATTTAGCATTTATTTTACGTGTTATTTAAACTACACTGTATGTACAGCCACAAGTGAAGGGGAAGTTGCTCCTTTCTCTCTCCTACGACCCACACCGCTCTCTCTTGAAGGGAATTGTGCTGAAGGCAGCAGATTTGAAAAAGCAGGATATTCTTGGTCAAGCAGGTAGCTATAATAGCTAATCAACCTCAGCTTTACAGTCACAATGATGAGACCTTATTTTGTTATGCAGTACATTTTATGTATCTTTCTTGTAGACCCTTATATCAAGATACACTTGATGCATAGAGGTAGACGAAAGAAGAAGTGGAAATCAACAGTTAAGAAGAATACGCTTACTCCGATCTTTAATGAGTCTTTTCTCTTTGAGATCTCGAAGGGTATGAACATATCTGATGTCAACTTGGAAGTGTTCTTAATGGACTATGACAGATTCTCACGAAATGATATTGCAGGAATGATCATTCTGGGAGAGAAAAGTGATCATGTGACAGGACAAAAACACTGGATTGATATGCTTCAGTCCCCTCAACAGAGTGTCACTCAATGGCATTCAGTAGCTCCCCCTAGACTAGAGACTGAACTAAGCAAGTAATGATTATTAATTTGTATTAGAGGCTAAGGCTGCATGCACCATTGAATAGCCTACTACCCGCGGCCTGGGTACGAGGCTACACCATTGAAGTAATAAACTGAAGCACGCTCAATAAATTATGAGTAGCTATATGAATAAATGAATCAGTTAACAGGGGTTTATCTGCATAGAGCCCAGCAGGGTGTGTTTCCCTCCCAAGAGGTTCTGTTCCCCCCCTGTTCCCCCCCCCCCCCCCCCCCAAATTTACAAAAATTAATGAGATTTCACAATTAAATGTATACAGCTCTTGTTTTAATTATAAAAGTAAAGTAATATCAGGCGACAGAATACATGTACTACTGACCTGGCGAGCGCTAGCCAGTCCCGAATTCCTGCCATACCCTTGGTGTTATCCTTAGGCTTAGATCCCGCACGTGTAGAGTCTAGTTAGTCGACTAATTACCAGACCACTCCCTACACGTACACAGCTAGCTAGCATGCACTGCATCATCGTGCTGGTGATGCAATACATCCAGCGCTAGCGCTAGCGCTGTGGAGGGAGTGGTCTGGTTCACGAGACTAAGAGTCTAGTATATATATTAGATCTAACATGCAGGGACTATACATTATCTTTCAGATGGACTGGAAACTAGAGCGCGGCGGCGAATAATTATTGCGACGTTCGCGTGTTTCCGGATTCCCATATACTAGGACAAACACTGCTGGATCTATCTCCCGGGGCTGGGGACAAAGAAGGCAGGTCCCGCAAATTTTCGATGTACAGAACCGACGCTACGCCAGCCAGTTTTCGAGCCTAGAGTTCAGTGGTGATTCAAAGCTCGTCAACCAGTGTAAGTCAGGTTGACAAACAATTTACTATACAGGGCCGTAGACAAAATTTTTGATTTGGGGGTGCTGTAATTATTTTGTTGATCCGGCTAGTTGGCAGCTGCCGTAAGGCAGCTCCTCCTAGGGGGGTCTGGGGGCATGCTCCCCCAGAAAATTTTGATACTTTAGGTGCTCTGAGATGCATTCTGGAGGCTTCTGACGTCATGATAATTCCACTGTTGCTACTATACAGTCACAAAGTATACAACTAGTCTCGTCCCCAGACCCTCCAGTGCGCGAGAAGAGAGAGGGAGGGTCTGGAACATAACCCCAGGCGGAAGCATCCCAAAGGAATGTTGCGCACAAGTAATCATGACGTGTAATCTGGCTTTTGTGGTTTTGCGTGCGTACAAAGAATGCAAATTACGTAGTATCTTACTGAAGTGCGCACGTGCACGAGCAGTGCATGCAGCATGTTTGGGCACGTTTTGCCGTCCATTCGAGTATAGTGGTTTAACACCCTGTATTATATTGTGGCCAATCAACACCTGTCGTGGAATTTCTGCCTTCGGGACACTTCCGCCCAGGGTTATGTTCCAGACCCTCCCTCTCTCTTCTCGCGCACTGGAGGGTCTGGGGACGAGACTAGTATACAACCAGTTAATATGCAACAACTTTATGCCTCCTGAACCTATCTTGGTATAGGCAAGCTCAGGTAATAGGCCTGTCAGGAACTACGTAGCATCCATTGATGGCTGTCTGCTTCCAGTGATTGTGAACCATTTTAGCAGTCCATAGCCCATAGCATAGCACTGTTACCAGGATCAAGGTTCAATTATTCTAATGCATGCACACTGTGCTCTCTGGGGCGTGGTCAACGGAGTCGAGAACGACCGAGCATAGATTATCTATGATAATCTATGGACCGAATTAGTAACAAAATTCCTACCGGGAGGAAAAGAGGCTGCCATCTGAGGAGCTACTGCATGCAAAGCTTCCTTTCTTCATTCTAGAAGAAGAGTCATTTATATATTTGTGGGCTCTTGTGCTGTCTTCACAGAGATGTCAAAAAATTTGGGGGTGCTTCAGCACCCCCAAGCACCTACTTGTCTACGGCCATGCTATATCATAGTATGCATGTACATGTACCAGTATACTATTTACATAATTTTTACATGTAAAATTATACAGTGTAGCAGGGATATGGCGTTCTGGGCACCCCACCCCCACATCATCACTAGTGTCATGGCATGCATGGGCCTATTCCTCTAAGTGAAATGTGGGCCCCCTGAGTGCCCAAAACACTAGGAGTGAAGCCTACAGACTGGATATTTCTAAAGAATATTGTACGGAAGACTTTCTTTGCTCTCATTTGACTTTAAAAAACCTTCTTGAGCTCCAAAGATCTGGCAAAGTCCCTTTGCTGCCGTTGGACAACTGCCTCGGTGTCGATACTTCCATTTCTTCATAAAAAAAGTCGACTAAATGGGCTATTCCAAAAGATAAAGATGCACCCCTATGGAGGAACTAAATTATGTCTGTAGTGGTAAATATGGGCCAAATTAATTGAGTCTTGAGGGAATTTTGACAAAAAATAATAATGTCTGATGGTAAATTTTCGTGAAATTGATTGTGTCTGATGGTTATTTCTTCTATTTGTCTGTACATAGGATTGTGATAACTTAAATTTGTCCGAGGGTAGATCACAAAATTGTGAGCAACCTATGGAGGACTCAAATTATGTCTGGACAGTATTTGATGCAAATTTTAATGAAGTCTAGGGATAAAAATCTCAAAATTAATTGCGTCCTGGCCTAATTTAGCTCATTAATTATGTCTTGAGTATCAAAAATGCCCAGATTGTTCCTCCATGGGGGTGTATCATCATTAAATGGAATAGCCCAATATAAGTCAATGTCCTTCTCATAGCTTCTATATTATTCTTCTGTCGATATTGCTTGCTTAAATTGGTCACAGCAGGTGTCTTGATCCCGAAACGCTGCCAGCAAAAATGATTTTTAGGCATATACATGTACCTGAGGTCAAGATTCATGTTTACGGACAGATAAGTGGACAAAAATACGAATTCCCAGCTTTTACTGGGAACATAACGCATGCGCACACAGTGTGTACCAGGCTCTTTCTCCTCCTCCTCAAAGGGCCTGGGTACAAGGCTAATAGCTAGCTAGCTAGAAAATTGTCCAATGTTGTAGCTTTGAATAAATAGCACTATACATGTAGGTAATCAGTGACATTATTGTCTGACTCTGACGTCTCGCCCTCTACCTTGAGCTGCACCTCGAGCTCGTTGATGCTGATGGTGCCTGACTGTTGCTACTGTCTCCAGCTCTAGCTCTCTGATACCATAGATTATCTATTATCTATGCTGATACTGCCCTGGGCACATAACCTTATGTACATGTACCATATTATGGTGGGTAATTTTCATGGGGTGCTAAATTTTGTTATTTTCATGGTTGACTTGGCAGTCACAAAAATTTTCCACCCACGAAAATTAATGCCTACGGTACCGGTGATA